>CM067376.1:167395955-168595955 GCA_034510155.1 Eucriotettix oculatus
ATAGCAAAGCCGTTTCTAATCCATTTTGACCTTTGACCTTTTACGTCACTCGGCCTTGAAGACTGGCTGGGGCCCCGGCTTCCCCTCCCACTTATGACGTCACTCGACCTTGTTTACACACTTGTCTAATGTTTTGGTGGCCTTGAGGGATGCCGGATGCTTTCCCCTCCATATTATTGACGTCATTCAACCCTGTTTACCACATTATCAGAATTGCGTATACACACTTGTCTAATGTTTAGTGGTCTATTCTCACATAGTGTTGAGAAATCATGAGGGTATAATTTGCATCGCTTTCACTCCCCTCCCCACCAATACATAAGTATAAAATCACCTTGCACAACTAACATATCATCATTCGTTTGAGTGTGTGTAATTGGTAAAAAAAAAATGTTGTGTGTTTTGGATTTTCAGAGCTATTACAACCAACATGGCCAACTTAATCCATGCGATTTAGCTATTTTATATAGGAATAATGATTTAGTAACTAAAATATACAGCATTCAAATAAAACTTGATAGCAATCCATTTGAGAACGCTAATTCGTACAATAAAGCGAACAATTATGTGCATAAGAAGTATACATGGTTTGGAGTGGGAATAAGGGTACAATATCAGCAGACGATTTGAAAGCTTTATTTCAGAAGTTGAATTATCAGCTTCAATTGCCATATATATGTGAAGGGTAAGGAGAAACAAAAATGGGGTTTCTGACTAATTATGTCATACTTAAGAGATATATAGAATCTTATTGCTTCACAGAATATGTGAGGGTTATACTCTTCACTTTTGCATGATCGACAGTGTAAGCATCGTCTCGTTGAACTAACATGTGACAATCCTGACTGGAGTAAACCAAATTTATTTGAGTCGCGAGACTAATTTTGTGAATATTCTGAAACTGTATTGAGGGTGTCACCTTTCTAGGCATGCAAGCGAGGGAGGAAGGAAGAAATCATCAAGAGACTGAAGGAATTTATTTGGTGTGAGCACTACAAGTCGCTAAAACTTCATGGTAATCAGATAAATGGTATAGAAATACATAAGGGGAAAATATGCATAAATTCTCTTTTACTTATATAGATTTTACTGTAATTTTAAATTTTCTGAACAACTGAAGAATTTAAACAATAAATATCTGCATTTATTAAGGGAATAACTGTAGGGCATGTGGCAGAGACTTTTTCAAATTAGGCTCTGTTTACGCTCACCGCTCAGGAAGTCTCTATGGCCTGCTATGTTCGTGATTCCCGTCGACATCTCCGGCAAGGCTACACAGACTCCGTTTGTTTGTCGTCGTTGCGATGCGTCTGATGAATTCAGCGATGTTAAAACCAACTCGGGAGGATTAAAACAGACCTCACAGGAACTACTTCAGTAATTTTCTCTCTGCTCTATCATTTCAGTCCCCGATTTCATACTTTTCAATTCACACATTAATTTCAAACTCAAATTTTAGATTCCTAAACTTCTCTTTCATTAACATGTGTGATTCCACATGAAATATTCTCTCTACCCTCCATATTGTTCTTCTGTATTCATCTACATGGGGCATATTTAGAGATCGAGTTATCTATTTATAATCAATCACTTTCTGTTATGTTTGCTTTCTCGAAGAAGACAGTTAAATGTAAGGGTTATGCGCCACCAGTGAAGGAACTATGTAGTGTAATTCGGTGCGTTTCATGTGGCATTATAGTTTAGTGGTATTCGTGACCAGATTATCCTATTCGTTATTGTCGTAGGCACATTATGAAATCAGCTCCTAAGTATGTTGGTGACATCCCTTCCTTCTTGCCTTGTATGAAACATTCTAAATGTTTTAATGTAATAATTATACATGAATTGAATTAATAAATTGACACAGTTATATTTACGAATCCCGTACACACCTCAATTTCAAATATATTACGAGTAGCCAAGTAGCTACTTTATTTTAATTATAGAGCCTATTACAAATCTTATAATAATATTTTATTAATAACTGATTTTAGATACTGATTTATTATATTCTACTGTTTTCTTAAAACGAATAATAGGTAATTATATTCTCTCAACGTCAACAATAGTATATCGAGGGATGCAAATAAACACAAAAAATTTCTGTAGACACGTAGATAAATCACTGTAACACGTAAATAGAAAAGGTTTGCGGTTTTCGAACTTAACAGCATAACCGAAATTTTATGTAAAAAATGTAAAGTTATTCTGTTAAATGGAGCGTTTTACGATGTTCAAGACTTTCTTGATCGTTTCCCTAATAGTTGAATTGATGTTCCTGCAAAAGTGTTGACGGTGCTCCTTTGTAAAATTTCCTATTTACACAAAACTAAAATTTTCTAAATAGATTTATCTGCTCTTTTGATTATTTGTTTCGTGTATTGCCAGTGGTTAGTACGAAAGGTCAGTTCCTCGTTATGAAGCTAAAGAAGTGAAATCTCCCGTATTGATGTGTTTTTGTGCTTCTCGGCGTGTCTTTGAGCTTCTGCAGTGTGCGTGTCGTGTTTCTAATGATTTTATATTATATTTTGTTTATTCCAAATCTGCATTTAAAGATTTTTCGTGGTTAAATATATTAATTTATTTTTCTCTTATAATTATTTGTTACTTGATGGAGGGTATGGCATATCCTATTTCCTCAACCGAAGACTAATGGAAACAACAATAAATCTAAATCTTGAGAAATATTTCTTTGAAGTCTTCCTATGTCAAGCTAAGGAAGCTTTCTCCTTTTATCAAAGTACAGAAACTTAATATTACAGTTCTTACACCACGAAATTACCGCGCCCGGTTCAAATACAGCCAACCAGAAAAATGGCTGTACTTTTGTAAAGTATTCTTATATTTGTAAAACCAGATAGTATCTTGGAAAAATAATTTAATTTTCACAAACGATTTTGAACTCAAATTAATATATTGTGGCGTGCATTATCGTCCAATGTTATTTTATATAAAAAATGCATATCGGAAACTTGTGCACAGTCTTGGGGCGGGCGAAACATTTTTGTCACCGGCAAAGACTCACGAGTTTCTATAATACGTCGTTGGATCAAATGCCCTGGGAGAAATAGTGTATTTCTTGAAGATTTTAATTAGAATGCTATGATACGAAATTGAATTTGTTTGGAAACTAAATTTATATGAGTGTTTTATAATTATTAATGCTAATACATTTTTGTTTTCCATTTGGTTAACTTCAATATACATCTCCATTTTAAATATAAGTCAAAATTCAACGATTAATTAATTAATTTAATAAAAGTAGTATATTACAATATTGTCAAGGATTTTTGAGACATCAGGAGTTTAAATACGACAATCTCTCATAATTCAAAATGTACTAGTACAATCCTGCAATTGCTGAATGATTTCCAAAACTCCGTTCAACATGTTCCATGCAGGAGTTCATTTTCTACTATATATTACTGAACATTTTCTCGGTAGACTTCACGCATTCGTTATTAGCGAAAAATTGAAAAACAGCTGCAACATTTTGTAGGTTTTAGGCAACAGAAACTTTTGCCAAAGACTTTCGAATTTTAAAACTCAGGTTCTCATAGCTAACCATAGAATATGCAAGTAGAATATAAAAAAATCAAATATCCGACCTCTTGTGTAGAGATGTACGTAGTAGCTACGGGACTAGAGATTCATCTTGTTTTAAGAACTGCCTACCTTTCGCCTCATTTCTCTAGCATTTTTGAAGGAGGAGATTTTAAATCTCTTTCTACAGGCTGAAAGAGGAGATCCTAAATCCACAAATTGGCTGTGTAGCGCTCATAAAGAGGAACGGAGCTCTTTAAAAGTAATATGGTAATATGATTAACTAAATTTTTTTATCTACTAAATTTCTTAATATTAGCCTGTGTATATATTATCAAATAATGAAAAAACCACTCAAAACAGTCTCATAATTTATTTTATTTAAACACGTTGTAAGCTTTCAACATTTGTCATAATCATTCTGTAAAATTCAATAAAACAACTTACATAGTGATTACATGGATTATTCTCATGTCATTAATTAAGTTTAGTATAAAATTATGTTACACACCTTATTTAAAAGGCTGAATAATGGTAGTCGCAGGCAGTAGTCAGATGGTAAAAACACTGAATTAAAATTTATCTTGCCTAGTCTAAATTGGCAATCGTCGTTTGCTGTGTAAATTCTCCCGCCAACTCACCGTTAAAGTGTTTACTTAAACACGTTACAGAAGTCAATCGATAAGTCGACAATAATCTATAGTATATTATCGTCATAATATACCACATACCTATGTTTTAAAATAATATTGGCTTAGTGTATCCATAATAGCAGCATAATGCGTCCCTATTTCTGCACCTTCTGTTTTATAATTCATTACCTTAATTCTATAAATATTTATATTAATATATAGAGCTTCCGAAACTCATGATGATACTAGAAACACCTGCATCAATATCACCCCGACCAGCTCTAACATAAGTACCTGTATTACTAGTGTTACTAATAAAATTATTAAAACATTTTACAAATACAATATTAATGATTGCAAAATTTCTATGAAACCGACTAACCATACTAAAAATCTACTTACCAAATTAAAGGGCAAAATTAATACTTCGACCACTACAATGTAGTTAATAGGATCGATTGTGATGATTGTGATAAATATTATTTAGGATATACTACGACCTGCCTAAAGACCAGGCTTTACCACCATAAATTAAGCCTTAAACCTAAATCCAAAAATAATACTGCACTTTCCACACACGTAAAAACACTCAGCCATGCAGTTAAATTTGACGACACAAAAATCCTTCATAAAAATAGACTAAGAACAAAACTTAGATTTACGGAAGCTCTATATGATAATATAAATAGAATTAACTTAATGAATTAATCAAACAGAAGGTGCAGGAATAGGGACGCATTATGCTGCTATTATAGATACACTAAGGCAATATTATTTTAAAACATAGGTATGTGGCATATTATGGCGATAATATACTATCGATCATTGTCGACTTATCGCCACTACCATTATTCAGTCTTTTTAATAGGCGTGTAACATAATTTTATACTAAACTTAATCAATGACATAAGAATAATCCATGTAATCGCTATATAAGTTGTTTAATTGAATTTTACCGAATGACTATGACAAATGTCGAAAGCTCTCAACGTGTTTAAATAAAATAAATTATGAGACTGTTTTAAGTGGTTGTTTTCATTATTTATTATCTGAAAACTTTTCCTTACGGCAGCTTAAGTTCTTCAAATCTCCAAATTTTCATTTTACGTTGCGTCTTTAAATACGGTAAAAAACAACATTGACACTATTAAATGTGCTCTTCGTGTGCTCGGTAGCTATCTGCATTTTTACGTAATTGGAAGCCATATTCCTACCAGTATACTGTTCATAATTATTTCGCATGTAAGAGGTTGTATGACAATAGTGTGTTTGTAAAATTTCAACATTTCGCTGAAAATAATGAGCAAAGAAGTCATAAGTACATTTTATTCGATATTTCGTTTTACTTTATAAAGTAACAAAGGCACAACAGAATTAAATGTGAATTTGAGTTCTTCAGAGGTAAAAGTATAGCTGTCACTTTTACGGAAACTAAAACAATCTCTCAAAAATGTATTATAGACAATTAAATTTGTACTACGGTATTTATAGTATAGAGACGAGACAAGGACGGTAAACTTTCAAAACTATTGGTACAAATGAAATTAACTGAACCTTTAATAGTTCTTACTTTCCTGGAAGAGAGGCATTGTGATGCAAAAAGTATCCCCGAAGGAGATCATGACAAGGAAGATTACCTTTCGCATTCTAATGCGAGCCTGGCTGCGTGCGGCGCATTTTCAAACGAGAAATTAGGAGAACTTCTTTACCTCTTTTCAAGATGCTGACTGCAGCGTCTGCAATTTTTTCACAAAATTAATTGAGAATATGATTAGTTATGGTAAGTCTAGTCACAATTTGTATTGCTCATAAATAATCTTACCTTTCCACGCTTACAAATACGATGTTTGGAACCAATTCCATTTGCATCTATCTTTTACGTGTCTCGCATTCTTATGTACACAATATGACTGCCTTTATGAAAAAAATAGTAATGACTGATTAATAACGTTAAACATAATTCAAATTTAACATACGAATAAAACAAATCTGGGATGAAACTGTCTGTTTTCTATTATTAATTACAAATTATGCATTATACACAAAAAATTCAATAGTTACGGTTATATAAATGTACTATTCAAATAGTGATATACCATTGTCGGATCCAGGGAGAATTGATGTTATCCATTCACAATATATAAATAGGCTTAATATGAGATCAAAGAATGCGATATAAATTTTGCTTGAAGAATGATTTCACAGTTTCTAAGCTTGTGAATAGCTACTTTGTACTACCCTATTGTAATCGTGAAAGTCGCGAGAAATTTTATGAATTCTTCCATAAATATTTTATGGATGTATTTTAACGTCTGATTTTGTAGTATTTCAGAATTTATTTTTAACAATTTCCAAAGGGGATAAACACAACGTTTCGGTACTTATTTGTACCTTCTTCAGGTTATTATCCTAATAATCAATACGTCAATTGTCTTATTTTAAATACAACAATACTTCTGAGCACGACCACAAAATTTTAAAACTTCTCCATGAGGCTACACGACAGCGTTAAACTTGCTCAGCTGTGGCAAAATTTTAATTCTATAGTATAGCGAACCTTTTTCGCCAGAATGACCTAATAATCTTTAAATAAATTTATTGGAAACATGTAACTAAGATGTGTAGTAGTGAATATAATTTTTGTACAGTCGTATTTTATGATTTATATATTATTTTAGATTGTTTTATTTACAAGTATTTTGGTGTCCGGCATTATCCGGATATATTTATAACAGCTCGGTTCATAGCACCAACACTTAAAGGTTTAGTTGCATGATTATGTCAGAATCAGACTCAGTGACTCACATTACACCGGTTTTGACACCCAACCCCATAGTTTTCTTGTTGTTTTCAAGTGGCACCTGTCCACCTCCACCCCTATGTTTTCTCCCCTCCCATTCTCAAATGAGTAGATATTATTCAAATATAGTATCGGGAGAAACACTGACAAAATAACTCATCCAGTTGAGTATTTATTCTACTGAAATATCAGCCGATTTTACATATTTAAAATTTTCCATCCCCTCAACCTCACCCCTACGGGTGATTTCTGAGTCACAAAGAACTCGTGTACAAAAATTGGTAGAATTTGCTCCACGCTTTTAGATTTGTTTGCTGAACATACATTAATGAGTACTAAATATAAGCTCTTTTCCACATAAACAAATAAATTCAATATAAAGAATAAGAAACTTGTCCCACCTATCTGGTTAATGAAGATTATATGACCTGTAATTTAGTAAAATGGCGCAAGAAATAATCTTAAGGCCTGCAACATATTTTTTTTTGTTTGCGTGGTCACCGCTTCACTCTTCCTCGTACAATGGAAATGGACAGTTGGTGTCATCTGTCCCTAAACCAAGATTTATTCCTGTCAACAGCTACAGTGCGTAATTAACGCACAACATATGTTAAACACTTGTTTGCAACCATCTTCAAAAACTTTTCATATTAGCTGTAATTGTACAAATGACAACCAATGGATGCCATTTGAAATTGCAGCCGATTGGTTACTGGAAAGGGAAAGATGAAAATTCTGGGTACACGAGATGGCTTGAAGAGAGGTTTTGAGGGACAGATATCATTAAATTTCGAGCCATTGGAGAGAGCTTGATGGAGCTTTTGAGACCTCAGCAGTTGTAGATTTTGGTAGACGTTTCCACTACTTTGGCCCAAGGCGTCATCCATGGGGCCGATGAAGTCAACGATAATTGACTCCAGGCGCCTCCAAATTGAAAACCCGAAGCGAACCAAAGTAAACTGCCACCAGAGAATGTAGCTACAGCCTTCTATGGTATCGTTGATGTCAAATTTATCTAGCTCAATTTTCTAGATCTATTTGCTATTAAAAAATACAGGTGAACTGTTATTAAAGAGTCTTAATATAAATTATTAATGCTACCATAACCAGTTGTAAACCTTTTTTTCTATCCGCTTGTTTGCTCATTGAATCTTAATTGTATTGTTATTAAATTCAAAATTCTCTCTTTCGAACCCTCTATAATTTGATCCCTAATAAATTAATAAATTTAACCTATTTTTAATTCAATTGGTACCCAACTAAGTATCTATTGTGTATAAAAATAAATAAAAAATAGCCTTCTGCCCCTCCCCACCTACTTCACTATTCTTTTTACAAATTTTGCTCAAATGTGGAGCATATTAAATAACAAGTTAAATAATAGTTAATAATTAAATCCCAATTAAATTATGATTTTTAAATACCTCAACTTCCTTCTCTGTAATGTCATTCAGAGTCTTCATGCGTAGACGAGAAACTTAGACTGTACTTTAATATCAGAGCTTGTAATGTTTTTAATGAGTAATTTGATTCTACTTTAATTAATAGAGTAGTGTGAATAAATAATAACGAAGTTCTAAATTTTATATATTTAACAAAAAGAAACAAATAAAATCATATTTTACTGATCTTTCAAGAAAACATGTATTTTGAATACTGAATTTACAATTATAGTAAATGGTGGTTCAAACACATTCGGCCTTTATATTTCGAACACTAATTGTTGTCTATGACCACTATTCATTAAGCTGGCTTTGAACGATTTATACTTTCATTAGTACTTTACAACCAACGCTCAGTAACTCATTCGGGCAATTGACACTCAGGTGCCTTTGTAGTCATTGAAGCGTCAAAACGTCTGGAACTGGATGGCCGATACTTCTCCCTTTGATCTCTGGCTGTCCACTAGTCTCCGCTTTCACCAGCTATTTCACGTCGTGATCATCAACTCAATTAGCTTTCATAAATTTATAACTCAAGTATCTTAAATCTCTTCCATCACTCCCCTTTCATGTTCCCTCCACAACTTCCCTCTCTGATATCGCTAGCTTCCTTTTCTGCTGTTATCCCATCTATCATGAAACCTCTGTGTCCCTTCCAGATCAAATATTAGCCAATGAGTAGCCATCTTGCACCAACTGTTTCCCAATACGAGGCTTATGGGTCTGTTCCTAAAACCACTAAATCTCACGCAACTGGTTATTAAACATTTCCTATTGCAAAATTTTGTGGTATTTACTTATCCCCCCAAAAGATTATTGACCCTTTTTGGGTCAGCCAAAGCGTTTCTTAATACTATTAGCAGGACAACTTCAATACATATTGTTCTGCCATGCTCCGGGTACCTGAAGTGCAATGATCCCACGAGTTACGTAGCTCGGAAATAGTGGGTTCACTAGAATTATTTAATTAAAATTACAAATAATTTATTAAACATATGTACACTATAAACTTTACCAAAGAATGGTACTCGCTGTGAGCTCAAAGTTGCATACCGTTGAACAAATCATGTCCACAGAAGTCGTGTAAAGACGTGATAGTCCAACACTACCCTGAATAAATCAACAGGTGAACTAATGGTGAAAATCATGTCCAAATCTCGGGAAGATGATTGGCTTGGGACATGTAAAAAGCTTTCTAACGGTAGAGTATGAATATTCCAAAGAATCAGTACTCCACTTTATGTTAAATCAATTATATATGAAAACAACTTCTACTAAATTGATTCAAAAGTTAAACACTGTTAAACTTTTAGACCTCGCTAAACAAATAATTCGCCACCAAAGATTAAGAGAATAGAGTAATGATTAAATATTTTTTAAATGTGTATAGTTGGAGTTAAAATAACAATCAGATCAGTACAGAAGCCCAACTCCCACCTATCAAATGAACTAAATAATATCATATGCAGTGAATTTAAGTCTTACCATTGTTTACAATTCCCAAGAAATGTAACATGGAATCTATATTATGAGAATTTCTTTTCCTGAAGACAATAAGTGTGCTGAATAGGAAAATTAGACCTATGCGGAATAAGAAAGATAGAATATTATATTCTGTGTATTGAACCGTCACGACGTTTCGGCAGCACTCGCCGTCACCGTCAGATGATTTCGGCAGTTTTGACCATTCAACTTCATGACGAGTTGCGAATTCCATCCGGTTGCTCTCTCGAGAAGATTACAGCCGTTTTGGCTACCTGCGAAGTATAACAGACAAATAGACGAACGTTATCTTAATTTAAAAGTCAATAATGTACTCTTATTGCAGTGCATCTGCGTGAAAAATGATGTATGACAACGCGGCACGTATTTGAAGAAATAAATAAGGTTTCTAAGGTCTAATCTGCTCCCGTTTGAAAAGTACTATAGAAGAATGTCTAAAATGCTACTTATTGAAGCCTATCATGTCGTGACACGAACAATCGTAGTCACATTTAAGATTCCCTCCTCAAATAATCTCTTTGAACTCTTCATGTGTATTTATTTACTACGTATTTATTAACGTTCCTTGTCAACTGCTGACGTTCGAGGATTGTGCAGGAGGCGTCGAATTTTAAATATATTAACAAGTAATAATGGGAAATAGAATTCACGTTATTAATTTATTAATATTACTTTGCAGATATTTACGGAGATTCATAATTTAACAAATTACACTTCAAATTGATTAAATATTGTTTGCAATCCAATAAGAAATATTATTTCTTACCCTTAATTAATTAATTGCATTATCGAAATAAATTTCGGAAATCAATTTACTGCATACAATGAAGGTAATATATTTTGGTTGGTATTCTAATTTGCGAAGAAACAACTCGTTATTCAATTTTATCGCATTAAACATCGAGTGCTCTTTTTAATTGTGTTTATTTTTTGCTGCAGAAAACATTTCCAAACAGTGATGAAGCACGTTCAGCCTAATTTAATCAGTGCGTTTTATGTCCTCCGTAGTACAACGAAACTGTGGGGACCCATTAAAATTTTCGTATCATCGGATTATTAAATTTGCTATTAGCTTGTTATTGAATTGTTTGACGATGATTAAGGCTTACTAATAAGTTTGATGGGGTAGTGGTATTTTATAATCACCTAGGACCGTGACGTATTTTCAGGGAAGATGATACTCCCTGATAATATAATATGCCTTGGATCATTTTGTTGCGTAGGATATTGAATTTCCTACAGACGTATTTTCAGTGACTCAGTTGTTTAACATTAGTAATTTATGTAATTATGTTAGCATGTTTCCCTTAACATTTAAAAATAAGCAGTTAGGAAATTACTCTTTTAAACCTTGTAATATTTGTTTAAATGGTACAAGAAAGACTAAATAACATAATAATATAAGTTAACACAATCTAAGTATTGAATTTAAAAGTTTACTGTATATTAAAAGTTGATTAATAAGGGATCGGCTTTTAGACCAAGAAAAATAAACTCCTAAATTAGTTCGCAAATAATTATATTTCATTGATTGTTGAATTTATGGATTAAAATACATATTGGTACTTAAATATATTTTTTATATATTCATTATTGTAGAAAGTATATTGGAAGGAAAGTCTTAAGGATCTGTTTATAATGCTAAACTATTAAAATGAATGACTAGAATTTAATTTAATACTAGTAGTAAAAATAAAAATTCTTTTATACTATTGCTCAATTATCTGTGGTTCAAACAGAACAAATATAGGCAGTTTAAATTTTTCTATTCGTTCGAAGTCAACCTGAAAGAATTTACTAAACTTTCAGACATTAAAATTGTACAACAGTAACTTATTTATTACAGGGTTATATCGACATTGCTTCCAGATTACAATTAAAATTGAGCTTGTCACTGTGTATCTCCAGGAACGATCTCTTCTAACAAATCTGTTAATTACACATCATCAAATACATTTTGACGTTAACCACTTCTCATCTATCACTGTTACTCTGCCACGACCCCACACTTCCATTTGCACAAAACGACATTTTTCTACCTACAGAATTCTCATCCATTAAAGGTTCTCGCCGATAATTTTCCAGACCTCAGTTCTAATATATGCGTCGTCACGCACTGGAAGATAGTCGCCTCTTCTCTCACTTTATTTTCTTCGTAATTCCTAGTCTTTTGATCATAACAAATCAGAGCATTTGAAAGGAAAGATGCGGGATTACCTAATTTCAAGCTTGTAACATGCCGAGGCTCCATTATCTCTTTTGGGAGGTGTATGTACTAGGATTGAAAACCTTTATCATACGGTAAGAGAAAGGTGGCAAGATTTTAAAATTGGTAAAGCGGGACACCATTAGAGAGGGACGGGGCTTTTGATTAAAAATTTGGTCTATATGGAGCAATAAAAATTTTCATAGAACGTAAAAATAGTTTTGAGACATACTTTTTAATTACAACATAAGTATTTCTGGTGTTGTGTTAAAAGATCATTAAATTTTTTACACAAAAAATGGCTTTCATTTTTTCAACACTTAATTATGATTTTTCTGATGCTCACAACCAACACAAGTAAAGTTTTTATTAAGGATTTTATTTAATTTATAAAAAAGCATAAGTAGTACCTCTTCTCGCATTGCCTCAATAATTTGAAAATTGTTTTAGAACTTTCGCCGGACAAAGAAACAAAATCTAAAATTTTTATTCCAGTTTCCGAATCAAAACCTCTAATAATGGATGGAAATAACTTATGATTAGATGCGTCAGATATATGGATAAACAATTCCTTTTATCCAGATTTTTATTCAATTCTGAAAATGCATATACTGAAATCACGTTACACACAATCACCTCGGATTTTGTTCTTGTACAGCCAAACTTTTTGACAACTTGTGATGTACAGTCCATGGATCTGAAGGAATTACTGTGATTAACAGCATAATAAGGGAAAGCTAATTTCAATTCTTCGTCTCCATAAGTTTTTTTTTCCAAAAACAATCATGTATTCTGGAGAAATATGCAGCAGTATTGAAATATGTTTTTTATTTCTGTGTCTCCAACTGTTTTCAAATATCATTCTTCCGCCGTGAGAAATAGAAAATTCGCCATTACATTTCTGGTATGAAAATAAAATGAAATTTACGTCTTAGATCATCGTTGAATTTGCATCCTGTTTTATTACTCATTATGGTAAAAATAAAAAAAATTAAATCATATTCTGACAGCGAAAAAACGTATACCCCCTTTCCGTTTCCTGCCGTTTACTATATTGTCCTGCATTCTTTAAAATAAATCGGGATTTTTTAAAACGCCACGGGACTCGGACGAATTGTCAAAAATCGGGGCTGTCCCGCAAAAACGTCTCGTCACCTTCGATGGAGGCACGGGGAACTGAATGCTGCAACCCCACAGCAAACTCCTCTCCCGTCATTCGGTAGGGCGTGATAATAGTACCCAAGAGCCTGACCAATTTTTCTAGTTTTCCCAGCATCACTTGAGATGACTCAGCAGGTAGGATCCTTAAACTATAGTCCGGGGATCCTGGTCAAACCTTGTCTACCTAGCTCTACCTTCCAGATTCACCTTTTCAATTTCCTTCCCATTCTCTAGAGGGGAGTTGTCTGTTTTCAGGATCACCCTCATGTAACCTGTTGCCCATCAAAAGAAAATCATAGCATTTATCCCGTGGAGAGAACTATTTTCCGAAAAAGCCTAAACAGATAACCTAAATTGAGCTTCAATTTGTGAACTGAAGCTCCACAGAGTACGTGGGACGCATAGACAAATATATGGAAACATATAAATTTTAATTATAATAATACATTTTGTATTACTATTGATTTATAAACAACAACAAATAATAATCACTTAATTATCACAAGACATAAACTTAAACCCAACAGATTCTATTTCAATGTGATTTTCAAGAAACTCCTTGTCGATTTCATGGTATGCAGAAATGGATCATCCTAGTTTCCTATAATTTTTAGTGTGATGTAACTGAAACTAACATAGTGGTTTCCAATTAATATCATAGGATCTGTTTTGGGTACAGGCTACATGAGAGTAATCCAATAAATGAAAACTCTGTTTGAAAGGGGGAATTATAAATGAAGAGGAAGACAGTCAAAGGTTAATTAAATTCCCTGGGCTATAGTTTAAGGCTCCTACCCGGTATTCACCTGGAACATGTGCAAGACAAACCATAAAAAACCTGCATCATGTAGGTCGAGCTCGTTGTGTCATTTCCTTGTTCCTTTATTGGGATTTCTTATTTCAGTTTTGTTAAATAGTGATTTTATCTCAACTATATTTTTTTTATTTTTGAAAGGAAATTTTGCCTAAGTACGGAATACGTAATGTTTTTCATTAACTTATATTGGTATTTTTTGAAAATATTTTCGTATAATTTGTTTTCTTTACACAGATGAATTTGTAAAATTACGTCAAAATTCTATTTATTGATGAATTGTAAATTTGAGACCAATTTAAACCCAAGCGTATCATATAATAGTATTATATTATTCTATAACGTTGGTAGGATACAGATTTACTCCGTAATAACGAATGATTGTTTCAGATATTGTAATTTCTATGTTTCAATATTTAAATTTGCATGATGTCTACGACAAAGTAAAGCTCATTCCGGCTTCTTCATTTCTACGAAATAATATTGTACGCTTTGCTCTATTTTGTATTTAATCCAAGACTTAATTAAATGTGATCCCATCAATTATTATACAACTTCCTTAGTTCAGAGTTGTACACACGAGTAATATTTTCATTCATTAGCAACAACCAAATTAATACGATCACCTCAATCTGAGTTCTATTGCAAGCAAGTAGTAAGTGGCTCAAATTCTTTGCTCTAGTAGTCGTGTTAATATATTTCTTCTTTAGATGAACAATTCGTAAGAGTTAATTTGCATCATATTGACTACTGGCCAACATTTTAATATTTCGGCTTCTATAGTAATAATACATATCGATGCATATATAAAATTTTTATTTATTTATTAATATATAATCTAAGCATATTTATAGAATCAAATTCTATATTTGATCGTAAATCACCTCTTGTAGTTTTTTCTTTGAAAAAGGAAGAAATATCGTTGTTAGGGCAAGAAAGAAATGTAGAGAACATGCCATGAAAATAACGCTCCAGCTAGGGAGACCAGAAATTAAATAAACATGTGAAGACATCTCGTTCCGCCATCCTCAAAGGACAGTCGAGGTAAACAAAGCATTCTGCATATAAGAAGAGTAAATTGAAAAGAACCGCCAACTCTCAGCGGCGGTACAATGGAAACAGAAAACGGGAAATGAGCACGTATAAGGTTCGTAAGAAGATTAAAATCCACAAGTCCGAATGTCCACGTCGACAGTAATGCATCATTTGTTTCTGTATACTTTGATCATTTTTTCAGCTCTTCATTTATTTTTTTACAAAATTGGCAGACTGCATTTTGCTCCATCTTAGCATCTTTCCCTAGCAACGGTTGTGGTGATTGAAGTATGGTGCATTCGATAAATTTGTTTTCATTATTTAATTAACAAAATTATATGGAGGTACCTATATTTTGAACACAATATGCATTTAATTTCTGATGATGAGTTGCATTACGATATTTTTCATGGAATGTAAAATATGAATCGCTTGTGGCATCATCAATTCTCTCGAACAGTTTTTGAATCTAAATTGAAATATTTTAAGTTGTTAGCCATGATGTATTGTTTTGACTTATTTCTACAATCCTCTTTTGGGTGTTCAGGGTGATTATATACTCCTAACAACCTTTTCTCTTTACTTAAACTCCTGGATCACCATCTCACCATTCTCGTTTCCATAAATTCGTCATTTGTTTCTGTTACTTCAACACATACTGTAAAATTATTAATATTCTTTTATTTTTCAGTCAGTTTTCATCTTCGCATTAACACATCTAATTTCCAGAGAAAAGAGCTTTTAAGTACACTTAAAAATAATTGTGCTTGTTCGCAAAGAATTTTTAAACATATGATGTCTGTAACTTCAAAACTGTCCGAATTAATTCGATATTACGTGTTAATTGTTAGGATCTCAGTTGCTTGAATAGAGAATCAATGACGCATAGAATGGAATTTTCAATACTACAAATGATTTTACAAAAAATCCTGTAATTTCACTGAACATTACATTTCGTGTTCAACTAAAGCGCCAGTATGTTCAGGATGTATTGTCCATCATTATTTATTTTCCAAATGCATCTAAATAATGTTGTTGTTTTTTTAGAGTAACAGAAACTAGTTTTAAATATTGAATATTCATGGCGATCTTTCTTTACTCTACCACAATAACTTAGCTACAGACATTAATTATATATGAAGGCCGCTGTCTACATTTCTGGTTATTGTTCAGATCTTTCATTTGTCTTTTTAATAGAATTGTTTATTCCTCATTTTGGGGTTTGAAGTACATATTAATATTCCGAATTAACAGTAAGTATACCCAAGTTTGACATGATTAATACGACGGACATTAAACCAATAATTAAAATGAATTTGTGCAGCAGATAGCATTTCTTTGTTAACAATTGACACCTTGTCAGGTAACAGTATATATTATTTTGTTGGCAACTTAATCTACTGTAGTAGATATATAATTAATATATTCTTAGATATAACTGTCTCCTAGAACGCTTCGCGGGCCACAAAATCACGGACGGCTTAAAAGTGGATGAAAAACTAGATGGTCGATGGCGTTCGATACCGATGTTGAAGCTGAAAGCCGGGACTTTATGTAGGTTCTGCCTGTTGTTGGGAACAGATTCCCAAACTCTATGCAACGATATTGTCAATATTACTATTCCATAGAAAGGTAGAAAAGCCTCAACGGTTAGGTTAAAATCTTCCTTTGTTTAGATTAACAATTAAACGTATATCTTTTTAATTATCAGGTACATTTTAATTTATTTTCAGTTTAATGATACAAATTATATTTATTTTTTAGCGGAATTGTAATTCACATTTTATAGCAAATCCTCATCTTCTCTTAGGGTATTTTAGTGGAGAGATATTTGGCGTAAAAATGTTGTTGTTGTAATCAGTCCTTAGACCGGTCTGATGCAACCCTCCATGCTAACCTATTCTGCGCAAGACTTTTCATTTCTACATAACTATCACATCCCACATTCTTCTGTTTTTACCCCACTTAAAACTGCTAATTTTACAAGACCCAAAACAAGTCTCAAATCGTTTTATGTCCTCCGTAGTACAACGAAACTGTGGGGACCCATTAAAATTTTCGTATCATCGGATAATTAAATTTGCTATTAGCTTGTTATTGAATTGTTTGACGATGAGTAAGGCTTACTAATAAGTTTGATGGGGTAGTGGTATTTTATAATCACCTAGGACCGCGACGTATTTTCAGGGAAGATGATACTCCCTGATAATATAATATGCCTTGGATCATTTCGTTGCGTCGGATATTGAATTTCCTACAGACGTATTTTCAGGTGACTCAGTTGTTTAACATTAGTAATTTATGTAATTCGTTTATTTTTGTTAGCATATTTCACTTAACATTTAAAAATTAGCAGTTAGGAAATAATTCTTTTAGACCTTGCAATATTTGTTGAAATGGTACAAGAAAGAAAAAATAACATAATAAGATAAGTTAACATAATCTAAGTATTAAATTTAAAAGTTTACTGTATATTAAAAGTTGATTAATAGGAGACAGGGATCGGCTTTTACACCAGAGAGCATATTTTGCTTATAACTTCGTGGTTACCCATCTATCTGATTTTCATAATGTTTCTATAGAACCACTTCTTTTTGCGAAAGACTTTCTTGCCTCTGCTATCCTACTCTTTATGTCTACTATACTTCTAACATCCCAAGTTATTATACTGCCCAAGTAGCAGAATTCCTTAACTTCCTTCAAAGTATCCCTTCCTAATCTAACACCCTTTGATATTGGACTATTTCCCATACTTCACTCCAACACCTTGGTTTTCCCTCTATTAATCCTCATGTTGTACTTTTTCTCCAGGACCACGTTCATACCATTTATTATGGTTTCCAAGTCTGGATCCCATAATACCACAATATGATCAGCAAACCTTAGGATTTTTATTTCTTCTCTTTGAATTTTGATTCGTTTTCCATTTCTTCATAGTCTGTTCTATATATAAGTATTGGCCACAGACTGCATCCTTTTCCTACTCCTTTCTTTATTTCTGCTTTCTTTTCTTGCACTTCGATTTTAATTACTCCTGACTGCCATCTTCAAAATCCTTAATAGATTGTTTCAGGTTTTATTATCAAAGGCTTTTTCTAAATTCACAAATGCCATGATAGAAGGCCTGTTTTTTCTTATCCTGTCTTCTAAAGTTGCTCACTGCGTTTACATTGCTTCTCCTGTCCCTACATTCTTCATAAAACAAAACTCATCTTCTCCTAACTCGCATTCTATTTGACGTTCCATACTTCTAAATACTATATTCGTTAATATTTTGTTCGCATGAAATACTAAACTAATTTTCCTGTGCTGCTCGCATCCATCAACTCCAGTCTTCTTTGCTATAGTGATATTTTTTTGTTCCAGTTTCTTATATTTCATAAACAACCCCGAACTGACATGATATTTTTCTTTTTCCGATGATATTATCAACTCCGCTTGAATTGTATCAATTCCTGGCGCCTTACCGTTGCTCATCCGGTGTCGAGTTTTTTCTAATAATTTTATCAAATTTACTGAAAGAATAAAATTACACACATAAACTTTGAGAGACTAACCTTTCAAGGAATAAGAATAGAAATTAGAGTAAATGACAGGTTGCGTACGGTCTTCCACATTCTCATCATTTGTTGT
This sequence comes from Eucriotettix oculatus, assembly GCA_034510155.1. NCBI lineage: Eukaryota > Metazoa > Arthropoda > Insecta > Orthoptera > Tetrigidae > Eucriotettix > Eucriotettix oculatus. The sequence goes on from CM067376.1 coordinate 167,414,725, forward strand.
TGATAAATGACAGATTCCTGAAGACACAACTTTTTCCTATTGCTTGTGTTCCATGCTATATTGTAACATTTCAAAAAGTGTATTTGTAAATAATTTGATTTATTTTAAAGGTGTGTTGAGAGATTTATTAGTAATATCTTTGTATGATTTTTGGAATCGTTGATCTTATCAATCAGTTTTAATATTCTCCTCTCTCCTTCCTGTCTGACACTTATTGGTTTCCGCGCATAGGTCCTTTCGAGCCACAGTATTTCGGACATTCTTCTTCCTGGTGGTGTGAACTTCTTTGTCCGACTTTAAAACAAAACGCCACATTAAAGTCCTCACCTCGGGACAGCTTTTAACTCCTTGTCTCTCTGTGTGGCGAGGTGCTATTTCTCTCTTTACATCAACGAAACTTCCATAATCTTGTGTAGTTGTTCCCCTCGTTACCATTTTACTGGTGTGTCAAACTCAATTAATATATGGACCATGTCATGCAACTGGTAAGATTCACGCCGGCCATATCATATTTACAAATTTTCTTAAAATTATAAGTTGTAATGAGTATTCAGAAATATGGATAGAATACTTAAAACATTATGTAATAAATGAATTTAAATGGTAATTTATAAACTGATATGCAACTATAAATTACTTTTATTTAAACATTAATTTCATTTATATTTTATAAATTAAAATTAAGTTTTTTACCGGAAGTTTCCAGCCCTTTCTTTCTTCTAGTTTTCCAATATCTGGATTCTTAGACTGAGAACAGATAATCTTCATTAGGGCAGATAGATGTTTATCTGTAAATCCTAATTTCATAGTCGAAAATGGTTGCTCACATAACTACGTATATTCAAAGTAGCATAAAATTTGTGGAGAAAATTCCAACTTCTCTATGTCTTTTAAAATCGAATCATTCTGAAAATCAATTATCTCAAGTTGTATTGAAGTGGGAGAATATTCATCTTCAAAGCCCAGTAAATCGTGAAAAATATATTTTGAAATCTTTGAAATCATTATAACGTTTATCGAATAGGTTTTTTGTGTGTTCAATTTTACCACTATATTGGGAAAATGACCAACTTTGACTTTGTGTATTTAACTGCTCTCTCGTAGAAAAAAACGTAAAAAAATTTGTAAATGATTTTTAAACCCAATCAATTTTTGTACAGAAAACTTGTTGGTAAAGAAGGCAATGGAAAGACTTTACCTTTGATGTATATATTTTTGTATGCATATTATAATTTTTCTATCAGTCTTGACGCAAATCCTTTAGTTTCACCCGTCATTGATTTAGCGGCGTCAGTTGTTACAGAAACAAGTCTATCAAGTGGAAGATTAAAATTTCCTAAAATGTTCCATACAGCGTTAAATATGTTTCCACCTGCAATAGTTCCATAAAGAGGGATAATTTCCAACGATTCATCAGTGAAATCAGAAACTTGTGGAACATCTTCCACGTCCGTGCTTTCATCAATCGCAGGTGAAGAGAATGGAATTTTGGTAGATATTTCCTGTAGTCGGGAACTAAAGTTATCTGCCATTTCAGTAATTCTGTCTGTCGCATCATTTCTCGAAAAGGCTGCAATTTTCCTGGACAGACGAATTATCATACATTCTTTGAATAAAGAACCATCGGTGAATGATTTTGAAAGTTTTGCTAATAGATAGCATATTTCGTAACTAGTTCTTGTTACTCATTTATTGGTTTTCTTGAATTTTGTAAGCACCTATTAAGAGAATTCTTCATTGCTTTTAATTTTTCTTCTCTTATTTTTCATTCTAAGCACGAAAATTGATATAATGTCTCTTAATGTTGTACTCTCTAGTGACACTAATTGTTTCTTTGCAAATTAAGCACATGATTTTTTATATTTATTAATAGTGTACAGTTTGGTGCAAGCCCGTTGGCAGATGCACAATGAAATTCCTTAAACATAAATACTCCTAATCTAAAGAAAAATAATCACAGTCCTTTAAAATTTCTATAGCCCTGAATGAAAAAAGAGAAACACTACAAAAGTATATTATCTTAACACCTCACTTTAATTTTTAAATTCGAATATACATTTTTATTAATCAAAATACACACGTCTTTTTAGATTTGTCCTGAATTTATTTTCTTGAAGAGTATTTCCTCCAAACACTCCCATAGGTAAATTATTCCAGTCGTTGATGGTCCTATTTAGGAATGAGAATTTGCCAACATCTGTTTTTTGCTTTCTACATTTCACTTTACATTGATGATCCCATCTACCTATATAACTGGGGTTTTGCATTTTGTAACTAATTCCAATCCATGGTTTCGCCCCGTATAAGCTTTGAATTGCAAATGCAGCCTTGCTTTCCCCCTTCTTTGTGACAATTTCTCCCAACCTAGCTGTTCTATTTTTTCATTCCTATGACCCGGCCCTACTCGCACAAAATTAGCAGCCCTTTTCTGATTTTTTCTATAGGGCTTAATAAGGATAAATATGCCACCTCCTTTGATTTTGAACTTCCCTTTTTTAAGCTCCTCATAATGTAATGTGAGGAATTCCATGCTTTTCGGGCCGTGAAATTCACCTGGTCCTCCCACCCAAGTCTGTTGTTGAAATATATCCCCAGATATTTGCAGATCGTTATCCTTGGAATTAGTTCCCCACCTATTCTATATTCTAACTCATTTAACAACGTGCTGCTTTTCTTTCCATTAATTTTCATTTTATTTTCCTGAGTCTAACTTTAACTAAATCTTCTTGTAATAATATCGCGTCTTGCTCGTTCGTTATCATTCTGTAGATGATGCAGTCGTCAGCAAAAAGCCTTACCCCTGACGTTAAATAATTCGGTAAGTCATTAATAATTATTAAAAACAGAAAAATCGTTAATTTGCCCCCTTTCTTGACATTTTCTTCTCTCGTCAACAATGTTTCGTTTCTTGTTCACCGTTGAAAGTGACATTTTCTGTAAAATAAAATTCTCGAAAGCACAATTTCAATGTTTTAAAATACGTTATAAAAAATACAACCCACAAATCCTTAAAAGACCAGTCAAGACTAATACTTTTCAATATAAATAATACATAATGTTTATAACCTAAGGAAACTAATGTAAACCAACACCACTAATGTATCAACGTACTCTGGAAGTGTGTATAATTTAATGAAAACGTTTAACAAATTCTAACTTTTACATCACTTCACGTTGTGAGCAGTAAATAAAACAAAGCAACTTATTTAAGACACAGTGTTGCACAACTGACAAACGTGATGCTTCCCTCTAAGAATGTTAATTAGAGCTGCCGTTAAGTGACAGCACTATCCAGAGATCTTCCACAAATGTTTATTTGGACGTAAAATATTGTCATTTCAGATAATCAGGGCCCATGAAAATCTCTTGGCGGGTCGCCAGTTTGACACTCCTGCCGTATTCTTTAACCCTCCAATGCTTAATTTACATACTTCACGCGCCAACCGCGAAAATTCTTGGTTTCTGACCAACTTCCGAAGCTAGTATTAAAAAAATGAAAGTAACACGTCACTATATATCGAATACAATACATGTAATGATTTCCAATAATCGATTGAGGTATCACTTCGGCACAGGAAAGTAGAGCCAAATGCGATCTTATCGCACTTAAATATTAATTAAATCATTAAAAAGATTCCTTACTTTTGTCCGTCTCCTTTCTTACGAAAATAAATTGTTTTGACCGCTTATGACCTTTGTCTCTTTTTTAAAGAACTACTAACGCACTCTTATTTTTGCTCACACTCGTGTAAGATCGCCCGTACGTCTTTATTTAGGACATCAATATTTCTTTATTCTGTAAATAAGAATTTTTTTTAATTCATAATTTATTAATTCGTTTACATCAATTTATCCAATCATGTTATTTATTTTGTTATACATTAAATAAGTATCGCAGTTTAGAATTCCATAAACCATATTATGTATTTTAGCGGTGTAATTTTGGAAGTGTAAATATTGCCTACTTGTGTGAAGTTGCACTCATTGAGTTACCTCGCATATCACCTGAAGCAGAAAGTTTTCGAAAGCGCCCGCTGTAATACTCTGAATTTCGAAAGGCGGTATAGAGATAAGAGAAGAGGCTTGGAGGAAAGCTTTGTGAAGAAGCTTGTTGGAGTTTATGAGGCAGGGGGTTATTTCCTCTACCTCCGTTAGTACACCTGCCATACATAGCGTCAGATGGCGCGGCGTTGAGCCAACTTCGGCTCTAGTTTCATTATACTTGCTAAAGTATGCAGGCCATCTTCCCTTGTAATACACAGCCATAGCACGCTAGACACTAGCTGTTAAATTAAAAGCACCGCACCAAGCTCGAACTGCAACAGCAACACAAAATTCAAGAGTGGGCTCTTGATAACGCTTCAAATTTTACATTCACCGGAAATTAGCGGATCGCTGAAAGTACATATACATCACGTTTGTTACATGTTTCCTACTTTGATTCTTTTTATATTTTAATTAGACGATACGTACGTGTATAAAGTTACATACAGTTGTTTAATTCAACATTTTCATCCTTAAATACAGTAGCATTGCTCATTAGGCCACAGAATTATTATTGTATATACTGTATGTATGCCTAACTGTATTGAAATATAGATAACTTATTAAATCTACAAATGGGCAGATGCCCGGTGGCAGATACATAGATCTTAAACAATATTTAATAATCTGGTCGTAAGGACCATGTTTAACCTATAATTGAATGTATAATTATATTCAATATAAAAAAATAAGTGTGGAATCATATTATTAGAAGATAAATTTTTAAAAAGGAATAATATTGTTTTTGCCAGAGAAAAAAACACTGGAAATATATTTCACTGTAGTATAATTATCATTTCACTACACTGCACTACAATACACTAAACTTAGATTAAGTCTCCTGCAGGTAGATTGTTCCAGTCATTAATTGTAGGAATGAAACTGGTGGAGACATGGAGAAGGGAATGCTTCTACCCCACAGCAAACTCATCCCCCGTCATTCGGAAGAATACTACCCAATGCCCGACCTACCTGATTCAGGTTTTCTAGGGTTTTCCCTACATCTCTTTAGGTGAAACACCGGGTAGGATCCTTAAACCATAGCCCGGGGCTCTAGTCAACCCTTGGCTACCTTGCTCTACCTTCCGCACCCCCCCCTTTTCAATTCCCTTCCTATGCTATTAAAAGGGAGTTGCCTGTTTCAGGATCACCCTCATGTAGCCTGTTAACCCAAAAAAAAGTATTTTCCAACGTCTGTTTTTTGGTGTCTTGCTTGTAATTTAAACAAGTGATCACCCCTCCCGTTCCGAGTCGATTCTTTCATTCTATTTCGGATTCCCTGCCAAGGTTTTTGACCTGAAAAGGCTCTGTAGAAAATGTGTAGCCTAGCTCTTTTTCTTCTTGTCTGTAGCGTATCCCACCCTAGCCGCTTTTTCCTTTTCGTTCCCATGCCCAAGTCCTATTTGCACGAAATACAAAAATATAATTTAATTAATTTTTTAATCGGGATTAGGCACCATTAATAAATACTTAGTATCATCAGAATTACAAAAGTAGTTTAAAAGAAAACAATGTTAATATTTATTATACTGACGTGTATGGGGTAAGAACAGAAGAGGGAGGCCAAGGAAATAATACACTTAGCGTATTAGGGAGGATATGATAGTTATTCGGAAATGATATGAACATGAACTTATATTAAGTAAAATATTTAGTTATCAAAATAACACGAGTTTTCAAGCTCAGAAATACTCCCGGGAAAAATATTTGAAATTATTTGTACATAATACTCCAAATTTTAAAAAATAATTATAGTCCTTTAAAATGACTATAACCCTGAAAGAAAAGAGAAACACTATTGCGACTCTTAGACAATATTTACTGTAAGAAATAAAAAAAACTATAACATATGAAGATTCTGATATTTTATCATATTACACCATTGTTTTTATTCACGAATGGATCTACGAGTAAATTGCAGAACACCTGTCTAATAAAGTCCTATATTCCCCTGTTTATGTCATCGTATTAGCATTTGAGGAAATATAAGCTCGCCTCCATTTATAATTTTACCGTTACAAGTTGCAATACTAACAATTTGGTACTTACACAGTGCTTTGATGTAAAAACAGATTTATACGGGATCTCATGAGAACCAATCATAACCTCTGAAAAAAAGGTGTATTAATGATATTGTTCACTTTAGACGTAAATTTAATTGTTGGCCATATCTCTTTGTATACATAAAATCGAAAAAATATTTTTCCTTCTTTATAAATTACATTCTTAAACTTATCTTTTTATTTTAAATTTTTTCTACTTGTTTTCTTTCCATTCAAAAACAATTTATTGATTACTAAAATATTTTTATAATCATAGTAGTTTTATAATAATACCTTATCTTCAATTTGTTGCTTTAAACTTTAATGTTTTGTGTGCGCATCACTACCAGCCACACGTGTGCGTTGAATTTATCTGGTAGCGTATTCTCTTAAAATTCCAGTAGGTTTATAACTGTAGCTCATTTTACTCTAACGAAAAATTAACCATTAAAAAATAAAGAAAATGGAACAATGTTTACACTCGAAAACTTTTTACTTAATTACATACTCCATTTTAACGGTAATTGCCACATTAAATTCTCAGAATACCGCCGATTTGGTTTTACTCGTTCAAATGAAAATTTCATCAATAAAAAAGCAATACATAAATTTATATATTAATTTTTTGCTGTTGATTATAGCAACTTATATTAATAATAATTGATCACTATCTCTTATTCATAATCCGGATACGTTAAACCTTCAATTCCTCTACATCCCATGAAAATGATTCCTGGACACGATCGTCCAGCTTATTTCTTCCACCTCACGTTGTAGGTAGAGAAAACGCCTCCGAAGCTCTCTTAAATGTGAAAGGTCTGGTCATTTTCCGGCACCACATCTCTAATAGAAATGATTTTGGCAGCTTGAAATCAGCCAGCAAGCATTTCGTCAAGCCGTGAAGTGTAGATTTCGTTTTCTCTGAGTATCATTCTGTTCAGGATTGTTGATGGTAGCAATAGGGAGCAGTAAACCTTCCTTTCTTCTTCAGGAGTCTGTATAATTCGTTATTCAAATACCCACGACCAATTCTTGAATTAAACAGTGTTCATCTGAATTCAACGGTTACACTGAAGACCATGGATTTTTATTTCAGGGATTTGACTTCACGCCGTATTGAAGCGTCGTCCATAAATTAGAAGTATTTGGCACTGCCAAAAGAAGCTGTTTTTTCATTGGCCAATCTGCAACTGTGTGAATAAGTTCAATACGTCTATCTTTAGATAATATTTCTTAGGAAAGGGCGTTCGACACATCTTTCCTTTCAAACAAATGTAGGAATTAAACTGGGATGTCTTCTTAGTTTGCACACCAGAAGCGATGTCCCTTATGCGAAATGTGAAGCGAAATATTACGTGAAGCTTTAAAGATGATATTATTCTACTTTAAAATTTAGACAGCAAGGAGAATAAATAATAAGATAGTTTAAAATTTTATAGTATATTTTTAACAAAAAAAAACAAATAATGAAATCTTATCTTCCTGCACTTTAAAAATTTATGCATTTAAGAAATTTAATTCACAGTTAAAATTCATAAATCACAAAACAATATGATTCCTTTTCACAGGGGGTGGTGGGCTCAAATACCTGGTCTTTACATTCCGAACATTAATTTATGGTAGCAATGGCCATTTAGCTGACGGTTTTGAGGGATTTATAGTTAATTTGTACTTCACCAACGACGATACCGGAAACATTGAAATCATTGAAGTGGCGAAGTTTATGGAACAGGATACCACGTCTCTGCTACTACCAGGTGTTTCACGTCCACTCAAAAATGTAACTAACTTTCTTAAATCTCTTTCATCAGTTTTCCTTTCTCGTTCCTTCGACAACTTCCCTTCTTAAATATTATCAGCCGCTACAATAACTGTCCTCTCATTCAGAAATCTTATTAACCATTACTTAACAAACTCCGCTCCTTATCAACAAATTGATAACAACTCTCTCCATCTCTGCGACCGTTATCTTCAAATAACTCAACTAAATCTTTTCCATAACCTCAAAGCCTCTGATTTCCCATTCCCAATTCGAATTTTTGCCAATAGGAACCCATCGTATATTTTTCGTGTTGCCAGTACGGGTTTCACACGACTCGCCAACAGGCCATTCCACTTTCTGTGAGAAAATACCAGACGTTTCAAAATGTTGGGAAGCTTATCCACGACATTTATGACACTGCCTGGGTCCAATCCGAGTTCTTAATCTCTTTCACAGGCAGCCTCTGTAATGGTTGTTTGTCCTCCCTTTTGCATTTTGAGCGCCATGAGTTCCACAGTTCCGAAAATTTAGTTAAACAAATTTTTATTTAAATTAGAAGAAAATAAAATAGCCCTAAATACGTGTACAATAAAATTAATCGGCCTATCTGCTAAAATAACACGAGTACCTTCTACAAATGAGATGCGTAATAAAGATTACCAATTCGATCAGCATACAGCTTGACTAGTCCATCTACGTTAATAATTTCCGCCTTGTTCTTAGAGAATAAACCATCAAAATCACGGCCAGAAATTTTTGTAACGGGTAAAAAATTTGTCCGCAAAACATGAACGTGTGACATATCTTCAATGGTAACACATTTTTCGCTGCCTGACACATTAGCTATAAATCGCACATTACCTTTTCCTTTGGTAGTTGTCGACGAATCGTTGGCCAGTTTCAAAGTTTCGTGTTCTCCAAAGCGGATTCCGCAAAAGTTGTACAAATTATGAGACAGGTGCGTTGTGGCGCCACTGTCGAGTCGATATCTTTGGCGTTGCGTTAAAGGCGCCGCGGAATGAAGACACGCTTTTCCACTTTCCATCGATTTTTGATCTGACCGTTTTTTATTCATTTTGCTGTAGCAAGAGTCACCTTTGAAATGTCCAGTGTGTTTACGGATAAAACGCCGCAATTTTGGTTTTGATTTTATTCACTTTCACTGTTATTTACGTTGTTTGATTTCTTATACATTTCCTTTTCTATTTATTTAAAATTTAAAGTAGCCTCGACATCTAAACCATTAGTGAAAACACATAACTTTTACACCATTTTAACTAAAACATTTATAATTACAAATATTTGAAAAAATCTGCTTCCACGAGGAATTCCAAAAGAGCAAGGGCAGCTGTTGTGTTTGCATGGAGATCCTTCGCGATATTATTTCTTATTTTGTTGTATGTGGGACACGCAAAAAGGAGATGATGCATTTATCGGAACGCAGTGTATCCTTCACACATAAGTTGGGCCGCCATAGAAATTAGAATTCATTACTTCTTTGCGTATATTTCCATAGACAATTTTTATGTACATTTGTTCGTTGTTACGTTAACCACATCATTTGTCCTGGCGTCCTCTATTATCTTATCATCAAACAACTGATCTCGCGATTCACTAGTTGACGTAAAATTATCACAAGTAATTTAACCGGCATGGAGCGCGTCATTGTTTGGAAGATTTCCCTTGGCACACCTACCTATCCCGACGGAAAATTTATTTCATCACAACCGGTATGTTGTGCTTTCATAGAGTCAAGAAATTTCCTTGTACAAGATATAAGCACGCTCCCTCAACAAAGTCTAAAGCTCCATGGAGCACAGAGTGAAATCTCCAGTATTTTAATAGAGTTAAAAATTCTCTCCTTTAGAGAGTCATGAATACACTCGGTGACAAATAAACCCTGTACCTTAAGGATGTAAAAATAATTTCCAGAATTTAATATCACAAATATTCCCGGAACTTATACCGTTTTTTTGTTTAATTTATTCAACTTTGCCAAGACAATCAAACATCATACAATCAAAAGTCGTTTCTGAAGAATACGAAACTTTGTGTCCCGTCAATTTATTTAAAACGTGTTTTATAAACCTAGATTTAAAACCATACGAGCGCAAATTTTATGTTTAAGGTATGAATTAAAGTTCATTTTATAAAACAAACGTAAAAAATAACTAAATTCCTCAACTCTTCAATGGAAATAAAATATGTCAAATGACGTAAACTCTTTGAAATTCACACCGTCAATCAAATCTATTAAATTTTATTGAAATGATTTTTTCTTATTGAACTATTATCATAAAACATACATAACCTATGATTTTCAATAATTGTCAATTAAATTACTTCATCAGTATTTGCAATGGACACAAATCTAAGAAATTATAATGATTAAAAATCTGACCTATTGCTTTATCACTCTTCGACAAAAGCCGTGGTTCAGTGAATATCATATTAAAAGAAAGAAAATTCATAACTCGGATCTGTAACATCGGAGTCCCCCAGGAATCAGTTATTGCCTAATAATATAAATTCTAAGGTCCTACTTTTTGCAGATGACTGTGTAATTTACAAAGAAATGACTGGGAAACAGGGCGCAGCTGCTCTCCAAACAGACTTAGATACTCTAAGTAAATGGGCTAAGCGGAATAAACTCAAAATCAACAATAGTAACTTTTGGGCGATTAGTTTTACTAAAATGCGCGTTCAATATGCCTTGATATATAAAATAGATGGGGAAACAGTGATCGAGGAGACAAACTGTAAATACCTAGGCATTTATTTTAACAGTAAGCTGGGGCAGGTAAACTATGCTACAAGGAAAGCGTGGAACACCTTGCACTTTGTCATGAGAACACTCAAGCATGGGAATGCGAAATCTAAAGAGATGGCATATTTGCCATTAGTACGCCCACTTATGGAATATGGCGCAGCCTGCAGGAGCGTTTGGGGAATTCCTCTAACAGAAAGAAAATTTAGACTTAATCAAAGTTTAGTTTAGTGTAGTGCAGTGCAGTGAAGTGATCAGTGCCGCGAAATCTCTAAAAATATACTACAGTGACTTATATTTCCAGGGGTTTTTTTCAGGCTAAAACAATATTATTCCTTTTTAAAAATTCATCTTCTAATATTATGATTCCACATTTATTTGGTTATATTGAATATAATTATACATTTAATTGTAGGTAAAATATGATCCACACGACCAGATTATTAATTATTGTTTAAGTTCTATATATCTGCCACCGGGCATCTGCCTATTTGTAGATTTAATAAATACATACATAAAAATCGAGGTTCTAAATAAAATATAAATATACCTACTTTCGTTTTTTTAAAAAGAATATTTTGTTTTGTTTTTCATATTTCTTCATTCTGTTAGTATTTTTCAGGACACGACATATTGCGTGAAACTAAATATGGCGTATTTCTTGTATTGTCTGTCTCATTGCATGGCCATGTCATAGACTTTTCCAAGCTGACAAATTCGCATATTTTATATTTTTAATTCCCTCCACACCTCGGGTGTTTTCCTCCAGTTTTCACTATTTTTCCGTGGTTTTAAATCTGTATATTGAATATACAAATAAACAAACATCCAGTTTTATTATACATAAGATAACTATTTTATAGATTATATTATGTGATTAATAAACTAATAAACGCTTCTTAAATTTTTTCATATTTTATTGGTAGCTTTCAACGGTTCCTTTCATGTTCATCGTTTTGTTAAAAACTGAAACATTTTTAACCCCGTACAATTTTTTATATTCCCTACTTCTTCAATAGAGGATTAATGGAACCAATAATAAAATATAATTCTAAATTTAAGAGTGTACATCAGTTACTGACATAGCATATCTTATATTTCTTAAAATATAATCGATAGATATAATTTAAATACCTTAGCTGAGCGTTGACCTTTTCTTTCTCACACTAGGATTTCACAAACTGTAGCAATGAGAAACGTGCGACTTAAAATGCGAAGACCATGTGCATTACCAAATATGGACTGAAATAGTTATAATTGATGGACTAACGCCATTGGGGGAAAAAGCAGTAGACCTCAGGCGGTCAAACGAAAAAAAGTTAAAAACAAACAAAGCAATGAATGTGAGCCCTCATATTGTCCCCAAAAATAATCCTTTGCCTACGCATTGAAGAAACGACTTAATCAATTCATTAAAAATTACGTAAATGATCCATGCATTAAAATAATTCATCTCATAGCAAAATATATGGATGAAAATAATACAATTAGTAGGTCTATAATTGTAATATGAAATGGGTTGAAAGAATATTTCAAAATTAATATTGGTTAAGTAGGGGATACAATTTCCCAAAATTTTAATTAACGGCAATTCAGAAATTTTTTAGAGCACATTGAAAAATATTTATGACGTTTTCAATTAACCCGCAATATGTGAAGGCTAGAATCGAATAAGCGTAAAGTTAAACTGGCAACTATTTATTTATTCATTGCTAATTGGATTTGAAATAAAATATAGATCGTGGTATACATATTCATTACTCTTTCTCCGCTACTTAAATAATTAATAAATCGGATGTTATATTTGTATGCTTTTCCTTTGAGCGAATAAATAGATTAAAACTAACAAAAATTCTTTTTTTACCTATGGCGTTCCGTATATTTCTGCAGCGTAGACACTGAGAAAATATATTTTATTTAATAAGTTTGAAATTTACTTGTAAAGTGATTATAAACCAATACATAAATCTTTGCCTTCATTACTCACACACTAGATATTTACATTGGTTTGATTTTTATTTAATATTTTATTTAACCCTCGGTTGGGCGCATCAGGCCCTGCGGACCTATGCCATGTCAGGTATTAGGATGAACTTTTATGTCATCCCAGAAGGATGTGTTTACAATGGTCTACCGAGATCACATTCCAGAACGGGCCGTAGTTTTTGGGAAAATGACGAGAGATTGAGAAAGAAACAGCGTAGGTCCATGCGGCCTACTGCGCCCACTCGCGTCACTATTTTTCTGCTTCTCTTTGCTGCAGTACGTTGCGATTATTCAGTTATTTTCCTAGAAATCGTTGAATAATATTCACGTTTAGCATTAAATATTTTTATATTTGTTACATTAATATTTATTTTTATAAATGGATACAATAAATTTGTTTTTTTCTTTCAAAACTTTTTTCTTGATAATTAACCGTTTTGCAATATGATTAAATAAGTATATAAATTGAATATATGTAGGAGAGATACGTCTTATTTTAGAAGACGATATCTGTGACTAAAATATTGTGCTGGAAGACGATATTGAAGAATCGTCGGATGAAGCGGTAATTGAAGATAACGAAGAGGCAACAATAAGCGATATACCAAGACGTAAGAGAGCATACTGTTGTCCATAAAAAAACTAAATAATAGTGTAAAACTCAATATTGCTGTAAAAGTACAGTAATCATTTGTGTTTGCGATTATATACTGTACTAAGATAATGTGCTAAGAATGTTTTGACGAATCTTCAAAACAACTTACTACAAGCATTGAATAATTAACTTATTTTATTAAAATAATAATTACCTACTTTATATTAATTATGTGTATAATAAATAAATCAGTACCTTAAAGTCAATTTAATCATATAATAATCTAATTTACTTTTCTATAATTAATAATCCCGAACACACGCTTGAGCGGTTGATAATCAGGCCTTCCTGATGTTTCGCTTTTAAAATAGCGTCTGAATATTTTTAGGAGATAAATAAAATGCAAATTTTGAGTAATTTAAAACTTACAATTTTATTTTTAGTTGACTTCTATTAAAGTAATTATATCACAGTTTTAAGTAATTAAAACTTTCATTGTATGTGTGAATTGTGTATATATGAGTACAAAAATATATATGTAAATTCTCTGAAGGTAAATTGATAATAATCGGTTCATAATACTCTTCATTAACGGAAACGTCAAACCGTAGGTCCGCTAAACCTAGCACTACAATATGAGGCGCGCCTAACGGAGAGGTAATTAGTATGAAATTTATTTATAAAGTTATTTTTAACAAAACCATAATTTTTTACCTTCATTACTCAAATTATAGATATTTATATTGGTTTGCTTTATTCTTTAAAAGCATTACTCAATATGCAGGTATAGATTACAATTGTCAGTTTAAACTAAGGGCTGGAGGTTATATAAGGATTGTTGTTGATTTAAATTTCACTAGTTGAATATGATGATTTTAAATTATGTTCTTCGTCCAAATTAATTATGAGTTAAGAAATATTCTCTGTGTTTGTCAAACAGCCCAAAGAGAACGCGTGACCATAGTGTACCAAACAAGCAGTCAATCCGCTCGACATGCAGGTATGGGGTACAATATGTCTACATTCGGTTCTTTGATAGTGGATTTAATGATTGTTACATACATATCTCACTAATTTAGAAATAATATAAATTAATATTATTTCTTTATTAACTATGCCCGCGAATTCGTCAGCGCGGAAATAGATACTTTTATTTTGCCCTAGAAACGAAACAACAGGTACAGAATTTTAATGAAGTTGAATTAATTGGTATCATTAATTTATGATATCTTCAGAGCAAACCTTAAAACTCGCAATTGGTTTTGAACAGACTCCGATTTCACACGTTCGATACAAACTTCCAGATAGAAACTTAAATTATATTTAGTGGAATAAAATATATTTATTAAGCAATTACGAAATATTAAAATTTAACTGACGCGACAAATAATACCAATCTACGTATACTTCGTATCAACGATCCAAAAAAAAATTATTTCTCAGGCAATTATCTCTCTGTTAATAATAGGTTAATTACGGCGCAAGTAATGCTGCAACAAAAGATGTGATAATAATACTCGACCTCCCTCCCCCCTCTCTCTTTCTCTCGTTTCATACTGCAAAATCGGTAAGTCCGCTGAATAGTGTAGGAACGCCTAATACTACTTATAACTCGCATTATATTTTCACACCGACTTTCGGGCGGCAATTCAGTGGATTTATAAATATGTATATTAATATCTTCTGAACTCTGAAAGATGTCGAAGTGAAACATACACGAAAATTTAAGTTAAACTTCCTGTTTCAGTCCCTCAAATTTTCATTGAAATCCGTTAAGCCATTTCGGTTCAAGAGTATAGGCAACCCGCATTAACTTTATGGAAAATTTAATGCGCGTTTGCAAGAAACCTTTCCTGTAGAAAGTTATACGTTAATAAATAAAAAGATGGCCAATAAGTCAGCATATAAATTTATCACTATTTATTCAAATGCGACGTTTCGTCTCCTTTTTGAGGTTTCCTCAGGCGAAAAATTTAGATATTCATCATATTTACTCCTTGTCTCCCTCAGCCGAAAAGATTATTAAATGAACATGTGAAGAATTACATTAATTACATGTGAAGAATTTAGTGTCGCGGGCCATCTCCAGCGACGGTTACGGCAAATTTATTTTATTGGTGTTCACATAACTGAGCGTAGTCAATTACTTAAGGAACAAACTGACGGAAAGCAACTATTTATTTTGTGTTTAGTGTTCACTTCCTTTCGTTGAAGTAAAGAAAAAGCCAAACGCAATAACGGCGCGTATTCTAATTTTACGTTTTCGTGTTCTCGAGTAAACGACTGAGATTTAGAAATGTAGAAGTCCATTCCTTCGAAGGCGCCCAACAGCCATTTTCCTTGGCGACGTCCTCAGTCCCTTAGAGGCAATAAGAAGCCGTTGTTGCAATGGACCGACCTGGCTCACAAAAGGTTTAATTTTCCAGCCCACAAACTCGGTCCTTTCTTTAGAATTGTAAACTCGTATAGTTCTCTGGCCCAAAATAAAAAAATCTTCTTTCTCATTGCGAGACACATAAAATATTACCGTTCTCTCCGTACTTGTCCCGCTGTTTTTTTGAAGAGCCAACGAAGTTAATGAATGAAAGGTTAATCAAAGTAGTTCTTATTTGCTAAAATGAAAATTTATGAAGTCACGAAGTTCAGTCTAGTAAATTCGTTTTATAGAAGTATTCATTTTAACAACAGTTCCACTTTACAATAACGACAGCGTACAACTTGTTTTAATAAGTTGTTTACTTACGAATATCAGAGCTACATCATAAAATTGAAGAGCGTAATATTTGATAAAGAAAACGCCTTAAAATATAGTTATTAAAAACTTGAAACTGTATGCATCATAATTTTTAAAGAATTTTCCAACTGTGGTCTCCATTAATTTATATTTACGAAATCTGTAATAAAGAGAGCGCCTTAAAATATAATTAATAAACACTTGATACTGAATATTTTGCAAGCATTTCCCAATTCTGGTCTCAATTAATTTATTATTTTTGTTAAATTTATGTATTGTACTGATTTTAAAAAATGTTTCTTTCGTAAATAATGGCATGAAATGGAAGAGCGCCGTCGGCTGTGTGATTCCACCAGTTCATACTAATTCTAAAATTAATTTTAATTCATAAGTTCAGCTAACCCACCGCGCTATACACTTGAGGAAATTATCACTATTACAAAACATAGTATCATATTTATATTTCACACGTAATTTATTCAGTTTTAGGCTATTTCATAATTTTATTGTGAACGTATTTATAATTTCAACTGTGACGTTAAGTTATAAATTTTAGTTCCAACCTAATTTATTACTGTTTTAAAGTGATGTTTCTATTTCATTCATTTTAGTAACTCTGTTTGTTGTTGTGGTATTTATTCCTAAGACTAGTATGACGCAACCCTCCATGATAACCTATCTTGCGCAAGCCATATCATTTCCAAATATCTACCACATCACACATCCCCCCTAATCTGCTTAGCGTATTTCATCTTCTGCCTCCATCTACTGTTCTTACCCCACACACTTCCCTCTAATGCTAATTTTGCGTGACCCTCATGTCTTAAAACGTGGCCTATTAATCTATTCCTTCTCTTGGTCAACGTCTTCCATATTATTCGCTCTTCTCCTATTCTGCTTAGAACCTCCTCGTTAGTGATTCTATTCACCCATCTGATTTTCTTTACTCTCCTATACTGCCACAATTCAAAAGCTTCTATTCTTTTCCTCAACTTCTACCGTCCACGTTTGGCACCCATATAACAACACGCTCCATACGAACATTTTTAGCAATGATTCCCTAACATTCAAACTTATATTACCCTACGTAAATTCCTCTTTTGCGAAGGCCTTCCTTGCCTGTGCTATCCTACTCTGTATATCTTCTATACTTCTAGCATCCTTAGTTATTATGTTGCCCAAGTAGCAGAATTTATTAACCTCCTTCAAAATATCCTTCCCAATCTAATACCCTTTGTTATTCCACTGCTTCCCATACTACACTCCATTTCATTGGCTTTTCCTCTATTAATGCTCATGTTCCATGTTCAGTTTTAACGTTCTTCTTCGCCTGTGCATAAGTCTGCATGCTTGGTTTACTCCTTTATGAATTTCTAAAATTTCTTGAACTTCCATTCTAATTACTGCTTCCTGCCTTATGTAGAGGTTATGGATAATCCTTCTTTCTCAGTAATTTATTCCAGTCCTTTTCAAAATCATAAATAGTGTCTTTCATTTCACATTATCAAATTCTACAAATGTCATGAACGTTGACCGGTTTTTTATTGTCATGTCTTCTAAAGTTAGCCGAAAACTCAATATTCCTGCTTCTTCCTAAAACCAAACTGATCTCCTAACTTGCGTTCTATTTGGCGTTCCATCTTCCAGTATGCTATTTTCGAAAATATTTTGCATGCATGAGGTACTAAAATAATTGTTTGTGCTGTTCCTATCAATCAGCGCGTCTTCTTCGGTATGGTTTTACTAAAATCTTCTGGCATTCTTCCTGTTTCATCTATTTTGGAAAATATCTCTGAGCTCTTCTTAAAGCATACGCAGGCCAACAATCCTGGGACGATATTGCATCAAAGTTTTAGAAGTAAATTATTTCAGTAGAGGGGATCATAATAGTAAAATTGGGCAGAACAGTTTTAAAACTGACGTTGGGAAATATTCATTTTAAATCGGACCATAAGGAATTGGAACAATTTACCTGCAAAAGTTTATGAAACATTCCCTCCCAATAACAACGTTTTTCAGGGAAGAATTAGGAAGTGTAAGTGATGGTGAAGTGCAAGTGTAGTGCGATGAAAAATCTTGTAATCTTTTTTCTTTAAGATGTAATTTATATTATTATTTGTAACTATCCTTACTTTAAGCTTATTTTTTGTAACTGCCACCGAAAGTTATTCAATTGTAGTATCAATAAATTCCATTCAATTCAACAGCCACGATATATATTTCTTCTTCGCCCGTTGTTCTTATCAACTCCGCTGGAATATAATCAATTCTTGGCGCTTTACAATTTTCAGATCTGTCAACGCCTATTCAAACTCTGACCTTAAAATTTTGTCCCTCAACTCTCCATCATCCACCTCCTATTTTTCGTTTACTACTGATCTAGATTTCCGCCGTGACACATATTCTACATATTCCTTCCATCTTTCTGTATTTTTTCTTTATTCAGAATTCACTTCCCATCTGACCTCTGGATGCTCTTGCTAATATTTTTCCTCTCTGAGAATGTTTCTTTGATTTTACTATAAACTGCATGTATTTTCCCTTCCACCGAGAAATCTTCAACCGCTTTGCATTTCTTTGGAGCTTAGCCTCTTTGGCTGCTTTGCACTTCCTATTCCATTCTTCATGCATCTGTACTGTTCTTTACCATTTTCATCTCTCGCTTTTCATTAATCAGTTTTATTAGTTCTTGTGTTATCCATGCTTTTCTATTGGTCTGAGCTATTCTTCCTATTTTTTCGTAATTTTCTCTGATAATTTCTTTCTTTAAGAGTGCCAATTTCTCTTCTATATTGTTTCTTTCTGCTTTCTCTATTAATCTACTCTTGATATTTTCTTTGTAACTCGGAAGCACCTCCTGTTGTTTCAGTTTTTTCCTTTAATTCATTTCTTGAGTTTCTTCATTTTCAGCCTGCATTTCATAATTAGCAGATTCTTGTTGGCGTTTACGTCTGCTCCTGTAACTCTATCCACAAATAATGCAATCCTGCCGAGGAATATGTAAATTTTTTTCATTTAAGTTGAATAACAATTCAAAATTATATTACTGAGTGTAAAAGTATTGAAACCGTAGCAATCTTATAAAATTATAGAGTATTATGAGCTCTGAAACACTGAACGCGCTGCAGCACTCTGAAAATCGAATAACAGTAGCATTGCCGTAGCAATAAATAAAGTTGTCAGTCTGCATGACTTCTTTATGCCTTGTTGTATACTGTTATGACGCTACTAATGTCTTGTTGACAGTAAACGACTCACTAATGCCTTTCGTAGGTCACACAGAATATTGATGCTATCATCCCCGTAGATAAATTAATGTCTTTTATTGACAACGGAGGGTGGTCGCTCGCGTCAGATCCACCCAGAATAAATGGGCGCATATCAATATTCGAAAGATTGTCTGCATCCTTTTGAAATGTTGCTGGTGAAACTACCTCCAGAATATCTGAAAAGATTCTTTCTATTTAAAAAAATAGCAGTCAAATATTTATAATAAATATTCTTGACACCACTCCTTAATTTCAACCATTTGGAACGATCTAGTGGTTATATATGACGCAGATGTGAACTAATTATACTTAAATAATATCTTTGAGTAACTCAATATAACTAAGATTCAATTAAAAATTATTACTTTTCTGAAAATATTGCAAAAAAATCATCTGCTGACACAAGCAATACTGAGTGACGAGCAATCAATTTACTGTGGGAATATCGTCTGTTTATAAATTATTGTGCATATTTTAAGTGTTAGTTTTATGAATACACTCCAGAAATAAATAGCACAGGCAGAATGAAATGTTTATAGATGAATGTACAAATAAATTTAATGATCACTTTTTAACCATTGCAAAGAAAATCGGTATGAATACAAATAAATCAATGGAAAATGCCTTACAACTTTTGAAAGAAAACTATCCAGTCCAGGAAAGTAATTTGAAACTTTTCTTTCTTTACAAACTCCAACCGAAATTAAAAAATAATAACACACAAAAAAATAAACATTCATCAGGGCAATATTGGTGATCTCAGCATTATACTCAAACAAATAACAGGTAGCATTATTACGAGTAATTAGTTCATTTGTAATCATATTCACTGTCTTTTCAGATTCTCCCAGATAAGCTCAAATGTGCCTATTCACACCATCAGGAACCAAACAGGGAATAAAAAGATATACAAATTATCGCCCCATATCCAAATGTTAGGCCAGTAATATCAAAATTTTTTGGAAAGAGTATAAATCCAACAGAGTTATAAAAAATCTGAACAACATATATTTACACACCGATTCACAGTTTTGGGTTTAGAAAGGGATATTCAACTGAGAAAGCAATCTTTACTCTTTTAGACGACAATAATAGAAGAATTAAAATAAAAAAAATCTGTCCCGTTTTAGGTATATTGTTCTGTGACTTAAGATAAAGCAGTTGATTGTGTATACCATAGCAAGTATTGCTAGAAAAACTGAGAACTATGGAATAACAAGGAACTGATCATTTCTTGGGTTTAATCATGACTTACTAAAAGAATGCAAAGAGTAAGTATTAAAAGACACGTGCACAAGGTGAAAACATAAATCATAATTGGGGAATTTATTAAAACTGGGGTCCCACAGGAACAGTATTAGGGCCGATTATTATTCCTTATATAGTATAATTAAAGATCTACCTAATACCATAGATTCAACATCTAAAGCTATCGCTCTTGCAGATGATACTAATGTAAATAGGTAAAAAGTATCAAAGACACACTAGAAAGAGCAAGAACAATAATTTAACTAAGCTGCTAACGATGTTTAAATGCGAACGGGACAACAAATAACTGTGGACAAAACACATTCATGCCAATTTTTCACACACTTCAACCAGCTTATAGCAATCTATAACACTTAAATAGCGACAGCAAAAAGTAAATGAAACTTCCTCTGTTAAATTCTTAGGTCCTCTTATAAATTAAATAAAATCTAAATTGTGACAGAACAGATTAATCAATTACTTAAGAAACTCAGCTCAGCTACATATGCTGTCAGAGCAATGTCCACCTTCAGTGATTTAAAAACAAGAAAATTAGTATACTTTGCATATTTTCATTCTATTTTATCATATGGTATTATATTTTGGGGCAACTCAGTAGGCGTAGATAAGATTTTTATTAGTCAAAAACGTGTTATTAGAGCAATATGTCAGGTTTCCTCACGAACTTCTTGCAGAACTCTGTTCAAAAAATTAGGTATTTTCACTTTGACGTGCCAATACATTTATTCCGTGATGTTATTTTTAATTACAAATAGGCACTTATTTTTGAATAATTCTGATATTCATCCCTTCAATACAAGGAACAAAAATAATCTGTATAAAAAATGTAAAACATTGTCAATTGCACAGAAAGGTGTGCATTATTCAGGGATATCCATCTTCAACAGACTGCCACTCAGAATTAAACAGTTGTCCGATAATCAAAGTAAATTTAACACTGAATTACGCTCATTTTTGCTTAGCCACTCCTTCTATTCAATAAAGGAATTTATAGAAGAATCGGAGAAGAGTAATTTATATTTATAATAGTTTATAATACAAAAATTTGTTATAAGTATGTTTTTCTTTTATACAATAAAATAATGTAATAAATGTACACCCTGACCCATTCCACATCCTTGAAGCTTAGCTTCTTTACAGGATCTACGGAATATGATTATTATTATTATTATTATTATTATTATTATTATTATTATTATTATAAATGGTAGCAGTAGTTTTAGAATTATCTGACATTTCAATAGTTAACCCAGCCTTCATCATCAGGTATATTTTCTCAATTTATCTATACTTTACTCCTGATAATGATTGCGGATAATGAATGCTGATAGTTATTAATTCAACAATTTCATTAAATATTAACATAAAATATTTCTGTGAAGGGTCAGGTCATATGAAAGCTGACCGTGACAGGCGATATGTCGTGATTGTACATTTGTAATGGACTGTTGGTTGGTTGAAAAATACCTTGCTCGATGTAGCTGCCTTCAGTTTCTCAGGCGATAAATGTCTGGCTTTTTGCGAGACATTTGTGAGTAAATGCTGTGGCTGGATATGTAGGCAAAGTAATATCCGAAAATTTGTGCAATAAGTTTGAAAATTTATTTGCATCTGTAGCCAACGCACTAATCGTGGGAACTGGAGATATGGAAACGACAGCGCACTAGACAAAGTGGTTGTTTACCGTGTAAGTCGACAATTAAATCGTAATGCTCGAATAAATCAGCTCCAATGATGAGTTTACATATGTCCTCGATTAAAAACTTCCAAGTGATAGCACGTCTTAATCTTATATTATGTGTATTTTGGCCCCTATACCGTTTGCTGTGTAGAGGTGGTTGGTAGACTCTTGCGCTTACGCTCCAGCTAGTTTCCGTGATATTACGGACACATCGGCCCCCGTATCAATTGGAAACCGTAAATGGTTGTTACTATAAATGATCAAGCGGTTTATAACATGAATTCCGCATAGGAATTTATTCGTTTTCCTGACGCCCGCTGGACCATCCGCAGGGCTTCACACACTTACGTGCTCCACTGCCAAATGCATAAATCGTAGTTTACACTTTGCTGCTTTGAAGCTAGACGCGGATTACTGTTTTCACATCTGTAGCATCGTTCACGGCGGTGCTTAAAGTTGGTTAGCTTCGCGCCTTAAATCAGCATCCGTGCTTGAATTTCCTGTGGTTACCGTGTTTGGTTTGTCCTGAACGCGTGAGGTTGAGTGTTGGACCGTGTTCACATCGGGTCGCATTACCCCGTAAACTCTGTCGGCTAACAAAGAGGGGAAACTCAAATCCTGCGATTCGCTAACTGCTAATATGCTGCGAATATTATCCGGCAACGTTTCCAGAAATAATGTACGTAAGACTTGCTCATTGCATTGACAAAATGTGAGATTGCACATCTTTTGAAGTATTAAAGAGAGGTTTTCCTCGGTGAATGCGTGACCTATCAATAACTGTCGGAGCTTGTGTTCCGGAGAGACGCCAAATGGAGTGATCAACTTACGTTTAAGGGTTGCATACTTTTCTGAGTATGGCGGATCATCGATGACGTGGCTTATCGCCTCCAACGTCGCCTCATCCAGGTGTCGGAGTTAATTCTTTTCACAGTGAATGCGGCTTTCACAACCAGAAACCAGCGAGCGGGGTTGTTCCTCTAGAACTTCGGAATTTTTACTGGATCTGTAGAAATAACTGTAACGTCCGTGTGTGTGCCAGAATTGGGTTGTTCACCGTTGAGGACACGCGTTTCGTCTTGGGACATCATGTGGTCGAAAAATCTCCGTATTTAGAAATTAATCAGGATCCTAAGACTAGCACCGTGTAGAATTGCGTCCAAGTTCAGCATCGTAATCGATCACGTCGCAGGTCACCAGTTTTTTATTCCTTCCTCTATGTGGCGGTACGACTCCGTATTTCACAGAGAATAAATAAATAATATTATTTTTGATTGGATACGACAAAACAAATTACTACTTATTGAATTTGTTATGCAAGTTATTACTCGTGGAAAATGCTTGCAAGTAACGACGAATAAATGGCTCAGCGATATGCGCTTTGGTGAGGTCACGACAACAACTGTTGCGTATTAAGAACAAAAAACGTTATATAATTCAAAGTTAGTTTTGTTAATTGACTTTGCTGCTGTATGCCTGGAGCTGCGACGTTCATCTCTTCTTTGTCTTCTCTCGAAGTACCGAGATAACAAGTCAGCTATGTAGCCGTAGTGCGTCTTCTTCCTCTTATTCTCGATCAGCTGTAGTTGCGATGACGTAGAACATGGGGTGCTCTAGTCTGTGCTGCGTTGTGGTGGAATTCAGCTGGTTTCCTACACATTCACATGAAATTCTGTGGACTTCTTAATGATAAACGATGATTGGATGGGCTGTGGCATCGTATAATCACGATATTTGTCCATTGTACTACTAGGGTAAAAGTATCAAAACTGGAAGATCAGTCCTAAGCGAAGCATAAACTTAATAAAACATTCACAAACCTAACACTGACACAAATTACAAATAAAAAATCCAGATAATTTGTCAGAAAATAATTTTAATAATTATTATTACTACTACTACTAAGCTGCTATTGGGCATTAGCCCGGTGGCAGCTATATATAAAGGAAACACAAATACATTTACGAAAAGTTTACACTAAGGAAGAATTTTGAAGTGTAGTTTTTTATCTGAAGAAGAAAACAAAGGAGCCACACAAAAATCACTTCACTGCACTTTACTATTATCACTTCACTGATTCTAAAAAAAATAAAACTACTCCCTTAAGTTTTCTTAGCCTGTTTCTAAACTGATTTACTCTACCCGGGAAAGTCGTATTTCTGCAGGCAAGGAATTCCAATCGCGTATTGACCTATTTACAAATAAAAATTTTCCTACGTCTGTAAGTTGCCCTTTTTCTTCAATTTTGAGCGAGTGGCCATTTTTAGAAATATAATTTGGCGCCGTTAGATGGTTTCTTATTTCTTTCCAGGCCCTGTGGTTCACCCTTATAAGCTTTATATATTGCGCACAACCTGGCATGTTTCCTTATATTACTAAGACCTTCTAAATTCTCGTGAGGATTGTTCGCGAATCGACCCCCAAATATTTTTTCAGCCCGTTTTTGTATTTTTTCCAACGCTAGAGTGTGTTCATTTCGATATGGATCCCAGTACGTTACCCCATATTCTAAAATTGGCCTGACCAGCGTTTTATAAGCAGAAATCTTGGTTTTTCTCGTGCTTTTCCTCAAGACCCTGTTTACAAAGTGAAGCAGCAGCAGCGCCTTTACCTCGCTCACCTCATTACCCCAATTATTTTAAATTCCTACAACATGAAGTTTATATTTGTGGGCTTCCTCAGTCTACGATATAAAATTATCACCGAGTGTATATCGATTTTTACATTTCAAATTTGCCTGAGGAGTTCCACAAATATGTACGAAACGTTGTAGAGATCTTAAATAATAATTAATATTATTTGCTTTTAAATTGGCTGGATTTTTAATAAAATAAAACATCAATGCCACAATGCTTACTTTAAATCCAATGTATGCTTTCCAGATACATTCCAAGACACCCCTTATCAGTAGTTAGATATCTGGAGGTTTCTATTCCATTGTGATATCGAGAAATAACTTTCAATGCTTATGTCTATTTCTTAGTTTCTAGGTACCTATATATCTAAAACCTTTTCATAATGCACGAGCATGTATGTCACAGCTATAGGCGTCCAAATTACTGTTCTGAATTTGGCCAAATTTGGCACACGTGTTCCTCAGGACACGAAGACGCCCTTGATCTCCCATACACGCATCGAGATCTATAGCGAATGAGGGTTGTCTATATTCTCGATCTGTAATACTATATATTTTTAATTTACAAATATTTCGCGTCATAATTAACCTATCGATGGCAGAGAAATAATAAACGTCTTTGTATCGTTGATACGATGTATACGTACATTAACATTTGTTTTATTTTTCGAGTCAGGAAAATTTTATTATTTGGTAATTGTTCATTTGTAAAATCACATAAAATATTTTTCATTTGATAGAGATCTTAATCATAGATAAAAGTATTAAATTAAATAAACTTTAGTAAAACAATACTGTATATATGTCAAAAAAGTCGTTTCACGAAACCGTTGTTTGCAAAATAAGATGCTTCACATGAGATTGCATCAATAAATTCGTTATTCTGAGGTCCTCTATTTATTTGCTTACATTTTTACAGTAATTTTTCTGCATTAGTTCCACGTTAATTTCCTTTATTCTATTAAATTGATCCAAATAATTTGCGGATTCAGTTTCTTCTTTCTATCTGATATAAGATCGCAACAATTGATTTATTTCCGAGGCAATTGTTTTATTCATTTGGCAACTGTTTCAGTATTGGTTTTCATAGATCATATCTCTTAAATATAGTTTTATAATTAGGATTCGCGGATAGCCAACGAACTACAGAAACCCCTCCATATGATAAAATATACATTTCTTGGTACTGTAACCACATTTTTATTTCCTTTCTCTTTGACTACATTTACTTTGAAGTCTTCTTTGATATATACGAAGAGGAATTTCTCATTTTCCTTTAATCTATTCAGTTCTTCATAGAACAACTTCACTTGACGCATGCGAATACATCGTGAAAATAGTGTCTCCTATCTTTCATATGTTGTAGTGTTACATTTGTCATTTTCTATTTTTCACCAAATATCCCAACAATTATTAATTATAATTTTAGACCCGGCCTCTTTTCTTAATTTGTCCTGATTAAGTATAATAAAAACCGACGCACAAATCCATGTGTATTTAACCTATTCACATAAATCATGATAATTGTATTTTAGTCACAGTAATAATAATAAGAAAAGGAAAATAATTACACTAACCAAATTCTGCTTGATGAACTTGTAATAGTAAAACCAAACTAGTTGCGGATAACGGCGGTACGGAATCAAAGGTAAGCGGCGCGATGGGAGTTGAAGGTTTAGAGACAGAGGTAATAAAACCCCCAGAAGTTGACACTACTTGGACTTTTCTCAAGCCTTTGTGATTTGGTGGCATTTTATAGGGTACGTGGTATTTTTCCCCAAATAGCATGGGTGGAGTGGGGTGAAAGGCTCCGCCAAGAGACGAAAGGGAAATAATTTTGATTCGACAGTATTGGGCCCCGCCGCCGATGAAATATGAAATAATGAAATGGGGAATAGGTAATAAAATTCCAGGAAAAATGTATTTTCGTACATTAAGACAGACGAAGATCGAACTTTAAGATTTAAAATTATGATTGTAACTGGTGGAGATAAGACCGAATATTAAGAATGGACTTTAATCCTCTCACGTACCGTGGGAATTATACTTCCCACATGAGAAAATGTTTTTTTGTTTGCAGGATATAAGTATTTTCCAACCCTGTTTCCTTTTTATGTATTACTTCTGGGAACTTCTTGAATGGAATATTAGTGTCTATTTTCCTCATTCTTGGAAACTCTTAACGTTGGAATTTGTCTGCCGCCTGTTTTTTCGTTGAAATGGAAGCCGTTACAGCTAACTTTTCGGTTTTTCGGAAATATTTTTCTGTAGAAGCAATTTATAAGCATTTTTCTACTCTCTATCTATCTTATATGTTTTCGTGACTGTATGATACTATTTTTTTCGTTGTTGAACTATATTTTACAAATAATATGATATATATTAGGTGGGAATAATACTTCTCACTGCTCCTTTAGTGTCCATTGTATTACGATATTGCATATTCAATTTTTTATGTAATATTTATTCTATAGTCACTCGTTGTGAGTAAGCATTTTTTTACATTGTTATTACGACTTGTAATTCTTTTATTGATCATGATGAACGTGCTGCTGTAAAATGATTGAACAATAGTTCAGTCACATTATTTGAAAAAAACTATTCAATACGCGTAAGAGTACGAAAATATGATCGGTTTGGCACAGTAAAATAAATATTTTAGTATTTATCGTAGTATAAGCATACAACCGAACCATGGGAGGTGTGGGCCGCTTCCGCCATCTGCGAGAATATTTGCAATATTACGGCAAACAGTAAAATTGTAGCACAAACTAAAATATTTTTTGATAAACATTGCAATAGTTAGCGTTTTTAAAAATTATACAAACGAAAAATTGTGAAACACGATCTGCTGAGCTCCAGAATTCTAGTGACAAGTCAGCGGATAGGTCGTTATTCTTTACGGAAAAGACATGACTGTAAGAATTTTAGGCAAAAAGAGGAATTCCTGATGATGAACGTCTTACTAAAATTGCAAACAATCAGTCTATTCTCGATTATACCTTTAGGAGATACGAAAATTGAAGTTCAAAGCTACAGAAAATCGGACAAGTGCACTGGTTGCATCCGTAGGAAGATAGCTTCTCACTTCCTTGTATAGTTCTAACTTACGTGATAATAGTAAATTGAATTTAAAATATAATATTATGCAATAATCATCAATAATCTGAAAAAAAATTATCTACGCCTTTAATTTTGTCCACTAAAGGGTTAGCATATATTCAAATTGAATTTGAAGAGGAAGCTGTAAGAGTGAACATTTAGAGTAGACAACAATAAATTGGAGATTGTACTGGCCGTTGACAATTAAATAACGGGAGGAAAAGCGTGCTACAATCCATTGCACCGAGGAAGAAAGAGGGCAATTTGCTCATTAAAACAACGAGAAAGTTCCGTGAGGCCAAGCAGCAGGACTGACTTCAGCGGCAAGTTCAAGGCAACATTTTGCGATTTCCTAGTACTGCCAATTTTGAGTAGGATTTGTGTTTGTATTATGCCCACTAAGACGACCCTTATAATAATACTCATGTCTCTAGTTAGTTGTTGTTGTGGTGGTATTCAGTCCTAAGACTGGTCTGATGCAACCCTCCATGATAACCTATCTTGCGCAAGCCTTTTCATTTCCTCATAACTAGCACAAACCACATCCTCCCTAATCTGCTAAGCGTATTCTATCATTGGCCTCCCTCTTTTGTTCTTACCCACACACTTCCCTCTAATGCTAAGTTTACAAAATCCTCATGCCGCAAAATGTGGCATATTAATGTATCACTTCTCTTGGTCAACGTCCTCCGTATTGTTCGCTTTCCCTTATTCTCTTTAGAACTTCCTTGTTAGTTTATCCACCCATCTGATTTTCAGCATTCGCCTATAGCACCACATTTCAAAGGCTTCTATTCTTTCCCTTTCCGGAGCTCCTATCGTCCACGTTTCGCACCCATATAACGCCACTCTCAACACAAACACTTTTAACAATGATTTCCTGATATTCACACTTATATTACCCTAAGTAAATTCCTCTAGATAGTAATAAATTCAATATGTGTAAATATTATATATATAGTTAATCGTTAAAAAGGCCGACTATGAAAATTAGGATTTATCCAATTAGTGTATATTGTCATAAATAAATATTAAATTTTATATTATTCTCATTTTTTGTTATAATTATTTATTTTAAAATAAAGTATACCCCCATATTCATTTTAAACTGTAAATTTCAGTAAGTAAATTATGAATGAATATTAAAACTTATCTACTTATGGAAAATATAAGATCTATTTTAGTGTTCGTCTATCAACAAACATTTTGTATCTCTCTCAATAGTAATATTACTAGTCGAGCTTACAAAATTTGTGGGCATACATATTTTCTTATTTTCGAACATCAAATTTTGTAATATCAACCTCTTCGATTTTAAGTTCGATTAAGAAGTTGTGTATTTGGTTATAAGTCAGTTTTAATATTGATTGGTAGAATTATTATAATGAAAATGTAGAAAGGGAGATGAGGGGAAATAAAATCTGCGTTTAAATGACAACACGATAACGGAAAACAAGTAAACTCCAAGTTCTAAAGAAGAAAACACTTTCTTATATATTTCACACTCTTTAGTCATAAAAAATTTAAGAAGCTCTCTGCCTTTTTTATTCCACAATCATCTACAGAACATAAAATATTTTTCTAAATTTATAAGCAAAGGCCTTATTTGAATCAATATAACACAATTCAAGAATTTTCACAAACCGAAACTGATATATCCATGTCACTGTTAATACATTTTCTTACCTCATATGTAATATTCATACTATTCCTATATTGTACGTGGCACATATGTTTACTATCATTTGTAACCTAAATTCATTCCTGTCACATGTAAAATCTGAATTTTACTACTAAAACATTTGAGATAATTCACCTCACTTTGTTTACTTATACAATTTTATTTGAAAAATATTCTACTTTAAGTCACTATTTATATAATATAATAGAGTGGTTTTCATTCATCATTGAATTAAATTAATAAACTCATTTTAGTTTCCTTAAGTAACGAAGAATTAATTCTGATTTAGCTGCTAGTATATTTTTGATAAGGTACAAGAATTTTGGAGAGCATTCTTCAATCTGAACGCGAAACAATAGTTATTTTATTGTTAATTCTTACACATGAAAAATCTCCTTGAGGTTGTTGCATTTTCCGTGACGGTTTGCTGTAAAACGAGAATTACACAGCCGTAAATTTAAATAACTTACCAAATAAATTTGTAATTATATTTTTATTGAATAAGTTTTCAATCATTACACGGATATTATCACTTGGAGTTGAATGGGGAGATGCCATCGTAATAAATTAATAACCAGGGCTGCGCGTAATGCCATTCTATCCAGAGACTCCAGAGACTCACAAAGAGACGATTCTTCGGCTCTCGGAGCATAAATCACGCGTAGCACTGGAAATGCTGTGACGCCGAAAAACGTGTGGCGCGAGCCAGATGCATTTGCATGTTGATGGAAATCTAAATTGCCTTCTTGGTTTCCTTAGTTGAACGCAGATCCTGCCCAAATATCTTGCGTTATTGAAAATGATGCGGCCGACACGCTATGCTAATTAGGAGGATTCTATCTAATATTTGCGATCGCAATGTTGTCGGCTTAACGTCATATTTCTAGGGTGATTTGCAACCCTAATGTTGGACTCATTTGCAAATATAATATGACGACCGCTGTGTTTACCGCTCTTGTGGAAACGATTCCGCAAATAAAAAAATTTCAAGTCACCTTTTACACATCTTTGGATTACGTCATTTGTCGTAGAACATTATGTTATAAAATACTACTTGTTAGTCGAATCTGTTAAGTGTAATATTGAAATCCTATTTTTACACTCACCTAAGTTATTGTATATTTCATTATTGTGTGATATTTGAAACTTTTTATAATAGTAGAGAACTTCCACTACATTCGTCTTTCGCTTACGTCAATATGGCCGCTGCAGCGTGGTCCAGGTCACCGGATTCAAAATATTTTGCAGCGCAAATCATTTCATTTCTCATTTAAACTTATTATAAAGAATTCAACACACTTAATTTTAAATTTTAACAGGAATATGTATAAAAAACTCATTAATGGTCTCAAGGGGTTATATTTTAAACTATAAAAATGGAAGGCCGACAGAAGAATAATAGAAAAGAATGTTTAACTTTTACTGGAACTGAATATACATAAGGAAACATAATCTATATGTATATACATTAAAGTTACTAGTCGATATTGGAGGAACTTATTGGCGTTCTTCGTCAGTGGTACTAAAATTACCATAAATTTCACTATCTGAAGGCGATTATAGAGGACCATCAGGCGTCTGAAAGAGGATATTACTTCGGCATATACAACAATCTAATCTTAATCTTGACCGGAAATTTTTGCAGTCCTGTTATATATGGATCAGAAGATCCAAGTAATATATTTATTAAATCTCCACTAAAATTTTTCTTACTGTTTTCCTACTACTCTTGAAAACTTTAAACCTGTGTTTTTATGCTTCCTCTTATAATTTACCAATTGAAATCATCACAAACTAATTATCTCTCCACCACGGACAAACAACTTATGGACGGCCACCGGCATAAAATACCAAGTAGGGGAAGTCGGGACAGAACAGGATAAAACAGAATACCCTATTTACTTACTGGATAGTGCTGGAGGAGTGGAATTTTGTAAATGATCAAGGAAGAAGTCGTGGCAAACGACTTGACCCAGCTCTAACTTGCCCTTGTGAATGAATATATAATTTTTGCAGCATTTCGACAGAAGGTAATCTGTAAAACTCCTCTCTTTTAACGTATACTAGGTGTCTTTAGCTGCATATAAGTTACGTGTAAGGTTTAGATCAACGTTTATTATGACTCGGTGAAAAACTTCAAATTGAAGCTAACATACTACTGTATGAGGCAAAATGTAATGTGTTCCACAAGAAAGATAGGAAAACCTGGCAGACGTAACTTATAAGAATGAGTTACGTGATGCTGTGCCCAAGAATAATAGGTCAAGAATGAAAAGAAACGGAAAAAAGGGGGAAATGTTATCAAAGACTGTGCAGATGCAAAATCATCTCTTTTAGAAAGGAAAAAATGATAAACCAATTAACCGTACACAAAATACGTATAAGAAAGAAAATACTAAATGTGTTAAGGCTTTTCTTAAATTAAATTAAATTTTGTGATAAATGATTTAATTATCTTCTTTGTCGGTATGTTTACAATTTAAATATGAAATATTACGACTTTTCGTCTCTCATTTGAGACTTCTTCAGTTAAAAGTTTAACTATACTAAATTTTTACCTGAAGAAGTCTCAAATGAGAGACAAAACGTAATATTTCATATTTAAATTATGAAAATACTGACAAAGAGGTAATTAAATAACATATTATATATTTAATTGTCAGAAAAATTATTTAAATTAAATTTGATTACTAATTGTATACACAATACATCCCCGGGAGGTGGGGCAGAAAGGTGAAACTTTTAATTTTGTTTTTAAAAGTTCATTAATAATCTAAATTCGTTTATTTAAGTTATATTGATATTAGATTAAATAAGTAATGGAATAGACTAATGTTTTATATTTTTATAAAGTGATTTTTCTTCTTCCATAAGTTTACAAAAATTGTTAAACAAGTGTCCCGCTCCGCCACGACTTCCTCTATAAGTGCTGTCTGTTTGGCATAAGTATCAAATATTTCAGAATTTGATTTTTGTCCCGAAAAATTGACTGCCCGCAAAATTACTCAAAACCTTTCAATAATATTTTATCAACACTCGTAATTCCAGAGGACAATTCCGTATTTATGAAAAAGCACCGAGCAGTATTTCCTCAGATAAATTTGGTCATTAATTTATTTAATATAATAATAATATTTGCTTGTACATACCCAAGCATTTTATAGAAAATCAAAGGTTGGCCTTTATTACATTTGTAGCAATAGAATTTCATTAACACTTCGAAAACGGAACTTAAGAAAGAAAACAACTGTTACTTATTCGTTCCCATGCTAATCGTTTCTTTTTTTCTGTCGAGTTCGCAAATTATGGGAAACGTTCTCAGTAATAGAAAAAATAAAATGTTATAGATGCATTGTTAATCAAATTTGATGTGTCTGAAATTCTTAAATCACTTTTAAAAACCTTGTAAAATTTCAAGATTCAGATGTATATTTAATAAATTTTAAGATTATATACTAAAAAATATCATACATTAAAGACATAAAGAAATGCGTAAAGCTTCCTTCCTCTCAACAATAACTAAATAGGTTAAATCAGCTTTCAAAATGTGCATTATTTGAAGGTGCACTCCCGAGTGTTAAAACGTGCTTATTCACAAGGTTACGGGATTAATAATGATACTGTTACGTATAATGATTATTTGAGGGATAAGCAAACTTGTAATTGTATTCCTAATAAATTCTTTACATTTCGATTTATAAGTAAAACTAGCCAACTGTACACTGCAGTGTTTTAACAACAAATTAAATAAGCCCTGCCATATTTTCCTTAAAAATATGCAAAACGTATTTAATTAATAGGAATGAATTAAATTTCGTAATTTTACTTACATTATATATATGAATGTTCTTACGTCAATTTATAATTTTATCGTATTTCATTTTGCACCAATATGGTGTCGGAAATAACTTCCCTGATTACGGTCTCAAACGTTATTTGTATACACGTTTAAATGACTAAAATTTGAACGCAGCTGTGGTGACTCATGTCCCCTACATAGGATCGGTAAAGCAAAAATAATCAAGTTTAATATTCTACCGAGTCCGTACGGGACGAAAGCGAGAATAGTCAAGGTCACGTCGGGGTGACACCTTGCAGATTATGGCACATTATTGCCTTGGATGATTGTTGAGCAGATGATGCAGAGTCTACCTGGGATTATTGTGGAAGAGTTGGCGCAGTGAGGCTGCCTGAGAGAGAAGCAGAGAGGAAGCAGTTGCAGAACAAGCAACATTTATAAAATTTAATTTTCTCCACATACGGAGAAAAGAGATTCAAATGGTGGGAGTACAGAAGGAGAGGAGCTAGAAGATCTTAATCAGAAGAAGACGGCGCACGAACATGAACAAAGAACGACGTCACCAGGCGTTAACATCCGGTAACGGCATTTTACCCGATTTTTCCTAGTAAACCATTCTCGTTTGATTCCCGAGAGCAGCCGTTTAGGAGCTGCATAGATTCTTTTTGCTTTACGGACATAGCCAATTTGATAATTCATTTTATTCGTCAATTTATTTTTACTGAAACTTTTAGTTTGAGTTATATTATTCTTCTGTAAATGATTTTATATTTTACTACCACAGTTTCGATCTTATCATCATGATTAAATTAATTATATTAAATTTAACTATTCTTTCTTTTATAATTTACTTACTATTGTAAATATATTGTCGTTGCAAACAAAAGTAACACCACACAGCAGTAAAGTAGTAAAGCTGTGAAACAATTAAACGTTCAATGATTTATTTTACTGATTAGGTGGACGCTAAAATATACCAATTCAGTAGAAAATAAGATCGTAAACTTTTCGAATTTGATGAGTAAGAACTGGATATTGTCAATTTGTTTCAAATTATTAAGAATTGAGAGTCAGAGACGCCATCAGGTGTACAAAAAATGCTAATTCTTTTGAAAGACAAAAAAAGACCATTTAAAACAGCTCATAAATCTCAGGACGTATCTAAAGCGACAAAAATATTATACAGCTAGATCTTTTCCATTACAGTTAAATGTGGATACTAATTATGGATATTAATTATGAGTGAATTCTTTATCTTCCAGAGTACATGTAGCATTTCCGATCCTTCAAAGATATCTAGTTCTAATATTTTTCGTGGTGAATCTTAAACAGTAATTTTACAGTTAATCGGATAATAGTCATTGCTTGTACGACAACAAAAAACTTTTTAAAAGTTTGCTATATAAATAAAAAATTATCTGCAATGTCAATTTTATTTCTTTAGGAACATAAAATAAACAGTTTTGGATCCGGTCAGTGTATTTAGGTCTCCGTTGTGGCTGTAGCTGTTGTTTTGATTTATTGGTTGTACCCTGGGGGCCGAAACTTTGATTTACTGACAATAGAAACACTGGTTTTAAAACGTATATATAAATGTTACAAACTTTATAATTGCCTTTGAACCCCAATAAATAAAAGAGAGTTAACGGAGTGCATTCAAACTAAGCATTGAAATACAGGACTGCATGTCAGGTTAGTAAAGCTATGTCTCAATTTAAACCACAACGATAATAAGAACTTGAATGTTTCTTTTAACTTTATATTCAACTCGGATTGTTTCCACTTTTATGAAATATATGATTTATATCTCTTTTGCGCAATCCCCCCTCTCCTCTCTTTCTCAATCTCTCTCTCCCCATCTCTCTCTCCCTCTCTCTCTCTCTCTCTCTCTCTCTCTCTCTCTCTCTCTCTCTCTCTCTCTCTCTCTCTCTCTCTCTGTGTGTGTGTGTGTGTGTACTTTATTATGTCTACTTGATTAACGTAGACTGTTCTCAAATCAATGTTCAGACTAATAAACCCCACAAAGCTTCACGGATAGTTAACTATTTTAATAGAAAGTATCTTCCACATACTTGGTCCTTTTCAGCCTCTAGATAATAGGCTCATAATTACCAAACATACATAATTACAAGATGTAGTCTTAACAATACTACTTTAAGATATATTTATAACGTTAGTTATATATTAAAATTACTATAACATAAAAAAGGTAAGCCAAGCGAGCAGGAAGTATTTTCATGGAAGACGAAAGGGGTTACCATCAGGAATACCTTCTTCTGTCTCTGATTTCCAAATGAGGTTTCTCATCGCAAGAAAATCAGAACTCTTAATCCGATAAATACCTCAAAATACCTTTACTCAGGTGTGAAAAATGAACAATATTATAGTGGATAAATCCGGTGTCTCAGCCTTACAAAAACAAAATATAAGTAAAGGAAAAGCTGTTATGGATCGCTCTCGCCATTACACTCCGTACACGTCCGTCGGTCGTTTTCCGTTCTCCAAAATTAATGCATGTACAATGGTTTTTAACTCTCATGCAACGTAATTAAAGATCTAGTACAACTGGTGAAATCGAACATTTATTCCTTCAGACGACGAAACGGCTTTCCCAAGTCTCATCCATCAGAGATCCTCTTACTGCAAAGATGCTCCCTCTTCCCCCTCGGCCCCCTGCAGCGTTATTTAGGCAAAGCCTTCAAGTGATTCAGTCTCGTATGTCTTGTAGGAACTACAAATCACTAAGTCGATTACTACAGTACCCTGTCTGTTTTGAGACGTGCAAGGTCCGGGACCACATACAGCGTCCCAACAGAACGTTCATGTCCCCTCGGCGGAAGGGTGTGGGTGGGACAAGTACCCAGTACGTTTCCTAACTAAAGGAGGTTTTATAGTGTTTGCTCTGCATCATTTTTGAGCGAATGCCACGCAAGATCCTTAAAATACAAGCCGGAGACACTGGGCTATCTTATTCTTTCAGTTGTACCTGTCACTCTAAATTAAATGACTACGATGTTTCAACTATGTCGGGAATGCCTTGCCCTCTCGTTGGTTTTATTCAAAGTTCTCACATGCCGAGAAACCTTCACCTATTTTAGGAGGTATATGTACTGAGGTCGAAGACCTTAGGTATAAGGTAAGAGTTGTCTGCTGACCCCATTGGATCAGTCGGCCAACTACCTCCTAAAACTGGTGGAGACACGCAGAAGGACCACAGCAAACTCATCTCTCATCATTTGTAAGGGCGTGAGAATAGTATCCAATAGCCCGACCTACCTGATGCAAATTTTCTAGGGTTTTCCCTGCATCTGTTTAGGTGAAACACCGGGCAAGATCCTTAAACTACAGCCCGGGAGTCCTAGTCAACCCTTGGCTACCCTGCTCTGCCTTCCGCACACTCCTTTTTCAATTCCCTTCCGATACTATCAAAGGGGAGTTGCCTGTTTCAGGATCATCCTCATGTAGCCTGTTACCAAAAAAAGAAATTAGTCTCGTTTTAAGTGTAAAATTGATAAAGATAACCATATAATTGTTTTCTGCATTGAAACTAAAGAAATTCATACGTATGAAACTTTAAAAATAAATGTATAATATAATAATAATAATCATTTATAGTAATATTGATTGATAGTGATTTTAATTTTAACCCATGCACCGAACATTACGTACTTAAGTGTTTGTAGTCGTTGACTTATATTAAAAACATAAAAGTGAAGAGATACCAAAAACTGTACTTTTTCTTTACGTAGTTTATAATTATTAATAAAGTCTTGAAATGTGTGTTGTTTTACCAAATCATCATTTCGTTCCCGAAAGTTAAATCATCCACATTACTTTACCACAAGTTGTCAATAATTCACATGTATTTATTAAAATAAATACTTTTCTTCGTACATGGCTTAATATCTAAAACAATTATTTATAATCTACGTTTCATATATTGAGGGATGTGAAAATGTTGTCAACTAAATTCCCGTCAGTCTGTCTCCAGTGGTCAGACCGATTTAGATCTGGAACGCAGAGATGTCTATGGGAACTTTCTCTCGCAGGTGTTTCTCCCCAGATTGATTGCGGCACTCACCTTTGGGGATGCCTCGTATTCTCTCTGGTTTTCTTAAGGTTGTTACATGTCGAAACACCTTAATCTATTTTAGGAGGTGTTTGTACGGGGGTCGACGATCTTGGGCATTCGGTAAAAGTTTTCCTCAGATCCCATTGGATCAGTCGGCCAACTGCCTCCTAAAACTGGTGGAGACAAGGAGAAGGGAACGCTGTGACCGAACAGAAATCTCATTTCCCATCATTCGGTAGGCCATGAGAATAGTAACCAAAAGCCCGTCCTACCTGTTGACTAGAATCGTTGAACTATAGCCCGGGGTCTCTACCTTCCATATCAGCCCTTTTCAATTTCATTCCTATGTTATTAAAAGGGAGTTGCCAGTTTCAGGATCACCCTCATGTAGCTTGTTAACAGAAAGAAAATAGTTTTCGATCAAACTTTTATAACCGTCAGATGGTTTCTACCAATACCAAACTGCCATCTGAAGTTTTGAGATTGTAGCTAGCGATTTAAATAATTTTATTGCTAGTGGCATGGTTCAACAATTTTTGTTATAATTGTGGGATAGGGCTGGCTGACTGGAGAACACGTGTCTTCCGCATGAAACTCATGGGCAGGGATGGGGGTAGGCGTTCGGAAGTCGTCGCGAAATTATTGATGTATTGAACAGCAAGGAAAAGACTCGAAAAAAGAAGTAGGGGTCCTGACACAGGAGACTGGACAGTAGAATGGGAGCAGAGCTAAGCAGTAAGTCTCGCGAGAGGAGTTTTAGAGCGAGTTTGCTGAGATTGATATTCTCGTAACAATTTCTGGCTTAAAAAGAAATATCTATCTGGCTAGAGCAAAATTGCAGGGACTAATGCGACACCAACGTCTCCCGGTCTCATTTCCTGACTCCATTCTGCCTCTGGGGCCCAGGGTTCGTAAGGACATCTCGTCATCAAATTAAACGTCCAACTCCGGAGTCAGCAAGCCAAGCCACAGTTAAGCGTATGTTGTATATATGTCTTTGGCGTTGGCCAAACAAGCTACTTCCTGTGCTGCTCTGATAATTCTTCCAAGCTGACTTTGACATCTCAGAGAAAGAATGGCGATATAATCTCTCTTAAAAATTGAGGCCGGAGGAAAATTATTCACTTTTACTGAAATCATTATTTTTAAATTAAAGTTCTTTTATCGTATTACGTAATGTAAATAATTAATGACCAATTCCTGTTATTAAACCCCCGAATTATATTAGTCGCATAAGGGACGGATGTTACAAGACCTGACGGCAAAAGCTCGAAAATGTCACTTCAAATGCTGGGACTTTAACAGAAATATGGCTGAGTGGACTTATGCACTCAAGCGATAAATAATTTCGATAATGTCTTAAATTATTAACCAAATTTGAAACAGTTTAAGCTTAAAAAATAAGTCCAGCAAATTGACTTCGCAAGGAGGCGATAATTTATCAGTACTTACAACAATCTTATTGATAAAGGAAAAAAAAGTTTCAAAGAAAATAATCGTTGTATTCCAACAAGGAAATAAATGAAGAAACGGACCAAGGCCGTACCCTGTCAAACCACAAACGAATCTATTTAATAAAAACGTTAAGAATCGAATTAATGATGGGAAATTAGTGTCTTGAAAAATAATAAGTGACATAAAATACTTATTTTATTCTATTTTTGGCTTAAGAAATAAAATATTTATACAGTCACTAATGTTATAATAATACAATTTAAAACCGTAGTTTTCCATCTTACGTAAGATAATTTTCAACGTAGAGCCCATTAAACATAACGTTAGACTGCTTTACAATTCACATTAAATATTTGGGAACTTAATTGAAATATAGAAAATGTTTAATGAGAAATGGAATGCAGTGTATCGGCTTTCATTATACTACTTTGTATATCACCATACTACAGATAGAAATATCCGGTTTTAAATTGTATTAATGAAACTTAAAT
The DNA here is from genome assembly GCA_034510155.1 of Eucriotettix oculatus. NCBI lineage: Eukaryota > Metazoa > Arthropoda > Insecta > Orthoptera > Tetrigidae > Eucriotettix > Eucriotettix oculatus. The sequence goes on from CM067376.1 coordinate 167,454,109, forward strand.
AACTTTGCGAACGTTTTTATTTATTGATTTCAAAGTTTCTTCTCACTTAGAAGCTTTTATGATGCATTACACATGTTTCCTGAAACATGTAGATACCAGGATACTACAAATTCAACGTATGGTACTATTTTATTTTTAATTAACTCATCCAGTATAACCAACAAATTTGAAGTCATGTTTTGCGCACTCTTTCCCCAATTTAGGACAGTTTACTGACAACTGAAATTAATGTTTAAAATTATTCATAAGGGCGCAGAGAACGAACTAAATAAATTAGTTCACAAATTTGTTGTTTTATCTCAACCGTATTAACAAATTGAATGGTTTGATGAATTATAACTTTTTATTACTTGTTAACTACATAAAAATATGTGACTGTATATTTTAAGGTCAAGGACTTTCCAAATGACGGTAGAGGAGTTTGCTTTTGATTCACTCCGCTCCTGTGATCCGAAAGTTACCTGCTGTCTGAATCAGATCGCGCGGCAATGATCCCGGAGCAAGGGGGTTAGCACTGCTACCTGCCATTTGAATCACTTTTTCTTTCTTTCTTCCTCTACAGCCCATTGAGGGCCTGGGCCTACCGAGTCGACTGCGGACTGTCATCTTGCATGACACATTCCGAATAATAATAAAATTATTGGTAGAAAATCTGAATTCTGTTCAATACAGCCAATAGAAATTTTTATTTTGCGAATCTTTAAGAGTGGTGACGTAGTCAACGACGTTGTTGTATATGCCTTTTAAAACACTTACTCAATACACTACTTTTAATTGCGTGACTAGCTACACGTGGTATCAACTCACCATTAATAGCATAAGAAGGATGCGGGAGGGAGATCAATGCAGCAAACAGAAAAAATAACGTCACGTATTTAAATACATTGCAGATATCTAATAATAAATACGATTAATCTCAATAAAAACCAAATAGAAGCTTTTAATATTTCTTATACTCATTTATTTATTACTTTAATTACCTATTTTTTTAAAAAAATCTAAAATAAATAAATTTATTGTTAAATAATTACAAACCCATTCACTAGAAGATCATATGGAAATTCATTGAAACAGTGGGAATCATTTAGGTTAATCGAGTGCGGTGTGTAGGTCTAAGTAATATATATATATATATATATATTATTGAGCGGTGAATCATCTACTAAATGAGTGGTTCCGATCCGATCACTAAAAAGAACGGTTTCCCAACAATACTGCAAATTAAAACTGCTTTACAATATTGTGGAAGAGCTTAAATGTAAGTTAAATTGCGTCATTCATATGTGAATTCTATAACTAAAGCTGTATCGTAATTAATTGTGTAATCAAGACATGATTGAACTTCTGGAAACAGAACAAAACTCACATATTTCAAATTGAAATATCGAATCAAGGTAGAAAATGTGTCGACAGGACCGGGATTCAATCTCGGGACCTACGCTCCGTACACGGCTACTTAAACCATCTAAACTAGCCAAGTGGACTCCAAACACAGCACGATATATCTCCTGAACGGAGGTCCCGGTTTTCGATTTTCCGCCAGGTTGACCTGATTTTTTATTTTCTCTGTTGATACCACTTAATACCACCTCTCATTCGCATGCACACACACACACACACACACACACACATATATATATATATATATATATATATATATATATAATACCTTTTCAAAAAGAGATACTTAGCTTTGTCTTTGATAAGATTAGAAGAGTGAGTGATCTATATGTTTTTACATGCGTGTAACTAATCAATCCGCTTACTCTCATCATCAAAATAGTTGTAGGAGCATATTGATTATGTTTATTAAATAATCAAAAAGTTAACTCTTTAATGTAATTCTAGTATTTATTCCATGTGATATTACGTATTTTTCAGACATTTTATTTCATAATAAACGCTGTTACTATATTTTACGACTTTACTGAAATTTAATACTTTATTATAATAAAATCTGTAGAGAAACACAGAAAAAGTCAACCACATCGTATATTGTGGATATTTCAGAGGAAATAAAAATTATTATACTTATAAACAGGAAAATATATCACGACAGAAGTTTACATCAACGTTACTTGACAGAAAATCACGTCTAGATGGATTCCGGTCGTGTACTCGGAAAACTTCTGTTGCGCATAAATGGAAAACAACAATCACAAAAAAGAAAGATGAAGAGAGGCCAGTCTGACCGTCTGCAAAACACCGAAATTGCTCAGGCGCACTAGTGAAATCAAACGGGTAACTGAGAATTTAATCCAGTATTTCTCCCATTATTTCTGCACTCAAATTCAATATATATGTGTGTGTGTTATTGTTAAACAGTTTAACAGTTAAAAATAAATACAAACAAGTCCAAACATGAACTAACTAACTTTATATATATATATATATATTGTGATAAAAAACGCGGATTTTGTGGTATTGTGGCGTTATGAGGCGCAGTTCGGCCAACAACAATGTCTAGTCGGCTGAAAGCGGGTGAAACCCCGAAGGGGAAAACCTCCTGGGGCGTGTGTAAAAAAACGATGGTGATTCCCGCCCAAGGTGTGTAAAAAATGAGGGCAGGGAACCCCGAAATTTTGTGAAATGAACTGGCGGGGAACCCCGGAATTTTGTAGGGGATCTGAGGCGGGTAGCCCCGGAGTTTTATGAAATAGACCTATGGCGGGGAATTCCCGTCGGAGGATTTAAAAAGGGGAGCCGAAGGGTGGCTCGGGGTCAGAAGTCAGATGAGTGGAGGAGAGGACGGACGTGGTCCGAGCAGATGGTCAGAAGGCAGATGAGTGGAGGAGAGGACGGACGTGGTCAGAAGGCAGATGAGTGGAGGAGAGGAAAGACGTGGTCCGAGCAGAAGGAGAAGTGAGACGAGTTGAGGAGAGGAAAGACGTGGTCCGAGCAGATGAGCAGAAGTGAGACGAGTTGAGGAGAGGAAAGACGTGGTCCGAGCAGATGAGCAGAAGTCAGACGAGTTGAGGAGAGGACGGACGAGAGCAGATGCTGTGAGAGGTGGGCAGAGACGTTAGATGTTTCGAGGAAGCAGATGAGTTGCGGATCTGGTTCCTTCTACCTTCATCGATAAAAATCCTGCAAGACGCCAGAGAGACGCGGAAACATTCGTGAGGTGGATGTTTGTAGGCCCAGTAATTGTGGGTAAGTTATTAAAAAAAAGCTGTGAAACTTGCTCATTGCTCTGGTTAAATAATATTTAATATTTAATGATTGTTTTTTTCTATTTTCAGCTACTGCATACTCCATCTCTCGAGAGACCCAAAATCCCCTGAGATTAAGTCCATGTAATCACTTTAAATTAATAAATGAAAAATTTTAAAATTGATTATAATTTGTTCTATTGATTAATTAATGTTTTATACCTTAAAAAGTATATTATAATATATATATATATATCAAATTAAATAATTTCCGACCGATTTTTACAGATAGTTTTTATTTATTATTTAAACGACGTTTCGGCGCATATTCGCGCCTTCTTCAGGTTTATAATCAAATTATTGTTAAAATTCAATTATTAAAAACTATAAAATTTTTGTAATCGTTAATTTATTTCTACCAAAATGATGTCCGAGGCAGAACTAAGAAAAATACGACCACGAGGACCCTTCCTTCTGTATTTGGACGAAGGCCTGGAGGATCAAGAGCAGCCCTGGAACAGCGGTGCTAGTCTGATATTCGGTACTACCTTTGTACTAGTTCCTATGAACTTTTAAAAGATTCTTTTCCTTCTTTTATTCACGTGAATAAACATTTGTTACTTTTGTATTGTGGTTTTGGTGGTTGCTTATCCCTGTTACCAGGTGGCAACCCGAGAGGTCTGAACTACATTACGATGACGAAAAGGAGAGTTTGTTACATCCATTAAAATATATACACGGCTCCCTCTCCCAAGATTGCGTTTGTTCCATACTCTAAAGCAACAATGAAATTGTTAATGTAATTATAGTACTCCGTCAGTCGAATTTAAGTTTCTTCGTTGCTCTTCAAAAGACAATTTACTTCATCGTCGGAACCAACAGATGCAATGAAGCAAAGATAACAACTAAGAAGAATTATCGCTATCAAAATAATATCCTCAGCCAAAATTGGATACAAATAAAGTTTAGAAATTTTTACGATTCATTATTATATTGCACAATGTTTCATAGTTTGGTAACATAGACATTTGATAGTCAATATAATCACAGGATTGATTTAGCTAGTGTCAGATTACGTGCACATGGTTGGGCATTTATGCATTGTTTTGTGGCGATTTGACGTATTGATACTCCACGATCGTGTTGACTGTGCTGCTCGTGCAATTGATAGTGTATATTTGCGTACTGTCATATGTAAATTGCTTGCCTGGAGCCGGTTGTTGGAATTGCACGTGGGGGCGTGTTAATTGGATTGCGCGATTGTGCCGCCTCCTTATACGAAGCGGGAAATTGTATCGTCGAAGACTGTAACGCACAATAATTTATTCGATGCTTAAGTAATTGCACGACATCTGCTTCGCGTTTGGTGTACTACAAAGCCATTATTTTGCAAATATGTGTAATGTATTGTGAGCTACAATCCAAGAGCAACATTCAGATAATACATATAACATTTCACGGCGGTACAGAGCACTATGTCTTTTGGAGAGATTGATCATTGCTTACAATGTGTTTTTCTTTAGCTGTTAGATTAAAATATTATCTTTCTTTTAAGGCATTAAAGGAATAAAATTATTATTTTGCTTGAACATAGTCGTTCAGTTTCCTTTAGTTGTCTGTGTGAATAAAATAACACTTACTTATGGAAATTATTTATATTTTGTTGTACTATTCAGTCCTAAGACTGGCCGAAGCAACCCTATCTTGCGTAAGCCTTTTCATTTCCAAATATAGAGCAAACCCAACATCCTTCCTGCTTAGTGTATTCCATCCTTGGCCTCCCTCTTCTGTTCTAACCCCACACACTTCCCTCTAATGCTAATTTTACAAGACACTCATGTCTTAAAACTTGACCTATTAATATATACCTTCTCTTCGTCAACGTCCTCCATATAGTTCGCTCTTCCTGCATTCTGCTTAGAATTTGTTCGTTAGTGATTCTATCCACCCATCTGATTTTCAGCATTCTCCTATAACACCACATTTCAAAGGCTACTATTCTTTCTTTTTTCGCAACTGCTATCGTCCACGTTTCGCAACCATATAGCGTCATGCTCCATGCGAACATTTTTAACAACGATTTCCTAATATTCACACTTATATTACCCGTAAGTAAATGCCTCTTTTTCGCAAAAGCTTTCCTTGCCTGTGAAATCCTCCTCTTTGTGTCTATTATACTTCTACCATCACTAGTTATTACTCTTACCAAGTAGCAGATTATATAATATGTTATAATTATTTATAATCGAATGATTTTTACGTTTCATACATCTGCAGATCTGAATCCAGAATTCTGTGTCTCTTCAACACGTATTTCAGTTTTTACAAGAAACGTTCCGAACAATTTTGATTAACCTTTACATTTCAGTAATAAAACCTTTGAGAAGATTCGCTTTTAATAACATCATCCGACATCATGAAACAAATTAATGAATGTTTGAAAGCTCTCCATGAGAAATCAGTTTTGGTAAAACTGTATATCGTTGTTGTATAGAGGCATAGCTATGCTTGAAATGTTTTCTTTACATAAAAGAAGATGAAACTATATTTTTTCTGAGGTGGAAAGTAAATAGCCACCCACCATTTGACAACGTCAAAACTTTAAAATTCAGTCTTCATTTTGTGCTTGTGTTAAGCGGCGGTATATTGTAGATAAAACAAGTTTCTGAAGTTAAAATTTGTCTAAATATAGCAGAATAGTGATTTCAAAGCAATGAAATTGATTACTAAAACTATAAAAACTAATTAGCGTCTTAAAGGTATTTACACCCATTCCTACCATACATTGTAGAAAAATCTTTGAGTCAGTCTAAACATAACGTTAACCGTACAATACTTAAATTCACGGATACAAGAAGGGAGAACAGCAAGTTTCAGGAAAGAAGTATACCTCTACAAGAACACCCACCGCTATTTCTGAATTCAAGAAGACAAAGAGACAATCATATAATACTTAATTTCTTTAAGAACTAATTCACGTACATTTTAAGATATATAAATCAAAAAAATATATTCCATCAAAGAGCAAAAGTACATGTACAGGAACAAAGCTATTTTCAAAAGAGTGCTCAGTTCATTTTTATTTTCTCTGATATCATAACAAATGCTACCTCTTGAAAGACAGGTAAATAAATTTTCATGGAGCTGTTGATGTATTTATAACCGCGGTATGCGAGTCGTGCCGCATTTAATTACAAAATAACTGTATAATACTTTGTTGCGCATACCTCTATTTCCAATTTTTAATTAAGGAAAATAATTCACCCAATGGCTTCAAACCAAAACTAATTACTGATTCACTCTTTTTATCAATTAACCATTTGATACTGAACTATTTAAGTGAAAATATTTTCGCATGTATATTTGCTAATTAACTAGCTTTTCTTCTGTTTACTCATCCCAACCTTTAATTAGACTGGAAAAATAATTAGTAGATATTATTATTATACTACAAAATAAATCTTTTTTTAGTAACTCAATATTTTTGTATTTGGTGCCACAAAAGAAAGTTGAATAATGGTTTTTTCCTTTTATTTGTGCATTTTCTTACAAATATTCGCAATGAAAATTTTATGATTGGATCATAAGAAAGTAATTATTGAGACTCTGAGGGCACTTTTAATTAAGATCATTAATAAGCAAATGTATCATATTAAATATCATATTGAGTAAGGAAAGCATACCTGAGAACGCTGAAATTGTATTATTTGATCAATTAATTTAAAAGTTGGAAAATTATATACGATATTCCAGTTCCTGCCACACTAGTTATAGAATATCATTTGTTAATGTTTCTAGTACTCCACTTATCAGTTAATGCAGGGTCCAGGGAAATGGAGGCACGAACACTTTGTCTGTAACAAAACCCCATGAGAGAAAATCACGTTGGTTATATTTGAGGATCTCGGTATTACATATAGTTTAACCCAGAATGGCTAATCCACACTGTCGTTCGGATACTGACGTACGTTTTATGCCAAAAAAATACACTACGCTTTCTCCAGCATAGGTAGCACAATTTTTACTAAGTGTTTTAGAGGCGATTTAGTAACTGCAAGATTTTCGCATGCAAAGAGAAGTAAGAAAATAATCTGGAAAAGAATAATTAAACAATCAATTATGTGCATTTTGTGTATGATCAAGGTGTATAACTTGTTCACTTAACACGGACTAAAACATAGCAAATATGATATACAGATAGGGTACGTGTGAAAAGAATTTAACTCTTTTTTTGGATCCAATAACCACCGAATGCAATGAAATGAATAGAGGGGTCCTTATTAATATTAATAATGAGCTTTTATAATAAATAAAACAATTTACTTTAACCTAAACAAATTTATATCAATATTACAATTTTAATATTTTCAAACTTTCAGCCGCCAATTCGTTCTTAATTAACCCTCCATATATACATAAAAAATTATACAAATAAGTTTCTTAAAGCTAAAAATTCTCTGTCTCTAAACTCAGGGTCGTATATTATAGGCCTTCTCATAGATCAAAATATTATACACAAAATTTACTTGGACATTGCAGTATAGGAAATCAGCAAAAAGTGACAGTAGTAATTACCGTGCCATCATAATGATCCTTCCAGTTTTCCTAGTTGCAGTTCCCACCTAATTTGGGTCGTCCTCGATCCAAATCATAGCCGCCGCCGCTATTCTTCCTGGTTCAGGAAGAATTTCCGTTTATCCTCGTCTCATTGGACTACCTGTCCGATAATACCGATCATCTGTTCGCCCCAACAATCTCCCTTACTTAAACTCCAATCATCTGTCTCTAAATTACTCTGCAAGCCCATTTAATACCTACTCCGCACTTCTTTAGTTCATATCAATAACCAGTAACTTTTATGGTTACTCTTCTCTGGGAGTCACAGTTTGCCCCTCTCCTTCAAGACATTTTGGGGAAAAAACATCACCCGATGCCGCCAAATCCCACCATAATTGGAGAACACCCAAGGCGCGCCGTGATTTTAGTGTTTTATTGCCACTGGCACAAACACTGTCTCCTTTCTTTTGACTCCGCATCACCAAAGTCCGAGTAGATGTGTTTGACCGTTACAACAATTATAGTAATTCCTACACTTATTTTCCGCTTTAAATATTATTTTGTTAAGTGAAATTTATCTTTTCACAACACATTTATTGAACTTATGAAACACATTGTCGTCAGATGCATTTATTCATGGTGTACTGCCGATGAATGTTTCCTATAAATGTATTAAAAATTATTTCCATCTAAATGACATTGTTGCCTAGCTAACTTTAGCTATTCGACTTTTTCAACTTGTCATACATTTTGTAATTAATATATGCAATGCATTGAAATACAGCTTCGGAAACATTTAAAATTTGTGTGGTTGGACTGATGAGGTAACAGAGAGCTGGAAATGTCGGGACTTTTTCGTTTTGGTTGGAGTTCCCCCTTTTCAATTCCCTTCCTATGCTATAGAAGGGGAGTTGCCTGTTTCAGGATCACCATCATGCAGCCTGTTAACTCAACAACATAGATATTGTAGCAGATCCTACGTTCCTCTGTATTCGAGGATTTCTTAATTCCTTTAGGGCGCCAGGTATTTTTCATAAAAACACCAAAAATTGATTTTAATAGTTTTAATTTCAATCAGAGTATGAAGAAAAATTATATCTGCAGGGCGTGGTCATTCTCTCGTCGTCCCGCCGACACAACCTGCTTCCCCCAACACCCCATGACGACTCCCCCTCCCTTTGCGGAACGCCTAACGTCTCGCCAGACCACATTGTTGGCCCGGGTTGCGTCAGTTCCTTAACAATTGCAACTCGCAAGCTGGCCTGCATTGTTCATCGTAACTTTTCATGAGAGAGAGAGAGAATAAGCATTTATTGTTGGAATAGTCGTTGAAGGTTACGAACCAATCTACGGAGATACTCAGTTTTGGGAAAGATTCACACTTCGTGTATCGAGGTCTGCGCAACTTGTAGCGGATCCAGCGTCCACCAGGTGAGTCAACTCATCCTTTACCTGAATCCATGCCAGCCAGTCTGCCCCGAAAGCATTTAGTCGCGGTTACGGTTACAATTCATTTTTATGTAATCCGTAAGTTGGATAACTTCACAAAACCAAGGTCTCAATCATGTCCCAAATTTTACTGAAATCGTTAAGCGTTCTGATAGTGCACCACGATAGGTTCTTGAGTTAGATCTTCACTAGGACTATAATTTTCAATTTACGTTAAATTTCAATAATGACTTGTTAAAAAAGTAATTTGTAATATTAAATTAATTAGTTTTTCATTATGCATTATATCTATTACTTTATATATCTTCCCTCTCAACACTAAGAAAGGAGGGTATTAAAATTTTGTACAGCTCTATGTCTATCCTTTATTCTTGTCTACGATGCCCACTGTTATGAATTTTCTTATGATTTATCTGTGACATACATCTGGGAGATGCGGAACAAGGGAAAGGCTCGTCGCAGATTTCGCCCTTCATCCATGTAATTTGTATTCTTCCTCCTTTACAAGGCACTGCTCATAAGGAACTCAGTAGACAATATTCTTAGAATGTGGGATGTACTCCAGTTTTAAAAAATATGAAAAATAAAGCTCTTGACTTTATTACCTATAAATGCGATGACCGGTTGGGTGTTGCAATCGTAAATTTTATAATATTATTGCACAGTAATTTAAATTTTCAAGAAAATATAAAATGACCGACTCAAAGCTCTTCTCGAAACTAGTCTCAATTGTTTTGTAAATATTATATTTCCTATGATCGTAAAGTTCATACCTATTAATGTGGATGACATTATTAAAACAGATTGCAAAAATTGGATATCTGATTAACTGTGAACTAAAAAACATTGTTCCAATGCATTTACTAATATAAATAATTATTTTGGAAAACTGCTTCAAAAAAAACGTTTTAGTTTATTTCCAGAAAATGAAATATTTCAATGGATTAGCTGATAAATTTATTGAAAGATAATACACAATAGCTTGAATTATTAAATTTTTATTACAATTTTTTCTCTTACAACTTACATTTGAAATATGTCAGACATTTCTATATGAGCTTAATTTAATACAATTATAGAAGTAATTTGTCAGAAAACTCGTTCAAATACAGTAAACTATTATGAAAACATTGATAGTTTCCTTTCTACAACTAATTTCTTGGGAAATATTTCTTTTCTGCAGTTATTATTCAATTAAGTGTTAACTCTGCAATAAATTATTCTTTGTAAATTCTCTGGGCAATGAAATGGACAAAAAACATATGATAATTCCTCTGCAATTATTTTTTTCCGGTGCTACAATTGTTGCAGAAACTAATCAACTATTAACTAATGACACCCTAAGTACAAAAAGGGACGAACAAATATTCTTATAAGTATTTAATTTATTTATATATCAGTGTAGGATACAGATGGCTCTGAAAATGTCGGCATTTGACATTTTCTCCGTAGGAAAATGCTTACGAATTAGAGCGACGTGATACATTAAAAATGAAAAACTTTAAAATGCTTTTTGTAATTACCAGTAGTTTTTTACGCTTATTTTCTGTGCATTATGTATACATTTTCATGTTTTTCATGGTCTCTCTGTGCGTTCAGGAATTGAGTACTTTGCTTTTAAACAATTTTTTTGCTTCCTGCAAGCAGACTTTCAATTACAAACTTTTCTTCCTGTAGACATCTAAGTTTATTTAAAAATGTTAGCGCAGTTCAGCAAATACTGCGGTCCTTTTATTTCTGTAAACATTTACAGCATTTCAGTTAAATTAAAGGCTGAAAATAAATGTCTTCATACAAAGTAAGGAGTTATATTTATTGACAGTTACCCAAACAAATAAATGCATTTTCATTGGAGCCAATATTTTGTTCATTAGTAATCTATGCTTCCATTCCAAAAGTAAACATAATTTAAAAGCAATATGCAATATTGAATTTGAATAAGTTTCAAAACGATAATATTACACGGGAATGACAGTCCTTTGCTCAGTCTGTCTGTCGTCGGGTAACTTTTTCATTTATCCCACATTCTTTAGGGAACGTCTTTCTGCGTACTCAAGGTACGAAGGCAGACTTTTACAGTTAGTTGGAGTTGGAAAGAGAGAATCTAAGTTAATTTTAACTGCTCCTTTTGGATTCGGCGAAGAGCTGTCAAACAAAATGAAATGTGGATTGCGCGTCAGTCGGATCTAATATATCACCAGACAGCCAAGACGATTTCCTGCCCGCTCAGCTTTCTCGCTTTCGCATTCACGAAGCATCCGAGAAATAAAACCAATTTAAATATCAGTCCGACTATCCGCAACAAACTTTAATTGTTACGAAACAATTCATCCGATATTAGCCACCTGAAGTAAGCAAAATGGTTGACAATTTATTTCCTCCTTACAATATACCTCATATTTTTAATAACACCCATACAGTTTAAGTTGTAAGAATACAATATGATCTTAATCGACTGCATTAAATTTTCCATAATAATTATTAATAAATTGGAACATAAATCCATATTAATTTACGTATATAATGTAAATTTATATGGATTTATGTTCAAATACGAACAACGTTTTTTGTAATAGTAAAATATATTATTTTGTAGTAACTGTAGTTTTGCAGCCCATTCAGGGCCTCGGCTTACCTGGTCGACTACGGGCTGTCTTCTCACACGACACATTCCTAAGTTTTAGTGATATGTGGTAGCGTATCGATTCCCCAGCAGTCTTAATTCCAGTCTCCGTGAGCGTGATGACACAAAACGTAAAATCCCACGCCATGATTCGAAACCGGGACCACTGCTTTCTGAGACAGAGACGTCCGAAGTCGACAGTAACTAATTACGTTTATAAAAAGGAAATATTTATCATTTCAAAAGTAGCAGAGTTTTATAGTGTTACAATAATGGCTACTGAATTACGTAAACCCGTGATATTTGGTCCAAACATTTTCCACGCGACGTTTTACGTCAACATGAAGAGAATAGCTAAATATTGAAACTGTCACTTTCAGTACGCCTAGAATTGGGTCATATAGTTGGTATTTACAAAATTAACGGTAATACTGGGGTCCAACCTAATTAATTTATTCATTGTTTATAAGTTAAAAGTACTTAATTATTTCGGAATAGAATGTCTGTATATGAAAATATGGATAAGACAGAAACTTGAATCAGGCACCGTGGCAAAATATTAAGAAATATGCAATAGTCGGTCGTGACAATGAAGTTAGAAGAAACTCAAAAACCCTCGTGTTTCTCATTGAGCCTCTTCTTTCTCGCAGTCAACTATTTATTTACTTTATGTCACTGAGTTCTCATCTTAACTTTTTCTTATCACAGAGAAGTGCAGTAAGGCCTTATTTGGATTGTTCAGTTTTTTTTAAAAAAAATCTGAGAAGTAACCGGCTATAGTGAAATTCATGAGGACGAATGACCTTGCCGTTGTCTATGTATTCAGATCTTAAGAATGTAATTAATGTTTTTTAGAATAATATATAGCGTTACGCCAGCTTACCTCTCCAAGGGAAATCCCCATGACCACAATTCTCCCCGCCATCTTTTCATATCCACTTCAACTACTGCGCTTTGCATGAGACATGCTACTTTTCAGTACATATATATGTGGAAGATGATTAAAAATTCATTCGTTGGTATTTCTTCATGTGCAGTCCTCGTTTTGCTCTTGTGAAGACGAACAACAATAGTTTTTATTAATTCTAGCTAATTCGTTTCTTTTCAGCGTTGAGAAACTAATATATATTTTAATAAAACAGAACATGTTGACGAATCGTATCGAATGATAATGTGACTGGCCCTGAGCAAACAGAGGAGAAATTTGTTTCTTGAAACGGATACATAAATAATACATGGACGTACACGTATTTCATAAAACAGTACTCTTTTTAAACCTATATTTAAATAACACCTGTTTTTCATAGGTTCAGGGCATAATTTATAATCAAAGTCTACGACTTTGACCTGAATATCCGTCGAAACAGTTTATTTTTTAAAGTTTATTATTTTTTGTAAAATAAATGTTAAAAATTCACATTTAAATTGTTATAATGACCATTCACAGCAAAATTAAGCATCAAGATACAGATATAGGGATATTTCATAACATATTACGATGGAATGTGAATCTGTGTTGTTTCATGAAACATGTTTCGTCTGTGTGCATGTCCTAATGAAACATGTTCTTCCAAATTTCATCGGACAACAGGGGAACACGTCCTGAGAAAATATACGACATATTACGAAATATCACACTACAATTTTTGACATATGTCGTAAAGAAATTTACGATGTTTATCATCTAACGCCGAAATAAATTATCATAATAAAACAGTAACATATATTTAAATAAAATTGGAAAACTTGAATTGCTAAAAAATACGTATGATTTACATACTGTCACGGAAGATCTTTATGAATATCAGCTGATTTTACTCTGACGTCTTATACAAACAGTAATGCTTCACTGGTTGTTAAAATCGGCTTTCAACTTCTCCCAATCGAAATAAATAACTTCGTCCTTTCCTCTGCAACTAAAAATGTTCTTACCTAGCAGCTGTTTGTGCGATCATCTAACTTCCTGCTCGATCACTGTTTGGGCGACATCCTAACTAGTAGGCCAGGAAACATCCTTTTGCAATCTTTATCCGTCCCATGTTAAATTTTACAAAACAATAATATGACCTATGAAAACAAACGGTTCATTTAACACGAAAATCTGTTTCAGTATGTTAATTAATTTTAATCTATACCAATAAATAAAATTAAAGTGTCTATTTGCCCGTATGTTTGTATCGAATACCTCCGAAAAGGCTCAATGGATTTCAATAAAAATTTGAAGGTTTAAAAACAGAAGATTTAACTTATGTATTCATGCATATTTAATTTTATATATTGCAGAAGATATAAATATAATTATTTCCCCGAACGTGCATTCAAGTCTCCAAATGTGTTTACATGTTGCCAATACACTTGATCTGTTTATCATCCGAAAAAGCTTAACAGATTTCAATGAAAATTTCGGAATTGAAACAAGAATTTTAAATTAAATTTTCATATATGTTCGTTTTGATATCTTGCAGAGTTCAGAAGATATTAATGTAAATATTTATAAATCCTTTGAAGTGCCGCGCGAAAGGTGGCGTGTAAACGAACAGCGAGTCCTATTAGGCGTTCCTATTCCATTCATTTTTTGGGGAGGTTAACAGGCTACATGAGGGTGATCCTGAAACAGGCAACTCCCCCTTAATAGCATAGGAAGGGAATTGAAAAGGGCTGATGCGGAAGGTAGAGCAAGGTAGCCAAAGGTTAACTAGGGTCCCCGGGCTATGGTTTATTAATATTTTTTTCTTTCCATTTTCTACTAAGCGAGCTATATGGGCTTTGTATGATAAGCTAGTGTGCCACATCATTCCCATGATATAATTTTTCTGGTCATTCTGTATTTTGTTATAGTAAATTGATAGTAACACCTTTTCTAGTTCTTTTTGAGCAGCAGATTGATTTTACTTTAGAGGCATTAAAGCAGAATCCCGTTGCCTCTGCCCATCTTGTTAGTTTATTAATTCACCCCTCCATCGCCTTCGTAGCAAAGTTTATATCATTACCTGTTGTTAGTAGATTAATATCATCAAGGTTTCGATTTAGCGATTATTTCATAGTAACTGCCTCCTTAATGGCGAATAGGAATAATACTGCACTTAGACTTGGTTGTGACGATTTTCCATTCTAATTTCCTTGGGTCAGCCATTTTTCGTTTTTGGTTAATGTATCTTTCTTCTATAATTTTTTGTACAATGTAGGCTGTTACCCGTTATTCTTAGAGTCGCGAAAATGCTAAGATAATGCCTCTACAGATCTTTTCATAAGCTTTGCAGAAACATCACCTTTGTTTAAAATCTTGAATTAAGTAAATGCAAAGATTAAGTGGTACATACAGGGCCCTTAGCTTATTGAACATAAACAATCTTAACAGTAACTAAACTTTGACTTACATCCCTCTCATTATTAAAAATAGATGCCCTCCAATGATAAATCACAAAAGCTTCCCGTAAATTTAAAAATATTTATTTACTCTAATCATTCAATTAAACCAATATCATGTTACGATACATAAGCTCGTCGTTAAAACCGCATAAGCATTTATTAAATGTTCATTAATACATTTACAAGATTTTAAAATTTACTACATTAAAACCATATGTATCGAACAAAATTAAGCTATTGACTTCCCTCATATTTCCATATCGTTCAAAAACAGGCATTAGCGAGCCAGTACTCAGTAATCTGTACTGGTTCACGAGTTTTATTTTATTAGTAAAATAAAGAAGCTCAGTAGTCAGCACTTTGACTTGTGTATTGCCTAAAATTGACAACTTGAAAATCTGCTGATTTTTTTATTTTAAAAGAATGGTAATACGCTCGTCGAATATCCCTTTTTATTTAAATAATATTCGTAAATTTGTTGGTTTGGGTAACATGCTTGATGTTCCTCAGCAAGCCAGAATACAGACAAAGGACACAGTTGGACAAAACCATAGATGTATTCTGAACAAATATGTGGGAATTACTCCAGCGTGAACCAAGAATTCCGATGATATCTCTGGCACACCCGAGACGAAAAAAAATCTCAGAGGACGCTAAAGCAGAAGAAGAAATTTTTGGGCGGGGAATGGCAAGGCGCGATGTGATCGGTGAATAGAAACAGCAACTTTGCAAATTTGATAGGGACACAAGTTATCCTAAAGGCAGGAATGAGACAGAAACATCAGTTTTGGATTTGGAGTGAAAAGAGTTCTAACCTCAGGAGCGAGACCAAGTCAGTTCTGATTCAGTTAAATCGATAACTTTTGACGCTGTTAAGGCACAGTTCAGAGTGCCGATTCAGGTCACCAGTTGGAGCAGTTGTAATTATCACGTTACAATAAGTAGCGTGAACTGCGGAAAAGATATCCAGTTTGCAGAGCTCAGAAGGATCGACCACAGACTCGAAATATAATTTGTGCCAGGTTGCGTTGATACCAAACAGCTTGCAAAAATTCACACATCGTTGATCCAGCCACCAGTACTACATCGCAGCTGAAAATAAAGAGCGCAGCACTGGCACTTTTCTCAATAAAAAAATTAATTACAGAAAAGTACCTTTAACATATTAAAAGTATTTCAAGCAGGTTGGATAAATGTTAATCGTAATTTTAAAGTTATATGAATTTCAAAAAAAAATAATTCAAGTACAATCAACCTGTTTTAGTGTAAGATCGAAAATTAAAATAAAATTCTAAATAATAATCAATTTAAAAGTCCCCTATTACAACATCTTGGGGCGATCTCATATAGACATGATGACAATCCGCACTCCTGTGAGTTTGATAAGTTTACTGCAAGCCTTTTACTTGTACGTTTATCCTGTTAACAAGTTTACGAAACTCTCTACTGCTAACCACCCTGTAACGGACTTTACAACCCGCCCTGCGGAGATGGCGTTGTAAAAACCATTCTCTGGCGGTTCCCCAAACACAGCCAACACTTCGTAATGAAGCTACGTTGTAAAATGCACATTATTAAAATGCGTAAAGATATTATAACTTAGATGTTATATAATTTTTCACTCACGTTGGAGAGTCATAATTTAAAATGTATTTTTAACCATATATGTGAGGAGCATCATTTGACAATAAAGTGAAGATAAATTCAAAATGTTGGATTGGGAATGGGAATGGTCTAAATTTGAACACAAGTATTTACACAAAGAAATCAATGTATTCACCCAGACATTAACGGGATAAACAATTCACTTCAAAATTAAGTAGAGTTTTAGTTTTTGAATGTGCTTTGTCTGATAGTTGTATAAATCACAAAATTGTATTAAATAAAAGGAATATTGCCGTATTCGAAGATCAGTGAGGATATCACTTATTCTAAAGGGAAATATATGGTGGTGAAAAATTGATGTTTTATTTACACATGAATTAAGCGAAGCACTTTTTAGAAAAAACTTTACAAAAGGAAGGTGAGAATAGTACCCAATGCCCAACCTACCTGATGCAGGTTTTATAGGGTTTTCCCTGCATCTCTTCAGGTAAAATACCGAAGGATCCTTAAACTATACCCCGGGGGCCTTAGTCAACTCTTGGCTACCTTGCTCTACCTTCTGCATTCCCCCTTTTTCAATTCCCTTTCTAAGCTATTAAAGTGGAGTTGCCTGTTTCAGGATCACCCTTATGTTGCCTGTCTCTATTTATATTACTTCATTTTCTCTGTCCTTATTTCTCAACGGATAATTAACAAATTGGCTCATGCGGTCAAATTAGCTATAATTGGTGAACCTTTCTTAATATTCACTTTTATTTCTCTGAAAAATACCAGTGATGTAAACTACTGCCGTGATTTAGTTGTTTGCTTTAACAATAACTATCATAACTCTTCTTCGCCGAAAGTCCCACAATACTACACTAGGTGACGATTTGTGTTTACTTTAAGAATTATTAAAAGTAAAATAGTTTTATTCGTTCATCGTTTGTATACTTATTTATAATATTTAAACAAATTTAAGTAGTAATATTTGCTGTATTATACTCTAATAATATTGTTATATTGAAGATATTTTAATAATACCAGAACAAGTTCTATATTTATTTCAGAAAATCTGCTTTCCGTTCAGATGTATATCTTTATCTGTTTACAAGAGGGGCAACAACCGCAAATGTTTGGGGAGTGGCTTCTGAATTTGTAAGACAATACAATTTTTACTTTCGAGCAGTTTCTCTTTGCTTTTCATCAGCGTGTAACAAGACATACAATTATAAGTGTGGCAACGAAGGAGATATTTTCGAGAACAAAGACGCCTGGGTGTTGGTTGCGGGGGTGTCTTCTGCCTTGTTTCCTCTCGAATGTCTGATAGGCCCTCCTTTTGTAGACTCTCGTCTCCTTAATTGTGTCCCCCCTTTGCCGCCTGGAGGAGGGAAGTTAACATTCCATTCTCCTATGACGCTCCCCTTGCTTTGAACAAGACATCAGTGTACTGTTCTTACGAAAATGCCAAACCCCTAGGATAAGGATTCATACATACAAAATTTTGTTTGGCATTATTACTATGGGTAATTGGGCTGGCTCAATCCAGGACACTATTACTTAAAACGCACGATAGTAAAATATAGATATTAATGACTTTAAAAAATAATAAGAAATGTGGCCTTTATACAAAGAGCATAAAATTCAGAAACCTTTTCAAGGTAAATTTGGAAGTGCGGGACGTTTCGTCACGAGCTAACGCCAAAAACATGACTACTGTTTTTTAAACATGAGATATAAAATAAAGTATATAAACAGTACAGCACCGAAGAACTTATAGTAAAACATTCTGAATTATTTAAGGGGTTATTTGTTATTTTATTTTAAATTAAATATTAACTAAATTTCATGAGTGGCGAAAGTTGAGGGTTAATTGCACTTCAGGTAGCACAGAGGCCTGGTTGTCGTCAAAACATCTATTAAAAAGATTGGTCCTTTTGAGGAATTAAGAGGCCGCAGGACAACAAGTCAATAAATATTAGTTGGATGGTAACAACCTGAGGTTTCAAATTTTGTCACTTTCAGACGTTCTCACATATGGTTCAGTAACCGCTGGTTTACAGAATACGTGTGAACCCCGGAATCGCGATCCAAAAAATTTCAGAATTTTTTTATGGGCTAAAATTGAATTGGGGAGGGGGAATGATAGTTTTCGTAGCTCGGGAAAGATTGACGAGTGGTCGTTGATATGGACGAATGGTAGTAGTTGCTGATTTATCGTGGCTGTAGATCGGATGGAAAAACCAAGGGATGCGTTCAGCAGCAGACTTAAAAACCCGGCAGTAGCAGCGAATTCTTCAATGATTCCAACAGTTGCAGCCAGTATCTAAGAGTTCCAGTGTTTGGTAAAGTGTCATAAATCCTTCAAGTCCGTCAACTGAAAGCCACAGAAGCCATTGCCAAAATCAATTAGCCAGAACAAGGTCCCCTTTGATTTCTATTTCAATTTAAGAAGTCAAGTCATTTACAAAATTTATAATTCATTTTTAAAAGAGCAGGGAGATAAGTTTCATTTTATGTATTTATTGTTAATTCTTATTAAAACCTAATCCTAAAATAGTCAATTTTCTCATCATTTATTCTTCGTGCCATCATTTAATTTAAAGTAGAATCATATACCATTAAACTTTACAACATTATAGAACTTATTAAAATTATCAGTGCCGTGCTTAACATTAACCCAATCGGATTGACTTTTAATAAGTAATATTTCTTAATTAAATCTTTTTTACGGAAAATTGGCTTCCTGAGTAAAATAAAATTGCTGTCGAAATCTGAACAACGCTTAAATTTGACACGGTGATTGTCTTTTCAAGCTGACAATTTCAAATTAGACACGCTCCTTAGAGTTTTCTACGTTTGTCCGTTACAAAGAAACCACAATTTTAACAATTAATTTTATGAAATACATTAATAGCAGAAATCTTATCAGTACGATCTTTATGTCTTTTGACGGTACCAAAAAAAGAAGATATGTTTAAAAATCTAATTTTTTCTGTAATTTTTAAGTCGAAATGTGTCAGATTATGAATTATTTGTTTGCATTACTCCTTGTAATACAGTTTTAGTTTAGACAGGTTAACACAAATCCTACCATAGAAAGTTATTTCATTTGCATCTGACACATGTCACAGCTTTCGTTATCGATCTTAATAACTGTTGTTACTGGAACTCGAAATTTTATTTAATGCAGAGAATTGTTCTTTATATATAGGTTTGGCATTATAAAGCCATTGCCCATTCAGTCTGAAATACTTCTCAAAATTGTTTAGTAATTATATTTAAACTTCGTTTCTGATTCTATATCCTTAATCTGACACTTTCCTGTTATGTTCCGAACACGTCTCCCAGAATGATCTTAATAAATATTCTACTAAGTTTAATTCTCTTTTTTAACTTTCTAACAGCTCTGACGTTTGTTATTCTTTAACTGCTCATCAACGCTGAAAATTGCAACACTAATGATACAGCTAAAATTGATCTAAACCAAAGAAATAACATGTTTCAGACGTTTGGTGTATAGAACTTTGTGGTAGGAACTCTCCAAAGTGGCAAAAGTACAGTTGATGCAAAACTAAAGATAAAAGCATTCCCGTGTTTTGAGGTAAACCCCAAATTCGACGATGATTCCTTCTTCGATACCGTCTTTCTGAAATGAGGACGAGTCGCGGATTCCCCTATTTTGTTGCTCCGAAAACTAAAAGTAAATTGGATTTGATCAATTATAAATCTAATAGTATAATGGGCGTATAAGTACAGTGATCAAAATAACGTATATCTACACTATAAAAGAGGATGTATATTTGTATAATCTTTATACAGATTTGAATAAATGGACAAATTTCAAATATTTGCGTAATGTGCATTTGAAACTCCCTTCTTGTAGTACCCGGAGGTTTAATCGCTCCCTTAATGTGTACTTCGGACGACTTTAAGATATCGGAATTATTTTTAAGTACCTTAAAGAAAATGACACCCTTAAACTACCAAGGAGTTGTTAAAAAATCGGTTTTTATCTCTCTTTATATACTGTGTTGACTGGATTAATGTTTCGTCCCTCATCGCCTCTGTTAATTTTAAGCTAACCCCCAATCTGTATAGGTTGGTGTGTGCCTATCAAGGGGTTAGTGGTCAAAAGAAGTGCTTTTTCTCGATGGTAGTTAAATCTCGAGGTAACCAAGAGATTTTTATGGACTTTCTTCCTTTTCCAAGATAATATAATGTGATGAAAACCCTGACACCCCCTTAAATATTTAAGTAAAGCTGTTAAAAGTAAATTATTCAGTTTATTTGTTAAATTGAATTTTTTAAGTAAGTTAGTTTATAATTATTCTTATAACTTAAATACTGGTTTGAGCGCAGATTGTAGCTCTGCAGACTGATTTTTGGGCTGGTGATGTCGCGAGCAGCGCAGCTTTGCATGCGAGGTGCACGTGACAGGGCCCTGCAAATGACCGCTGTTACGTGGGTTTTTAAAGATGTGCGATTGGTGGATGGGGTCAGGTGACCACACTGAAGCAGTATGGCGTGGGCAAGAAAGAGCATGCTAGTGGAGAGCGTGGTCAGACATAGACGAGAAGGGACGTGTTTTGTCGTTCGACCTCAGAGAGCGAAGCGATAGCATGTATATTGAGTGTGATGGTCTATGTGGAACTAATAACACGTACATTTGAGAGTCGGTGGAAACTGAGGAATAAAGTTGTGTATTGAGAGTAGTGATCGGTGGAAGTCTGCAAATTAAGTTGTGCTTTCAGAAAGGCGGCAGAGAGTGGATCGCTCGCACGTATATTCGAGAGAGTGGAGGTGCAATAAAGGCGCCACGTGTTTGAAGTTGTGTTTTCAGAAGTTAGCAGAGCGACGAGTGAATACGTTTAATCTGCAGTGTGAGGTGTGACTTCGAAGGCCGTTACATACGGTGACGAATAAAGTTCAAACCAACGGCCAGAAGTAATATTGAATGGTTTGAATGGGAGATAGAGAATAGGAAAAGTCACACGAGGTGAAAGTGTGCAGCCCAATTGTGTGGGTATCAGCGGCTTCAATCCCGAGAGGCCCTTAAGTCCCATGATATTAAGACATTTACGTATTTATTGTAAATTCTTTTAATATAGTTTTTTTAAATTTAATGATTCAGTAAATTATTTAATTAACCCTACCTGTGAATATTACAATAAATATAAACCTGAAAAACGTCGGGAACTGAGATGGTACATAAAATAATGCCTTGGTCTGTGAATTGCTTCATATCCAGTGATTTAATTTATATTTACATTTAGAGCATTAGGGGATATATAACCGATTTAAACTTAGTTCTTGTGTCACGTTGATTCTGTTTGCGTTTCATTACGGTCAGATCAATTTTGATTTAACTTTATATTGTTATTACGCATATATTTTAGGCCTTAAGCAAAGTTAATCTTTAACACACCATGTTCGCTCTAAAATCAAAACATCACTAAACAAGAACTACTTGTTTACCGCAACTTTAGATACTGGAACCCTAGAAGTTTGCTTGGATATTAATGGAAAAAAAATTTCAAATGAATTCCTGGTCTATACACTAAAGACTCAATTCTTGATTTCTTCAAGAGGTCTGGACAATTAACAGTTCTGCGTAAGTTAGGTCGTGTAACCTGATAATTTGTTCTGTCCCCTCAAAGTTCCACTCTTCCCACTTTGAAATATGCAGTTACAGCCCAGGTAAAGTAAAATGTATATATTTATATAATCCTGCAGAAGTTAATAAAACTGTTGACGTGATACTGAAACCCTAAGGACACTAAAATCAATTCGTAACTAATAGTTTATTGAAAAAAATAACACTTTGCTCTTTTGTCACCGGCTTGTCACTTTTTAACATCAATATTACAGTAAAAAATATTAATTGCGTGTAATATTAATTCTTTGAAATTCACACTTGAAAATATTTTCAGACTTTGAAATTGACCAAGTTTATCTAAAATTCTCGCTTATGCAGTTGAGATCAAACCTATTAAAATATAATTATTATAAAACTTACATATGTTTTTAACAGCCTTTAATACTTACTTTAGATCGTATTTTATAAACGTGAGTAAAGAATTTACTTATTAAAAAAATGTTTTACATTGTTTATAATTTCAGCATATATAATAATTTATAAAAAGGGAGATTAGCAGAAAATTAACATGGACGCCATGTTGCTTTTTCAAATATGACGTACCTCCCTACATTAAATGCATAAATTGTACTTGACGTCATAAACTTTTACGTGCTGACACATACTTATAATTTTTAAATATAACTCCTTCCATGATTATGCTAGGATTTATCGCTCCGCTAGTATTTTTCTCGGGTTTTTAAGAGCATGTGTACCAAATTTTTTAGTTAACTGTCCAAGCGTTTAAATATGTATTAATAATTACAGACAGAAATATACAAATATTAATCAACTATAGAGAAATACATCCTTTTTATTATATTCTAAAATTTATAGTTGAAACCAATTAACATTTTCTCAGTTTTTGTTTATTAATGCATACGCGAAACAAAATCTATTATAAGCTAATATATATAATATATTCGGAATTTATAATCATTAATTAGTCAAAACTCGTATTCTAGTTATTTATTAAATTTTTCAGTTATAACGTTATTACAAAACCTGAATTGTAAATACATCCACCCCATTCAAAAGTATTAAAAATTCGTGGAATGTCATTCACTGCGCATTTTAATGTCCCTCAAAATAATGTCATCATATTGTATACTATTTACACTAATTAAATAAGCATTTGGCTTATTATTATGTGTACGCGAATAAATATCCCCTCTTCTTTGTCTGTCACTCCGTCAATATTAAATATTGAGGCATAATGGACGTACGTGCGAATACCTGAATGTACTAACTTTTTTGAAACCACAAATAAAATTTTTTAATAGTAGATATATTTGAGGAAGCTCTATTTCACTAATATACGAAACACAAATTTATGCACTTTTTATCTCATTTAGCTTAATGTATTCGTATCACTTCAGCGACAGGTTGCGACTGTTTGACCAGAGATACTTATGTGTTTCAAATTCAGCACGAACATAAATAATGAATATTTATTTATTTTATTTTATTATTTATAACATATATTATACATAACTATTATCGTTCTGCGCTTCTTCTACATTTGAACTTTACCTATGCCAAAACTCAAATTCAACCGGGCGTGCAAAGTTTTCTCTTCACGTATTAATATATATATAATTAAAAATAAATTGTCTTTCGTTCTTTATACAAGCGATTAATTTTTTGTCTTTATTTATAGTTGCATGAACAGTCATATTTATTAGCGACTGCTATAAGGGAACTCATTTTTACTCATTGTGCTTGGGTTATACAATATGGAAACACACACAACATGCATTCCCCTAGACTAGAATTCGAACCTGGGACCACTGTGACGATGCAGTGACGCTTACCACTACATTTCAGGAGGTGGGCGAATAGTTTTTATTCACTTATTTAATTCATGTTTACGATTGAGATCTACGTCATTATGAATTTTTAAATTTTTGGTATTTGTTTACGTGATTTGAAAGTTTTTCGGTATAAAAACAAATCTTTCCATTAACCTGTTTGTAATTTGATCATATATAGCTTTGACAGTTATATATCAACCGTTAATCTCAATTTTAGAACATTATTTCGTTTCACTCAATAACTCTGACAGATTTGTACATTATAGAGTTCAATGCATGAGGCAGAAAGTTTGTGGCGTCTGGACAGAATGTATTAGCCGATACGAGCTGGCCATGATGATCATGAGAACACATATGGTTACGACGAGCAAATGGCCCGCAGCATGATGTCGCAGGAAGATAGAATAAATTGTACTTGCAGAGGAGGGGGTCCGCTCATTTCACGCTCCATTATCTGCGTGGGCGCCACTGCAGCATTGAGACACGATTGAATCTCTGCGCTCAAATAAAGGCTTCCAAAGCAATGGGCTTTTATTGTCAAATCAAGCGCAGAATAACGAACAAACCGCTCGTTACTGGCGAAATTCGGAACCGTCGCCGTTTCATTTGTTCTTCTAATTATCTAAACGCAAAAAGTCCTCGCAGGGAAAAATCGCCACGAACGCTTTTTCATTTACCAGACTTGTATAATGTGAGGACGAATAACAAAACAAAGGAATAAATATATAAATTTAATAATATCATCTTCATTACCAGCTTCTTAAGCGATGCTTAAAATGCCATAACTGACAATGCGTATAGATTACACACTAATTATAAATATATTTTGCTTCTGTTATCCATGTATATCGAATCGACTAGGAACTTGTCGCCTCCAATTCAATAATATCTGAAGGGACTCGTAAAATTTCATCCCGCCAGCAATATTTAAAAAATCTATGGCCCTGTAACATTTTTGACCGATAGCTATGGCCGAGCAATGTGCAGCCAGACACACGTTTGTATATCCCAGCAATATTGTTGCTATAGTGTAGCCCGAACATTGCCCGTAACACGTGCAGTTATAATAGCCGAAAATGAAGTACTGTAGTTCTTATTAGCGCAGCATTAATTGTAATAAAAAATTAGAATAAATTAAATAAACGTGAAACAATTCACGATTTAAGCAACGGATTAATTCTTGGCAATTACTTATGTCGAAGGGTGACTTAGAATATCTGCTTTAAAAAATTGAGCACATGATTGAGAAAAAGAATACGCTGATGATAAATTCAATGCCAATATATACGAGATTCGCAAATATTTTTCGATTATTTCGACAGAACACTCCAATAAATCTTTAAGTCATTTATTCAGTGTCCAATTGTTCGATTTCTCACATTGTTCCAGAAGTACGCGTAGCTGTAATGGAAGAATTAAATGAATTTATTCAAGTACACGCTATGCCTCTTTATTTGTAGAATATTTATTTCAAAAATCGGGCTAAGCGGCTTACCAAACCAACGGTAGAACAATACTGAACGCAATTTTAACATCCAATTTAGATTATACATATAGCGAGACGAGAGACTCCCGTCAGTACCACTACGGGATTGGCCGAAAATATATGGAGAATAAGATTTACAAGGAGGCCTAAAAATGTAACAAAGACCTGAATATGACACTAGTAAACAGTACGTGCGGACTCCGTGAATATAGATAAGGTATCCCCTGCAAAATAAGCAGGAAGGGACACTACGGGGAAAGCGACCAGGTGAAATTGAGAGAGGAAATGGAAATAATAGATGCCTCTAGATACCCTTTGCACGCCCGAAAGATTCCAGAGAGACTTTCACAACTATCTGACCTGCGACGTCGAGTAAGACAGGTCAACACGAGCCATCAAGAGAAAGCTGGAAGGTCTCACCTTTTCAACCCCGCCAGACAGACAAAAGCAGAGCAAAATAAATAAAAAAGCTGAAGAAATTTTGGGAGTATTAGTTTTCATTATTACTTGAGCATTATACATTATTCACTATTTGGCAGTACATCACATTATTCAGTATTGCGTTATAATTATTTGGAGATCATTGAGTTTGCAACATTGCTGAGTATCCGGCAAACTATTTTACAGATTTTCATCATCCAATGGATGATTGCTGGCGTCAAGACTTCGAAAAGCAGAACCCAGCCATCGCAGCCTGACCAAGGACGAGAAGCACCAACATCTGCAAGCTGAGCAGTGATGTACGAAATTTAGTTTCTCACCCCTGGTTAATTTGAGTGTTTGTAAAAATTTCGATGCCAACTTTTGTTTGCTTATACCCCACTAGATATAGATATAATAGCAGAGACCGATCTACCATCAAGCGGGTCGGTGGCTCCTGGTCTATTTAGCTTTTATCTTTTTATTAAACCTTCCTTATTCTTCATTCCACTCTTAATATACTGGAGTGTGGCGACACACTAAGCCTAGGTTCATTCATTTGAACCCGAACCCTCACGTTACCGCTTTCCTATTTCTTATTCTGACTTTTTCATTAGTCGAGTGAGCGACGGAGGTAAGGCTCACTTGGTGAACGATTTAGTTGGATTTTCACATTCCGAGCTGTAATGTATCATGGCAAAAACTCGCGTTCACCATCAAAAATGCTAATTGGAAAGGGTTGAAAAAGCGTCAGAGGGAAACACGACCGAGGACGAAAACAAAACGGGCACACAAAAGGTAGAAGAGTTCACTAGTTGGATTATAATGGAATACGATCACTACCAACCCTACAATGTTGTAGCTGATGGAATGGTTCCCTACAGGCGCTAATGATGGAACTGACAACCGCCCTTCACCTCAGGAAAAAAATAAAAGATGAGCCTGCAAGAGCGAGAGTAAATTCAAAGAATAAAAATCAATAATACGGAAAGAAAATGCAGAAACCTGGAAACTATTCGTAATAATAATTTATGGAGTATCACAAGTAGATTAGTGAGAGTGAAAACCTACATGCCAACACCACTATCCACAGTAAGGAAAGCAGACGGGTTAATCACAGTTGGTTGGAAGATAGCGGCGCAACTATGTTATAAGATCTCCTAACAGAAGACAAGGAAAATGAGGACACAGAAGAACGTAGAGAAGTGAGATTGAAATGGCAACAATGGACGGATCCGAAAGATAATACTCCAATAACAACAGATGAAATGCAGGCAGCAATCAAAAGGTACAAACAAAAATATGCTGCCGGAACTGGCAAGATAAGCAACGATATCGTAATAGATGTAAAAGACGAAATAAAGACAATGATCAGGGAACACTACAACACGCGCTTCAAGGAAAGATGTTTACCAGAAATTTACAAATTTACTAGCGTCATCTTGCTTTTCAAAGGTCAGGGAAAAGACCCAGAGGACTCCAAATTCTATAGACCGGTATGTCTAATAAATTCAGTTGGTAAAATCATGGAAAGAATCATAAAGAATCGACTAATGGACCATATCGACCAGTTAAATATAATCAGTAACAGTCAATACGGATTTCGTAAAGATCAACGTGCGACGCAGTCAGGAAGGTCATATATTGCATTAAATCAAGCCCTGCTAAATAAAAGATGGCACTCCTTATTGACATTTCTGGTGCATTTAACTACATATGATGGCCTAAGCTATTAGAAAAACTAGAAATGTACCAAGTCCCGAATCAACTAATTGGGGCAATAAAGAATTACTGTAAAGGCAGGAAAGCACGCATGGTAACGGAAGCAGAAGAGGTCGTGATCGATATACGTAGGGGAGGCCCACAAGGTAGTATTCTGGTTCCATACATGTGGTTATTACATATAAACACCATTCTGCAATAGTTAGAAGAGGATGAAGAGTGCATAAAAGCTATAGCCTACGCAGGCGATCTAGTAGCGCTAAAAAGAAATAATTGTGTGGAACAAAAGGGGAAAAAGCTTCTACAGAAGGTAACAAATTGGTGTAACAAGAACAAAATGAAAATAAGCGTACAGAAGACTCGGGTAATTTTATTTGGGTACGAATTAAAACGAAACACAATAATTAAATTAGGAAATAGAACTATAAAAGTCTGTAAAGAAATCTCATACCGAATATTAACATTCCCACCTCACTTCAAGAGGGTAACGAGAAAGGCGAATAACACCATGCAGCACGTTATTACAGTAGCAAAGGGAGAATACAATGTCCGCCCACTAAGATATTATCCCATCTTCGAGGTAATATGCATTTATGCTGTAAATGCTAAGTTCAGCGAAATAAAACACCCTCACATCAAAAGAGCATTAAACACAGCTCAAAGAAAAGTGCTCCTTAGGACACTGAGAGCGTACCGTGCGACTCCGCTGGAAGCACTTCAGGTCATCAGTGCATCATCCCCGCTGGAACTAACAGCCAAAAGACGGGCAGTGTTTTATTATATTAAAAGAGGGAACCTGGCCGAAGCAGAAAGGGCAACGTGTCCAGGAATAAAAACAAATAAAACGTGTTGGAGTGGCTTATGAATCAATGGCAAATCGGTTGGACCGCCTTAGATAAATTCGAGTTTCCTCGCCAGGTACTGCCGAATATGGTTAGGTTGCCTTAATGACAATAATTTATATGTTACGGATGAATGAGTAAATCAAACGATGACAATATTTTTAGTATTTTATAGGTAAATATATACTAGTCATCGCGGAGCAGATTCCACATGGAAGGAACTCCGATCAATAGAAGAGGAGGCAAGACCTCCAGTTAGATGTTACAGCTGCTTCAGTTACTGCCGGAAGTGCAAAACAGAATCAAGTACAAACACGTAGAACCCACTAAAGAAATAGTGCGATTCTATAGTGGACATGGCCCGTACATCAGATAGCTTCATCAGCTAAACGTAAAAGACAGTCCAGGTGCACATGTGGAACAGATGATGAAACGCGTTTTGAGAGACTGAGAGTAACGGAGGTTAAAAGGGTGATGGGAGGTCTCGAAAAGTTTAAAATGCTGCAGGAAGCTCTTACAGTGTATGAGAGAGCAAAAAGATAAATGGACGCCCAGCGCCGAGGAATATCCCGGAACCCCCCATCACAACCTCCTTCACCACCCCCAATAGTATTGAATTTCAAAATGTACTGAGAAACAGTAGAAGGTCGGATACAAGACAGTATGACTACACAGGACGCAGTTTAAAACTGCGTATGTGAGTGGGAGGAACCAAACCCATAACCTCTCTGGGCAACCAGTATCAAGGGTTATTTTCCTTCATAAACTTAGGGAGGAGAAAGACACCCTGGTAAACCATGCTTTGGTATATACAGGGTAACGTAAATCCTATATTAAAAAAAATACCCCATTAGATCCTTGAAGAAAACTATTGCTCTCCATTAAGTTTATCAGGTAGCCGGCCCAATTGAAATTTTAAATGCATGAATTATTTTTTTTGTAATTTAATGTCCTACTCTTTTTATTAAAATTTTTAAACGCCAATTGAAATTATAATTTCAATAATTATTTTCTTAATTTAATTTATACCTCTTTTAAATTTTTAGATAAAACTGAATAAAATTGATTTTTACTATTTGTTATAACATTAAATTCAAGTTTTTTACGAACTTAATATATAATATCGCAGCCAGTACTGTGTCACAGTCATCTGCGTCATACTAAATTAGAACTCATTGCTGCATGCAAGGTTCCTTTCTACTCTTTTAATATTATTTTGTTTTTAAAGTTAAATTTTATGGTTCAAAACGTTCTTAAAAACTAGGTTCTTAATTGAACGAAAAGCTATTAAATTATTTGAAGCAATATTTAAACAATTACACATAAAATAAAACACGTTTCCAAAATATATTCACACTTAAATATTTCTCCTGTTAGTGGCATGGAAATCCATGGTTGACTGAGGCGGTTTTTTTAAAATTACAGCAGAATTATTATCGAAAATATACTAAATGTACCCTTAAATTCTAAACACCATTAAAGATTACAAAATGGTCAGATTCATCAGTCAAATTTCAAGAGCGTGGGAAAATTGAGTTAATTAAGATTGTGTGATGATTGTTGCAGTCCCCTTGTTGTGTCTCTGGTCCTCCAGGGTATCTTATGTGTTAAAACGAGGGCTCTTTTAGTGGAGATCGCTGCTTGTGACTCGCCTTCGACTGATATATGAATATAAAGAATTGAATCATCTATCCCAACATGTCGAAGTTGGCGACTATTTGCCAATAGGGAAACTCTGTGAAAACCTTAGTGTTTGACTTGCAGATTCCGCCTCGAATCTCTGCACAGGAAAATTATTAGTGCCTTCAGAGATCATATGTCCGTTTCTCGCCCCCCCCCCACCTCTCCCCCCATGAAAGCACAACGCTTTCGTTACATCTCAGGGCTACAATCACCATAACTATATTAGATTAGACAAGCCACCAACGGGCATTGAATTTGGCCAATTTTTCACCATTTTGTTAATGAAAGCCACTCAGCGAGGTAAAGTAATTTATTCAAAAAATTTGTCCTCATTCTGAAACCTTTCCACGCCCCTACCTGAAATTAATTACAAAATCAGTTTCGATTCATACCCTTAGGAATGTTCTATAAACTTAGCTCCAACTACATAATTGAAATATATTCAATACGTATGCTAAATTAAATACATAAGTCTAATCACATGAAATATGTGGTTTACTACAATATTTTCTTCTCCACTAAACAGATCCTCGGGGTATACTGACCCGACAGATAGTAGGAAGGAACAGTTGAGTGTATAGCGATTAAAACGCGTACACGTATTACAAAAAATACTTTTTCCATGGTGATTTATCGCATTGTGGACTTTGGTCTACCAGAATGACTGCCAACTGCCGCTACAAATTCTCGAATATTCTTTTTTCGTTTATTTTGAGTGATACGTAGCCTTTGCTTTGCCCTGTAATTGAATTGAATTTTAATTTATTTATACTGCAATTGAGTAGCACTCGGTGGCAGTTACAAAAAATAAACTTAAAAATAAAATATGTTACAAATAATAATTACACTAATATAATATAAATTAAATTATATCCTAACAAAAAAAGATAAAAAGTACCCATTATTCATATATTGTTTCGTCGTACTACACTACACTTGCACTTCACTACACTTCCTAATTCTTCCCTGAAACACGTTGCTATTGGCAGGGAATGTTTCGAAAACTTCTGCAGGTAAATTGTTCCAATCCCTTACAGTCCGATTTAAAAATGAAAATTTCCCAACGTCAGTTTTAAAGCTACACTGGCCAATTTTACAATGATGATCCCCTCTACTGAAATAATTTACTTCTAAAAAATTTGATGCAATATCTTCCCAGGATTGTTGGCCTGCGTACGCTTTAAAAAGAGCCCCGAGACGTAAATTTTGTAGTCTTTTTTCTAACATATCCCACCCTACTTGACGAACCTTCTCATTTACGTGACCAGGACACCGCTTAACAAATTTTGCCGTCCCCCTCTGTGCCCTTTCCGGTGCCTCGACCTGATATTTTCGGAACGGATCCCAACAAATACAGCCGTATTCTAGTACTGGACACACGAGAGATTTATACTAAGCAAGTTCCCGTGTTTCACAGTTTGCTTTTTTTTTTAAATCCGCATGATGAAATGAAGTGCCTTCCATGCTTTCCTAGTCACATGGTCTATTTGATATTCCAAACCCGTATTACTGCTCAAGTATATGCCCAAATACTTACAGTTACTGTCTTTACTATTTCATTACCGCTGATCTTATAATTAAGTACTATTTCTACGCGACGCCTATAAAAGCTTATTGCCTTGCTCTTGTTACAATTTATTTTCATTTTATTAACAAGTTCCCAATCTATTATTGTGTCTAAATCTTTTTGTAGAAGTTCTTCATCGATCACAGTTTTTATTTTCCGATATAGTACGCAGTCGTCAGCAAATACTTTCGCGTTAATTTTATTTTATGAACCGTAGGCGAGCCCTGCTGCCAAAAGGTATTAAAGAAATTATAAGTTGTAAAAAATCTGTCGTAACTAAACATTATTACGTTATTTTTGAAAAATTTACTATTACTAAGTGATGGTTTTAACGTGACGCTGTTGACTAACAGCGCATCATTGAAAATCGGGTTTATTAAATCATTTCCTTCCAAATATCGCTGTGCAAAATATACGAGCTCATATTCCAATGGAAACGGGATCTACTAAATTTTAAGGGTGTTATATTAAGCAGTGAAGACCCAAGCTAGTCTTTATTGGGCTGCGCATATTAAAGCGTAAATTACAAAGCTATTAAAATATCCCTTTGGCAGGAAATTGTCTGGAGAGGTCAATGGATGTTAACAGAATTATTGAAACGTATTAATACTTTTAGGATCTACAGATTTAATTTGAAGTGTTTCCTTCTAGTTTACACCCATTTTTGGTAGTGCTGAAATATGGTTGAATTATAATTCATAACTAATTAATTACTGTGGAGTTGATATTAACTGACTTTAGTTAAGTGTAGATATAGGTGTTCGGTTTTTATTCATATGATAATTTTGGATTTAACTGCCACTAATAAATCCTTATTCGATTGAGGAGAAGAAATTTGATTTTATCTTTGTAATTTTCTTAAATAGAAAAATAGTTGGTGTTAAGCTCATCAACTTCAAAGTTAGTGTGTCCAATAGTAATCCTTCCGTGGTTTTCATGTATATTACTTACTTTTAAAATGATAATGTTTTAATTTCAAATTAAATTCAAATTTTAAGTGAATTTAATAAGAAATGAGAATATTTATTCTCTTACATTTAATATTTGACATTAAAAGCTAATAGATTCAAAAATATGAAGTTAATCGTGGGAGTATGTAATTTTATTTTTGAAGATAAACTTTAAATATTTTATGATACTTCTGAGAAAGTTCACTCACTAATAATATTAGAGAAAGCAGTTTCTTCATTTAAAGTATTTACCTGTAAACACGAAGTAAGACTTGGCTACAGGGACACACAAATGAAATATATAAATAAGGTAACCCAGTGGACATTTTTATGGATACAATTTGAAAGTAGTTCTCTTGGAGTAACACCCGCCGTAATTGAAAGAAAACATTTATTCACGATGGAATGTAATTTTAACTTTAAATTTTTTACCGCAAAATAATAATCAAGGACCCAATTCTTGAAAACGTCTTATCTTAAATATAATACAATATTTAGAATGTAATTATATTCCTTTATTTTCTTAGGTTTTTTAGTACCAATGTTGCAACCGTCAGCTATTCTATAAAAATTCATTTATTATATCGATTCACCTTCATTTGAGAAAGAAAGAAACGCCGTTGCAGATGTGTATCGCGAGTTGAGCGATAGCAAATAATGAATCAAATAAAAGTTACTATTACATATAATTCCTTGAAAGGAAAATGTGACCATAATTTTAATCAATTCATTTCATATTTTCCATGAGTGTACAACCACAAATATATGACTACATATAAATACTGTGTAACATTTTATTTCAAGATGAAATGATTTCTTAGGGAGTAATATTTCAATAATGCGGATACTTAAATATTTGCAGTACTTTTTAAAATTTAAAGAATAAGTCATTACCGCAACGTTAATTAAATATAGAATATTGATACTACAGGGTGGGCGGAAAGTCCCTGCCTTAATCTATGAAGCAAAGAAGGAACGAAATGTGTAATACGAATATGATTATCGATAAAGCCGTTAGTTATGGCAATGTTAGTGGTGATATCCGAAATAACACCCAACAATAGTCACTCAAAATGGCTGGTAATCATTTGGCCGATACGAGCGTTTGGTGGCTTGTGTGATGGTCCACTAACGTCGATACGCCAGGAAAAATGGAAGGTATCCAGAACAATTTCGAGTTACGTTTTGTAATGCACCACCGTCACGTTCAGCGTTATTGCAATCAAGTGGTTGTTTCAAAAAGTATTATTATTCTTCAAATTATTCCATCCACGTTCAATGCATGTTTAATGTTCCCCTATTCTGTTTAGAAATACCTCGGTAGTGATTATATTCACCCATCTGATTTTCAGAATTCTCCTATAGCACTGCATTCAAAAAGCTTCTATTCTTTTCCTTTATGAATCTCATACCGACCACGTTTCGCACTCATATAACGCGGCACACTCCGTACGAACCTTTTTAGCAACGATTTCATAATATTCAGACTGATATTACCTTTTTTCCTTACCTGTGCTAACCTTCTCTTTATGATTACTATACTTCTACCATCACTAGTTATTACGCTTCCCGAGTAGCAGAATTCCGTAATTTCTTACAAAATATCCCTTCCTAATCTAACACCCTTCGTTATTCCACGATTTTCTCTTTATTAAGTATCATAAATATTTTGACATAAGTATAATGTTTATTAAACCATTTCGCATTTTTAATAATTACAAATATCGTATAATTTAATGTAGTACTCCTTCATCCATCTGTTCTACAACTTCTATTTGATAAACTAATTTTAATATTACTTTATGTATACGAAGTAAATAAATGTGTACAAAGTTTTCTCGGGCTTCCAACCGGGTGAAAACACAGTAGTTCCACTACATTTCTACAGCTGTCATTGCTACCATCTTCTTCACCAGAAACGTGAAAGCCTTCACTCGATAAATAAATGTGGTTATAAATTTCTTCTCAGACTTTTAAATTAGAATTTCTTTACAATTATAACTTTGATTTTCCGTTTCGATGTTGTTTGTACGTATAATTGTTTTACTTCTCCATCGAGGTTTAGAAATGTTGCATTGCATACAGACGTTTTTCATAAAGTATTGATATTTATCTACACCCAGTATTTTAAGAATAGTGATTGTAAACTGTTTAGTCCAATTTTGAATGAATTCGTGTTATAAGATCATTTCTCTGAAGCATTTGACACCAAATAATATCGATTCTCAATATTATATTAGAATAATAAGTGTGTGTCCATTAACAAGACAATCATAAAAGTAGAAAATCCACGTACTGAATGAAAATTTCTTTACAATATCCCGACGTTCGCTATTTCCGCGAAAGGCACCAACCAGCATTATATTACGATCTCTGAACAAATATTTGTACGTGAAGAGAAGGTGTTCCGGTAACCGTGAGGCTACGTAGACCGCGATTCTCCCCGCTGCTTTCCGGAGGATTTAAATATTAAGTGGAGATTTGGAGAATTTTCTTCTTGCTGAGCGCTGAGCCATTATAAATAGGGTAATGCACAAGGCTCTTGAGCGTGGTTCGTAGCAAATTATACAGCTTAGCCTTCGGTGAAATGAAACTCTAAACGTTTCGGCCTGCTCAAAGTAGGTCCATGAATAGAAGATTACAAAAGCCCCGCCGTGTGCACAGAAATCGGTCAATGGGAATTGCTTGCTTGCGCAGGGAATTTACTTATAAATCTATTCTGAAAACAGCGTCCTCCCCTTCAGGAATTGATTAAGTGGATTGATCGCAAAATAAAACAATTTTTCACCTTATGAAGCATTGTACTCAATGCACACCTACACACACACGCATATATATATATATATATATATATATATATATATATATGTTTTTCAGTTGCTCGAGATTTTCATATGGGAGACGAGCATTAGAAAGTGATATTGGAACCTCAATAACACCAGATAATTTGGTACCCAATATTCTGCTCTCACCTAATACCTGGAATAAAGTAAGCGCATATGCCTTTACAGTAATTCAAAGATTAAGAAATTACGAAAAAGAGAGAAATAATAATGTTTAAAGGAGACAGAGAGAGCTTGACGCTACGACTGCTTCCTGTGAAGTAATGTCTAACGACGGTCCCACAGGAAGATACACACAGTCATCGTTGGAAAGGGAGGTGTTTTTAGTGTAGAATACCACACTACTATCCAGTGCGGACCCTGAGATAGTGTCTTACGAATATTTTCACCTGCCCTCGCAAATATATATATATATATTGTAAGTCCGATTAGTTTATTTACGTACAAATAATAATTTATAAACAGGTGAAACAGGTGTTGTTTGTTGTTGTTGTTGTGGTACCCAGTCCTAAGACTATGTTGCGCAAGCATTTTCATTTCCTTATAACTACCAAAACACTCATCCTCCATAATCTACTTAGCGTATTCCATCCTTGCCCTCCCTCTTATATTTTTACCCCACACACTTTCCTCTAATGCCAATTTTACAAGACCATCGTGTCTTAAAACGTGGCGTATTTATCTATTCTTTCTCCACGGCTCTACAGCCCATTGAGGGCCTGGGCCTATCGAGTCGACTGCGGACTGTCATCTTGCGTGACACATTCCGAGTTTGGAGTGACACGTGGTCAGCGTATCGATCCTCCAACAGTTTTAATCCCGGTCTTCGCGACCATATTTAACAATCGCTTCTCTTAGTCAACGTCCTCCATATTGTTCACTTTTTCCTATATTTCTGCTTAGAAATCGCCTAAGTGATTCTATCCACCCATCTCATTTTCATCATTTTCCTATAGCACCACATTCCAAGGGCTTCTATTCTTTTCCTTTCTGCAACTCCTATCGTCCACGTTTCGCACCAATACGAACATTTTTAACAACGATTTTATAATATTCACATTTATATTACCAGCAAGTTAACTCCTCTTTTCTCGGAAGCCTTCCTTGCCTGTGGTATCCTACTCATTATGTCTACTATACTTCTACTATCCCTAATTATTATGCTGCTCAAGTAGCAGAATCCCTTAACTTCCTTCAAAATATCCCTTTCCAACCTAACATCCTTTGTTATTCCACTGTTGAACATACTACACTCCATTACTTTGATTTCCCCACTATTAATCTTCATATTGACCTCATTCACCACGACCACGTTCATACCACTTATTAGGCTTCCAAGTCTTTTTCTGACTCCCGTAATACTACAATATCATCAGTAAACCATACGGGTTTTATTTCTTCTCCTTGCAGTATGCTTCCTTTTCCATATTCCGTTTTAACTTTCTTCATCGCCTGTTGTATATAGAAGTTAAACAGCATGGGTGACAGACTGCGTCCTTTTCTTACTCATTTCTTGATTTCTGCTTTCTTTTCTTGATCTTCACCATCTAATTATTGCTGACTGCCTTTTGAAGAAGTTATGGATAAGCTTTCTCTCTCCATCCACTAAAACATGATTTCATTTCCACATTTGGAAAAGTTTTATATAATATTATTATATTTGAACTCAGCAATAATTGAACAAAAAAATAAAAACAATAACTTTAATAAATGAATATAACAATAAAATTAAACTCTTTTACAATAAATTATTTTAAACCGTTGTTTTTTTCAACGTTTTTCTCTTGAATGAAACAATATTATTCCGCTGCAAAGTTAACAATATTTTGTTCTAATACCGATTTTGTATTACGTTAGACAAAGGTATAGATAAGATAGTAGCTTGTTTATATTCCCATCCAGTGCACGTCGACGTCTGTCCTGCCATGTTTTCCCCTCGGCTCACAGTATTTCTGAAACGAGTCCTTATCTTTTCCTTTCTCCGTTTATGGACGGTCTTCCTGGATGGTTGCAACGTAACTTTCGCCTGCTGCAGCACGGCGCGGGGTAATTTGTGAAGTACCATCAGGAAGCACACAATTCGTATTTACTATACTAACCGCTTCCCATAAGCCCTGGTAGAATGATTATTAGTCCTGCTCTATCCCTCAGAGCACAATACGGTTGAGTAATTATACAAATTATTCCGACTAGAAGGGAAATAGTTTCATTCATTTTTTCACACAAAAAAATCTTTTAAACATATGAACAACGTGTAAACGCCATTGGAAATGCAGAACTGTAAGATCTTAAATTGTTTAAATAATTCCATTTCATTGTAATTTTATACTGAAAAATCTGATATAACTACGAGTTTGTTTTATACATTGTAATAATAAAGGGGTAAACTTACGGGATAAAAGTTGGGTTCATTTAATTAAAACAGAACTTATCATTTTACAAAATTCACAATTAACATTTATTTATAATAATTAACAGCAGCATAAAACGATGAAGTTTAAATACAAGTAAAAGCATTGAATTAACAAATTATTGAATGTACCTTGAAAATAAGATGAGATTCCCTTTCCAGGTGCATACTCTGAGTTCCGTGGCATTTATGCTAGTAAATATTTTTGTAAAATTTTAATCTTTGAATTCTAATTCAAACACAATTCATAGAGGCACATAGATATTAATTTGATAATGACACCCATACCCTTGTACGAGTAATATCTCTCCCCTTCTGCATTTTTTGGGGGGTTAACAGGCTAGATGAGGGTGATCCTGAAACAGGTAACTTCCCTTCAATAGCATAGGAAGGGAATTGAAAAGGCGGGATGCGGAAGCTAGAGCAAGTTAGCCAAGGGTTGACTAGGGCCACCGGGCTATAGTTTAAGGATCCTACCCGGTGCTTCACCTAAAGAGATGCAGGGAAAACCCTAGAAAATCTGCGTCAGGTAGGCCGGGCATTGGGTACTATTCTTATGCCCTTCCGAATGACGGAAGACGAGTTTGTTGTGCGGTCGCAGCATTCCCTTCTCCATGTCTCCACCAGTTTTAGGAGGCAGTTTATCAGGATTCATTGACACAATGCAACAGCGACTTCTTGAAAATGACAACATAAATTATTTAATAATATTACATAGTATACATTACAAATTTTCCCACTCAAATTTTTGACAGAGAACTATTTTTATGAGGGCACAATTTAAGAGTTTTAGCTGTCTATTCATACAATTACTACGATTTCACCAAAACTCGCACAGCAATTTACATCTGTGACCAATGGAAGTTCAATGACATAGCTCATATCAATCATATAATAAGATGATATTTTACCGACTTGTAAATAGAGTCCTCAGGTTCCGCTTCTCCAAAACCTATTCAATCGCGCGTTGCACCCACCACACATCTTCAGCTATTGTTACATTGGATAATAATATCGACTCTTTCCTGTGGTGTCCATTAGCACTATTGATTCATACGTTGACCAAATTGGCCCACGTGTTACTGAAATTCTCACGTGGTGTTTCTGTCGATCACATTTACACATTACAGCACACTGCATAACAACTTCTCTTGTTGACGCCCTGCTACGATCTGTGTCGAAGTGCCTTTGCCACCTTCAGACCTAAAGCCACTGAGAAATCAACCAACCATCAGACGCCAGGCCCGGTGATGGTGGTTAACAGTCCAAACTTCAGGAGAAAAATTTCAAGATCTTCACACATGATCTGAGTGCGGGCGTCGCAGTGGCAAAGGCAAGGCGGCTTAGACCGTATTGTTCTCTTTGAACTTTGTCGGTTCCAATGTTCCGCCCCGCACACGTGTCTGTCTGAGCTTACATAAAATATTACGTATAAATTAATCAAAGGTGACATTTTTCACATATCCCTCACGTATACACATAAAAATATAAATATATTTATAAATGCTTTCGTTTCAAATTACAAAATCAACTTCAGTTGCATAAATTATTTAGTTTTAAAGTTACGTATAGAATTAATACTTTATCCAGCGACATTTCTTTCTGATATTCAAGTATTGTCCTATTGGCAAAAGAAGAAATAAGAAACTTTATGAATCAGATGTTTACTTAAATATAAATTCTTCTTTTATTGTAATTCCGTTTACTTCTTACACCGAAATAAGTTTTCTAATTGATAATTAACGACAAAGCCAATAAACATTATTTTATTACCATTTTGTGATGTCGACGTATTAGTAATTAGTAAAACTCTTCATACGGACCGTAGCAATCTTTTAGGGGGTATACTTCACAAAATACATTCTTATATATTCTGAAACATTAGTGTATGAGAAATTATTTCACGCGTATTAAAAATTTGAAAATAAATATTTTTTCCAGAGTAATAAAGCACGAGGTTCCCACGAATTTTGATGAAACGTTCGTAAATAATTTTGTAACTATTACTGGCGCGCATTTTTACTACATCACGGATCTGATGCACAAACACGGTAACCCCCTGTGACCCATCGTATATCACACACCCGGTTCCCTAGCAGACCACAGACCCAACACACGCCATATCTATCCACCCGCCCACGCACACCAGCCGCGATCCCACAAGTGCGTACACAATTGATCTCAAACAATGCTCACGTATTGACCGATTTACACGTAGGTTACACTAGTGTACG
The DNA here is from genome assembly GCA_034510155.1 of Eucriotettix oculatus. Taxonomy (NCBI): domain Eukaryota; kingdom Metazoa; phylum Arthropoda; class Insecta; order Orthoptera; family Tetrigidae; genus Eucriotettix; species Eucriotettix oculatus. The sequence continues at coordinate 167,494,452 of CM067376.1, forward strand.
TCAGTAATAGAACTCTAACAATGTGTAATTTTTTTGGCTGATTTCTGAGTTACAATCTGTATTTAATTAGAGATTATCTTGGACTTCCATCATTATTGCTGACAAGATAATTCTGATCCCTATCACCGAACTATAACCATTGAAAAATTTTAAGGTAGTCAATCATAATCAGGCAACTAACATTAATTCATTACGAGATATATTTAAAACTAGATTGGGACCCGGCGTTTCCGAGTATTTAATTATATTATCCCAGTACATTATTTTTCTTTTCAACACATGACCAAGCCGTCATCGAAAACATCACAATATGAGCCCCAAATATGCTCCCAGTATCGCGACAGTTAAAAATACTCCCGGTACAATAAGAGGAAAAAAAATATTTTCAGTACTTTAACTGAATAAAATTTCTTCCCCACTTATGAGATGAATTCTTACTTAAATTACATATTAAAGGTTCTAATGTAACACAGCAACTCCCTTTACTCCGGTTTCGACCCCAAAGTCGATATAATCTATTTATTTCTAAATATAATTATACACAAATATTGTCGGCGAAAACACTAAAAGTAATTAACCTCAAAAATTCTTTTTCGACCCAAATATGAGCCTTTATTACATATAAAAATTCCACCGATTCCACACCTTCCCATTCGGATGCTATACGCCAAACGTTCATAGGTAATTGTCGTGTTTGACCGTCTGATTTCAAGCCTCCCACCTGAATCCGACGGTATGAGTTCTTCCGCAGCCGTGGTAGATCTCGACTTGCGTGACACGTCCGTCAACTGAAACTTTGACGCACCAATTGTGGGATATTATCACTAACAATTTTGCTGTTTCGAAAAAAAAACGGTAATTGAATATGAATGAATGTCAATCTATCAGTACTGTATGAACACGACCGTCCAGTGAAGTGGTTGACAAAGAAGAGAAGGAAAGAGCTTATGATAGCTTCACGACAAACCTTATAGCTTGTAGTTGGTTTAGACAGAGCCCACTTTCACACGTATACAAAAATTGATGGAGTGATATCATTAAGATCTTCTGAATTCTGCAAGATATCGAAATAAAACATTCACGAAAATTAAGGTTAAAGTTCCTGTTTCAATTCATCAAATTTTCATTGAAATTCGTTGAGCCGTTTCGGAGCATAAACAGATCAGGAGTATCAGAATCCCCCATTGACGTCGGACATTCAAACGTATGAATAAAAAGTACTTTCACGTAGAATTTTTTCATATTATGAGATATTTAAGATTTTTCTGTGTGATTTTTAAATTTTTATATTATACGAAACTTGTCCTGACAAAAAACGAACACAACAAAAAAGTAATTATCCAATTTCGTGCAGTCGTTCGGAAGCTATGCGCATGCATACATGAGTCTCATGATCTCGAAGATAATGAACTCGACTTGCGTTACACGTACGTCTACCGAAACTAAATATATTTAACTGTACAACGCATGATAAATTTAGTCAAACATTTTATAATTTAGTCAAACATTTTATAGTCCCCTTTTCAGGGGATAAGACATTTATTTATCAATTGAACAAATTTTAATCAACTTGAAAATTTTATGTTATCAATTTACAGTGATTACATGAAACAATATCTTAGGGGATTTTGGGTCTCTCGAGAAGTGGAGTATGCAGTTACTGAAAATAGAAAAGAAATCATTTAAATTTATTCAATCAGCACAATGAGCAAGTTTCACAGCTTTTAAGAACTTACCCACAATTACTGGGCCTACAAACATTCAACTTCACGAATGTTTCCACGCCTCTCTGGCGTCTTGCAGGTTTTTTACTCCGATGAAGATAGTATGAACCAGGTCCAACTCATCATTTGCTCTCTCCTGTCTCTCCGCAACTGCTCGCTTCACTGACTGACCCGTCTTCTCTCTCTCCCTCCCTCGAATCATCTGATCAATCCGTCGTCCATCCTCACTGCTCTCTGACACCATCTGACAGATCCGTCGTCCGTCCTCTCCCCAACTCATCTGCCTTCGAGAGCCTCCCAACGGCTCCCTTTTAAGTTCTCGCCCCGGGAATTCCCCGCCATCGGTTTTCTCACACAATTCCGGGGTTCCCCGCCATTGGATCTTCACAAAATTACGGGGTTCCCCGCCATCGGTCTTTTTCACACACCAGCATTTTTTTACACACGCCCCGAGGGAGTTTCCCGCGGGGGATCCCCATCGGGGGGTCACCCGCTTTCAGCCAATTCGACATTGTTGTTGGCCTCGTTTGTCGCGCACAAAATTTCTTTCGTTGTAGGCTGAACTGCGCCTCACAATGCCACGATATAACCAAAATCTGCGTTATTTCACTGAACATAAGCTGAAAAATTAAAATTATCGTTTTAATTATTTTTAAAATTCTATGGTCATTAGCGGTTTTTGTATTAGGTATCGTGTTTCTTGTTAAGTGAAGTTTTCTCAGTCTGGGAACTTGAACAAACAGAAACCATACAGGCCCATGCCAGGAATCAACCTCTGTGGTACGAGGCCGTGATGCTAGCCAATCGACCACAGAGGAAGCCAGAAACTAGCTAGCTACCTGCCTGCCCACAAGACGTATTCAGTCCTAAGACTGGTCTGACCTTTCTTGCACAAATCTTTAAATTTCCGCATAGCTACCACATCCTCAATCTGCTTAACACATTCCATCTTTAGCCTCCATCACCTTTTATTACCCCACACACTTCCCTCAAATGCTAATATTAAAATACCCTCATGTCTTTAAGCGTGGGCTATTAGTTTATCCCTTCTATTAGTCTACTTTCTCCCTATTTGTCTGTCTTCCCTATTCTGTTTAGAACATCCTCGTTAGTTATTCTCTCCACCATCTGATTTTCAGATTTTCTGTGACATCCATATTTCGCACCCATATAAAGAAACACTCCATGCGAACATTTAAGCAATGATTTATTATATTCACATTTATATTACCAGTAAGTAAATTCCTCTTTTTCTGAAAGCCTTCATTGCCTGTGCTATCCTACTCTTTATGCCTACTATACTTCTGCCATATCTAGTTATTATGCTGCCCAAGTAGCAGAATCCCTTAACTTGCTGACAAATATCCCTTCCCAATCTAACACCCTTTGTTATTCCACTTTTTTCCTTACTGCACTCCATTATCTTCGTTTCCCCACTATTAATCCTAAATTTGAACTCTTTTTTCAGAACCCCTTACATGCCACTTATTATGGCTTCCAAATCTTCTGGCTCCTCTAATACTACAATATCGCTGACAAAGTGTAGGGTTTTATTTCTTCTTCTAGCAGTATGGTTCATTTTCCATACTCCGTTTTAATTTTTTCCATCGCCTGTCCTATGTATAAGTTTAATAGCATTGGCGACAGATTTCAACCTTTGCTTACTCCTTTCTTGATTTCTGCTTTCTTTGCTTGATTTTCAATTCTAATTACTGCTGACTGCCTTCTGTAGAGGTCATTTATAAGCCTTCTTTCTCTATAGTATTCCTGTCCTCTTCAAAATCCTTAATAATCTGTTCCAATTCACATTACCTAAGGCTTTTTATAAATCTACAAATTCCATGAACGTAGACCTGTTCTTTCTTGTCCTGTCTTATAAAATTCTATTTGTCGTTCTATCCTCCTATATACGTTTTTCGTTAAATATTACATGCATGAGATTTTAAACTAATTGTCCTGTGCTGTTCGCATCTATCAGCCCCAGTCTTCTTCGTTATGTGTATAGTTATGTTTTTACTAAAATCTTTTGATATTATTTATAAAGTCTGGAAGTGATAACAGAAAGTAATATAAAAGCGTAACCGGGATTTTCCATTAATTACCGCACGTACACGTGTATCGAAATTAATCTCATCTACAGAAAATATTACAAATTTATTTATAAAATTCTATATGATGTACATTGAAAAGTTTTGTTATTTAACTTCTAATGGCACATTAATACATAGAAATATTGTAACAGCTTAACCTAGTTGTCTAACACTTTAGAAATAAACACAATAATAATGCGAAAAATAATCATGAAACAAATCGTCTTTAATGTGGTTCAAGTTCACGACGTTATGACGATGAATACTCTTTACTAACAAACTTTAACATTAATGAATGATAATTTACCAATTTAAAATACCTGTGAGAGATTCTGTGCAGTCAATAGGTAATGTAAGTTCACAAAATTAATATCATAAGTTCTCTTTACTCACACACTTTAACACAAATGAATGATAATTTACAAATGTCCGCGAGAGATTCTATGCAGTAAACAAGCAATTCACTGTCTTTACTAAATGTGAATGGAATGAAAGTGAAAACGGATTTATTTCACCATATTCAAGTCCACTGCAAGAAGCTCCGTCTGAGTCAGCTGTTACGACGCTGCGCCAGATCAGGACAGCGAGCGAGGCGTCGGCTGGCGTCTAGGAGAGGTCCCCGGACGTCGCACTGGATGGGACTGGTTTCGAAGGCAGACCTACACGTCGAACAGCAGAGTCCAGGGTCTCACCAAATTCTTCAAAGTCCGGAGTCGGGTCTCGGATGGATGTAGCGAAGTGTGCCTCTGACAGACGTAGTGAAATATTTGGCGAATTGTTCCAAGCATGAATCGATACCTTGGGTGGATGGAGCAGAAATTTTGTAAGTCCGAAAATTAGCTTCACGAAAATTTTTAAGCCCAAAATATGGCTCTGACGCAACTAGCAGAATATTTTGTCCGTCCTCGTCGGGTATGAGCGTCTAACTAAATCTTAATGTGCTGGGAATCGGGAGAGGGGGAAAGATAATCACACATTAATACAATGGGCCTAGGTATCGACTCATCGAAAACGAAAAGTGCTCATATCTCGGCAGGGATTCGAATAAAAAGAAAAAGATTTATTTCTGAAGATTTGAAAAATTATTCCGTGTTAATGATCCCATGCGTTTTAAAAATCCTTAATTTTTCGTAAGATATTTAGGACGTCGCAGTTGCTAGGCGGACATGGGTTGGCAATGCCATCACAGATCCCGGGATGCGTAAATTCTTAACAAAGAAGCTACGTCAGATTGGAATGTCAGACGTGACAATGACAAAGTGTCGTCCTCTTGTAGGCGATAATGCCAACACAAGGATGCGTAAAAGAGTAAAACAGGACAAAATACTTTAAATGAAATGGGAAAAATCGGGTAAATATTGGCATATTTTATTTCAATATAATTTTGGAAGGGTAGACAGGGAAGGTAATTTAATTACAACAGGAAAGAATAAAAGAAAGATAATGGGGAGGCCTTCGTTGTAGTAAACTGCATAGAAACGTGTGACCATGAGGTACGTCACAATTTCCTACTTGGGTCTTGCACTATATAATAACAACAATGTGGAATTTAATGTTGAAATTAAATGTTGAAATAGAAACTGCTTATCTCAGAGTATTTTTATATACGAGACTTATCAGTTGGGCTACAGAGACCTCGCTTATTATTTCGAAGAGGAAAATACTGGTTACGCATTGTTATTCCTTTCTGTTATCGCTTCCAGGTGACATCAACACGATCCTTCAAATCGAACTGCGGCAATTCCGCCAATTAAATACGTTTATTTGGAAGTGTATAATTTCTCGGTAACTTTGCATTCAAGGGATTAATTTCTCGGTAACTTTGCATTCAAGGAATCACTGACGCCAATATGTTCTCTATACAGTGAGATACTAATTTCGCCATTTTTAAATACCGGTTTCGTTTTCTGATCGACCCTTAATATCCCTCTGCTGACTAGCTGAGCTGAACAATACAAACGACGAGCTACCTGAAGGGCAGATACGTAGTGAGGGTCAACATAACAATTTCGAAACAAAGAGTTGAGGGTTTGCGTTCACATAGCAGTGCTGGGCCATAGCTCATAGTGGAAAACTATTTTGTTACATTTGGCTTCTCCAACGCGGGGCCGAAAATAACCTCGAAACTGCGTTCCACGCTCTCAACTATTTCTCTTGGAAAGGTATTTTGTTTCATATATATATTGTGATGAAAAAACGCGGATTTTTGTGGTATTGTGGCGTTATGAGGCGCAGTTCGGCCAACAACAATGTTTAGTCGGCTGAAAGCGGGTGAAACCCCGAAGGGGGTGCCCCGCGGAAAACCCCCTCGGGGCGTGTGTAAAAAAACGATGGTGATCCCCCGCGGGAAACTCCCACCGTGTGTGTGTAAAAAATGATGGCGGGGAACCCCGAAATTTTATGAAATAAACTGGCGGGGAACCCGGAATTTTATGAAGTAAACCTATGGCGGGGAATTCCCGTCGGAGATTTAAAAGGGGAGCCGATGGGGGCTCAGGATCAGAAGTCAGACGAGTTGAGGCAAGGACGGACGAACTCAGATGGAAGGAGATGCTGTAAGAGAGGGCAGATGAGTTGCGACCAGATGGAATAAGAGCTGAGACGTGGTCAGACGTCGCCAGATACTGTCAGAGATTTGCAGTGATCAGATGTTTCGAGGAAGCAGATGAGTTGCGGATCTGGTTCATACTACCGCCATCGATAAATATCCTGCAAGACGCCAGAGAGACACGGAACATTCGTGAGGCCCAGTAATTGTGGGTAAGTTATTAAAAAGTCGTGAAACTTGCTCATTGCTCTGGATAAATAATATTTAATGATTTTTCTTTCTATTTACAGTAACTGCATACTCCATCTCTCGAGAGACCCAAAATCCCCTGAGATTAAGCCCATGTAATCACTTTAAATTAATAAATGAAAAATTTTAAAATTGATTATAATTTATTGAATTGATTAATTAATGTTTTATACCCTGAAAAGTATATTACAATATATATATATATATATATATGAAACAAAAACAATATATATTGTAGCGGATTCCGCGTTCCTGCGTATTCGCGGATTTTCAATTCCTTTAGGGCGCCAGGTATTTTTCATAAAAATACCAAAAATTGATTTTAAAAGTTTTAATCTCAATCAGAGCATGAAAAATAATTATATCTGCAGGGCGTGGTCATTCTCTCGTCGTCCCGCCAACACAACCTGCTCCTTCCACTACCCCATGACGACTCTGCCCCTCGTCAGACTACATTGTTGGCCCGAGTTGCGACAGTTCCTCAACAGTTGCAACTCGCAAGCTGGCCTGCATTGTTAAGTGTAACTTTTCACGTTATAATATATATAATATACATACAGTTACATCTCCATCTAGCCTTCAACAACTAGACTGTATTGTTGTCGGGCACTTTTACTCACCAGCAAAGGAAACCAGCCTTTGTTGTGGAACTGTGCGAGTTCACGAAAATGAGTCATTAGTAGACGGCCACTCATGCTGAAATTACGGTGATTGGCTCGCGAACTCGCCACGGAATGAAGTGTTGAGACGGTAACATGAATTGGTTTGTGATTTTATTGTAATTTTTGTTTTGTTTAAATAAAATCTGTCGGAAATTATCATTTGGTAAAATTTCCAGGCGCCCTGAAAAAAGAATTCTCAGATAATATATTTTGACTAACTGAACAGGCATCGTATCGGAAGATCGCAGGTAGACCCAATTTTATATAAATTTTGTAATTAAATTTTGTTCATATTAAAATACATTATAAACCTCCTTTTCCAGGTTATTTTTGTGACAAACCAAATAATTCATGATTGCATTTCTACTCTGTAACGAGCCGTTTGAGTCCGCGGGTCCCTTATTCCAAAATACTCAATGATTCCCTGAAAAACCTCTCAAACTTTTACCGTTGATTGACCATTTGAATTGATTCAAATAATATCAGATTAATGTAACTGAAAATAACCTGATTTATTGCAAGACGTTACAACTTTACTTTCATTAGTTCAATAAGTGCAGCTATAAGGTAAAATATTAGCAAAATCGATGAAATTTATACAAATAAACATAAATTATTAATCAGATAAGTACATGTTTATGTTGCCTTAATTACATGGCGGCTGGGCATCTATAGCATTTATCTGATTAAGGGATAAAAAAGGATATGGTAGCCAAAAATATATTCTGACGCCGAGATCAGGCTAAGCGTGACTAGTGCCATTTTACGGCCGAAGACTCGAACGCAGTCTCCGCGTATCTGCCAATACTTTCCTCTTCGTGTACAAGGCTTCAAGTACAATTTGGATTAGTCCCCTATTGACTGCACACAAACAGGGCAGCCTGCATCAGGTTGCAGCAGACAGATGTGCATCCGCCACATTAACAGCTGCCAAACGCACGAGTAGCTGCCAAGACTTCGCTATTGGCTGTCTTCTGAAATCACGTCTATGACTCTATGAATTAAGAATTTTGGACTCTGGACTCTTTGGCCTGTTAAAACTTTTTGTATAAATATATATGTCCCAATAGTGTTTTAGATTCACGTAAAATATTCTTCCTTCTATGTTCATGCTCGTATATCCAAAAGATTATTCAAAGTTTTCACATTTAATTATGTAAATAATAAACTTACATTCATTTACATTTCTCTTAAATCGCATATGAAAAAGACACAGCGCTATCATGCGTATTAGAAATAATGAGCACAATGCTGATTTTGATAATTCCAAAATGTGTTACACAGGAAAATAACGTATTAAAAACAGTAAGTATTTTAAAATATTTTGATAACATTTTTTACCAAAGAAACGAGGTTGGTACTGTCTATGTAGATGTTATTAATAAGATGCCAATAGTGTAATTATATGTAACTGCAGATGGGATGAATGATTGTAAGGAGTTGAAACAACTATTGATTACAACATTGGAATTTTAACTTGTATTGTATAAGTTGCCATGCGACTTATTGTAATTTAATTATAAAATCATTGCATTGTTGAAGGCAGTTAATTACATTGGATACCATGTTTGTTGGTGGGGGTCAATTGACAGGTAGATATAAATTGAGTATGTTGGCAGTATGCAGTAACATTATGAAGTAGTCGCAATCGCGTTTATTTCACCTGTGTACAGGACTAAATTAAAACTTCACTTTTAGAAGTGTAATCTACAGTACCATTTTCTGTGGCTAATGACTCGTGACCTACAATTATTTGCAATGTTTAATCGGTTCACCAAATTATTTAAGGGTAAAGCGCTTAAATTAATGGAAAGTTTTATTTTACTTCCTCTACTATTGAAATATATTGTGAAACAGCGATTTGGTAGGCAACCAGGGGCCGTAATTTCTTATTTTTTCAGGGAATATTTATCTTTAGTATTTAACAAATAAACGTTTCGTGTAGCTCTGCAACAGTCCAAATTTAATTTTCCCTTTTCACAACAACCCCAAATGTATTTACCATGTTCAATTTGTCATCTTGTTTTTAAATTGCACGTTATTTTTCATGCCACAGTTATACAATAAAATGCATCGATATTAAATAAGGTTGGACCATTTTTGGTTAATAAGCTATATGATGGGGATCCTGAAGCAGGTAACTCTCCTTTAGTAATATAGGAAGGGAATTGAAAAGGGTGGATGTGGAAGGTAGAGCAAGGTAGTCAAAGGTTGACTACGGTCCCGGCGCTTTAGTTTAAGGATCCTACCCGGTGTTTCACCTAAAAAATGCAGAGAATCCCCTGAAAACCTACATCAAGTAGATCGGGCATTGGATACTATTCCCACGCCCTTCGAATGACGGGAGATGAGTCTACTGTGGAGCCGCAGCATTTCCTTCTCCGTGTCTCTACCAGTTTTAGGAGGTAGTTAGCCAACTGATCCAATGAGATTAGTGGACAACTCTTACCGAATGCACAAGGTCTTCGACCCCAGTACACACGTCCTCTAAAATATATGAAGATGCCTTGGCATGTGAGAATTTTTTACGAGTCTTTACCAACGCAGTCAGGTGAGCCCCGTTGTCAATCTGTGGAGAAATACCTGCGAGAGAAAGCTCCCACAGGTATTCCTAATGAGTTTGCATTTTTTGGGTAACAGATTACATGAGGGTGATCCAGAAAGAGGCAACTTCCCTTTAATAGCATGTGAAGGGCATTGGAGCAAGGGTTGATTAGGGCCTCCGGGCTATAGTTTAAGGTTCATACCCCGTGATTCACCTAAAGAGACGCAAGTAAACCCTAGAAAGCCTGCATCAGGTAGGTCGGGCTATTTCTTTTTTCGTTAAAGTCAACCTGCGAGAGAAAGCTCTTACAAACATTCCTTTCCCGTTTACGTTTGTTTTTTTGGTTAACAGGCTACATGAGGGTGATCCTGAAACAGGCAACTCCCCTTTAATAGCATAGGAAGGGAATTGAAAAGGGGAAACGATTATTGAGCTTTGAGCATATCGGTATGTGTTTCGAATATGAGAACCTTCTCAGACACTTTTCTACATCTTTGTATAAATTTACTCCGGAGAGCTTTGGTAGAACGGTTACGTCATTAATTAGAGATAAAAATAATATATTTACAAGAGGAATAATTGTTTGAAAATAATTTCCGTTCAATCGGCGAAGCAATAAGATCATTTTCAGCTGAGGATAGACCGTGGACGAAATATTTAGTAGCCGTCGAAGATTGAGAACCTCGACAGTGATGTTTGAGTAAGTCAGTATCAGCCATCCACGCCGTCGTCCATTCCAGTGCCTCTGGATCACATCTCCAGGAGTAATGTCCGTCTCTTCAGTGCCCCCTGAACAGGGCTGTGTGACGTCACCATAGGAAGACCTATGCTGTCTGAGTCTGTTCTGGTGGCTGTGGCACGTTCTTTTCGTTTCGCAGTCTACTTACCTAGTAATAAATTGTTTATCACAAACGATTTATAGTTACACCGAAATATATTACAAATGAATTATGTTATGTTGTGAATAACATTATGACCATTCTATTGCGACAATTGTTCGTTAATAATGTCAAAGTTCTTAGTACATATTTATAGATTACTTTAACATTTATAATCTTTAAAGAAACTTTCTGCAGTACCTGGCAGAAATATTAAAAAATGAATTAATTTTTTTTTCAATCATGATTCTGTAAATACATCATTAACCTATCTCTTACATAGACACATTACACATTTAAATACTCGAATTTATCTCAATTTTGTTTAAATATTACCTTTTTAATTATTATTTGGAAAGAAGGAAAGAAATTTACTTAGATTACAACATTTTAAGTATTCTTTCAATTACATACACAATACATTAATAAATTTAAAGTGGGGCTATTTAACAACAATGAATATTTAAATTAATTAATTAAATTAATACTAAATGCAAATATTTATCAAATTTTAAAATACATGACTTTTTATTGAAAGTTTGAAACATTTTTTGTTTTTCAAAATATTTTGATTTGTTTTTATTTTAAATAACAAATCATTTTTCATTCCACAAAATCTTTTCAACAAAACATTTGAAGTGGAGGTCAAAAAACTTTTAATTATTTTCTCCCTCTCTCGAGGGAGCTAAACAATGATTACCTCCGTCTTTCTCGATGGTAGATTTAGATTTATTATTGTTTCTATGAGTCCTCGACTGAGGAAATAGGGTAGGTCAAACATTACATTACATAAATATTTTTAATTAATTACAATTAATCTTAGAATAAATTAATAAAATAAGAAGTATATAGTCAAAGTCATTAAAAAACCCACATGCACTGAGAAACACAAACACACGCAATGGAGTTTTGACTACTCGGATCTGCACGACCAGGAAACTGCCCTTCCGTAGTAGCACCAGCCAATGCATGAAACAAACAAAAGAGCAGAAGAAACTGTACAGAAAGTTTAAAGATATGTGGTGTGTTATTTTATAAGGCAACACATTCAACGCGTTTGCAGGAAACTTGATTTTAAATATTGGAGGAGCGATTAAGATAATCCTGCACAGAGTAAAACGCGCCATTTAATTAAAATAGTTCTACTCTGCTTCACGAAACAATCGTAGTTATTGTTTTTAACCTCTGGACGAAGGCTGTTGTACAAAATTATCCCGGTATTGTGAATACTTTTCTGGTGTAGAGCAAGGCGGTGCTTGTCCGACCTTAGAGCAAAACGATTTCTGATCGCGTATTCATGAAATTCGACCTTTCCTTTGAAACTAATTAATGTTCAGCTCTACAAACTTTAAGACTTCATAAATGTATACGCTTGGTAAAGTAAGTATTTGCAAACATTTGAAGAAAGTTTTGCAACTCGATCTAGAATTCGTGCTAGAAAGTATTCTAATTGCACGCTTTTGCAACTTAAATATTTCATTGCTCCTGGAGCAGTTTCCCCAGCACATAATTGAATGAAAATACGCGAAGTAAACCATTTTGACGTATTTTATGTCAACGTGTTGTATTAGTATTCTGACAGAATAACACGCTGAACTTAGTTTCCCAGCAAGCAGATATATATGGTAATTCCACTTTAATTTATCATCAATCCCAAAGCCCAGGAAAGGAGTATTGGCTGAATATTTATCTACGGGTCTATTATTAGCATCAGCACTAAACTGAAATAACTTAGTCTTATATAGGTTGAGGGATAATTTTTTCACGTTAAACCAAACATTTAGACCGTCCAGAGCGCTGTCTACTTTCTTAATCATTTTATCGAAGTTTCAATCTGCAACACTGCAATAACTGTATTTGTGTCATCCGCGTAGAGAATAGATATTAGAGGATGTACGTATCCTGGAAGATCATTTATGTATAGAATAAAACGTAAAGGCCCAAGAATTGATCCCTGAGGAACTCCGCATTATAATTTCCCAATCGGTACCGCGCGGAATGATTATCATCGTAACTATGAGAAATACATCGATTTCATCGACTTTTTGGTAGGTCAGTCTATACCACCAAGTTCCATTGGCCAAGGAAAGCACATGGTCTCCATATATTTCAAAATTTCCAAGGCGCAACGTTCGTGTTTAAAATCCATCTATTGGAATTAGAGTAGCAAAACCACGGCACAGTCACTGGTATACCCAAACTTGTCAAGTTCTCAATCCTTGATAACAGGAGTAATAAAACTACACTAAATACAGTATATATTAAATAATTATTAAACTGTCGTACTACACTATAGTTAAATGAACAAGTAAATAGGTAAACTTTACGAAATTTCAGTACAAATATTCCGGGTAATAATATATTTTCGTTTTTCATAATTTCAGGAATAATGAGAAAATCGTGTGCTTCAGAATGTTGTTAATTTCTGCTAATTTATACCAAAGTCCATAAATTAAATATGAAGCATGTTGTTACGTATTGGCGTATTATAAATACCACTGCCAGTTTCTTGACTAAAGATACTACGGCTATGCTGCACAGCGTAAAATATTTTTATAAAATTCCACAACACTATTTCTCTCTCCAATTGCGCTTTGGGATTAACCATTAGTAATAAATTTTAGATAATGACTTTAGCGGATAATTCCACAATTCTTTATTTTCTTCGCTCGTTTTTCTTAATAAACTTAAAGAACGGGCGTATGTATTTAAACAGAATTTTATGTTAATGCACTGAATCAGCCCATTTTCAATCACCGTTCAGCCTACAAGGGAAAATTTCAAATTAGTCATCAGGCTTGCAATAGCTAAAGTTAATTTACATAAAAGTAATATTCACAAACGTTAATTTTAGATCATGCACAATATCCAGTATTCACATTATGCGACATACTTGTTATTCGTGAAATGGAGGCACCATAATAAGAGAATTTCAATAGACAAACTTCATGCAACACAATATCTTTTGAATACTATTATAATTTGATGAATTTTGTCTTAATTTTAAACGCGTTGTTCGATAAAAATTAGTTTTGCTTCTTTTCAATTTCTGTAGTGTTCTGTCATTGTATGATATATTATTTTAGCTCCCAATAAAATAAATTTAGGCTCAACTTCTTTACCAATTTGACTTTATGTTTATGTATCCGATAAGGAAACTTGTGACACGATTACTGTATATGCAATTCTATATAAGCTCTTTAACTCATATCCACCTTCTTGTTTCATATTTTCATGTCCTTATTCTTACCTTAGCCCAACTGAATTGCAAGTGTTGCCTTAGTTATTATAAATAAATAATATGTTAAATGTCTGTTATAAAATATAAACAATATCCAAATAAGCCTTATGTTTCTAAAAGGTGTTTTATAATTCAAATGTTGACAAGTAAATACCAGCTCAATGCCGTGGTACCTAGAAATAAAATTATCCACGAATGAAAATCACGTTATAGGCGAAATACAATAATTACAACCTAAAGCGTATATTTATATTTACATTTATTATTCTACAAGTCCTCTGCTGACAAAGTGAGTAAAGAATGGTAAAACGAAATGGATAAATACATTAATACGAAGGAAACAAATAAAGCCTTAAAAGTTAAATAAAATATCTAAAATGGGAGTTCGTGGTCTGTATGTTGGCACGCATGTTTTAAATAATGTTCTGGATGTCCCTTAGGTGGCAGTACAGAGCAGATGCGCAAACACCGGAGAAGGAACACTGTAAAGGTGACTGTACAAACAGAATCGTGCAGCAGAGACGAACAGCGTTTGGCGATTAGATTTTTGCAAAGTGAACTTTGCTTTTTATTTATACTTTTCCGAAACAAATTAAAAGTATATTGAAGTTCTTATATATATATTTTCTATGTAGACGTGCACTGAGCATGAGGGGGACTATGTCGAGAAAAGATGCATGTTTGTTGAATGTGTGTTTAATGATTAAAATTTAATTTATGTTTTTCAATTCACTCTCCATCGTTATACAATATATAATAGTTCATAGCTATTTAGTAGAATACATAATTTAATAAGAACTACAATACATTTATACTTTGTTGAGGAAAAGTATGGTTTTACGTCTTTATATATAAAAACAGGGAATGAATTTACTTAAAATTTACATTTATTCAAATTAATCGATTATGAACGTACTTTTTTCCGAGTGTAGTTGACAAATCTTCATAACGACGCCGTGAATCACGTACTTCACGGTGTGTGGGATTTTAACCCACTATACTAACAGAAAACTAGTCTGTAGAGATCAACTATTAATTTTGCCTTGTTGGAAAAGAGGAATTTACTGCTAATATAGGTATGAATATTAGGAAAGCATTACTAAAAGTGTTCGATTGGAGTGTGGAGTTAAATGGGTTCGAAACCCGGACGGTAGGAGTTGCAGGCAGGAATAGAATAGAAGCTTTCGAAATGTGGTGGTATAGAAGAATGTTGAAAAGCAAATGGGTGGATAGAGTAACTAACCAGGAAGTTCTAAGCAGAATAAGAGAAGCGAGAACAATATGGAGGACTTTGACCAAGAGAAAGTTGAAGTAGATTAATAGACCACCTTTTGAGACATGAGGGTCTTGTAAAATTAGCATTAGAGGGAAGTGTTTGGGGTAAGAACAGAAGAGGGAAGCCGAGGATGGAAACGCTAAGCAGATTATGGAGAATGTGGTAGTTATTTAGAAATAAAAATGTTTGAGCAGAATACGTTAGCATGGAGGGTATCATCAGACCAGTGTAAGGACTTATTACAACAATTCTTATATCTAGTTACTTGAACTTAGTTGTACTTATTACCTAAATTAGTCCAATCACGTCATTTAGTTTTAATTGTTGTTTTAATTTGTCACTTACGCAGCATGCTCTATATTTGTCATATGTCACTCATAACAGTTCTAATAATTTTAGTTCTTTTCAGTCTTCTGAACAAGTACTGTTGTCCAGGAGCTGAAAAGCTTCTGTGTTTTCATGCCGGTGTAGCTTTTCTTCGTGCTTGCCCCGCAAATCTTTTAATTTCTTCTTTGGCAGTCTTTATAGATGTGAGCGTTTCTAATGTATCATAGGTCATTCAACGTTCTCATGCATGGCTCAATTTATTAAGTAGCTACGGAAAACATATGTACTACAACTTTTTACTCATACGTCCAGTATAACAATAAAAACATTAAACAAACATGAATATAAAAAGACGTTTCCGTCCTTGGTCATGCTAGGTATTAAAAAGACCAACGTACAGAGCTCATGAGAAAACACTAAATTAAAATTTATAATTGCATTTATTAAGTGGGAATGAGGAATGAAATGCTTTAGAGTCAGCGTGCAAAAGGCTCCTTCATCGATGGCTGTCGGTATGAATCACAGTGCTCTACAGGAAGAAGATCCAACATAACTGCCTTTTACACTCAAAGCTTTGATGCCATTCCTCTCTCTACGGGGAACTCATTACACCTGGCCGAACAGCCATTAAAACTTGAAACTGAGGATCTCAACATAACTGTTGATCTCCACTTCACAGAAACTGCATCAGTGGCTGCATATTCTGCCGCCTCAAGTATTCACAAGTTTCTCTAGATTCTGGCTTTCAAATCGGATTTGTTCGTCACTCTCTCAGACGAAAAGCATTGTCCCTTCCAACTGTTTTCTCAGCCAGTACTAGAAAGTTGCGATTGGCAAGTAGTAGCTTGACAATTGTCCACGGTAATAAATCTGCAGTACCTCTTTATCTAAACAATTCTTTCTCTGATAGACCTCTGTACTATAATGAGAAAATATTTACACTTGTAAATAATAAAAATTAGCTTTGGGATTCAGCATGATAGAATGAAAATTTTATGTGAACTAATCATAACTAGTAACATTAAACTTCACAAATACCAATACACTTCACAATAGATGAATGAAAAAGATGCATGTACACACAAAGCATCAATACGTTCAATACAAAACAGTAAGGGGCCTAAAATTGATCCATATGAGAGGTTTTAATGCTTTATATTATTAAGCGGGAACGAACAAGTAGTAGACCATCACCGCATAGTTTTATTACTCATTTCATAAAATGTTGTGATTAAGTAATTCAAACCACCTTTAAGAGAGCATAAAAATAATTCCAATTGCGTTTTTCTTTCAATAATTAAGGATTAGAAATTATACATAATAGTTGCTGTTTGTTTACATTTGAAGTTTCCAAGATATTTATTATTAAGTCCTTCATATTTTTCAAAGAAGTCACCCAGCCTGTTATGAATGACCTTTCCAGAATTTTTAATAAATTTGGATTGTCCATATAGATATATTTTTTATTATAAATTTTGCATGTTAAACTTTATCTACCTATATAGAAATAATATCCGAGAAATTCTCAAACCAGTTGTTTCTTTAATGTTTGTAATTACACAAACTGTTTAACGTTACCTCAAGTAGAAATGAAGCAATGGATATGCCTGATAACTGTATGAAAAGATGCTTCTTCTCCGAATCAAGTCTGTTTTGATACTACCGGCGATGTCATAGATTTGTAAGTATTTATTAACCTGTCCACGTAAGCAAGGTAAAAAACAATATAGTACTAATAATTGAGACATTTATATTCTGGCATAAATCCGTAGTTTAATATAATAACATTGGAAATAAATTCTTAAATTTCTGCGCATTGTGAGTTTAAATAAACTAACAAGAATATGAATATGTTCTACTAAATTTTATATAGATACTTTCATACAGATTAATCTTCCTGCAGAATGTATAAATGACTGTTATGTAATGCTTCACGTCACTGAAGTTCGTTCAAAGTAGAACACAAACACGCAAATCTAATAAACTGTAGGGGTAACCTGGTCCCGCCATCGTATTCTCCGTTGCTCCGACCGCTCAGCTCACCAAAATTCGCGCGTTTACTTTGAAAGTTTAAATGATAGAGAGCAAGGTTTTTATTTCAAGAAAAATACTAAAAGATTAAAACACTAATAAACTATTTATTAATCAGACACGACTATAGATAATCTATATTATTATATTACACAAATAACAAACACTTCGGCCAATTCGCCGAAAAACATATCTTTACTTCACCGCCTCATGTCGGCTACCGAATTTTACTAGGACTCTTGGCTTACGCCGTATTCAAGAAATAGGACAATCAATTATCCGCCTTGGCTTTCAACACATCTTCGTTTTTCAGCAAAATTTCACGTGAATGTTGCGTACGTGCATTTCCGCGCGTTTAGCGGCACTTCAAAGAACACGCAATAATTAAGTCTGGCCTTTTGGAGGCTGACTTTGCCGCTTCCAGGGTCGAGGTCGTAACTTACATGTTATTATGTACATATATATATATATATATATTGTAATATACCTTTTGTATATAAAACATTTATTAATTTAAATTACAAATATTTGATCAATTATAATAATTTTGTTTATTAATTTACGTGAAGACACGGGCTTAATCCCAGGGGATTTTGGGTCTCTCAAGAGATGGAGTATGCATCAGCTGAAAATAGAAAGAAAATAATTGAATGTTAATTTTATTCAGAGCAATGAGCAAGTTTCACAGATTTTAGATCGCTTACCCACAATTACTGGCCCAACAAACATCCACCTCTCGAATGTTTGTGCGTCTCTGGATCTCTGCTCTACTCGCCTCCCTTTTGGGGTCTGATGCACTCGCCTCCCTTCTCGGGGTCGAGCCACGTCCTCTCGGGTCTGATCTGGTCTGGTCTGCCCCACTCTGCTCTGGTCTGCTCTGCTCTGGTCTGCTCTGCTCTGGTCTGCTCTACCCCACTCTGAGGTCTCTACCACGATCTGATGCACTCGCCTCCCTTCTGCGGTCTCTACTGCCGTCTGATCACGAGCCACCCATCGGCTTCCCTTATAAAGCTTCTGGCGGGACTTCCCCTATTTCTTAACATTTCGGGGTTCCCCGCCCTCATCTTTCCCGCGGGGGTTCACCATCGTTCAGGCAAGCCGGGCCTTCCCCGCGGGGAAAAACATCTTTCGGCCGACTATCCATTGTTGTTGGCCGAACTGCGCCTCATAACGCCACAACCTTACCAAAATCCCCTTTTTTATCACAATATATATATATATATATATATATATATATATATATATTGTGATAAAAAAGGCGGGTTTTGTGATATTGTGGCGTTATGAGGCGCAGTTCGGCCAACAATGGCTAGTCGGCTGAAAGATGGTGAAACCCCGCGGGAAACCCCCGCCAAACGTGTGTAGAAAATGAGGGCGGGGAACCCCGAAATTTTGTGAAATAGGGGAATTCCCGTCGGAAGATTTAAAAGGGGAAGCCGATGGGTGGCTCAGCCCAGAAGGCAGACGAGTGGACGAGAGGACGGACGTGGTCCGAGCAGGCCAGAAGTGAGACGAGTGGAGGAAAGGACGGACGTGGTCCAAGCAGCCCGAGAAGTCAGACGAATTGAAGAAAGGACGGACGAGAGCAGACGTGTCCAGACGTGATCAAATCCTGCAAGACGCCAGAGAGACGCACAAACATTCGAGAGGTGGATGTTTGTTGGCCCAGTAATTGTGGGTAAGTGATAAAAAAATTGTGAAACTTGCTCATTGCTCTGGATAAATAATATTTAATGATTTTTCTTTCTATTTTCAGCTACTGCATACTCCATCTCTTGAGAGACGCAAAATCCCCTGAGATTAAGCCTGTGTATTCACTTTAAATTAATAAATGAAAAATTTTAAAATTGATCATAATTTGTTCTGTTAATTAATTAATGTTTATATCCAAAAATGTATATTACAATATATATATAATCGTACACCATCTTGTACGATTAAATGTAAATGAAAGCGATTATACATTCAATGTCTTGTAATTGTTTGTTTCTTTTAATTATTACATTAATTTTAAGAATATGATGAAGTTACATATTAATAAAACAAAAGAAACTAACAGACAATAGATAAATGTATATCTTCATAATTTGTAACTGATAGTTTACTTATTATCACTTATTAGTCTATCCGTGTACGTAATATAATGTAAAACTATAGCACTTATGATTTTGACGTTTAACTTCTCCCATATTCCATTACTTGACATAATAAATTGGCAATAAATTCTCACAATTTTCCACATAATGAGGTTTGCCTCAGAAATGCCTATGTAACAACATATTGCATTACATCTCTCCATCATTTTGCGCACTCCTGCAATGCTCTGGCGACAGGAAGATGAAGAAAAGGGCTGTTAATCCACTCCTTAATGTATAATACCACAGATACTATCGCAATAAGTTATTTTTGGGAGGGAGGCGATTCCGGGCTACAAGAGGATGATTATAAACAGGTAACTCCCCTTTAATAACATAGGAAGAGAATAGAAAAGGGGAAGATATGTTGAAGATAGAGCAAGGGAGCCAAGGGTCGAATAGGGGCCCCGGGCTACAGTTTAAGGATCCCACCCAGTGAAAAAACTCTAATCGTTGCAGGGAAACCCCTATAAAACCTGCATAAAGTAGGTTGGGCTTTGGTACTTTTCTCACACCATTGCGAATGACGGGAGATGAGTTTGCTATAGGTTGCAGGATTCTCTTTTCCGTGTCTACGCCAATTTTAAGGGGCAGCATGCCGCCTGATCAATTCTTTTAGATCTTACTTGTATAATATAGACAGGGAGCGCAAATGCTCTATAAAAGAAATGAATGCATGGCACTAACCCTTCAATGTGAATAACAGTAAGTGATTGTTATATTCTTCAGAACAATAAAAATTGTAGTTTATAGGTAGTGTTTCACGAAGAGCAACATTACTTAACATCGTATTCTCAACAATAAACAAATAAACTGAGCTTGACATTAAATTATTCGTCGATAGTATATCATTTTTTGTTCACAGGAAAGGAAGACAGTGACATTGTGACTGGAGTTAGGAGAATTGTTTCTCAGAGTCATAAATCAAATGTGTGTCACAAGCGCCAGTGTAGCCGTAAAAAAGAACTACGCTCCTGGAATACTGAAGACTAAAAAAACGTATGATTTAGAAACACAAACTACAATATTCTTTGCGGAAGTCTACTAGAAGAGTTTGAACGAGTTGGCTGGAATGTTTTTTTTGCCAAGCGTTTTTATGAGGATCCACGAAACAGGAAGTGCCGTCGAAGTGCTGACGTAAGGACAGAAGGGATTCGCTACCGAAACTTTACAGCTTCTTTACACGGAGAGGATATTCCTCGACTCGACTCGTGATAAGTAACTGCCAAAACAATATAGTGGCAAGAGCACGTAAATTTCTTGCCATCAAATTAAAGAAAGAAAGAGTATTTTATCTCTATAAAGACAAGCAATTACGAATTACGTAAGTAAAACTATAGCCACAGTGACCCTAAAGTACCTTCTTAAGTGTTAATTTGAGGCATAGAATTCTTCTCTTGATTATATTTTGGGAATATAATTATTCTGAGAAATAAGACTATATAAAATTTCATTTTGTCTGTTTTCCATAATATTTATTGAATTATACATCACAACGACAATATTGGAGACAAAATACAAATTTTATTCAATTACTACAGCGTTTTAATTTCTCATTTTGGTCTTTATCAGGTATGTATAAATTTCTTCTTCAGGTTTTTGGCTACAAGAAATTGTATAAAATTGAATCTTATTCTATGTGAATTTTGCTTAAAATTTAGAAGTATGTAATTAAACATGACAAAAAATAAAGGACGTATTTCCCAACGTAGCGCGCGCGCTATTATGGGCATCGTTAGTATTTCAACTAAACGATGCTGAATTTTATTACTACACTAAGTTTCCCTTTTTACTCTCTATCGTATTTTATATGCTCTATTCTCTTTTCCTTTATTCCGCTTCTCGCCACTACACTAATAAAAATAACCTAATCGCACATAGACGACGGCTGATATCAAAAATAAATTTATATGTTTAATCAGTGCTTCTCGTGTCGCGTTCGAGTTTTTTCAATTTTATCTCTGCAAACTTCTAGTGAAACATCCATACGACATTTTATAAATGCAACTTAAATATCTAATTTGCTAAAGTGAAATTTAATGATCTAGCCTGGGCTATTGTTGGTAATTCTATGGGAAGGTTGCCTGATATTCGTGCATTTTAATCTCATTTAGATATATTGCAGAGTTCAGAAAACATTAATGAAAATTTTTATAAACATATTGAATTGCGCGTGAAAGGCGGTGTGAATACCAACTGCGAGTTACAAGTTCTATAAGCGTTCCTATATCATCATCCCACTTACTGTGTTATTATATGTGTAATTTGTTCATAATGAACCGGGATAATTTAAATAAATACCCGGACAACGCTGGGTACCCAGCTTTTTAGTAGCAAATGAATGAAGTTCAGTGTTATCCTCGAGTTCGGTATTATTTATTTATGTGGCCTGATTACTGATATTTTAACAAATAAATAAATTTTGATCCAACTCTAAAATTTCAGCACCGGTGTTATTGTATTATGACTCAGAGAACGCATTTAGTTGCAATATAAACGTTTTCATAATTATTTTACTTTAATTTTAAAATTAATATTAAAAATTAAGTTTATTTGAAATATTATATTATGTTTTGATCCTTTTCAACCCTACTCATAATTATTTAATTTTGTGTGTCTATATTTATTTTGATTTCCCACAAATTCTCAACGGTGTACAAAAATTTTATTCACGGCCTCATCATCTCTAAAGTGAATCCCACGATGAGCTTTCTTTAGAGGCCCGAGCAGATGGAAATCTGATGGTGCTAGGTCAGGACTTTCGATCCAGCTTTCAGTGGTGCGA
The DNA here is from genome assembly GCA_034510155.1 of Eucriotettix oculatus. NCBI lineage: Eukaryota > Metazoa > Arthropoda > Insecta > Orthoptera > Tetrigidae > Eucriotettix > Eucriotettix oculatus. Next base: position 167,516,943 of record CM067376.1, read on the forward strand.
CGACTGGTGTGTGGTTTTGCATTGTCACGCAAAAGAAGAACATCAACTATTGCTTTTGTTGGAAAACTCGCTGAAGACGTACTTTAAGTTTCTTGAGGGTGCTGACGTATAGGAATGATCTGATCAACTCGCTGAATGTTGCGCGGAGTTACTCCAGTAACCGGCCTGAGGCTTCGCTTTTAATCTGCCAACGATGTTTGCCTATCGCCTAACAGCTCTAAAATCCACTGTTGTATCACCATACATTAGTTTTCAGACTTTTGTAAATTCTAATAGGTGATTCATCTTCGGCATTTAAAAATTGAATCAGTGAATGCTGTCTAATGCGTACGTCAATAGCAGTCATTGTGCTAATTGTTGACTTAGGAAGTTGTTACTTCAGTGGTGCGTTAAAGTCAAAACTTTCCTATAACTAACTTATTTAAGGAGAAAATATAGGAGGCATTACTTGAACCACCCTCGTGACTGTACATGGATACAGTCCTGCGTAAATAAGCTTCGGAGCAAAAATAGCTGTTTTTTCAGTCAGCTTTGTACTAAGATCGTAATTTTCAATTAGTAATAATATATATTCCCCACGTACACGTGTTTTAGAATGACACGACTGTAATTAGCTTTTCACTATCATCTTAAGCAGTCTTACTTTTGTTAATTGTGGTTTCGAATGTGTTTGCATAAGCGAAGAGCGGTCTGCTCGTGAACTGATTCAAAAAGCTAATAACTCCCTTTACGAAATAAGCGTTTGATGACTGAGGAAGAAAAGAGGTTGTCTGATTTATTTTCTGATCTCCCATTTCAATTTCCGATCAGATCAGTGATGAATCTTTTTTAGGAGCGATGAATAGAAATATGGGTACGCTTACCACTCCGAACCTCTTTCAAATATCGAGTTTCCTATCATTACTGTGAAGTAATGAGTACTAACAGTTGTACACAAATAAATTATATATCACTATTATTCTTATATTTTATTATGTACGATTAGTTTATTATTGTTATATACTTGTTATGGTGTCTTCTATTGTGTTATTTTCAGTTAGTATGTGATAAGGTACCATAAAGTCTACTGCATATTACTATAAATGAAAATTTATATTTACTTATTCATTATTTGTATTCTTGTACTTCTGGTAACAGGCCACATGAGGGTGACACTGAAACTGGCAGGGTGGATGTGGAAGGAAGACGGTTTCAATAGGGCCCTCTGGTTATAGTTTAAGGCTACTACCCGGTATTTAGCCGAAAGAGATGCAGAGCAAAAAAACTGTATCAATTGTAACAATATCACATACTGGCTGGTCATCTGGAATGTCCCTATTTTCAATTTTATGTGACGGAAAGCGGTTAAAGATGAACCTTACAACAAAGTTTATATGAAAGGAAAATGGACCAAGTTTTTGATAGGTACATCACCACATCTCTGTGTGAGCTCCAGCAGTCACTCTGACCTTATCAATGGGTTGAACAATTTCTTGTCGAGTACATCGGAGCATTTCTTATGAAATGTTTTGAATAGCCGCTTTTTTCTTTTTATTTATAAGGGTCACATCGACTGCCTTGTCATTAGCGACTACAATTATTTATTTACATAGAATAGCCTCTTTGATACGCTGACGAAGATCGCCAAGATCTCCGACTCAGGTGGCGTAAATTTTATCTTGACTTAACCTTAGAGAAACAAATCCAGCGATGTTAAATCGAGAGGTCTCGGATACCACGCTATCGTTCCTCCCCTACCAATCAAATGACCAGGGAAAAACGTTGTCCAAAGTCGTACGATCTTCATTAAAAGCAGTGTGGAGGAGCGCCATCTTGTAGTAAAATAATTTTAGCTATCAGTTGCTCAATTTATGGAAAAAGAATCGACTTCAGCATGCCAAAGTATGTGGCACCAAAGACAGTTTTATCGACAAAGAAAAACGATCCAATGGCTTTCTTCTGTGACAAACGGCACCAGTCATTCTTCTGGGATTTATCGCGATCGTTTTCTAGTGTAGTGTGAGGATTCTTCGATCCCAAGTTGCGCCTCCTTGATACATGAAAACTGCATTCGTCTGAGAAGAAAATCCTGGATATGATATCAGACGGTCCAACATCGTATTGGCCAATTCCATTCGTTTGAACCTGTCATTCGGCTCAAGATTATGCAGTTAACTGTATGCGTACCGTTTGAATTGACAATTCTACGTAATGTTTATTTCGGTATTTGAAGTTCCTGCAAAACTCTTCTTAAAGAGTTCAGGGGGAATCGCTTATTAGAGGCTCAAAAATATTTAACTATTTCGTCGGATGTTTTGCGACGACTCTCTAACAGAGTTCTAGTAACTAAAAGTGTATCGTGCCATTTTTTAAGCATCTAAACATTGTTTAAAATTTTTCGACACTCCCTTTGACTTGCGCACACCACAAAACAGTTCGAGTTTTCATCTTCATTCTGTTAAATTAATGAGGAAACAGTGCCTCTGCACCATCTGCCGAAAGAATTCTAAACTTGTTCAGTTTTCTTTTGTATAAACGTTATTATAAGTTTCTAACCTTAAACCGTTTGCTCGTCAAACAGTTGTGCGGACCACCTTGTACAATAATTACAATTAATCGTTGTAACAACTGCATGATGTCCACATTATTGCACTAACGTTAGCATAGTACCAGAAAATAATTAAACTAAAATTAAAACAGGATAATCAGCGCTCAATAACCAAGAGCAATGGTCCAAAAAACGGCGAATGAGCATCAACCCCACCAAATCAATAACCGTCCCATTCACACTAACAAAAAACCCTCCTCCCCAAACCACTTATCTAGGAATCATGTTTCATACAAAACTCTCCTAGAAACCCCATATTTAACTTCTCCTGTCCAAAATCAACCATATATTCAGAACCCTATATCCCCCTCCTAAATATAAAATCCTCTCTTCCTATAAGCACAAAACGCGTCCTATACCTCTCCATAATACAACCCGCCTGCTCCTATGCCGCGTACATATGGAGAACAACAGCCAAAATTCAAACTAAAAATAATGCTACGCACCATTACAAACTCTCCCTGGTACCTTAGAAATTACGTCATCATTGAATTATTCGCGCTATCCTTTCACTTCAGTATTTTATTTTTAAATCGACTCGGTTCACTTTTATATAAATAAATAAAAGAAAAGTAGCATGGGAACACTGTTTTAAACTTATCTAAACCCCCATCCCATAAAGTATATTCGTGGAGGGTAACATAAAATCCTCGCTTATATTCATTTGGTTACATCTAAAGTCCCGGAACGAAGGAAATGAGAATAACGTTGTAAGCCGCCGTTCAGAAAACTTTGTAAGGTACTCCATTTCATTACTCGTAAAAGAGCGTGTAGGAGGAATATCTTGCTTTGACAGACTATTCTGTCTTTGTTCAACATTACGCATTAACGGAGTCTGCCGGGTTGCATTTCGGAAAGACTGCTCACTTTTAATTGCTTAGAGACAACCAATTATAATTAATATGACACATTTAATATTTCTACTTTACTCTCAATTATTCAACGAACATTTGACTTAGTTGGCCCCCTATTCCTTTAATAATATCGACAATACTACATTAAAGTGAATATTACATTATATATGTACGGTACGCGGAACTGACAATTGACGGGAATACTGGTTGTCAGAACTCAGTCATCAGTACAGATTTATTGTGTTGTATTACGTGTTGTCAAAAAGTGATGCTGTGAATGTCATATTTTTACGCAGATATGGATACTATCTTCTTAAATTCTGTAAGAATTTATTAAGGTTGCATTTACACCACAATCTTATATATCCTATGTACAGCATTGCAAAAGGTGTTCATAATTTATTAATATAAAAACTAAACATATATTTTTACTATCCAAAGAGAACCCGCCTCGAGAAAGGATATGAAAACAATAAAAGTAAAGCGGAAAATTATAATTAATATTAAATGTCATCGATCTAGTTTCCAAAAATTTTGACAACATATATAAGTACGGCACGTTTTCCGACAGCTGCACGTAATTTTATGTCATATAAATTTCCTCCACTTTCAAGGCTTCACACATCATGCCAGTGTTTTCTGACATCAGGAGTCTCCCCTACAAAATTCTTAGAATGAAAATAAAAATCCCAATTGTGTACCCAACTGCACATGGCTAGATTCCAACCAGGTGATTTTGAAATCCTTACTTCCTCATGACGATAGAAACCATGATATCACTGATCATAAATATCTCCGAGCAAAATGGACAAAATGGAAACGAAATTCACGAATGGAGGAGATTATTGTCTCGAAGGAAGAAGTTGCAGACATTATCAAAATATTCAAGAATAGAAAAGCTGCAGGACCCGGCAAAAATTAAAAATTAAATCTTAAAGGGATCTATTGGATTTATAAAGGAGAATTTAACAAAAAATTTAACAAATGTTTACAAGAACACTATTTTTTCTGCCAAATTAAAAATTTTATTCAAAGAAGGAATCAAAAACCCTCAGGATCCTCGTTCATACCGACGAATAAGTCTCCTAAATTCCTTGAGATAAGTTTTAGAGAAAATAAATGCAAATAAAATTTTATTACATATTGAGGAAAGGAATGCTTTGGATAACGACCAATACGGTTTTCCAAAAAACAGAAGCACATGTGGTTTATGTTATAAGGTCCTCCACTTCTATATACACTTTGGCTATTTTTGTGGACATAACTGGGGCTTTCGACCATTTATGGTGGACACAACTGTTTTAAACCTAAACAATTCTTAACGTTCCCGAGCAAATAATTTCTATATTAATAAATTACTGCCAACACAGAAAAGCTTCTATATTTTCTGCAGCAGCAAAAATTTCCAAAGTCATGGAGAGGGAGTGTTCTGGGATCACTCTTTTGGATCATATATATGGATTGACTTTTAAAAATAATTAGCAGGACATATGGAATGACAGAAATTGCTTATACTGATGACCTAGTCACACTTCGAGAAAAAAGGAAACCTGTTTATGGAAATTATAAGTAACTGGTGGACTGTGAACAAAATGTTAATAAGTAGTCATAAACATAGAATCATGGTATTTGGAAACTCACCGAAAATACATCCTATACTAAAATTTAACAATAAAACCATTAAAACTGTGAATCAAAATCGTTATTTAGGTGTTGTATTAGATTCAAAATTATCCTTCCTCCCGCATATTGGTGAAATAACACAGAAAGCTGTCTCCGTCATGAATCAGGCCCTAACTTTGGTAAAAAATGTATATAAAATACACCCATCAAAATTCATCCTATATTACAAGTTAGTATTCGAAGGAATATGCTTATATGGAATCCCTGCTCTAGGACATCAGCTTCTTCATACTCATATAAAAGGAACTTTATTAGCTGCGCCAAGAAAAATATTGATTCGCTTTTATAATCGTGCATACAAAACGACTCCGGTTGCCTCTATACAGATCATTACTGCCATTCCACCAATAGGCTTGACTGTAGCAGCACAGTCTTTATAGTAGCGTAATAATCCAAACATAGTCCACCAAATTACTAACAAATATGTAGAACCAAAGATGCATGTAAAGATTGGCTGTTGAAAGAATGGCAAACCAGATGGGACAAAATTGAAAAATGTCTTTGGTAAAATAAATTAATACCCACGGTTAAATCACGATTACAATGCAGCTTCATAACTCCAACAAAAGAAGTAGTTAGATTTTTCTCTGGACACGGACCATACAATTATAAATTAAAACAGTTAAATTTAATAGAATCTTCTACATGTTCTTTGTGCACACAGGAAGATGAAACACCTTATCACATTGTAAGGGAATGTAATTTTTGGCATGACACTTTTCAGGACAACCGAGAACTGGAACCTTCAAAAATTTTAGGATGTTAGGAAATTTACCAATCATTTATATTTGTCTTGAAACAATTTGAATTTCAAAAAGAAATAATCGAAAATATAAACCAGACAACAACCAGATTTTACTCCTATTAACTGAAGGTTTTTTAGGGCGGTGAAACTCCTCCACTATCCTGCATATAGATTCATTAATATGAACCAATACAATGAACAGGATGCCTACTTTGGACGCATGCGGTAGGGGGAGAGAGTGGCAACCCTCGAACCTCTCTGGGTAACCAGCAGTAAGGGTTTTTTTCCTTCAGAGCAATTTTCCCCTGTTAAGCTGTATTTAGGATATACAGGGTCATACAGATTAAAATGGAGCCAGAAAAAATAGTCTTAAATCCCAGTCTCCGTGGCCATGACTGCACAAACATCAAAGCCCTTACCAGGATTCGAAACCGAGACCTCCATGTTGTGAGGCAGCGACGCTAGTCGGAATACTTCATATTCTCTTAATTAATTCTAGAAAATTAAAAATTCCACCTACTAATATATAAAATACGCATAAGTTTCTATTTCTCAACGATTGAATTTTAGTAGAACGCAATAAATACCATAGTTATTTATCAAGTAAGTAGTTATGAAATAATATGTAACCAAATATTGCTGAAGGAACCGAGGTTATGTAGAGGGTGATACTGTAGCAGATGAAGCGTAACTGAGTGACATTCGAGGACGTTGAGGTATCATGAAACTCCTTGTCAAAATTTATATCGCAGTTTGCTACTATAAAGACCTATTATGCGAACAAGTTTCAGATTTTTATCTACATGCCAACAGAGATATAGCGTTCAAAATTGAAAGAATTTGAAAAATCCCATTTATAAAGGTGTGTAATTTGTAATTGATAAATTATTTAGAATAACGACATCATTATTTGTAGAACACGGAAATTATTGAGGTTCGCAAACTGTTTCTTCTTGTGGAAATAAACCTACGAAAATGGAATTTCTTCGTTTGGAATCGACAACTTCGTGGTACACAGTACAAGAAAAAATATTATTAGGTTTAATTTGTAGGTCTGAATGTACTGAACACGATACAGCTTACCATGGAAACTCCATACAACGAACACCATCAGAAAAGCAAACAGACTAAAACAGCTATACCCTATGCTTAACAGAACAAGCACCATAAACACTTCCATTGCTCGCGCCCTATTCTTAACACTCATACGGCCAATTCTGACGTATGCAGGACCAGTCTGGGGCTTTGCAGCCAAACCCCACCTCCGCAACCTCCAGTTTGTACAAAACAAGGTCCTTAAAATCATCGCCAAGGCACCTTGGAGGGCACGCACTAAAGACGTCCACCGGGAATTGAATATTCTGCCACTAATAGACGTTATCAGAGAACATGCTGTACGTCTGTACAGCAAGACACAATTCTCACACAACACAATCATAAAGCGTCTGGGCAACTATGATCACACCCGCGACACCAGGTACAAACGCCCCAAACACCTCCTCCTCCAACCCAACACCTAATGATTGTCTTTACGTAATTTATTGACCACGCTTTCTAACGCACTGTTACAGGACATGCTCGGCGATCCGGACGTGACGGAGAAGAAGTGGATCGACGTTCATGACATCCAAGCGCAACTACTAACAATATCCTACCAAAAATCACCAAACGCGTGTTGCTGTCGCACAAGAGCAGTATTCTAGCTTCTTGTACCCTTCAACCCCTCTTACTATCGCTGAGGTTTTTTTTCCCGGTAAGGAGACCCTTCTGGTCAAATTATCGGCACTTTTTTCCCTCAGCCCTACGCTCTTCATTTTGTTTCTCTCACAATCTATCTCCGTGAACGACCGTATTAAAGGGTATTATGCCCTCAGGTGCGGATCAAACACAAAATCCCGATCCTTGTGCTCCAGTTAGTGTACTAACAGCACGTGCAGAGGGGGTGTAGAATATGGTAGACCCCGTGCTTTCAGGGGGCACCGCCCTTGGGCCTTTGGCCCATTAATAAAAAAGTTCTGAACTGCCAAACATGATTTAATGCCCAAACAAAATGTTTTTTTTTCTGAGATGGTGCGGCAAACCAATTTCCTTTTTTCCCGGATCACTTGGCTTGGATTGAGCCATTAGAATCTCTAATATAAACAATTATTTTTCCGCGACTCTCACTCTACATCTGTCACTTCTGCGATTTGCAGACGCCGTTCTTATTTTATGAAACAACATCCAAGTCTTAGTAATTAGCTCTAAATTCTAGAAATTATGATAGTATAAATAGAATCCTTGCATTTTTCTCCGACCAGGACGATTTGGCGTGTTTCTCGCGCGGCCCAAATCCGTCAGTCGCGTCACCAGAACATAAAGAGAGCGATAACCGAGAAGCCCTGTAAACTTTTTTAAGGCGAAAGGAAAGGAAATTACATATCTCTAACGGATATCAAAAAGATATAAGTATGTAAACCTGTTAATCTTGAATTGCAATTCAGTCTTCATATGAAATGAGGACAAATACGTAAAATGGACGTTTCATTTCAAGTGCTCATTACAATCAGCAGCATATTAAAATAAAATAAAAACAAATAACTTTAAAAATCCAAGTTTGGCAAGGCAACACAACATAAATAAAAAAACAAGTAATTCGAAAGTTAATACCCATATAAACGTTTATATGTCCTGTTTCACTGTGTGAATATCATATGTAAATAATATACATTAATATAAAAACGACATACCTAAGGCAACATCATAGAAGAAATATTCCACCTAACGCAAAAAAATACAGTGATGTAAAACTACATATCGGCATATTAAAGGAGTAAATTTGTATTTAATAACAATAAAATTCCGACATGTATATTTATGTTGTTGGTCTGTTTGATGCAACCCTTCATGCTTGCGCAAACCTTTTCATTTACGCACAACTACAATATCACACATCCTCCCTAATCTACTTTGCGTATTCCATCCTTGTACACATTTCCGTCTAATACTAATTTTTCTAGACCATCATGGCTCAAATCGTGACCTTTTAATCTATCTATTCTCTCGGTCAAAATCCTTCATATTATTCGCTCTTTCCCTATTTTGCTTAAAACGTCCTCGTTAGTCATTCTATCCACCCATCTGGTTTTCAAAATTCTCTTACATAAATTATGCGATATATATATTTCATTTTTTGGCATTACACTTTTCAGGACAACCGAGAAGTGGAACCTTCAAAAATGTGTTGCTACACTGCAGGCAAAACGGAAATGTAAAAGAATGAGAATGTAAAAAAACTACAACTTTTTGTCCAATTTCATCTCAAATATGTTTATAATCTCTGGATAATTATCAAATGACATAATGTAATGTAATATTTTATTCTAAATATGAAATATAAAAAGGATAGTACACTGAGTTTTCAAATTGTTATGATCAGTTGATAGTGTCACGGTGTGGCCGCTAGAGGACGGGGTAGCTAAAAATGGGAATGCAGGAGAAATGAATCGCCAGTCGTAATTTTTTGCGAGTATATGGACAAAAGACGTGATTTAACTGAGTTTTAACGCGGGATGATCGTAGGTTCTCGAAGCGTCGGAACCAGTATCAGCAAAGCGGCTGTTTTTTTTCTTGTGAAGTGTTCGAGAGCAGCTGTTATTAATGTTTACAGAGAGTTGATTACAAAGCTTGTGAACGTCGAGGCTACTCAACGCTCGAGCTGAAAGGAGACTTTCCAGTGTTCCAGTGCAACAGAAGAGCAAAAGTGCGTAAAATAGTGGAGAATATGTGATGGCGGTTATCCTCTCAATTTTACGATTATTTGATTTGGAAACTTTTAACGAATTAACCACATTTATTTTAGGGTAGGGTAAACTCAATGAAAGTATTAAGTCTGGTTAGTTATTAAATTATCCATAATTTAGGAAAAAACTATTTACAACAATGTTGTTACTTAATATCTAAACAGAAAAGTATTTATGAAATCTATTTAAAAAATTTATCCTGTTCATATGAAACTTGCTCCAACTAGCTGCATGGACCGACTCATGTTGCCCGTGATCGTATGGAAAATTACACCTAATTACATATTGAAAATTAAATTAAAAAAACAGCGCGTCGTTAACTTAAAAATAACATTAAAAGCATGCAATGAAAACAATCATTTATCTATCCCAGAATTTAAAAGTGTCTCTAAACCCCCCAAAATTACCGCGACAACTTTAGAACATTTCGTTGAAATTGGAGGTTGGCCTCTTACTGTGCGATGACGTGTTGATTGCTCCGTCTCGGATGCTCGTACAGTGGTGGAGGTGGAAGACAATGAAGCCTGGACCCCGGTGCTGTGGTCCTCTGATGGTCTCTGCGTTCCCAGACTACTGGAATCAGCAAATAATTAACCATCGCTGGCTTCACGGTACGTGGTAGGGGTGGATTGCTGGATTCCACCTCGAATCTCCTGGCAGAGAAAATGCTACTTCCAGAAGAGTGTTTGAATACTCTGAACGCAGATTGTCCACTCTCCGGACACTCTCACTCCTCTAATTCTCCACACAGACTTTTCTCCCTCTCTTTTTCCTCACCGCCGTACCATTTCTTGGTACCATCTGGTGCACCAATCACATTTTGTAATTTGGAAAAGAGCACACCTCCAATTGCCCGCAAATTTAATAAGTCCTCGCCATATATGCGGAGACAAGTCCTTCCAAGTCCTCTTTTTGAGAGCAAATTTCTCACTTATAGCATTAAAAGTCAAAATCATCAAACATTTTTCCAACGTACCCGCGTTTCTTGGCTCACGGCGCAAAATGAACAAAACTGTCCTTGAAATATACAATTACTTACCTACTTAATATCTTAGTATCCATCACATATGGTTTACTACAAATCTTAACCAATGACAGTTGTGAACGAACTGTTAGCCGCACATACCACCGTATAAGCTATGGAAGCCGACGATTGGAAGACTCTTCTGTGTTCTTGAACAAAAGCAAAGATCTTAAGTTCACAAAAGAGCACAATGGTTGGACAGTAGCTGACTATAAACGGGCCATTTGGTCTGATGAATCTCGATTTCAAATGCATCATGAAGACGTCAGTGTTCGAATATGGAACATGTACCCCAAATGCATTACTACAAAACTTCAAGCTGGTGGCGGCGATATTATGGTTTGGGAGATGTTTTCTTGGCTTAATTTGGATCTTTGATTCCTATGAAATAACATCTGAATGCCCAAGAGATCCTTTGATTCCTATGAAATAACATCTGAATGCCCAAGGGAAGTAAAATAATATCGCAGATCAAGTACATTTTGTCATGATAATGTTGTACTTTGCTAGGGATGGATACTTCAAGCAGGACAATGTTCCTTGTCATAAAGCTGGTAATGCCATCAGATGGTTTGAAGAGCATGACGGAGAATTAACCTTGATTAGTTGGCCTGCACAATCACCAGATCTCAATTCAATTGAGAATTTGTGGTATGAGATCGAATGGTCCAACAGGCAGCTGGATCCAGCACCAACAAATCTTAATGAATTGGAAAGTTCAGTTCATCACATATGGTTTCAAATTCATCCTAACACCTGTTAGCATCTGATAGAACCCGTGCCTAGAAGATAATAGAAAAGGTTGCCCAACGTTGAATTGAGGGGGTGGTCATAATAATTTGGCCACTCAGTGTATATTTTAAACGCGTTATCTGCCGCGGTATTCTTGGAAAGGGTTACTTCGGTCACACCATTTTTTTCTAAAAATGCCATATTTAGGATTTATATGTATCACAAGTGAATTTTTTTAATATTACCCTTTTCCAAACCCGTGTGGCAGAGAGATACACGTGTCATTCACTTGTAATTTGTATTCCTACGTCATGTGTATAAGAAAAATGAGGACAATATCAGCAACAAATGTATCACCAACTTCAAAGAAAATCTATGCTAGAAAAGGGGGCGTTGCAACATCTGTTACCTTAAAAGAACTTAGAAGCTCGTGGTCACGCTTACGCAATTCCAAAAACGAAGCAAATTTCTTTGTGATGTTCACCGTGCACAGATCAACCTTTATAATGCCTATAATTTTCGCACAATACAACTCTCAAAAAATAAAATAAATTTTCTACGTAACATTTTCGTTAGTATTGGTTATTTCTTTGCCATAACCTTTATTACATTATTTTCGCTAACATTCACCCTCATTATGTATCATTAACTTCTTCATATACGAGTTTCTGGAAGAACTGGCTAAGCTGCAAGATGTGTAACTACGTCACGTCAACCATCCCGTTATAAGAAATCTATGTTAATCGTGCTTTGATGAACTCGATGTTTTCGTATACATAATTATGCACACAACGAACTGGTCCCAACTAGTGCGTATTCTTTTCGATGCACTTGGCAGATAATTTGTTAATATTACTTGAATTACGTATTATTATACGTGTTTTTATTTTCAAATAATACTATCCACATTGCATTACTTTAACCACAATAGCAATATTGATTAAGTGGCTTATTGCTGTTATGTTACATTTCATCATATAACGGCAGATTGTCTAATTTCAGCAAATAATAAACCACACAAAGGTAAGTTACCGAATTAGCTGAACATATTATCCTATTTGAGAATAATTTTTCTTCAAATATTCTTTTGTTCGTATCTTTTCTTATAGACAAAATCTTCCAATAAAATCACAATTTTAAGGATTATTGGTTTCTTCTAAATGATTCATGTGTTAATATTTTTATGTTTGCCTATTTTCCTTACAGTTTGGTAATCTCATATTTTGTATTCGTGCAATCATTGAGCTCTATAATTGAGTAGACATTCACTTCCATTGCATTATTACAATATATTACTACGTGCAAAAGTTCATGCTATTTTGTTAAAGAGTGTATGTTGATGTTTTTATTAAATGTAATGATTTTGTATTTAAAAAAATAAGATTCACTTCTGATAATGTGAACATATACTGTATATAATTTCAGATTAACTAGTTGACCTTGTTTATCAACGAAATCGGTGCATACTGCATCTCATACATAATGTGAATAGCCATTGCACATTACCGTCCGATCGATATCATTGATCACGTAAACTGTATTTCATAGCGGAGAGGAGAAATTAATTTGAATCAGTACTCCAAATAACAGCGTTTCACAAAATTCTTTAATTACTTCAGCTGTATTCACTTCAAGTGACGCTATCCAGCACATCCATTGGAGTGTTCTTCTTTGTTCTGCCCGAGTAATTTTAGAGTTTATTCAGTGCAGCGCAATTAGTGCTAACTGTAAATTTGAGTGATTGGTAAATGATGTTACTGCTGTTTAATAATAAACCGTAATAGAAGTCGTCGTCTACACGAAGAATCAGATTAAATAGAATTTTTTAATTTTGATTAAACCATTGTGAAAACATGCCGTCATTTCATTATACAGGGCAAACTGAATGTTAGATTTAGTTTCCTCCGGTATTTTTTCGAAACTCTCCGTGAAGAAATAATGAGGGTAGATGTTTCTTGGTTCTGCAGCTCATTCAAGGCCTTGGATTACCGGATCGACTATGGACTGTTAACTTACGTGACACATTCCGTATTGATTCTCCGGCAGTCTTTATCCCAGTCTCCGTGACCATGACGGCACAAACATCAAAGCCCATGCCAGGATTCGAACCTGGACCGACGGAGGTCGGCAACGAAAATACGTGAATATAAAAATCTCTGCTCCGATGGAAAAGGTCATAAGAAAAGTTTTCTCGCGAAACCACTCGAGTCCAACTACGATGTGCGTTGGCTTCGGACGTGGACAAACCACGACAAGGTGTTCTTCTGGGTACAAACTGAATGTGATTTCGCCTCTGTTATCATCTTTATATTTAGACATTGCAAACAACAAGTTGTTAACGACTGAGAAGAGTGCGTGGTGAAGTACGAGCTGAGGTGTAACAGTATATGAGATTAGTTGAACGAGGGAGGAAAGTCAAGTTATTTGAATAGCTAAGAAGTGATGAGCTGGGGAGACAATCTGACTTTAGTGCATCAAGGCCACATTATGAATACTTCCACCTGAGAGCCGTTCCTAACGCCTGACATTAGACTGATTACGCTAGCAAATCACGTCAAAGTGAGTAAAATTCATTATATCTATATATTTTCTTTTTGGCTCTACAGCTCATTGAGGGTCTGGGCCTACCGGGTCGACTGCGGACTGTCATCTTGCTTGACACATTCCGAACTTGGAGTAAGAGATTAATAATAAAATGAGTTAGCCGAGGTATTTTCTTTAAGTTGGACCCTAAAGTATTTAATTACTGTTGTTACCTTTTTTATTTTGTAAAAAAATTTAATTTGTTTTTAATTACTTCAACCAGATAATTCATTTTTATTTAAATTAAAAATGCAACCCCTGTACATTATTATATATATATATATAGTGCTATCAATTGTCTGATTACAGCAACCTTCGGAAAGGATAAAGCCACAAAATATTAATGCATCGTCTTTTCCAAATAATCGCAAATTCCCTGAAAGAAATAACATTTTATTAAGACGCAATTTGGTTATCAAGTTGTGATGAACACAAGGTGTATTTGGCATTGTTGGATAAGTGTCGTGATACGATTATCAAAAGCTGTAATTGGAAACACATACGAATGATTTGCTTTATATTTGTCCTACTTAAAATATTAATGTGTGTTTTAAACTATAGCTCGCCGAGCATGTAGACAATAAATTATATTGATTCAGTAGTTCATTGTGATTTAGTACCTAGCAATATTTTTAAAATGCTTTTCTGTATTGCCTTTCCTTGAACTACTCTTATTGATCAGTCAGACAATGGGTATATAAAAAAAGAACCGCTTCTAAGAATTTCATACATTGGAAACGTAAATAACTCGGACAAATTACATTCTCAAATTATTTTCTGACAACCGAAACTCAATATTACGTATACAAGTTTTGACTATAGAACTCATATTATGTGAATAATCTCCGTTATCAACTTATTCTGCGTCTAGCGAATTACGTAATTAATTGGATTTGATGCACGTTACTCAAAAACTCATATCAGCATTCGATTTCACAAGTATTTTGTATGTTTGCCTCGTATTATCGTAATATTATTGTCCGGATCGTTATTACGTTTTTGAGAAAGAAATACACTGGGATTTAAGTTGAAACAGATTACCAGAAACGAGAAGCGCAAACTTCAATATAGCTGTGACGAGATACAACCGCTCGTTACTTTGATGCGGAGTTCTAATTACAAACAGACGTGGTGTGGATAAATTGCTCCAGAAATCCCCTAATGGCTGAGTACAAGAGGATTAAAGCATGTGCCGAGTGAAGAGGTTATGAGTCTGGTTAACGTGCTCTGATAAACGGCCGGCATGTAACGCGGAATCAAACCAGCGTAGTGATTAACTGCTGCAGGCAGCTGGTCATAGATGATAAAAGCTTATGCCAATTCCACTAATTTCCTTATAACCTGTAGTATATATTTTTATGACTTGATATACAATTTTATTGTGTGCTTAGCATTGCCATGAGCTAATCATGGAAAGATTTGGAGACATATCAATATTAGCCATTTATATTGATAATACATATGGTACGTATAACTATACGCGTTGGTTTATATTATAGAAGATTGACTTTTGCTAACATATATTATGTACTCCATTCAACAAGTATTATATTATTGATACTTTTCAGAAGTTTTACGTGTTAATTTTCGATTTTTTCCAAGTGAGAATGTGATAACATAGATCCAAGCATATAAATAATACAAATATACACTGACCGTCTACATAATTATGATATTTTTTGGGGGATACGCCAATAACAAGATCAGTTATTCAAAAGATCTTCCACATGAATTAAGGGCACAAATTGCGCCAGCAAATCGTATCCATCATCTTGAGAGATTGTACTCATGTAGTTGGGGCGCATAATTTCATACTGTTTTATCATAATTTGCATTCTACTGTAACCGTCAGTTCCATATTTGGGAAGATTTCTTTATTTGTTTATTGATCTCCAAATTCCTGTACCGTATTTCCTAACAATTGTTGTATTTTCTATTTACCTACCAGTCAGTTTAATTTAATTAGATTGTTAAATAGCCGCCACCGAGCAAATGCCCAATAGCAGCTAAGTAATAATAATAATCTAATAATACGATAAATTGATAATTACGAGTTAAAAAATTATTTTAAAACTACTTTAAAGTTATAGTCACGTTAATATTATTTCTGAATGAAATAAAATAGAGCATAAACATCATTATAAATAAACATGTTAACATTTTAGAGATAAATGTTAGTTATTAGTTATTTATTACGTCTAAACTGAACTAAAAACTCGTATAACTTTTGAATAAAATAAATCTTTAAATTTGGTTTACTTATAAACTTAGATCACAATTCACGTTTTCTTTTGACATCTTTCATAGTTCATAAACCCAATGCATTAGCTTGTAATCAGATTTTTCCAATACCCGTTGACGGAACAATGGGATGAACAAGAGGGACACATTGCAGGTCGGACACATTGTTGGCTGATATCGATTAACCACAGCTGTTGTTAACAGTGATGCCAAACTATCTAAAAGCGTGGAATTTATAATCTAAATCCTAACATAAATAAACAATTTAAAAACATTAATAATTCCAGATATAAGTTTTACCGACGACAGTTATCTACAATTTTCCATACACATTTCATACTTTTCAAAATAATTATTTTCTCCTTATTCCAGTATAGATCGCAGCACTGTAGTATATTTGACAACATTTATCCCTTTCCTTGACGCTCTTGAAGAGCTGATTATACCAGAAAAATTCGAGGACTTCGTGCCCATCACTTGATGTGAGCAGAGGTATATTTTTTGTGTTCCGAATAAAGAGATCACCTTGGACTTAGAAAAGTTTACTACAACCTGATAAAAGCTACAGTGATTCAGGATTTGGAAAATATTGAGTGATTTCGGAAAATCAATCAAACAACCGTATTAGTTGACGGTGAAATTGCGGTAGTACGTCGAAATTTTACTCCGATTTTCTCAACATTACAACAAGACGACCCATAATCAATATCCTGGTGTGCATTCATCCATTCCGTGAAGTGCGGACGGACGACTTGTGATTTCTACAGGCCACTACAGCGACTACTACAGAGCCATCCTTTGGTTCTGAACTGGCCGGCGAATCTTCTGGGGATATAGTGGTAGATATCGCGAGCCTCCCTGACCGCTGCGCATCGTCTGTACCACCGCGGACAAACTGGCTTCAATAGGGTCGACTTCTTAGACGCACATGCATAAATAAAGTGAATGTTTCAATTAAACGCAATTTGACTTTAACAAATACCCGAATTGAAAGTGTAAAGACGCTCTTGATTAACCAATATTTTATTTGTCTGTGCGCTCCTATCATTAGTATGTTTAATGATTAACAAGCTGTTACGTGATCATTATTGACAACGAATAATGTAATTGGATTTTCATTGTACATACGTGTTCAAACAAAGTGGTTAAACGAACTGTATATTTACTATCGACGTGTGCAATCCGCATACGTATTTTATCCCTTCATAATACTGGCGAATATGTTGAAATTCGGGAGCATATAAATTTAATTTATGTAAAAATATTCATTAAAGATTCATTTAATGTTTCGCTTTCAACAGTCTTATGTTCTTCAAATCTGTCTTCTTCATATTTGTGTAATTAGAATAAATATTGTATTGTATAATTGATAATGATATTTTACCTTATATTTCCTCTCCCGATATCAGAACTCCTCCTTTGCATTATTCAAGCGTAAAGAACTGAGGTAGCCCAAGATCACACACCAACTGCATTCGTATACCACATGATTTTTTCCCAACGCTAGACTGTCCAATCTTTGTCCACCTGTTCGAATTGGAGACTTTTTCTCTTCTTAACTGCAGACAACTAAGTGTTTCGAACAAACGTTCGGCAGAGTTTGAAGACGAGTGCGATTAGAGACCACTTGGTTAGCAATTGATGGAATTAGATGCACCGTTGCTCTTCTTTTGCTTTGTTCCAATCTTGCCACTCTTCGTTTTTCACGTATAGATTCAGTATTCCGGCAGATAGTCCAGACTAACATTTTAATAACGGGTTCTATGACCATGACCTATTATCATAACGCAACTGACAGCCTGTTACATTCCAAATTATAACTTTGTTCGTTCCCCATCTACTAATTTCTGGAATTAATTATAGAGCATTTGTTTCCTTTAAAACGAAATAAATTCGATCATATTTATAATTTTTTCAATGTGTGAAAATCACGCTTATCACACACCATGAAATATTTCGATGTAATAGGGTTCCAGAAAAAACACATAACACTGTCATATGGCGTTTGGTTAACTATGATCATAACTCCCATGATTGTCTCAAACTACTACAACATCTACTCGAGCTATATTTAAATCATCCTATCCTACATTCGCCTAAGTGATTGGTCGAGCTTTAGGTACTTGTTCCAAGTTCTTCCGATAACAGGGTTGTTGTGGGAATGTAGGTTACCTGACTCCATGACTTGATGCATTGACAGGATTTGCGGGGCAGCTGGAAGAATGTTATAATGCCTATGACGCCGGAGCATACACCCACCAAACCTAGGAAAGGGACCTCATCTTAAGGTAACGTTGATTTAAATTCCTTGTTTAGTATCCAGGAAAGGAAAATCTCAAAATAGAAAGTTAACCCTTTTGGCTTGTTCCATACACCTGACCATGCTTCTTTATATATTGTAAAGAAAAACTCGATTTACACTATTCTCTTTTATCTCAGATCGCTGCAGCTTTCCACTCTTGTTACGTCGAATAGTAAACTCGCAATTCTGGGATTCGATTAGCAGGGCGCCTGGTAATTTTACTGCAAGAAAACCCTAACCCTTGGCTGCCTTGTTCTCGCTTACGCAACCATTTTTTCAAATCCTTTTCTATGCTATTTAAGTGGAGCTGCTAACAGGTGGATACTCTCGTATAGAAATATAAAATGAGCTATCACCAATTGAAGGGTACAATAGTTTAATTAAAAGGATTGTGATCACGTAATGCCACAAACAAGTGAATAGTGTTTTACATGTAGACGGAGAATATTTTTTGACCAGAATTTCTGAACTAACTGTGGCGTGCCTTTGGCCGACTTACACGTTATGTAACTAAAGTGATTTGTGCTTCCGGTCACTACCAATATTGGAGACGTCGAAGCCAGGATTAGCATTTCTAAAAGAAGTTGACGGCCTGAGGTAATTGAAGGCTGCATATTTATGGTCAGACGAAGCAAACGTTCCCTGGTAACATATAGCCAAGTTCAAATAAGCGTTCTACTCATCCTAAAGTACTCCTAAAATTATTCATGTGTAGAAGATATTTTTGAATAATTAGAATTAATTCTTTTGCCTCTTTGAGAGGTAATATTAGTAGAAGATTTTATTTCATTGTTTGAATTGGAGAAGTAAGCGTTTTTTAATGGAACGGATAAAGGAATTAGTTGCACCTTCAATTCAATCAGAACACATTCTGCTTATATTCGAAATGCTTTTATATAAATATATATTCCAACGGCCAAGTTACAATATTTTAAACTATAACAGAGGCCAAACAGTAATTACGGACATATGACGGAGGTCGAAACTCCATCAGTATTCACTGCTAGCTCATTTTAAACAGAGACGAAAATGGAAGACATTTCTTGCCTGTGCATTGTATGGCGCCAACGAAAAAGCATCTGCTTCTTGCTACTGTTAGTTACAGACAGCGTGTCATGTATAATCTTTGTAATATTCAAGGACTGCATCCGAAATCTCAACTTATTATTTAGAATATATTTGAGTTTTTTCAAATACAAAAATTTTCATAGCAGGCGACTTAAACTTACCTGAGATGAATTTGCCAATTTGAAAGCCAACTATTAGTAAATATTAATTTGGGTAAACGGGCTAACACTGGCTACATGATGTAAAATTATTTAGAAGTTTCTCGTATTCGTTCAGAGGAAACTGTAATAATACTAGAAAATTTTCCGGGAATAAGCAACCATTATAGTAATACTAGAAATGGAGTTTCAATCGCTAAAAAGATGATGCACTTACAAAATAAATTCTCATTTTACCTTGTATTCAACGAAAAAGGAATATCCATGACTCAAGTGCAGAGGGTCTTGCATTCAATGTATTCATCCTTAGGGCTAAATTGCTGAGAATAAATATACCAAAACTGAAAACCAAGAGGCTTGGACAATATTTTCACACAAATTATTAAAGTGGGTGGGAGGTTACTTAATGAGACAGTTCAGTATAGCTAAAAAAAATACCTTTATATTACTCACATTCTATGGTCTAGTGACAAGGGTGTCTGCCTCGCACCACAGAGGTCCCGGGTTCGAATCCTGGCATGGGCTTGGATGTTTGTGTTTTCTGAGAAACCATACGCTGTACGCTGGATACAAATACTTCTTGAGCGACCGTCAACAAAGCGTTACTGTTGGGCAGGAACTATCGAAGGTAGGGAATGCAACTTCTGGCGTTCCACAAGGTTCCGTGATTGGTCCGTTATTATTTCTAATTTACATCAACGGTTACCTTGTGGAGTTAAGTAAAAGTTAAGGTTCTTTGCCGGTGGCCGAGTCATATGTAAGAATTAATGGATAGATTCCACGAAGTAGCTCTTCAACATGATCTTCTTATAATACCATTTCATAACTTAGGCATCACTCCATTTTGTGACGAGAACCCTAACAAAGAGTACAATCGAGTTCGGAAAGTGACCAATAAATCACTCGTACGGCCTATTTTCGATTACGGCAAGTCTGCTAGGATCTATGTAGTACGAACGCTTTCATAGAATCCCTAGAATAGTCTAAGAAAAGTGGAAAAATACACAAAACGGGATCCTCGACATGGTTGCGAGAAACTCGGTAAATTGGAATGGGTATCTCATCAAACGAGACGTAGGAATGCAACATTCAAAACATTCTAGACACAGACTTAGGATGTATATTCATGAACGTTTGCAAGACCCGAACTAGCTGGGTAGGGAGGATCATATAATTAAAATAAGATCGCGAAACCAGAAAAAAAAGACTTGGGTAAGATATTTCGGAATACGAAACGATATAAGAATGAATTATCTGCAGCAGTGTTTGGTTTTCTACTTACTGGAGCAAGGTTCACAGAAAAATGTGGAGTGACCTATAAATTGCGTGGAAGAAGGATCAAGGAATATGTAGTCAAAATGGACAGACATTTATCTGTAAATAGTTGTATTATATTGTACTTAAAAGTTAGTAGCGTATACTGACTAACACCGGACTTCTTCCATTTGCAATTCTAATAAATACATTCATTTCAATAATAAAAATGTTAAGGTCAATGATTGATATTTGTGCAACGATCAGTATTACACTATGCAATATACTACATATTTAGTAGAATATCAGTTAGTGGATTTCTGGAATACGCCAGATACATGACGTTAAAACCAGTTGGATATACCGTGGATAAAGCAGATAGTACACATATATTTCTGCCATACAAATTGACTTCAGGCACGGAAATCGACAGCGATGATCAAGAGGAGACTGTATCACCCCTTTTACGTCGGAAAATATTTCGGAGTACAGGTTCGTAAATGCGGGTTTGTTGAATAGGATCAGTCACTCAATCACGTGTTCAGGAAAGTCCAATTTCCATTAGGCAGCTTCCACCACGATGTATCTCCACATCGTACCGTTACTCCACTATTTTTCCAATAGCAACATGATTCTTCCACATAAGAATCTCACCTGTGCCAGGTCTCCCTTCACCATCCATGATCACTCAGATGAAATATATAAGTCCAATTAAAACAAAATACATCTTCAAACTATAAACCTTAAAGCTAAATTATATTAAGAAGAACACAGTGTTATAAAAACAAACTTAATATCTAAATTCAGCAGCATTAATAATAAAATAAACAGGGGTGTCGGGGTTTTATATCAGAATATATATATTGTAGCAGATCCGTCATTTCCGGCCAACTCTTCCTCAATATCGTAATTTAACACTTTTAGGGCGCCAGGTATTTTTCTATAAAAACACCAAAAGATGATTTCTAGTTTAAGTTTATTCAGAGCATAAAGTTGGTAATCTATAGGGCGTGGTCACTCCTTCATTCTCCGCTAACACTCAAAATTCGTTAACGATTCACGGACCACAGTAGCTCCATCTAAGAAGACATTCCAGTCTCGACTTCTCTGTACGCTTCCGCTTTCTCAGCTACTCCACAATACGTCTCCCTCCCCGACAACAATGTCTGTGTCGTGGCGCGAAATTTGCCCAACAGGTCGCAACCCGCAAGCTACAATCCTGCTCGTATATTGTTTTTATCTGGGGCTGTAATTTTAACATGTTACAATATATATATATAGTAACATGTTAATATATATAGTTAGTTAGTAATTTACCAATACGAAATTGAGTGTGCCGACCTTCCCTGGAGTAGTGGTCAGTATTCCTTCGCATCACAGAGGTCCTGGGTTCGAATCTTAGGATAGGTATGGAGGTATAGACGTTGTATGTGCGTTTTCTTACCGTGAAACTATTATAATTAACAAGAAAAAGAGTTCTCCTAACGTAGTCTCTAATAACCATAGTTGTTGATACGACTCTAAATTAAAAAAAGATGGTTATATCTAAAAATCAATGGCCTCTTATTTTTATTATGATAAGTATAAGAACATTTGTCAAAATGTGAAATTCTGGCATGCAATTGAGACACAAATGGAGGCTAATCAAAAACCGCAAACGCGCCCATTACATCTCCAGTGCAATTCCCAGAGTTCTGTAGGACACTGCTGGACAGGCATGTCTCTCATAGATCTTTCCAACACCGAACGCTTGCAAATTTACTAATACAGCAAATACTCATCAATTACCATGGGGTTTCGATTCGACATCGTGGAGGAACGACTGTAAAGTCATTGCCAACGAGCTGAATTTAGGGCCTTGCTGAACAAGACAATTCTAAACCACCTTTAGAAGTTATAATTCCTGTTTAAATACTACGGAGCCCAATTACCATGAGATCGTGTTATTTGTTCCTGTCAACTTTTCCATGTGGACAGGACGTGTGTTTAATTTTTAAATAACGAATGTGACAGTAATTATGAAAAAAAGAAATGGCGGTTCTCGAGGTGGGATGCAGCGATGCGGCATACTATGCCTCCAAAATAATCAAGAAAATGTGAGGACGAGAGCGACAATCTAGCTGAGGTACGAAATAAAGGCTGGCGGCAGTTCTGCATGGACGCACATTGTTTAACATGCCGAGGATCGCAAGGACCACATTTTAATTCTGGAGCTTGTTCCCAGACCTCGAAAAATACGCCAGTCATATTTATATTTATTTTTTATATGGAAAACTATTATTTTTAAAGGTAATGTTTCTAGGACGGTTTCACATGGCACAACAAAATAATTTTTCTACGCTCATTGATCTCAGGACGGATAACCTGAGGCTTTAGTCACGTCACCCATATCTGGGTGGCGGGTATGCTTCCGTGGGGTCCTGTCACCCAAATATTGATGACGCTTTTCTTGTTCAACTTATACATGTTCAGCTGGATTCTTAAAAAGAATTAAATGTAAAAAGTTCCTAAACAAATATGACTTTAGAAAGCAGTAATTTCTGTCGGGATATTTTAGTAAAAGAATTCAATAATATTAAAAGCGATTAGATTTATTAGTCTACTGATGCACAAATGATCCATTCACAACTATTTTAAAAATTAAGGTAATTGTGATATTTCAAAATTCAAAAGAAGAGACCAAATGAGCGTGTTGGTAATGTAAATGGACATGCAAGAATGAAACATCTTCCATTATAACAAAAGATTTGTGCCAGTGCAATATCTAGATTACAGTTGAGCAGCTGATACTGCCTCAGATTTGACGGAGAAAAAATAAGCACTAAAGGATAATGTCATCAACGAGATTGCAAGTGACAAATGCTCAAGAGAATATAATCATGTTCTTAAGAAAAACTAAATTGTACCCTGAAGTGTATATTAAAATTGTATATTTATATGTAACTTTCAATTTTAAAACTGTATACGTATACATTGGTCGTGAAGGCCGGAATTAAGTCTGCTGGAGAATTGATATATTGACCACGTGTCACTCCAAATTCGGAATTTGCCATGCGAGATAACAGTCCGCAGTCGCTCCTGTAGGTCCAGGCCCTCAATGGGCTGTAAAGCCAAAGAATAATAATAAGAAGACATAAATGTAAAGTTAAAGTTGCACATAGCAATTTAAAGTCAAAATTATATAAATGGCTCAAGAATATATTGTTGATTCGACTAAAAATAAAATTATATATATATATATTGTAACATGTAAAGTTACAGCCCCAGTCGATTGTCGATATGCACGGCATGCAGGCGACGTACGCAATTGTTTTGCTCCTGACCTCAATGGCTGTCACAAGTAACGTGGTAAAGCTAGGCTGTGCATTCAGTTTTCGCGTAAAATGGAGATGCCAATGACCGATGCTGCGCGGGAATTTACTAACCTGCGATTGGTGGGTGAGGTCATGTGACCGCGATTCTATAGGTTGGGGCAGGCCAGGAAAAAACTGAATGGGAGTCGGCGGCACGAGGCGATGTAGGAAAGATGTGTGGTGACCCATGAATTTCTTCGTGATCACGTGTACCGAAGTTTAGCAGCCACGCGTGTGAGTTTAGGCGGATAAAGGCTGGCTACTAGACCGCGAGTATGTAGTGCTAGACTTAAAATAGTATCGCGTATGTGTTACTGGTGTAATTAGTTTAAAGGGGGCTAATAGAAAGGTTGATTGAGTGACCACGCCCTGCATTAGATTATTTAACTCATGTTCTGATTTGAATTAAACTAATTTATTTGAGCTTTTGGTGTTTTTCTGTGGAAAAAATACCTGGCGCCCTATATTATTCATTATCAGAGGAGTAAATCCTATTACAACGTAATAATCAACAGTACAGTATTTAACCATTTATTTAATAGAAATGTTATCTGGAATTAACCCATAGTTATGGAGACTAAAATTTTCGTATTTCTCGTGACACAGTTGGCAGGGATACTTGCTACAGTTACTTAATAAATATATTTTTTCAATATTTAAATAACACTTCAATTACTCATCAGGATAAAAGTTACTCGATACCAGTATTAAGGTAATTATTTGGTTTATATAATTTATTTAACATTTTTGCTTTATTTTGAATTTGTAAACATTAATGCGTACAACATGTTAACTGATATTCGAGTCTAATAACGAGTATTATGCTAATGGTTGAGTAAACCCACGCACTGATGTACGTACAATCAATAAACGCATTATATCTGACGCACTGTGTGTAGCAACAGTGAAATTGAATTTACTAGCATTATACCACCATTAACGGTTATTGTGCAGTGTAATTAGGGGCGCTTTCTCTCAAACCTCATTAGTATCTCTTAGCCTCCTGTGGTAGGTTTCATTTTTGTAAGGAAATCTTGTTAATGCTGTCTTTGGGAACATGAGCGTTGGGATGTTTCATTTTATCAGAGGTTATTTTGATGAACCCACACAATATTATTAATACGATATGACTAGATTCTGTTTCATTTGATCCGTGTGATGTGGCATAGCATAGGATTTAATATATCGAAGGAAGTATGCACATATTCTCAATATCAAAAGTTATACAGAATTTGTATCTAAATATGTCAGCAGGAATTTCTATTTGCTCAGATGGCGTTGGGGAGATTGGTAATTGTGGATCTACTCATGGCAGAGAACTTCCTGCAGTCAAAGAGAATACGTGGGATGCTTAGGGTCAATTCACACGTGCTACATTCCGGCTGCGGCGCTCTAAGGAAAAGGTGAGAGTCGATTAAATTGGTGTGCAAGGTCCTGATTCTGCCGTCAGGGTTACATTTACTGACAGTCTTGAGGTTTACTCCGCATTTTTCCTTATGTCGCACTGTAGTTCACCTTTCCTTTAAGACCTCAGGATTCCAACCTTGCAGTCCCTGCTGGTGCAAGTGGGGTTGTTTTGTAACTTAGCCTCTTCATTAGCTGGGTGGTCCGCTCTGTCGAACCCCAATATGTCGGTATACAAACGATCCTGATCTGGTGGCCAGAAGTTTGTATTTGGCACATGTTGTCCCTGACTGTTAATAACACCGTTTCTGCTCTTCTGATTGGTTAACCTGTGGATAGAGACCGTGGAATCCGTCAGTATAAGGCTATAGGAATTTGGTGATTCTGGGTACATTTCTGTGGACATATATATGGCATAAATTGCCACCATTGCGACTGATGTTTCCGGATTTAAAGATAAGGATTATCCGATGCCCGTTGCAATTATACTGCAGTCAACTCCTAAGGTCTTTGAAGCCTCTGTGTAAATTCCAGTCACCTTGTTTTGGGATGATGGCACTCCTTTAATGAAGAGTTGGTTCATTGAAAGCGTTAATTGGTAATAGTTAAGTGGTAATTCCTGTGTATCGTACGGTTACATGATTGATCTTAGGTCTAACATTACCCGTTGAATATCAATATATGATTTAGATAATAGCCATGCACCGATTTTGTCAAAATTGTGTTAATGGGTATAATTATTTCTAAGAAAAGAAAAAAACAAAAGTAGATCTATTTCTGGAGTTCTGTTTTAGATAACCACAACGATAAAGTCCGGATCTACACGTTATCTGAAGGAAAGTTGTATTAAGCCTTCTTTATTAGCAATACTACTCAAGACAAACTTGATACGCAGCCCATAAGAGTGAAATAAGTTTTATGATTTCAGTTCCTAAGATGGTTTTAACCAACTATGACACGATAAAATAAATGAATGAATATTAACAATACTGAAATTTCTATTAAATCATTTAAATATAGATTTTAAAAATACTGAACTGTCCATTATATAATAAAGTTGTGAGTTCTGTGTTCAAAGTACTCTGACGATTAACAATCATATTTCTAGGCATAGAGAATGGTTTATTTTGTTGGACTGTAATCAATTTCCACTTATGTTAATTTTTGTTTATTTACAAGGTATATGCACTATTTACACAGTCTCAGTGCAACAAACGGAACGGCACTTCATAGTGAACGTGATGTGCATAAATACACACTGTTATGTGTTTCTAGTTTAAGCACGGTAGTACTGAGAGCTGTTGTCTATTCTACAAAACAACAAGTTCTCTGTGTACTGTAACTCTTGTTTCTATTGCATTAACTTCTTATTAAAAACAAATATTAATTCAATATAGTTAATAGTCTTATTGAATATTATGGTTGATTTCTTAACAGACAAAAGTATCTTTGAGGGAGTGGGAGCATTCAGCAAGGATTAATGGCATTCGGGTGGTCACTGGTGGCTACATGGGAAGTTGGTCAACTGAATGTCTATACACATGCATACTGAATCAAAAATTTAGCCAGTTTCTAATCGTCTTAAGGAGATGCAATTAATTTATTTTGGGAATTATTCGTGTGTGATGAGGAAGCTATATACACACAAACACATACACATATGTGTGTATAGTGCCGTTACGCTCGCTTCACATGTCCGCCTTGCTCTCATTGTACACCGTTTTATTCCTTCCTACGAATCTCTAATCATATACTCCGTCGTCATGATATTACGTGGGGGTAGCGCTCTGGTGGCGACGAGCAAAGATACTCCGTGATATAGGAGGAAAAGTGGAGGGGAGCGAGCGAGTAGCGTGAGCGCAACCACGAAGTAGCTTCCTTTGGGACGTCGCCTTGGACGGTCCAGTGTAGCCCTGCCTGCAGTACTACCCTCGGAACCGAACGGCGGTGCAAGCCTAGAAATGTGAAATGTGAACTTTTTACTAGTTTCAATTAACCTTGGAATGTTTTTCTTTCTTTTGTTCACGTGAAGAAGTCGTTGTTAATTTTTGTATTCTACTTTTGATTTTCCCTTATCACTAACTGCTACGTGGTAACCCGATACGTCTGATCTAAATTACGACGACGGAAAGAATAATTTAGTTATAATATATGAAGGGATATAACAAGCTGCACTTTCTTTGCTTATTTTACTCATTTTGATTATGTTGCGTGCTATTTTTTGTGATGTGCGCAGTTTTTTGCAGTGGAATGTGACTGCGACGTACGCACTAAATGGACTTGGCCACGTGGGGCGAATTTCCCGCGTGTTCGTAACACGTGGAATTCCGTTTCCAGAAAGTCCTAGAACCTACTCGATGCGGATGGACTGGAAGACGGAACCTATTGGGTGATTCGAACACGTGGCTCAAAGGAACCAATGGTAAGCTCTCCGGGAATTATCGGCGATTGGTCGAGGAAGTCGAGGGAACCTAGAGCAAGCAGACGGAAAGACACTTAGGATCGGAGCGTCTAGGAGAACGTTCCACAATTGCGATCGAGACGTCAGCGTGAACGGAAGTTCACTTGCAACCGGGGTCGAAGCATGCGGAGGCGACATGGAGCAGCAATGTCCGAAGTACGATCGGAACGTAGAGGTATTTGGGAGACGCTCCGTGCCTGCCCGAGCGAAGAAGATTTCCCCCGCTGCTAGACGCAACGTGTCTGAGCGAGCGAAGACGATTTCCACCACCAACAATTCGTGCCTGTCCCGTACCTACCCGCAACAACGCCAACTGACAGCGCGACTTCACCCGATCGACGCTTTGTTGGGATCCACGTGCTCCCGTGAACGAGAGCGGTCACATCCTGGTTTCTGCTTCCTCCTGTACCAGGCCTGCACGCTGCCGCTTGCGAACAGCTCGCATTCTGGTGCCGCTGAGGAAGATTCCTGCCAGTGATACACCGCCCCGTGCTGCAGCGACAGAAACGTGGGATGCTGAACACTTGAATGATACAATTATATTTTTCTTGAGAATTGTTGTGTTCATTATTATTCCTGTCTTCCCATGGCATACCTCTCACTTAGAATTTCTTACCTTCAAATGTGAACCCCAAACTCGTTCCTTATAAATTTGCAGTACAGACTTGGCATACACTCTTCTCTGAGCGTATTTTTGTAACTAACAAGTTGTGCTATAATCATCCTTGTTTAAGTACATGGACGAATGAACAAGAGTAGTTGTCGTCGTGTTACATATTTGGCACCAACGTGGACCTGTTTAATTTTGGTTCTTGTTGTATGTACATATTGTAACGTACCATGATGGTCACACTGTAAATTTTAAAATTGTTCTGTTGCTGTGGATCCGGCTGCAGAGTGATCATAGCAGATAAACCAATGTATTTTTCATTACAATATTTCGACAGACAATTTGTTTTAAGCACATTTACATTTATTTATTTTGTTACTTAATTCGATTCTTCTTTTGGGCAGTAATTGGATTTAATGACTTTTAAAACATTTTTTGAAAATAATTTTCTTCCAAGGAGATAGTTGTGCTTTGGTCCGATTAGACGCTCCAACAATGAGCCCGGAAAGAAGGGAGATAAGGAGGCTGGAGGCTGTACGTCACAATGGCGGCAGTACAGTTGGAATCGTCTTGTCACGAGTGCATATGGACATCTTCGTCTAATTTATCTACGAGAAGAGGCGGGCGATGTCGTATCCAGGTGCAGTGCGCGGTAGCCCAGCGGCCACTGGTCCCTTCACACTGCTAAGCGGACAGAAGATGGTTCCCACCTCAAGTGACGTCGGGGTCCTGCATAACCTTCATAGGTGCGTGAAACGCAAACCAACTACAACCAGAGAAATTAGTGACAGGTGACAGGGTGTTCAAGAACAATGAAATTTGTAGGTTTTTTGTTTTCTATTGTCAGTAATCTGACCCAACTTGTAATTACATTTATTTCCTCAAAATGTTGTTTTTCTCTGACTTAATATTAACGTTGAAGCTTTTTTGGTGTGTGGTTTTTTTTCATTTATTATTTTTGGTGCCCTGAAAAAAGGAAAAAAGAAATTAGAAAGTTATTATAAGTGTTCCATACTTAGAAAGTAGTATTCAATCGCTTACGCCTTGCCCCTCCCAATCCATACTCATTTCGGTGAGACAAGGAATTTGATCATTAGCAAGACGTTGGAGGTGGTGGCAAAGGACTCGACACCCTGGAGGTCTCTTGTGGAGTAGCCGGACAGATCAGTAAAGAAGATAGTTACAAGTGAAAAGTCGGAGTATATCCTGTTACTTCTACAACTCTGCAGGAATTGGGAAACCTGAATATTCCAGTTAGATATGGGTGATGTATGAAACGAACATGTGAGCCATCCTTAAATTGGCCATCTTGATTCCAAGTTAAATTTTTTATTGTGATATATCAAATAACATCAGCATTTTCTGACAAGTTCAATCCTGTAAACAGATTGGAAGTAGCAGTTGTGGTTTAAAAGTTACAACACATTTTGTTTGGAATTACAGACTAGACTATTCTCCATAAAGGCATTCATTTAATGGGTTAAGCATGTTGTAACACACATTTGAAGGCGCTGAATCCAATCATCATGCCTCTCAGAAGTATTTACGCAGCAATTTTGGCTGACGATTCTTCAATGCGTTTCTGGAGATAGTGACTATTGCTGATGAAATGTGTTGGACCTAGGAGTTTACAATTATAACGAAACGTGTGTATTTCTGAGCAGGTGATTATGTCAGTAGATGGCGAAAGCTTCTGTTGTTTAAATTTTGTCTGTTAGCTGTTTTTTTACAAATAAAAATTGAGGACAGTTGAAAAAGGTCGATTTTTATTTCGTCTTATCAAGAACCTTATTTTTGTGTTTCAAGGGATAATCTTTGTAATCTAATTTCTGACCAGTAGAATGTTTTGTAGCACCAGTCCGCTTATTTAATTGCCACGCCACAAATACTATCGAGAACTGTTTGTAGTTCTGTTAATTTTTTTTTATCAAAACTAGTATAATTGACTCGTTTGAACAAAATATAATGTAACACTTAGTTATAGTTTGTTGTTTTAACTTGCCTTGACATTTAAAGAGAAAGTATAAAGAGAAAAATAAGCATTATTTACAAATTTAATAAATAAATCATATAAAATCATATTATTTTATTATATAACAATAAAGCAATGATGTACAGATATAATACAAATCTTACTGACACAATTTGAACACAAGAAACAACACCTCGCGAACCTCTCAGGGTAAATTACCGTGGGAAGATTTTAACTATTACCATTTATAAGTATTGCAACAAGTCTTCATAATTCGGCATTTAGAAGTTTGTTTTATTAGTTGAGAGATTAAACTACGTTCTCCAAAATAACAGCAATTACTGACGACGCTAGTACTTAAAGCCGTAATGAGAAGCCGCCAGTGGCAGAATTCCAATCTTCCTTCCAAACGTCACGCTCTATGTTCTTTTGGTTTCTCAATGCCTACAAATTGCCTCATAGTAGTCTCATACGCTTCGAATACTTAAAGGGAAAACTTCAAGACACTTCGTCTGGTTTAGGTTTGAAGATCTGGGACATTCAATTAACCCTTCAGATTGCACGTCCATTGGAACTTATGCATGTTTTTCTGGTTTCTGTATTTATATGCGCACAATAATTCCAGATACAAGTCAATTTCATTCTTATTAGACTCATTTTTGCTACTCTTTAATGACCATCTCTTCACTTCTTCTTGAGAAACAAAATTTAATTATATCTCATAAGACTTTATAAATGGAAATTTAGAAAAGCAAACATGTATGTTTTGAACATCAAAGCAAACAATATTGACCTTTTACAATACGCCTCGGTAGCGTAACATTGCACCATGAAGTACAGAGACGTGTTACTTTCATAATATTGGGAGAATAGAACTCTTTATATGATAAATATCCTGAAACGTTATTCAGGGCCAACATTTCTAAACACATGAAAACATCTTGAAAAATTTAAAATAATAAACTTGAGAAAATGACCCGACTATCGTTAATTACTCATCACTACAGTTTAATGTCTATGAAAATTAATCTGGATATTCAACTAGGTTGGATAATCGCAATAAATTACTAAATGATTCCAAAAATTTCGTACAATACCAGCAAATGAATATAATCTAATGTCACTGTTCAGAGATTTGGTTTACTTGTTATCTGCAACAAATCATTTCAGATATTAATGAAATCACATTCCAGAGCCTAGGAAATAAAAGGAAAAGTTTGTGATAAGTGAGAACGTTTTCAGCAGAAAATATCACTCTGCGATATTCGTAATTTTCTGGAGATTTACATAAACGTGTACGTGGCTTACTTGTCTCCTACATTTATGCGTTTCCTTGAGACGAGACAACTACAGTTATTACTGCTCCATTGTGATGTGGAGGGACAGGACAGACGTCTTCCTGCTTCGTATCTGCTTCCGTGGTTTCCATTGTGTAAGCTATTCGCTCATCTCCGGTACGATGCCTAGTTCAAACATGGCATTAGCTTGATGATCATACATTACGTTGATATTGCCTGAGGATTTCAAATTTGGATTGCTAATTGGAAAATATGCCTTTACTACCTTCTATCGATTATAGCAGCAGATATTTGATGAATTTAAGACAATAATAATTTCAAAATTAATTAAAAATGTGAATATGGTGATCTATAGTAACTCATAGTTACACCATCCTATTTGTTTTCTTTACTCAAATTGCACACTAAAGCAGCGTCTCTGACAAACATTCCAAGAGGGGAAAAATGTATTTATCCCTTTATCCCCCTTTACGTTTGTGCACTTATTATGCTACACCCAGTAAGCTCACAGGATATATATGAATTGTCAATAAATAAATAAATATATATATATATATAAAGTACTGCTAGTAACGTGGCATTGTTTTTGACGGCACGTATTATTTTTTCACGTCTCCAGATAAGCAATGGTAGCCTATCGCAACCTCGACTTCTAATCTTACGAACTTGTTTTTAAAGAAACCAGTTGATTCCAATTTAAATATTCACAACAAGATTCAATTCATTTTTATTATTATTATGATTTCACGAATAATGAACAATGGTGTTCCATTCGTTCATGCAAGGTCAATATATACAGGTCGGTCCACAATGCTTCTCATGGAACCGCCATCTTGGTTCGGTAATCGTGTCGTCTACTATGTAGTATCATATATAGTTTTCTTTGGATAAGATCGGTTTATTCTATTATAGATTACCAGATACAGATCTTGGTTTATATAGATCATAACTGTTCGACATTGAATTCATGGCGCTTATGCAACAAGTTTCAAAATAATGTAAATACTCAGCTGTTGGCAGTTGAAGATGTCGATAAGCAGTCTGCATGGCAAGTAATTTACCGGATTCAGTGTATTTTTAAAATAGTATTTTACGCTGTACAAATTTTTTTTCAGATGTTATTTTGTATTTGTGTGACACCTATGTGTTCCATACCTTCTAAACCTCTTGTAAAATAACCCACATCAAACAAATAATTTGCATTAATGCTGTAACGTTGATTTGGTGTACGAGAAAGTTTAACTCGTCAGTATTTGGCATTGCGTGAGGCAATCTGAATTACATGTAATCAGACATCTGTGGTGCATGCAACCCCCTGTGTAATCTAGATTTGTGATATGTGCGGGTGCGTGAGATGATGGTACACGAGGGAGAGGAGGATCACAAAACGCGATATTATAACAAAGTCAAGTCTCTGATCGTACTAATTGCGACTAAGTTCATGTCATTTTGATGAACCGAATTCGTATACTAACTTGTATAATAATTAACACTCTAAGGGCAAACAATGTGATAATAACATACAGTAGACAATAATATGTATATATAGTGCACAATTTGATAAGTATTAAACAAATTCATTAATTCAAAACTTATTTATTAAATTTAGTTCTATTTTGGAATCAAGAATAAATGACCTGTTGAGAACTCACCCTTGTGAAAACAACATAAAGTTGTCTCTGAGAGAAATACGGTAATCGCAAATCCATTCCCTAGTACTTGTTGCACCGCCTTTGTGTTTAACGATCGTGCTTCAATGGTAAGCTCACAGGAAATTATGGTTAAAAGAAATATTAGTAAGAATCTAATATCTCAATGATGAAACTTGTTCCAAATACTTCCTGTCAAAATATCAAGATGGAAATTACTCGGACGACGCCAGGAATCGAACCCAGGACCTCCAATAAGTAAGTTGTGCTCTTACAACCTGAGCTACTCCGGTCGACTTTGTCAGGATCGAGCTTTCTCTGTAAGTTGAACAGATCTCATCAAATATAATTTTACTAAATCACACTCTTCACAGCCAAATTTGAGGACTTCAATGAATACTATATATTGTGTGTATATACATTGGTCATCGTTAACAAGTAGTGGCTGCAATATAAAGACCGAAAGTATTTGAGTCCACCAGTTTACTTTTTTGATTTGATTTTAATTGTAAATTCATTATCTAAAATAATTTTAAGAAGTGCAGGAAGATAAGATTTTGTCTATTTTGTTAAATATAAATTAAAAAATGTAAACTGTCTTATTATTTATTCACCCTGCTCTATTAATGTAAGAGAAAATCAAATACCCCATTACGAACTACGTGAAACCAACTGGTAATCGGCCGTCACCATAGGGTCTCGATTAAAACAATATTATTTGGTTGATGTTCTGATTAAGCGCTTAGTGAAAACTGAGCGCAGCCTTGTGATAAATTGTACATCATACATCAGAGCAAAAAAAAAATCGTAAATATTGTTACTAAAATATAAGAAGTTTTCTTAACATTGGGACTTTTGGAAACATTGTATTACTATTAAAAGTCATAGTATTAATATTTAATTTAAACTGTAGTGTATTTTAGTACCATCAAATTTCTGAAGTTCATTTGGTACCAGTGGTATAATTTAACAGTATTGACCATATAAAATTTCCAGGACTCTTTAGCGTCCCACTCAAGCAACGCGTCTCGACTATTCTAGAAATTAGTAGTGGCAATAATATGTATAATTTTATGTATCCCAATATATTATACACAAATTTAATAAAATTGTTTAATCATTAAGAAATTAAAATTTTATTTTTTATTTAAGTCAACCTATCATTTTATTAACTATTATGTTCTTTGATTAATTAAAAATAATTTTAATATATTAGTATATTACTTACTGGGAAATACAGGGATGCAGTCTGTCGCCCGTTCTCTTTAACTTAGAACATAGAACAGGTGATGAAGAAAGTTAAAATGGAATATGGAAAAGTAATCATAACCGTTTACCGATGATTTTGGAATTTTAAGGAGAATCTGAAGAAGGCCTGTGAAACCATAATAAATGGCATGAACGTGGTCCTGGAGAAAGAGTTCAATATTAAGATTAATAGAGAGAAAACCAAGGTAATGGAGTGTAGTACGGGAAACACTGGAATAACTAAGAGTGTTGGATTGGGAAGGGATATTATGAAGGAAGTTAAGGAATTATACTACTTGGGAAGCGTAATAAATAGGGATGGTAGAAATATAGTAGACATAAAGAGTAGGATAGCACAGGCAATGAAAACTTTTGTGAAAAGAGGAATTTACCTACGAGTAATATAAGTATGAGTATTAGAAAATCGTTACTAATAATTTTCGTATAGAGTGTGACGTTATATGCGTCCGAAACGTGGACGGTAGGAGTTGCAGAAAGGAAAGAATAGAAGCCTTTGAAATGTGGTGCTGTAGCAGAATATTGAAAATAAGATGGGTGAATAGAATCACTGAAGAGTAAGTTCTAAACAAAATAGGGGAAGAGCGAACAATATAGAAGACATTAAGCAAGAGAAAGGATAGATTACTAAACCACGTTAAAGACATGAGGGGAGCGTGTGGGGGTAAGAAGAGAAGAGGGACGCCGAGGATGGAATTAGATAAGCGTATTAGGGAGGATGTGGGATGTGCTCGTTATGTGGAAATGAAAGGATTGCGCAAGATAAGTTAGCATGGAAGGTTGCATCAGACCAGTCTTAGGACTGAATACCACATCAACAGCATTATTTAAATGATTTCAAACTTCGGTATGATTCTGTACAATATCTATAATTACAAGTACAATTGTTACAATATTGTCCATGATGGCTATGTTTTATGTCAAGAAGACTGAAAAAGCTAGAGCAATAATAGCAAGTATAGTGGAGGATTTGAAAAACAACGTAAACCACTGTTCAAGATGAAAACTAATGGAATAAGTACCGTCATGTGACAAGTTCAGTACAGTGTGGGGCCCCAATCTCTTGCGGCTATCAGTCAATCCTCTGAATTACGAAATGCATTAACTGTAAAGTCATTCAATCCTTTATTGCAAGGATTCACGGAATGCACTGTATTTTTACATGTACAATTTCTATTTCGTTTTTCCAAATTCGAAAGTGTAATAACATTCCAATTATCTATTGCCTACTGTAGATAAGTTTAACGAATATAGCCAGAATGATATGCAAACATTTTATATACAGTGTCTCTGTATTTTGGAATTATCTAGCACATTGTCGTCAACGTGATTTCAAACATTTTGTATTCACGTTACTATAATCGTCACATTCCAGTCTGTTTTCCTGTCAGTGACAAGATAACAACAGCGCTCTGATTACAAAAACAAAACTCTTTAACCTGATGTTACTCCTCGTCTCACAGAATATATGCATCAATACAACAACTTAATATCCATGGTTATTGTACTAGGCTCCACTCTAGATTAAACTACGTCAAGGTAGTCTGTACAGGGGATACTCATGAGGTGCCAAAAACAAATGATGTAGAAAGTATATTTCAAATGGAGGGTTGCATCAGACCAGTCTTAAGACTGAATACAACAAGAACAATATGTATCAAATTTAATTAAAAATGAAAATCCAGAATTTGCAGCATTGTAGGGTTGTTTACGAATTCCATTGATTGTTGTTTCGTGAAAATCTCCCACTGCCACCTTCGACTCTTGCCTTCATATACCACAATAAATAAATACATTTTAACAGCTATTCATGGCTATAACTTAAAATAAGTACAAGTGTATTTTAATATATCGTTTGAAATGTAAAATATTTTAAAGTCATTGTTTGAAATTTATATGCGCTTGATTCTTGAATGTGTTCCAATTATAATTCATTGGAAGTGGGTTTAGGGTGTGGAGGTCGTTTAGGACTTTGTTAGCAATTGAACATTAAACGAATACACCACATTAGATTTGAGATTTAGGGTTCAACTTATTGTTAATATCAAAATCTGGTTCATTGTTATCATAAATATAGTTTACAATATGTATTAAAATTATTTACAATCGTTCTGTTACTAAATAAAATAATGAAATAACCTATTTACAAAATTTACTATCCTCATTATTTAACTCAATCCGACTAGCCGCATGAACTTACAGGTTGACCGTGGTGATTAGGAAAAATCATACCAAATTACATGTCAAAACTTAAATAAAGAAAATATACCGCGTTATTAAATTTAACCCCATAGAAATTATGCAAAGAGAAGAAATAATTTATGTACCCATAATCTAGCAATTATTAAAAAAAAAAGAAATTATCACGTCAACGTGACGACATTGGTATTTAATCTGGTTCGGCTCTTACTATTGGCTGAGCTGTTGGCTGCTCCGTCTTGTATGCTAGTATAGTGATGGTGGAAGAAGACTATGAAGCAAGGAAACCTGACAGAAACTTTTACTGCCGAGGAGAATAATTGGAAGCTCAGGACTTTTGTCCAAACTTCAGAGAAAGCTCTGCTCTCCTCGATTTGTCAGCTCGGACTGTGTGTTCTCCTCTCGTTCTTCTCACCAACTGTACTTTATCCACCTTTTCGTGACACGTCATTTTCTCTTCTAATATTGACCACCAATCACAATTTCTAATATTGGAAAGAACATTCCCCCAATTGCACGCTGATTTGGTCAATCTTCGCCATTTTGTCCCTTGGCGGGGATAAATAATTTATGCAAGGGCACGTCCTTCCAGGAATGCGCAAGATTTCGCACGTCTTTGTCCTGGACAAATTCACACTTACCCCGCTAAGCCTGAGTGCGAGAGGCAGAAATAATTGTATAACATTATTAAATTTTTGCTTAACTGTACTAATAAATGTGAGTTAAATCAAGAAGTGCGTCTTGATTTTCTGAATCTAATGATATATATAATGAAATGCTTTTATTATTTATTTAACTATGCGTTGAATGTTAATTTATAATTGAAATGGAAGGAGACATTTAATAAGTAACTCCAATTTACTAAACAAAAACATTAAAATTTATTAATACTAACCACACATATACAGAGAATTATTAAAAAATATGAGGTGTAAATAAACTCCTTTCCCAGTGGATTTTGGTTCAATTAGAAGAGACACAATAAAAAAAACATTCGGTCCGATAATGTGCATGAAAACAATGCGATTAATATTCTGGCCGGGTCTCACCAGCGTCCTTCTATTCAGGCGCCGTCGTCCTGATTCTGGCCATCAGCATACAAGCAGCGAAGGGGAACGGAGCGATGTCGTCGGTCATGTGCCAATGGTGATGGTGGCGGCCATCTAGCTGAAGATATCGTAAAATCAGTCAGACCGTCGGCGTCTCTCCACTGCCACTCATAAAACTATCCAATTATTTTAAATCCGTAGTCTTTTGCGACGTCATGTTGCTATCGATGCTCCGCCCTCTCTCTAAGAACTGTCCTATTTATTCACAAGCCTTTCTTTGTGCAACAGTTCAGCTGCCTGGCTTGAGGTCCACTGTTGCCACCCCCATCTCTCTTAGCTGGCCGCTATGGGTCTATTGTGCCCGACTACGACGATAAAGGAAAAATAATGCCTCCTCTTGCCTTCACGATACATTTGATAAAGTAATTTTATATTTGTGATAATGCACGCCACATTGGATGAATCGTAGTCGGAATTAGCATTAAAAGCAAGAGAAATTAATAAGATTTGAAATTGTCACAACCAAGATAAAGTAAATGAAGTATAGATATATAATACTTTATGCACTGTGAAGTGGGTTTGTAAGTCGTCATTTCACATCCTTCAGCAAACAGATATTTTGATTCATGCGATTATAACGTTCCGACTTTATTCACGGTTGCGATTTGCCCAATACTTAGCCTTAATTTGTGCATTTTAATTGGAATTTTGGAGGTAAACAAGTTACGCCATTTGTGTGGAGTGATATTTAAATAAGTTTTTCATTACCGTGCGGCAGCCATATTGACGGCAATAAGCTCAACACAGGAAGGATGGGTTTAATATCATCACATAACGTCATGAGTTTGTTCCGGCATTGATACTTTCAACAGGTGAAGGTTGTTACACGTTATACGACGCAGATACTGGCGTTTGGGAAATCTCATCCCAAGCTATTACTGGAATATTTTACTAATTTAAAACTTGGAAAATGGTACAGTTTTGTGGATCTTGGAAGAGTAAAACCCGACAGCGTCTGGAACTCCATCACTGCAGCGAAGATGGTCTTCGCATCTTTAGACATCAGGAAAGAGACCTTCATTCAACCAACAGGCGCGAGTCTACATGAGATCGGCCGAGTTTGGGACAATAACTGTAAACTTGGAAATTTACATAACTTACATTCATAACCAGACCGTTCTTCGTAAATACACATTATTTAGAAAATAAAATTTCTGCCAGCAATAACAATAAAGTTTATATAGTGTATAAACATTTCAATACTGAGACATTTCCTTAATACAACATATATGACGTGCATAAATAAATTTTCACAAGTACAATAATGTGTCTATTATATTCACACAATCGATTAGAAATATATTTATCTTAATACACAGTAAAGCGCTCTTTGATGCTAGTATTTTACCTATGAATTGTTATTATACCCAGTTCCTCGTGTAAACACTATCTGGAGTCTAATTATACTCATTTCTATTATTTTTCCACCGATACTATTCACCCAAAGCTATATGCAAAGTTCATAGTTTGTTCTGTAAGCGTATGGCAAATGTGTATGCAGTGTATGCAGGTAGGAGAGAAACCAAGGGCTGCTGTCAGTTAACAGGAATTACGTCACTCAGTGATGTCATAATCCAAGCACAACGCAACTCCAATGCAGGGTTACATGCATGATTAAACACAAATAATTAATCAAAATTAAACGTAAATTACAAATCCGGTGTGATAAGATTTCCTTATTGCAAATTATGATTAAGGTACGTATTCATATCCCATTATAAAGCAGAAGCTATTGAATTGTAAAAAAACTTTCCTTTTAAAACAAAAAAATGAACATTAGCATAGACTAATAACAAATATTAATGCGTCGGTTTTTTAAAAACATGGTAACAGAATTAGTTAACCGTAGCAAATTTTCAGCATTGAATATTACTTTAAAAGCAAACTTTCATAAGCCATAATAGCATTTGCAAACACATTACGGGCAATTTTTTCGGGATGGTTACCATCTAACTCCTGGCTCCATAGACCACAGAGCAGTTTTCTCCCTAACCCCTTCATTCACCAAAAACCCGGCGATATTAATCCATAACGTAATACCCAGATTTCTTTTGTTTTATTTATTTAATCTGCCAAATTGGTTCGAACTACATGATAATTTAATATTTCATCTGCTTTACAAATAACTCTGAATCGACGGGTATTACGGTCAGAAACCGTAAAAACTATTAATTTAATTGGTCAGGAAAAACAGGTCATGACTCGGCTGCGAGAATATAGTGGAATTCAACAACAAAAACAATATATTTATTAACACTAAAATTATACAAAATGGAAGTTTAGGGCCTTGTCGTAGTGCAAACTTAACACAATACAAAATTATATTAAAAAACACTTAATATACAGTGATAATAATTTCCTATGCCACAAATAACTTGAATTGAATTAGTATTTACACCAAATGAAAATCTTCAGCAAGAGATAATTTACGTAATATAATGTTGTTTAGAAATACACTCTTCTCTTGCGAGTGAAGTAAGAATTCAAGTGCAACTTTAATCACAATAATATGCACGATAGTCTGTGATAAAATTAATCATGAAAATGGTGTTACTATTTACACCCTTCAAGGTCGAACAGTTGATCGCTGCCGTTAGTCTTATCCTACTGAGGGTGGTATACGCTTTGACAACGGCTGGCTATAACAAAAATGTACACAATTGAGAACTATTTACCAGGGTCCCCGTTATTGATACTATCAAACTACGGTAGAATCACTTTCCGGAAGGTATCTTGAAATTATTCCGACATGTACTTACTACGAACAAGTAGATGGATTGGCAATGGGCTCTCCATTATCCCCTGCCGTTGCCAATTTCTACATGGAGTGGTTCAAAGAAGAAACCTTCAGAATGACCTCCCTGAAACCAAGCTGTTTTTATAGGTATGTCGACGATACCTTTGTGATATGGCCACACGGACTAGAGACATTGAACCAATTCTTAGTCCATCTGAATTGTATTCACCCAAGTATCCAGTTTACAATGGAATTTGTGAAAGACGGGAAGCTCCCGTTTATTGACGTGCTGGTCAATAGGAAGCCTGATTGGTCGCTTGGACACGCGGTGTACAGAAAGTCGACGAACACCGACCTATATCTCAACGCGGCCAGTTTTCATCACCCCGCGCAGAAGGCTACAGTAATCACCACGTTGATCCACAGGGCCAGGACGATCTCTGACCAGGAAAGTTTAAAAGGTGAGTTAGGCCATTTAAAAATGTACCAACTCAGACTCCTCACTATCGAATTTCTGTAACACAGCGCCTAACGTCTCTCCCCTCCGGAGCTTCGAGACGAAGTGTTATTTCTCAGTCAGATCTCCTCGGATGAAAAATAGTTGGGATAAAAAGTAGAGGGGATGATTACACTTCTAAAAGTGCAAATTCCAATTGAATAGAATTAATTCAAAGAAAGTAAATTAGAGAGTAAATTACGAAATAGTCTTCTATGTCGGTTGGTATAAAAAATGGTTAGATAATTAAAATAACGTTAAGGAAAGAATAAAATGAGGGCGCTGGAATATAAATGGCGGAGCCTATGTTGGAAAAATTTAGAATTACAGATCAACTGCGTAGGAAACTAATAAAAAGCATTATTGAGTAGAGAAATCAACAATGTAAAAAATATAAAGATGCCATTGATCAAGTTATCTGTAACTCGCGACAATTGGATTTATTGAAAAAGATAATTACGATGAAAAGATAAATATTCGGGATAAAAAATGCGATAAGCATTAAAAAATTGGGAGAATTTTTTTATCCCTTTAGAAAATAATTCGGAAATAAATATTGAAAATAGAGGGTAATACAGAAATTTAGAGATATAAATTCGATTATTAATTAAGAAATTATATTCTTGCGTCAAGAAAGAATAGTAATAATGGTCAACAAAAACATGTGACGCAGTGGATATCACAACATATTTATATACGCGAATTGCTCCAAATGATTCACATTCTGCTTTCTATTAATTTTTAATCAATTTTTCGTCCGATTTGATTGATTGATTGATTAAAATAAAATGTTCAGTACGGCACCATTATTTTTAATCATTTTATCAATAAAAAGTATACTTGACCAAGTGATCGGCGTGTTTTAATTAGCTAGCTGAAATTGTGTATCTCTTGGAATGTTGAAGTCCTTACAAAATAAGAAGTCTTCTTCTCTCCTTTACATCTTTTTTATATTGAAATCTGTGAAGTAATT
This sequence comes from Eucriotettix oculatus, assembly GCA_034510155.1. Classification (NCBI taxonomy): domain Eukaryota; kingdom Metazoa; phylum Arthropoda; class Insecta; order Orthoptera; family Tetrigidae; genus Eucriotettix; species Eucriotettix oculatus. The sequence goes on from CM067376.1 coordinate 167,559,483, forward strand.
GAGTCGTGGAAAATTTTACTATACTCACCAGAACGTGATGAAGACGCAGACATCATAGAATGTAAAAATAGTTATCAGCACGTATTTGAAGACTGTAAAGGCGCTGTGATAAATGTATTGCACATAAAAAGAAACTGTTCTGCGATTGAATTAAAATATTACTAAATAATTATAAAAGCTAAAAAATATAAAGTGAAACGATATCAGTTTCGAAATATGACGTATTCCTGATGTATCTGCATTTCCAGTGAGGTCAGGGACCCTACATGGGATAGTTGTACTACGAGTAACATGGCCCTCACCATGTCAGCTTTTATTAGCTGCGTTGTTATTCTAACTCCCCTCGCCATTTCCTCTTCCTGAAATCTCAGCACTACCTAACACTCTCCGTTATCTATGGCCGTCAGATTAAATTACGACTATGGCCAAGAGAGCATGCATATTCATTATCCCAGCTGCACAAATTGTATTATGATACTTGGGAGGGGATGCGTTCGACCGTGTAATTCAGTTACGGGGTCGATGTCCCGTGCCATGCCAGGAATGCGTGTCAATATGAATGCGATTGCATATGCTGGTAATTGCATTGAGCTTCGGAAATGGCTCGTAAACGATTACGATTAAATTGAGGTGGAACCCGACAAAAAGTGGCAGCGGAGGAAGTTGCTCACTCCTCCATAAGCAGAAATTCAATAATGTAATGCAGCAAAAGTCTTAAAGAAAATTCTAAATATTTTATGTATCTCGATGTATAATTCAGTTGTATCACGGCAAAAAGTGAAAATCAGCCAACTGTCTTCGGCACAATGTAATTAAGAAGTGAAACATAAATTAAAAATTTACATGACTATCATTTGTAGATAATTGAACATCATAATTATACAATACAATGCATACAAATTTAAGACCTCAATCCAGGCTCAACAAATTAAGACTTTATTAAATAAAACAGCCGTTACTGAATAAAATATCTAAAATATACTTAATTCAATACGATTTGATTCATCCTTACATTATTATTTAAAAACTTAAATATAATTTTCTTCGTTATTTCTAAATTAACATGAATACTTCTCTCAATTTTTCAGTTACGGTGTACTTGTTGTTGTTTTAATATTCAGTCCTAAGATTGGTCTGATGCAAACCTCAATGCTGACCTATCTTGCGCAATCTTGTTCATTTCCGCACAACAAGAACAACCCAATACACCCTAATCTGCTTAGCGTATTCTATCCTCCTCCATCTACTGTTCTTATCCCACATACTTCCCTCTAATGCTAATTTTAAGTGACCCTAATGTCTTAAAACGTGGCCTATTATAATCTCTCCCTTCTCTTGGTCAACGTCCTCCATATTGTTCCTCTTCCCCTATTCAGTTAAGAACTTCCTCGTTAATGATTTTATCCACCCATTTGATTTTCAGCATTCTCCTATAGCATCACATTTCAAAGGCTTATATTCTTTTCCTTTCCGCAACTCCTATCGTCCACGTTTCGCACCCATATAACGCCACGCTCCATATGAACACATTTAGCAACGATTTCCTAATATTCACACTTATATATACCCGTAACTGAAATCATCTTTTTAGCGAAAGCCTTCCTTGCCTGTTCTCTCCTACTCTTTATGTCTACTATACTTTTACCATCCCTAGTTATTATGCTGCCTAAATAGCAGAATTCCTTAACTTCCTTCAAAGTATCCCTCCCCAATCTAACACCCTTCGTTATTAAACTGTTTCCAATACTACACTGCATCACATTGGTTTTCCCTCTATTAATCCTCATGTTGTACTCTTCTTGCAGAACCACGTTCATGCCATTTATTATAGATTCAAAGTCTTCTTCTGACCCCCCTAATATTACAATATCATCGGAAAAACGTAGGATTTTATTTCATCTCCTTGCAGTATGATTCCTTTTCCATATTCCGTTTTAACTTGCTTCATCACCTATTCTTTATTTAAGCTAAACAGCTTCCTTGCTTACTCCTTTCCTGATTTCTTCTTTCTTTTCTTTATCTTTTATTATTATAATTACAGTTGAGTGCCTTCTGTAGAGGTTATGTATAAGCCTCTTTTCTCGATATTTTCTTCCAGTGCTCTTCAAAATACAGTTCAAATTATGAAACGCTTTTTCTAAATCTAAAAATGCGATGACCGTAGGCCGATTGTTTCTTATTCTGTCTTCCAAAATTAGTTGCAAAGTCAATATTACTTTTCTTGTCCCTATATTCTTCCTAAAGCCAAATTGACTTTCTCCTAGCTCGCATTCTTTTTTTTTCTTTTCTTTTTTTGTTAACGGGCTACATTAGGGTGATCCTGGAACAGGTAACTCCCCTTTAATAGCGTAGGAAAGGAATTTAAAAGGGGAATGCGGAAGGTAGAGCAAGGAAGCCAAGGGTTGACTAGGGCCCCCGGGCTATAGTTCAAGGACCCTACGTGGTGTTTCACCTAGAGAGATGCAGAGACTAGAAAACCTGCATCAGGTAGGTCGGGAATTGGCTACTATTCTCACGCCATTCCGAATGACGGGAGACGAGTCTGCTGTGGGGTCGTAGCATTCCCTTCTCCGTGTCTCCACCAATTTCAGGAGGCAGTTGGCCGACTGATCGAATGGGATCAGCGGACAACTCTTGCCTTATGCCCAAGGTCTTCGACCCTAGTACATTTACCTCCTAGAATAGGTGAAGGTGTCTCGGCATGTGAGAACTTTGAAAAGCCTAGAGAGTACGAGGCAATCCCGGCATAATCATGTGAGCCCCGCAGTCACTGTGGGGAGAAGCGCCTGCGAGAGAAAACTCCCACAGGCATCGCATTCTATTTGACGTTCCATCCTCTATATACTATTTTCGTTAATATATTTCACGCATGAGATACTAAACTACTTGCCGTGTGCTGTTCACATCTATCAGTCCCAGTCTTCCTCGTACGTATATATAAGTACGGTGTTGGTATATTTATTCATATTATTTTCCACAAACCAAATCTTCAGAATCAGTTCGATGTATTCTTTAAAACACGTAACTCGCATAGCTCCTGTCATTTTTAAATAATTTTTCAACTGTACGAAATACAGTAGAGTGAACTCTTATTTGTTTGCCTTAATGTAGTCATATTTTAAATTCCTGATATTCATACAAATATGTTCCAAACCTAAAGCAGGCTTTATAAAAACTACATTAAATCTCTTGTTGCAATTCCTGAATACTATAGCTAATTGCTATCAATTTTCAGCTGTCTTCTCGTTGAATTGATGTGCCCCACGGTACACCGCTGATGCCAATTACTATTCAATTGGCGAATATTGAGCTTCGCGATAAACGTTCCAATTAATTTTAATTAAGAGAGAATTGTTGCCCAGGATGTTAATGATTTAACTATTGCTTACTGAATTGCATATTGCATTTACGGTCATGGTGAAACATTGTTGTATACGGAAAAGTTTATAAACGAGTTTTGTTTAAAAATTTCGATGACTATATGAGAAACCCATGGTGCACTACTATATACCATTAATATATACCTTAATCAGTGATATCTACCAGATAATTTTGAAGAAGATATAATGATAACCGCTCCTGTGTGACATTAAAAATATATATTCTTTTAAAAGTGAAATAAAAATTGTTTTCAGAAATCAAATATTGTGATTAAATTTTCTTAAGATAATCTACAAGAAAAGTGTATTTAGTCACTGAATTATTTATCTTGAATTCTTTTGTCTAATTCTGACAAGACGGAAAATATAATTGTAAGGTTTATTTCAATTGAATGAGACCGAATTTATATATAATACTTGCTAGGTGCTCGACGATGCTCTGGAATTCATTTAAATTAGCCCGTTACAGTATTTAATTCTGAAAACATTTTTGAAAAATTACACTTTCACGCCCCCCCCCCTTTATGATGTCATAACCGCATCTGTGACGCAATATCTTAATCCAGTCAAGAAATATACTAATACCTTAAATAAGCACATACGTACAGAAAAATTGCAGAAACAGGCAATTATATTTATAATGAGAAGATCTTTGGTCTGATTAGCGTGAAATAATGTGTGTAAAAACAAACCGTATATACTTCTCCAAAAATAAAAGTGGGTGTATTCGGACTGTTCTTTATATAACGTTCCTCAATCCTCTGCCCTGTGACTTGCAAAACATTTTATTATCAAATTGAAATTATCTTAACTCAAATATAAAGCTAGTTAAATTTAAGTAATATATCAAGCTTGACAGATATATTCTCTTCAGTCATATAATGTAAATATGAGCAATTTATTTAGGTTTAAAAACAAATAAATTCATTGACACAAAAAAAAACAATAAGTACGAAAACTTACGGTCCAATTTAAGTTTACCACGACTAGCTCAGCATGAGAGTCAATCTAATAAAGGTCATTTCGTGGGGATTTTCGCAGGAGAAAGATAGTCATTACACAGTTTAGACATTGCTCCTTCCTTTGTTGACTTCTGCCGTTGATACTTTGTCTTCCTTCCAAGAATTTTGTTGCCCGGATTCTGTAGACGGTTGCCATCTTTCTGCACGCCGCCGTTCAACTTCTTTCAGCTGGTCCCCAGATTAGATTGTAAACAAACTTCTCTCATTCGCCAACAACTCTACTCGCATCTCTCTCTCTCTCTCTCTCTCTCTCTCTCTCTCTCTCTCTCTCTCTCTCTCTCTCTCTCTCTCTCTCTCTGTGTGTGTGTGTGTGTCTGTCTGTCTGTCCGTGATCCTATATTCAGACTATTTTCTAGCCGCCACGGTACAACTACCACACCCTCTCCTCTCAAGCTTCTTCTTCAGAGATAACTTCACAACTCTATCAATTTCTAATTGCTCTCGTGCCGTGGCTCAACAACCACACTCTCACTAGATTTCTTCCTTATTCAAATGTTAATCGCCAACTGATTCAATTTCTCACTTCAATCTTTCTAAGTCGTCTTTCCCATTCCTCCCACCATGAGGTTGATGGTGGATCACGTGCTCCCCATCCCCAATCACAGTCCAGCTTGGTCCGCGGTTTTTCTACCTATTTATGGAGGGAGACGTGTCCTTCAAAGTAACCAGTTAAGGAACTGGACTTACGTAAATCTTCTTTAGTCCGTCAAACTGGATCTCACTCGTCCGATCCCCGATGTCTCGCCTCGCTGTCGCCTTCATGTTTTCCTCCGACTGAGTGTCTCCGGTTGGGGAATTTCTCGACCACTGATGAAATAAAATGGCGGGTGCTACATCTACTCATTACAGTCTAATTAGCTTCAAATAACGTATTAAACGTGAAATAATGCTTACTTAGAAGTAACATTTTATTTCAATTTTGATTCGTTTAGGGTAGGGCCTATGAATAATATAGAACATCATAAGTCTCAGAGCAGAAATTGACGTGGGAAGAGTTTTGGCCTCAAAGGAGGGAAAGAACGAATCTAAATATTCAAAGGAACGACAGAAACAATTTTTGTGCTTAACACAAAAAAAATCACGGCAAACATATGAATGGTATAGGGAAGCCTTAGATCTAACATAATTCACAGTTTATTTGAACAGGTTCGATATATAAGGGCTGAAGGCAACGGAGAGATACAGGAGCAGACTTCCTTCCTCCTCCTTGTGTTTCCTCTCCTCCTCGGTCGCGCTGAGGGATTTTAAATCAAGCCCCCCACGAGCTGAAACGATCTTGAGCAGTTTGAGGGGTTGTTGGTTGATCTCGTTGGACGAGACGGCCAGTATCCCCCCCCCCCATTTGAACGAGTCACGGAGTTGGATTACAAGCAGTACATTAACCGTGTCAAAAATTCTTCTAGTACATTAAATTAGCATGCTTTCCTTAAGAGGCTCTAAAAAATTAAAAAGATTAAAAATAATCTCGGAACTTTAAAAAGGTAAAATTTCTGCTTGTACACTAAGAGAGATCAAAATGTACGCGGTACTTTTACCTTAAGTGAGCTGAAAATAATTCCGGTGTGTTAGAGAACTCTTTACACTCTGTACAAAACCCAACACAAATACTTCTGATATCTTAAGAAAGTGAAAAATAATCCTGATATATTTCCGGTACTTTAAGGGGGTGAAAATTTTAGTTAAATTAAAGAGATAAAATGTATCTCTTAGCTTACTTATATGACTCAGAGGTTTTTAAAACTACTCACGTGTCACCTATTGTAGAAGGTTTGCAACTGTGTACATATGGGGGAGGACGTGAGCACATTTAACAAAAATTCATCGCAATCGAATGAATAGTATATAAACTAATACACAACAAAGATTCATTCATTCTTATTTATAAATATTTTTTCCAGAATAACATCAATCATTTAAAAACGTTAAACAGGCCAAGAAGGATGATAATGACAGATATAGGCGAGATGTTTGTTATTGCATCTATTAAAATTAAATATGTCTCGATGAAAGGAGATCATATTTTAATATTTTACTATAAACCACTCTCCCTGCGAATTCATAGAATGTCATTCATCTTATAAATCTTCTTCAGAAACTATATTGACAAATGAGAAAAGTCAGAAGTTCCGTTTATTGCAATAATGATTTCGCGTAGTTAAATGTGACTCCGTATTAGAATCACACTCCTGTAACCTATCCGAACGGCGTAATTCTTGTCAAATGATATATTGCCACTGGATACGGATATTATGTTATTTCTAAAAACGATATTGTACGTTGTTAAAGCTTTAAAGGAAATGTGTTTTGCATAGTTCCATAAAATAAATTTATTTTCAGTAAGGCACAGGGAATTGCCGCCTGAGATCGTATTTTTTGCGAGTGCCTATATAATTGAAGCAGGATAGGAGGACTGAAGCATGTCGTTATATTTTACTACCCACTCTTCAAATATATGCTTATTTATAGGATCACCTTCCAGTCTGTACTTTATCACCAGTCAAGAAACAATATCGGCTTTCGAAATTGACTATAACAAGAAATCCCACATTCATTGCCTGCCATATATTGGCTCGGCAATTCCGATACTGCGCTTTATCCCCGTAATCTGTGAGAAATGTCTGTAGCAGAATCGGATCGAACGGAAGTGGACCGGCCAGAGATGTGGACCTCCAACATTACGGGCAAATAATTCGCTCGTTACTCACACGCCACGAGTTAATCTGACGTGGAAAGCATTCGGATGTAATAAGCTCCCAGCGAGGGCGTCGGCGAATGCATACGCCATTATGCAGAGGCTGCTTTTATATTATCACACGAACATTTACGCAAGCTACGCAGGTAGTAATCGTTCAGTTTTATGACACAATACTAACAATTTTTATAAATTTTATTATGTTTGGCAACGCGATTTTAACGAAATAATTCTACGTCATTTCATATTACTTTCAAAGGTGCCAATTTTTACAATTATATATTAACCACTACACATGAAAAGTCACGAGTGATAGACGGAATCCCCACATTAATTTATAAGTTCGATGGGAGCAATTATTTCATACCCAGTGGAGTTTTTCCATACATTAATAAACCTGGAATACCCTGCGACTGGAAGCAAGTGTAGCGCAGTCGAACCCACGTACAATTTTTTTTATTATTTATGGAAACTTAAATAACAAATATTCCGGCATGAGCAAGTCGCTGGCCAGGAAGAAGGGGTTTTTCCGCATGCCGTCTTGGCGGCTCGGAATCTAAACTAAGGGACTGCGGCTGACACTTGGACCATAAAGCTCGGACACCTCGTCGCCGGTTTCGGAATGTCTTAATCTGCCTGAGAATTTGGTGACCGGGTGGCGTGTGTTCCCCAAATGAAACAAGGGATATGATTGGAGAATATCCATCCCTGCCACCTTAGTGATAGGTGTCGGATAAGTGGGGACAAGGTTTTAAAGAGGCTGGCGGAGACAATTTTAGAACAGATTTTTGCAGGTGATACAAGGTGATGGCGAGAGGATATTGAAGGAGAGTGGTGGACGGATTTCTGGTGATACAAGGAGGTGGAGAGAGGAGATTGAAGGAGAGTGGTGGAGAAAGAGATTGCTGGTGATACAATGTGGTGGTGAAAGGAGATTGGCAGCAGAGAAGTTACGGCGAGAGCAGATAGGTGAGGTGGCAGCGGAGAGGTGGACCATGCTTTGATCAGTCCAGGAAGCAGAGAAGAAAGAGGAAAAAGCGGAGTTTCCTAAATTCCGGCAGCAGCTATTGTCGACCGGCAGCTTCAAGTTCCACAACACGGAAGTTACAGCGAGACGCATATGAAAACAACTCAGGTTCGTCAACGAACGGAAAATCTGCTACACGTGGTCACCCAAACCATTAATACCCTGAGATCTTTAATACAATCCCATTTTAATTAATTATTTTTGTACATAATATATGCATGCACGACCCATATTAAAATTATTGTGTTTACAATTAATAAATGTATATATTTAAACCCAATTATTAATTTCATTAATTAATATTCCCCCCATCATTTACACAAGCGATATTTGACCCAACTGATAAAGGCGGAAATAAAACTGGGTTGCTTACTTGATAAAGCATTTTATTGTGAAGTTAATTTAAAGCGAACCTGAGAATATTGGCTGCTGTTTCGTCGATTAAGAGGGGTTAAAATTATTTTCTTATACCAGAACGGAGATGCCGTATACAAAGGTAGGAGAAGAGATGCCGCAATTTTATATTTTTCCAAGGTTTGGTTATAGAACTTCCTTACAAAATCAAGCATAAAATGTTTTAAACAATTGGATATTCAAAGGACTATGTTCTAGTAATAAACTTCAATAAGTCCATCAATACATTATCTGCAGTAGCTTTCGACTTTCGTCATCTTCATCTGCAACTGAACATTTTCATTATATTTTAAACTTAATATATCATTATAATACAGTTTCCACTACAATTTTGTATGATTGTTCAGTTTGCGACGTGTACTCGATGAGTACAAAATTGTAATGGAAACTGTATTATAATAATGTATTAAGTTTAAAATATAATGAAAATTTTCAGTTGCAGACGAAGTTGAAAGCTACTGCAGAGTATTTCAAACAATTTCAGATAAAGTAATCATTCTTTATATTAGGAATTGCGAGATTAGCGACAGCCGCTTAAAGCAGGAAACGAAATGCCCACAGTTTCCTGTATGTAAAATATGTAAAACTTCCTCGTGTTTCCGTTATTGGACCCATTTGTGTTTTTAATTTAAGAAATGAGTTATAAAACAATTCACTTACGAATTGTATAGACTGATAAAATAAAGCGAAATCCTGATTTTAAACCAGAAATTAATACGCTTTTGTTACATTATATGAAGGACATTTGACTATTATAGCCCTAGCCGTTTAATCTAGAACCTAAAACCATTTTAAAAAAAATACAGATGTTACATATACATAAGGCACTAACAATATTCTTCCTTACATTCATCCAAAGCATACCTCCAGCATCTTAAAGTTGAACACTTTACATGTGAAGAACTTCAGACAGATTTGTCCTTTCATATAGTTCTTATTCTTCTTTGGCTCTACAGTCCATTGAGGGCCTGGGCCTACCGGAGCGACTGCGGACTGTCGTCTTGCGTGACACATTCGAAAGCACGTGGTCAGCGTATCGATACTCCAGCATTCTTAATCCCGGTTTTCATATAGTTCATTCAGGATTAATTTAGTAAGGTGCGTTAATACTCCCACACAACTTTGCACTTAGGGTTGCGTGAAACATTAGAATATAAAACCTAACAATGATGACCAACTTCTACAAAATATTTCAGATTAATTAATTAAATAAATTGCAAACAGAGCAGGGTTCTAACATTATGTGCTCGGCAGGACGATATCATTCTAAATTGCATTTGTCCTTTAATGAAGAAACAGGATACTTTTACAGTTTTATGTCTAATGGATTAGGAAGGGGATATAAAGAGAGAGTCTGGATCTGACATAATTATAGCGCACACTTTCCGAGTTCTTGCGAGACAGAGATATATTAAAGCTTAGATGGGGCACTGGTGGTCAATTGGGGGAGAGAAAGACAAATTGAGTGTACGTTTGTGAGCTAAAGAATCTAAAATCGGTTGACAAAAAAACTAAATTAAATTAAATAATCAATAGTAGTTTCAGGAAGCAAGACCCAGGACGCAGTCCGGCCTACATCTTCAAGTAAACGCCGGTGAGATAAATCAACTTAGACATATAATATTTTCTTAAAATTAATGTAATATAATAATTATAATTAATGTAATATAATGTAATCAGCTAAAAAGCCTAAATCCCCTGAAAATTTTTTCACGCAATAACATAAAGTTGTTACATTATAATTGTAATTATAAATAAATTATTTTTCTCATTCTTTACTAATTTTGAAATAGATCCTGTCATTGTTGATAAAGAAATTAAATTTTACCCAATTTAGCAAACGCTTAACGACATTATTGTTTATGTATCCTACCCGACTGTTTCGTAAATCTGATACAGGGAACCAACTAGTTAAGCTTGCATCATATAGTGCGGGATGCAGCAATTCCCCCGAGTACATGCATCAACCATATTAGAAGGCAACACCGATCTTTTCAATGGGATAAAGGAACAGCCCTTGCCGTATGCTAAACGACTCCAGCCCATTTGCATACACATCTCAGAACTGACGTAGTTTTTTGGCATGTGGGAACCAGAACGAGTAGGCAATTTCCTGCTCTGCTCCGTTTTCCTTCATAATATTTTGAGTTTCAGATTACGTGACGGTCATCCACGTCGTCAACTCTTCTCTTAAATAAAATTGGAAGGAATTTGAAAATGGAAAATACAATTACAGTTCCGACAAAAGTAATCATAATATTCAGTTTTATCGGTAACGTAATTGATCTTAGAACTGTTAATGAAGGGAAAATTCTTCATATGCGATAATTTCCAGGTAAATATTCTATTTTCTGTTTATAATACCAGAGAGAGAGGAGCTTCCTTGTGTGATAAATGTAAACAGAGCATTGTCTTAAACTAATTCCAGGCATCATTTTAGCTTTTCAGGCATCGTAGAATACAAACTTGAACCGCAATGTCAGTAATTATCACAATAATTAATACTGTAGGAGTTCATCTAACGAGCTGTCATAAGTTACTTTAAAGTTTTATAGACAATGTTAATATTTCGAAGACGCCACGTACCTCTGAGATATCTAAACTATATCTATCTATAAAAATAAATAATCCCGTACGTAAACTACTTATCCATATTAAATTCCATTTAATGTAGGGTCTGTGCAAAAACAGCAAATAAAGCATGCTCCGAAAATACAACGACTTATATATTAATAATATAAGATGTAAAATGTCATGATGAACCTCTCTCTGTTCCGGACTGAACTACGTCTAATTACACGGTTTTAATCTGAATTAATGAAGTCTCCTTCCTTAAGACGAACAGAGTTTATTACTTTCCGCCGGCTAATCCTTCTATCACTTCTTATCCTTCGTTCCCTGACTACTCATAATGTCTCGCTTCCTCCATTTTAAAGTACTACTGAAGTGTCCTATAAATTCCTACTAATCTACAGTAAAGTAATTAATTATATATATTGTGATATCCACCATCACCGAAACAGAATTTTATCAATTTTAATAACAGTATTTAAATGGTGAACAGCCAGTACTTGATTTTGCTGAATATATTTGTAATTTTGTTTTGTAAATATTATGTTTCATCAGGAAAAGATCAATACGTCATTCACTGACACTCCCAGTTACAAAACGGAACCACTGTTTAAGAACGTTAATTTATGTCACACACCCCTCCCTCATTCAATTCCCCTCCTATGTTATTAAAGAGGAATTGTCTGTTTCAGGATAACCTTCATGTAACTTGTTACCAAAATAAAAGAGATTTCTCTAAGTCACGTTTATACACACCAGTGATCTCAAAAATGAGCTGTGACGATACGTTCGGGTTTTGGAGCGAGACTTTGCTAGGCAAAAATTAAAACCTTATAATTGTGATGATTATATCGGCCGTAAATGAAACGGCGGAAGGAAGGCAGTACCTGCAAAGAAACAATTCTAACCCAGGGCCCAGAACGTGAAACCAAGATATTGTGAAAGTGTGCACTATAAAAACCAGGCGCTACTACGAAGAACTTTATAAATTATGAAACCAAATGATAAAGAATTTTGGGATTTTATTTTGGACATATGATGTAATTGGTATGAATCGCAAGTATACTGATAATTACATGTGAGACTGTTAGGATGAACCAGCTGGTGAAACAATTTTGGGGATATTGCAGTTTGCTCAAAAAGACGTAACATAAATTTGAAGGAGAAATTTTGGTATGTACAACATTCATATTATTTAAAGGAGGCGGTCTTTAAAATTCTTCTTCTTCTCCTTCCTTAGAGGCCCACCATAGGACCCTGTGGGTTGAATTTCACGTTCTACAATTGTGTTTTATTAATAAATGTGTTTAAGTTAATTTAAAATATATGTGATATTATCATTCATTTAAATTTTATTTCAAACATAGTTTCTGACTATAAGTTTGCAATATCAAAGAGTATATGGAAGTCAGCATATAATATCAAATTCCTGTTATGTAAATACTTCAATACATATAATAATCTTTTCGGACGAGGGAGTCAAGGAGTGAAGGACATGAATTGCCATATTTATGCCTGATAAAGTCTCTAAAGGGAGACGAAACGTCGCATTTATATTATTTAGATAACAATAAAATTATATACTGACTTATTGGCCGTCTCTTTATTTATTTTAAATTTTAATTATCTTTCACGTTAAGTATCTCTCTCTCCCTCTCCCTCGCAATCTATATGTGTGCTGACTAAAAATAATTCAAATCTTTGAAATATCTTTCAGAATGTACATTAGTTTTAGTATTTCATTTGTTTAAATTCTCATACTTAAAGGATCAGTATGATTCATTAATGAACTATATTACAAACGGTTCGCAGAACCCGCATTGACCTAAATATCCATTTGCTTAAATTAGTGGGTGCACTGCTAATGCAAAGTAGTTGGTTTTGGCAAGATCTGTATGCTTTATGCCGCAGCAAGCGGCGGTAAACGTCTGTATCAGCGGCAAAGTTAACGAGCTGCAAATTTGCTCAGCTTGAGACTGTCGGCAGAATTCCCCATAGCTCCGTTCCGTTCCGCCCCCTTGCTCCAACGCGTTTCCAGCATTGTGCTTACTCGATGAAATATGCACTTGTGTGTGTCCGTGCAGTCTCACAGGCACTGTCAATGCTAATAAAGCCAGCTATAATAGAAGTCCTTCGCTTCCAGCAAAATTTAGACATAGGGTTAAGCCTTCCCTGAACAACTGTCAAAGAGTGCTTTAATCCTTACCTTCTGGTACACTACTTAACTAATTAATTTTTTTTCATTGATACGATGATAATTTTGAAGTAGACACACAAATTTTTGATATTCGTTAATATGAAGAAAGTTTCTTTGATTATTTCGTCACCCATGTTTTCAACTATTACGACTCAAAAGAGTTTAATAATAATTCATATTAACTTCGCTGAAGAAATGTTAAATGGGGCTTTATTCCTTACTTTCTGGTTCACTACGTAACCAATTAAATAATTTTTCATTGGTATGAAGTAGGCATACAATTGTAACCATATTCGTTAATATGAACATTGTAGCTTCGATTCTTTCATTTCCCACGCTTTGTAATATCGCGCCTCAAATAGTTCTTATAATAATGCATACAAAATTTTTATTTCAAATGGAGTTATCCGTCTTAGACTGTCCTTTCATACAATGGATACCGTAAATTATTAACGGAATATAATAAGCATCAATATACGCTGACCACGTCTCATTCCAAATTCGGAATGTGCCATGTAAGATGACAGTCCGCAGTCGACTCGGTAGGCCCAGGCCCTCAATGGGCTGTAGAGCCATGGAGGGAAGGAAAATACGTTATTTCAAAACGAAGAAAATTCGCTAACAGCGGGACAAGCAACTGACCATAAACTGCTACAAAGAGCGCAAAAGAAAGTTTATGTACGGCAAAAACTATATACCACGTGTTGTTTTACGTTTTTTCATTTGCTTCGGTCTTATGAACGTTGCAAAATCTATGTCTCCAATGAAGTTTTGAACCATCGTCCGAAAACATTGTAACGCATTCATTCAACGTAAATTAGTAATACAACAATCATTTGGGGCGTGACTTTCAGATTTTATTGGAAATTACACCTGACCGAATTAATACTACACTGAGCTTGGCGGTTTAAGTTTTATATAAGGCATCACATTTTCTGTAAGTGTCGCTGAAATCATCAACCCCGGTGTAAAATCCAACATAAATAAATAAAAACGTGTTCCAATTATTAAAGTTATACAATTTAGCACAATTAGAAATACAAATAAAAAATCCAGATATTTATTGAGAAATTAAAACATGACAACTATCTTGGTGAAATAAACAACAAATGGAATGCTTAAGCATGTAACTTCATGTAAGTTATCTATGTCTAAATTAAATTTCGCTCATGCATACGTATGTGCGAGATTAAATATTATCTTTATCAAACTGTAAAAAGTGTGGCAATTGTCAAGAACACGCAACACATAGCTTATTGATTTGCGTAGTTATTTTCATGTCTTCAGTCCCTCATTAACTAGCACTTGGGATTCAGATACCACATTCTGCACCTGAAATATTAAGCTGTTAATTTCATTCACTTAGTAATGAAATTCTGTCGTACTAAGGGCGAATTGGCTGGTATCTCACTTGTCCCAAAAGATCAGCACCTTGAAGAATACTTCTTCGGAACATAAAACTGTTGAAGATGGAGTATATCTGAAGCACTTTAAACAAAGTTACAATAATTTGGTGTTTATGTATAGTACATATAATAGCATATTTATTAAAAAATAATAATTATATGGCCAAAGAAACAGAGAAAAGTATTATTAAACTCATGACGTTTCCTCCACGAGTTAGCGGACATTATCAAGTGAACACAACTGGATGTTTCCCTTCTCGCCGGAAATAAGAATCCAGTTTTCTTATCTTGATAAGGTTCGCCAATTGTCGGAGGAAACGTCTTTGGACATTTAATTACTTTTTCAAACATACTAATTTATTGTAATGAAATATTTATGTTCAAAATAATCCTATAATTCTATATTTAACAAATTTAATTCCTACCTTGAACTTAATGCGTCATGCATAATCCAATATATTTATGGAAAGGTTGAATTTTGTAATAAGTAAAATTTCCAATCAATTTCAGACCTTATTTTTATTTTTAACAATTTCCAAAGGGAAAAAAACGTTTCCGTACTTATTTGTACCTTCTTCAGGTTATTATCATGTGGATAAATAAACCAATACAATATATATTATAAGTGCAGTAGATTCTCGACTATCCGGTTCGGTATTTTTTAGTGTTTATAAAAAAAATTCTGTATACAAATTATAGAAGAGAGTAATGCCGCGTGCATAACAAAACTTGAGAAATGCAAAATGTAAATTTTCCCCGTTCTGATATGCGCTCTTATCAAGTATGGAACACGTTTCTCCGCCATACAGTACAGTAGATGAAACATTTATAAAGCAGCGAAATATACCAGGCAAGAAAATTTGAATAAGAGAGAATTTTTGGCTCAGTCAGCAGGTTCGTATTATATTAATCTTGAAATCAAGTGACAAATTTGACGCTTATGTATTGATACAAATACTTTCCTCTTCAACTCCAACCATCATTTTAATTGAAATAATAAAATTCCTTATGGAATTAACCTAAGCTCGACCAGCTTATTGGTCTCCAGTCAGTAGCATCATCTTATATTTTCTGACTTCTTCTTATATAATTCCGTCGAATTCAAGTAAAACCGAACACAAGTATTGTAAGTATTTAATTCCTGTATATGCAGTTTCTTGCCGTTTAATGAATATTCCCTTTTGTATCGAGCCAGTGTTTCAGATTGACGACGCTTCGTACACAAAAAATAATGACGGATGCGTAATTATAAATTCCCGACATCAGCAACGTTTCACAAGTGATAAATTTTCAATTGCAAATAAATAACTTAATACGGTTTAGTAGCTTTTTAAAAACAAATAAATGTTAAGTATCAGTATCTAGTTGACATCAGGCAACGATTCCTAGATGGATTTCTCCGGGAAACAATTTTTTATTAATTGTATTTCTGGATTCAATTATTTTTTCGAATAAAGGTTATGTTGCGATTTCATGTATTCAATTAACCCGAAGTCTAACAACATTATTCATTTATACAGTTTTCAAACTCTTTTACCGATGTTTCGCATATTATTTTATAGGTCGATGGAGGGAGGCGCTGATACCACACGTGCCCGTAGTCATGTTTACAGCTCAGTAACAAGAGCAGAATACATTACGATTGTTCGGCAAAGCTGCTTGACCCGTCCTTCATTTTAAACTTTCTGACAATTGGATTCAAGGTCATCCTCTGAACCGGAAATAATAGTCAAGTGTCATATCATTTTAAGTGAACTATAGGCGATAGTCACACTGTGTTCCAGCTCTAATACTTTATCCACAAGATGTTGCTAAAAATTTATCCTCTATATTCAATTTTCTTATATGAGTTGAAAATGTCTGTCATAAGCGTATGAACTTGTGTTCCACATTTTAAACTATCAGTGAGTTCCCGAATTCTTCATCAACGTTTTATTTCGACCATAAATTAAGGGCCGCTACCGCAGTACATTGATAATAAGAGGAAATGTACTGCATAATTTGCGATAGAAGTGAAAATTCTAGTTTGACTAATATCTCTGAAACTTGTAAAACACAAAGGACAATGAGTTCTCAGACATGCCTCTGCATTCAGAATGCTGAAATTCAACCTTGTATGCCTCCACCTCGCTTCTGAAACAGAAACTTCCGAGAAAATGCAAGCGTCAGTTTTGCATAATAACTGGCAGATAAATATTTGAAACGGCGCGAATGCACTCTACTTCCGACATTTTCTCCGATTTTAGTACGCAAATATTTCAATGACTAGACTGAAAAAATAGCCACAGATTAGTTCTTATAATAATTTCGACCGAATCAAAAACATATACAATAAATGAAACTTGTAATTTATATTTATTTCATAAAAGTATTCCACAAATCCTATAATGAGAAAAAATACAAAAGTTATTGAAATGCAGTTTACGTGTTGGACAGCACGTACTGCGTTGTCTCGTAATAATAACTGTTTTGTAATTTATTACTTCGTAATTAGCAAAATTTCGGTTATTCATATCACAAGTGGCGTTATAACGTGAACTCGCTTTTCAGTTTTAAATAAATCAGAATTTTTAATATATTACTTGGCAATGGAATGTCATATTAATATTTTAACGATCAAACTTTCCCATTTCCAATACTATGCTTCACAAACGAAATATGCCATCTGATAGTACTCAAGTATTTGTAAAAAGCACTATTGTAATGGTAAAACACAACTAAACGCGGAATTTTGCGGTACAAAATCGATTTGAGAGAAATTGAAGAAGACTGCAAACAGGGTAATAAAACCTACAGTGTGGTGCCGGTCCGGGATTTCTAAATTATTGAGACTGCGTGACACCTGACTGTGACGAGGCCTGTTATTTTCTCCAAACATCAATGGAAAGTGGGGTGAATAACTCCTCCCAAATTCTAGAGACATATACTTTTTATTGGAGACGATTTATTCCCCACCACCGAAATAAATAAATAATGGAATGGGGAAAAGCTATTAAGATATTACCCAAATTTATTTTGAGGAGATTGGCAATAGGCAATGGGTTTTCTGATTATAGTTATAGATGGAGAGACTTTGAGTGCAACTGATAGAGAGAATGTGGTAACTAAGAGCAAGATTGAGAGACTATTTCAATCTGTTGAGTGGTCGTGATGGATGATCCAGTGAGGAATGCTCTTGATCGAGGCATGAAGTTTATAGGAACGAGTTGGGACCGGCACGAGATCTGAGGGCCAGCGGTGAGTTCGAGACAAAGTAGAAGACGGTAATTACTCTGTTTGAAACCTTCCTTCCGATTTCCTTGTACTGCCAATTTTGAGTAGGTTGATTTATTTAAATCTGCTTCTATGCAAAGGCCTTTAAATACGGCCCGAAAATAGAACTCATTTTTATAAGTTTGTAAGTAATTTATTTTTGTTAATATTGTATAAAGTTTATTGTCAATCCTAAAAAGACCCATTTCATAAAAATAATTGTTTACTAAATTATTGTATCATATCAATTAATAAATGAAAAGTTAATTAATTTCCACCTAAATATAATATTCTTTATTTAAACTAATTAAACCCCTCATATTTTCATTTCATTACGAACAAATAATTTTTATGTAACTACAATAATGGTTTAGGCATTAAACAGACGATTTTATTCAATTTTAATGTTTTTAATATTTTGGCATCTGAGGAAACCACTGATAATGTTTTATGAACTTTGTAAATTTACGCAAAAATTACTGTTAAAATTAAATAATTTATCCTTACTAATTTTTCAAGAAGTTGTGCACCATGGTCATATTTTAGTTTTTTGTCATTAGTGCATAATAATTTTTCTTAAAAAATTAGTCGTATAATTTTTTTGCATGAATTAAATAATGTTAGTAGTAAATCTACTAATACATACTACAATAATTTTAATTTGTACATGTATGCAAGTATTTGTTAATATTGAGGACTAATGCAAGAAATAATTCTAAATCTTTCACGTTTCTTGATATTGCACCTATATTCTTTGATTTTAAATGGTTTATCAAATTGTAACTGGTGCTGAGTTCAGAATGGAGAAGTCTCGTACCTAACGAGGAGTAGACTCCGATAGATCGGATAGATAGAAACACCACGCATCGACTGAAGTCCTGGATTCGATCCCCTGCGCGGTCGAGATTTTTAAATCCTGAGCTTCGTTAGAAAGCAATTGTTTCTGTTTTTGGATCACGTTTCTATTATTTTACATTAAAGGAGTTGCCATAATTGAAACATGGGTATTATGATTTCCACTATTATTTTTAACTATCTAAGCCCGCCACGTTGTTCACGCGGAAATACCTCTTTTTATTTTTCCCTAAAGACGAAACAACTATTTTGATAAAGTTGAATTCACTGAATATCTAAAAAGTACGGTATCACTTATTTATGATCGCTTCAGGGCAAACCTTATAACGTGCAGTTGGTTTTGAACAGGTCCAGCTTTCACACGTTTCGGAGCCAATTTCAGACAGACAGTAACTTCAATTATATATTTATTTTATTTGCTTTTAAAACTGAACAATTACTAAATATTAAAATTTACCTGACACGACAATTAAAACAATCTAAGTATACATCGTATAGACAATCCAAAGAAGTTTATTATTTCTCATGAAGTTGTCTGCCGACAATAGGTTAGTTACGGCTGAAACGTGCTGCCAAAGTTATGCTTGTAAATTACACAGTAAGTCCGATGAATAATATACGAACGCCTGATAGGACTTATAACTCGCAGTTGGTTTTCACACAGCAATTCAATGGATGATATTAATATCTCTTAAACTCTGCATTGTATCTAAGTGAAACATACACGAAAATTTAATATAAAATTCTGTTTCTACCCATCAAATTCTTATTGAAATACGTTAAGCCATTTCGGAGGCTAAACAGGAGTATAGGCAACCGCATTCACTTCTTGGAGCTTTTAATGCGCGTTTGCTAAGAAACCTTACGCGTAGAATGTTTTATATTAATATGTTCTCCAATATATCGAAATTAAACTTGCACGAATATTTAAGGTAAATCTCCTGTTTTTAAACCCTTAAATTTTCATAAAATCGTTGAGCCGTTTCGGAACCTATTGGAGGCAAACTTCCAGAAAGGCACTTGAATTTTATATATAGGTATAGATTTAATGGTTACTTAAAACGCCCAAGCGAACAAACACATTAAAAAAGAAAAGAAAATTTGTATAATCCCTATTTTTACATAAGAAAATAACTTACTTATATGAACGAACACGAGGGCCAGGAAGGTTATCAGCGCTTCTCTGCTGATTTTGGCACCAAAAAACATAATGTATTCCTCGCGAAGAGCAATTGTTATTCGTGCAAAAACAAATACGGACACGATGGTCAAAGCCATTTGGCCCACTATCCAGCAGGTAACCCAAACACTCCCATTCTAGAAACGCGGGAGAAAATGTGAAAAGCAACATTAAATTCACATTTAGGCTCTTACGAGCATCATTTTAATATATAATTCCTTACCTTAATAGTGCCATAAATTAAAAATGCAGAGGCTATAAACTGCACCAAGCCGCAAACGAGTAACACAGTGGAAATATGATGCGGGTAATCTGAAATTTAACATCTTGTGAGATAAAAAGAAAATCACACCTAAATGTTAGAACTAATCTAAAAAATATATAATAACCACCGTCTTATAAACTATCAACGAATATAGTTTCTTTCTAAGTAATTTAGTGAAAAATTTATACCGAATTAATGCATAATTACATATTGAGTAAATGAAAACCATTACGAAATATAAAATCTATTTTAGGCGAATCCGATGATTTCAATTGCAAAACGACATGAAGAAAAGTCTTCCACGCATGAATGTCTACTTGAAGAAGAATTCAGTGGCAGGTGTAACAGTAATAGGAATCCAGAATAGTTCTACAATTTAAATAAATATATTCATATATTCTACTTTATTTTAAGTTTTAAAACCTAATTTTAATTTCCTGAATATATGACCGACTGTTTTTATAAATATAGCTTCAGATTTTAAACTACCTTAAAAATTATTTGAATTTATATTGCTCGAAAAACTCGAATACATTAATGGAAATTTATTCATATTTCATCAACGACAAATAGAGGTTAACATTTTAGGAAAATGTTTGAATTCGTTTACTTATTTTGTCATATAGTTTGATCAACTCTTATTTCTATTATTACCTGATCGATGTAAAATAAATGTCAAGTACTTCATATATAATTATAAATAGTTACAAATATTTCGCAAAATAAGGCATCAATTGCAATTTTCTGATCCTGTTCTGTATGAGTTTATTCTCATTTTTACTTTAATTTACACGTCACTCCTTAATTCCGAGTTTCAATAATGAATTAAACTGAATATATAGTTAAACGTTCAGTTTGATACCACAAATTAACGTAGCGAAATGAATCCAAGTGATTATAAAATATTTTACTTAAACTATTTAAATTAATATAACGTATCTCAGATCTTTGTTAGAAAATTCGTTTTACGGTTCTCCGCGTGATAAGTGCAGCTAATAGATATCTTCGGAACCACAGGTATTTAAAAGGCAAATAAGTTCACAGTTTGGTGGAACATGTAAGCAAACTTAACTAGCAATGATCATTAAAAGCAATTTTAATTTCATTCCTATTACGAGCCTCACTTATTCATAACGGACGTGATTGATAGCAAATGAACTGAAAAATTGGCTTTATTTATTATTTATTTAGTGATAGATTAAATTTTAAATAACTTCTTTATCCTGAAGAGTTTTAACTAAACCGACCTTACATTTGTTATTTACACCGTCAACTTTGTATTCTCGTAATTGTCTCTAGTCAACCTTCTTAAATTCACTCTACTCTTCAAAATTCTTATAGTTTATTGTCTCCTAGAAACTCTCATACCTCCCCACTTTCCAGTATCCGTTGCTGCTGAGATCGTTAAATTTGGACACATCATACATATGCGTGTACAACGATCGTCCGACATAATAAAAGCTCTCGGGGTCAATTTTCTAGATTTTGTACTAGCAGGTGTTTACTCCGCCAACTAAAGGAAACTCTTTGCTAAAATCATTCCTTACGCTAGGCTGCAAAATTACTTTGGGACCGAATGATTGCCCACTCCTAAATACTTCGTCAGCCCTCAGGGTGCAGTAATATTGAAAATAATTTCCACGACATAGTCACTACAGTATGAATACCAATATTGAAGCTACGCCAGTTATTTAATTGAATCAGCGGACCAAAACTCATTAATTTCATTCCTGACAGAGGCAGTGAGGAATACATATTTAATTAATTAGATATAATAGCACCCTACGTGGGACATATAAATTATAATAAATAATCATGATATGTTATAATTCACGCAAAAATAGTCAAACCCTTTCAGGAATTTACTGTAGATATTAATTAAGACCCCAAAAATCTATTTGTAATGGGCGTATTCTTTAACACTGTTATGTGACTGATAAATAACTGGTAGAGAAGAAAAGGTAATAATTTAATTTATACATATTGCAACTAATTTATTGAAATTTTCAACTACTTATAGAAGCAAGTACTTCTAAAGTAATAAACGTTAATGACGTAGTTCCTTAAAACAAACGATATGTACGCTATATCGAACATTAACATTATGCATTTATATTATATACTTCTTTAATTGCAGTATGCTATGGTATAATTTATACACGGCTTATTTTCTGCACTTGAAATGCATTCCATCTCATGAAAATTCAGATTAGCAACAGTTTATGTCCAACTCGAAATTGCAGACACTTAATTCCATTATTTATTTGCATTCCATTATATTAGTCAATACGTTGGCGTGAATTGTTCTACAACGTAAATGAGGAGTAGGAGGTAAATTTTTCATCTCATTACCTTAATTTTATTTCAAACCGGTAGTGAGAATTAGAAAGTCATGCATAGTCAATATTTACAGAATGAAACTCACCGCATGTTTCACAGCGGAAAGTAGCTATGAAATGAAATAATCCACCAAAAATGAAGAACAAAGAGTTTGCCTGTAACAAAGAGAACATTTATTATTGTGTCAGTAATTCCCGCGTGAAAAAAGAGATAGATTGGGCGTTAATTTGTAAAATTAACATAAAACTAAATGCTATTCAGATTCTGTAGTTAAAACATTGTCCGGCGTATTACGTAATTATGAAAGTAAATAATTTATAGACTTTTTTAATTTAAAAGTTGCCAATCTGCAATATACCCCTAGTACATATAGAATAATAAGTAAATTTTTTGACAGTATTGTTGCATGACACCGTACATTGAGAGCTCTCCAGGATTTATTCAGTCAGGCCTTCCGACCATAGGCTTTTCATTCTTCTTAATGTAGGCTGTTAGGAGTCGTTTGAAATTATCTCTTTATTAACTTATGGAGAGAAGGCATCAGCACAATACGTGGCAGGTGTAAATGAGAGGAAAATCCCCTTTTCCATGGAAAAAGGTTTCATATATTGATAATGGTGATTATATAAATTCGGTATTAACTGTAATAATAAAGAAATCAACTCTAATCAGATTCAAATTTTCATTTAGGAGAATTAGACTGCAATTCGGTCAAAATTATCTATTAAGGGTACAAAACAAATAATTCACAATACCAAAAACCGCAAAACTTATAAATTTTATAATGTTTGAGGGAAATTGTTAGCCATTCGTCAAACACAAAGATCACTATTTACGATAACCATGTCTTAAATAATTATGAATATCAGAAATAATACCACACATATTGTATTCAAGAACAGAAAAAATTATTTCAACAAAAATCAATCAGAAAGAATACCAAACACATTATTCAAGAACAGAGAAATTATTTCAACAAAATTCAGATTAAAAAAGCCTGTAGTTGAATTTAAGTATCAGGATGGAAAAATCTCGACCGGAACGGGATTCGAGCCGGGAACCTTCTCGAGGTACGGGTGACTCATTCCAACAGAACTATCAGGTACGAGATTTATCCGTGCATCGTTACCTGAATACAGGCTCACCAACAATTTACTGAGTCACATTCTTCCATTCCTAGATTTAAACTTATAGAAAAATGGCTGGAGAATCTCGTATCCGACGAGTGGAGTGGGGGAAGGAATGAATAAAAGTCTCTTTCAAAATAATGCGAAAATCAACCAAGACCGGTGTAAATATTCTTGGCTGTATTAGAGTACCAGGTATATATTTTATTTTCTTAATCTACATTTAATATTTTTCAGTCTTTCAAAGTACCGGGAGTATATTTGACTCAACGCATCGAGTGTTTTCGTTTGCCTTAACGCACCGAATAATTAATTATGCATTTTCAGACTTCTTTTAAGCGACTATTCTCCTTTGTCATGTGACGAGTTTAATACCGACAACAACTGTCGTATAATATTTGAAGAATTATTAAATATCTCTATTTCTAAATGTTTTAACTTTCTCGCCTCCAATATTACTATATTAGATACATAATACGAGAGCCTGAAATTTATTTTAACATTTGGAAACCTGCAATCCTGTCTTGCATTACGTCAGCACCAACCATAATATCATTACTACACCCTGAATGACAACATATTCTATTTTCTTAATGCATTTAATTAAAAATGTTCGTACGGAGTGTGGCGTTATGTTGGTGCGAAATGTGGACGATAGGAGTTGCAGAAAAGAAACTTTCGAAATGTGGTGCTATGAGACAATTCTGAATATCAGACGGGTGGATAGAGTTAGTACGAGGAAGTTCTAAACTGAATAGGAGAAAGGAAAATAATTTGGATGCATTTGACCAACAGAAGGATTAATAGGCCACTTTTTGAGACATGCGGGTCTAGTTAAATTAGCATTAGAGGGGTACGAGCAGAAGAGGCTAAGGATGGAATACGATACGCAGATTAGGGAGGATGTGGGATGTAGTAGCTATGCAGT
This sequence comes from Eucriotettix oculatus, assembly GCA_034510155.1. Lineage (NCBI taxonomy): Eukaryota > Metazoa > Arthropoda > Insecta > Orthoptera > Tetrigidae > Eucriotettix > Eucriotettix oculatus. The sequence goes on from CM067376.1 coordinate 167,584,139, forward strand.
CTACCGCAGAATAGGTTAGCATGGAGGGTTGCATCAGACTAGTCTTAGGAGTGAATACCACCACAACAATCTACTTGCAATTATAACGACAATAGTAGAGAAATTCAAAATTATTTTCAAGTAATTCCAATGCATTTATTATTCCATTCACCGAAAAATTTAATACATTTCTTTACAAATCACATTTTTATTGCTCTCGGTGCCAGATATACACCCCTCCCCCCCATTTCCCCCTTTTTTCTGTCTCTGCCCACCAACGATTAACGTATCACATCTTTTCTTATTTCGAACAACCTTTTATCTAGGGTAGGGGCGTAAGAAATTAATTTTCAAAGGCTAATATAAATTAATGAGCTGGCAAAGCCGGGCACCCAGCTCGTTATGAATAAATATGATGATATATATACATCAAATACGATTGAATAAGATAAATAAAATTTATAGAATACAGGTACTGTTTATTTGGTCAGTTTTTACTATAATGAATTTGGATTTAGGAGATAACATTACGACAAATTAACAAACTCCGGTTATTTGCTAGCAGAAATCATTCGACTCAAATACTATTTAATCATAACAAAATATCATTAGTACTCTGATATAAGGAACCTAACAGTGACAGAGTTGCAGCAGATCGTCACTGTTATTTAACTTAAATGTTTATTCAGAACGAAATTCTGCTATTTGCATTAATTTACAAGTACAAAAAATAACAATTCTGAGTTTTATAGATCATAATATTCTGTTGTCTTATACGTAAGATTTGAAATACACGACAAAATTAATTAGTTGTGACTCGGCATAAAATAAATAAATATTTCCATCAAACTAAAGAAATGCCTATTGAAATAATATCAAAACAGGAAAATAATTATTTAACTTTCTGAATTAAGTTCTTTTGTGAGACAAGGTATTTATTTTATGAAATTGGTACATATTGTAATTCCAACTACATATTCTATATTCTTTTGCCTGCAACTAAATTAAAATTTACGTAAAATTAGTAAACTTATTTACTAAACTCACTTTACCAGTCACTAGTTCTTGTTGGCCTTCGCCTAATCACCATGACATTAGGACTCAACGAAATCAACGGACCTTTCGCTGGTTGTAGGTACTGTTGTGCCACTCTCATTAATTAACTGCAAAGTTGTGGAGTGCACTTCGCTGAAGGCCTGCCCCCAAATAAAAAAACTTCGCAAGTCGTTAATTACGCTTCTCATCAAGTATTCGATTAGTAAAACTGAATTTGCGAGGAAATTTTATTTTCGTGTTGCATTATTTGCGATACGTTTCATTCATACATACCATAAAATATATTCCGAACAAATATGAACCCGATTTCAGAGAGATGCACGGACAGCATCGTGTAACTTCCATCCCCTGTGAACAAATTTAAAAAGTCAAATATAGTTGCAGGCTGATAATTCGTGTCGCATTCAAACGATATTTTTAATTATAGGACAAAACTATGCTTACAAACTGTGTTATCGGTATCTTATAAATAAATATTACCTCAAATTGAAGTGTGCCATTGACAATCAAATGTCAAAGAACATAGTACAACTGTTTGTTGTTTCTATTTAAATGCAAGTGAAATGAAAGTGAGTTACACAATCGGCTGTATATCAAGTAAATGAACCTCACACAAACACACAAACTGCACTACATTACATTTCAAAGTCACAACAATAATGTTGCATTACTTTAAATACAATAAACATATTTGTATGTAAATCTACATTTAATAAATTTGAAAAAGTTAAAAAATACATTAATCAAAAAATATTGTTTTTTACTTTGCTAGAGAATTCTTTAACCCAGAAATAATACTTTAATACTGAATTATATATAATCCACGTGACCAATAATATATAGTTTAATTTCTTGAGTACGATTTTAAAGTAGAGAAGGCTACATGCTAGGAATAGAACTTTAAAAACGTACCTTGAAACTTGTAATTATTGTACACGCTCAGACATTTCATCACTACGCTCATTATGGGTCTTGATTGGCTTTTAAGCTCTCATTTCAAACCTAGCCCTTCACAAGTTTTGCGAAATTAAAATGTGGTTCCAATTCTTGAGTTTCCTGAATTACGCATGCTGTATTGAAACTCGTAAATAGTACGAAACCGAATTCTGTGTATGTTTTGTTAAAGTCGTCTCAGTTTGTGCACAATTGTGCAACTCAGATTAAAGAAAATATTGATCTAAAACTTTCTTTTCGCCAAAATTCTTAATCGAAAATTTTTGCTTTAAAGTTTTCTTTGATTTTTCTGTCATTCCGTAATTTAAATACAGTTTCATTTGTATTCTTATGTCAATCCATTTTTAAATAGATAACGCAAAGCCAAATTTTTATTATTGTTATGCTGTAAACAGAATACCTAATTTACACATACCAATTTCTATTTCGTGAATCGTCAATTATATTCAGATTTCGAATTTTTACCATGTATTTTAATGTTGAGCATAGTTATAAGATCTCGTTTTTAGGGCCTCTTGAGCCTCTTCCGTCACTCGTGAAATCGACAGTGGAAATTGTCGCGTTGAAGTTCCAATTCTTCCTGTCTTTACTGTCGTTGCCATATTTGACTCCCCAGAGACGTTTATTCCATATTTATTAACCTGCTAAAAGTTCTCGTCGGAAAAATTATACGTCGAACGAGGACATAATTGCCAAAAGAAAGTCTCATGTGAAGAACGTACAAAAACTAATTTTTGGACGACTTGAAACAGTAAGAGTACTATATCTTATTGCTACTTGGAAAACGGAAATGCTACAGGTAACGCAAGAGCTTTACATTGGCCAATGTAAAATAATTACATCTGCTGCAGTATTAAAATAACACAAAACTTCAAATTTAATAGGGTTGATTTTCTTAAACAAGAAATATATTTTATAATGAGAAAACTGGGAGTGATAGATGCACAGGACAATTACTTTAGTATCTCATGCGTACAAAATATTAACGAAAATATATAGTATAATGGAACGTCAAATAGAATGGGAGTTAGGAGAAGATAAATTTGGTTTTAGGAAGAATGTAGGGACAAGAGAAGCAAAATTGACTTAGCGGCTAATTTTAGAAGAAAGGATAAGTAAAAGCCGGTCTACGTTCATGACATTTGTAGATTAAGAAAAAACGTTAGATAACATGAAATAGAACACACTATTAAGGATTTTGAAGAGCACTGGAATAATATATCCGGAAAGAAGCCTTATACTAACCTCCACAGAAGAAAGGCAGCAGTAATTAGAATAGAAGATCATGAAAAAAGTAGGAAACAAGAAAGGAGTAAGACAAGGATGCAGTCTGTCGCCCATGTTATTTAAGAGATTAAGCAAGTTAAAACTGAATGTGGAAAAGGAATCATAATGCTAGAAGGAGAAATAAAAACGCTGCGGTTTGCCGATGATATTTTAGTATTAGGAGAGTTATAAGAAGACTTGGAAATCATAATATATGGCATGAACGTCGTCCTGGAGAAACAGTTCAATGTGAGGATTAATAAAGGGAAACCAAGGGAATGGAGAGAAGAATGGGAAACAAGGTTGTTAGACGGAAGTTAAGGAATTCTGCTAATTCGGAAACGTAATAACTGGGGATGGTAGAAGTATAGTAGACGTAAAGAGTAGGATAGCAAATGCAAGGAAGGCTTTCGCTAAAAAGAGGAATTTACTTACAGGTAATATAAGTGTGAATATTAGGAAATTAAATAAACAATTCTTGGCCATTACCCGGATGGAAACCCGAGAATTGTTTATTCAGAATATACTCCGGGAAACCTTCGATCTTTATTAGGAAATTGTTACTAAAAATGTTCGTAATGGAGTGTGGCGTTATATGGGTGTGAAACATGGCCGGTAGGAGTTGCAGAGAGAAAAATAATAGAAGCATTTCAAATGTGGTGCTATGGTGGATAGAATCACTAACGAGGAAGTTATTAACACAATAGGGGAAGAGCGAACAATATGGAGGACGTTGACCAAGAGAAGGGATAGATTAATAGGGCACGTTTGAAGACATGAGGGTTTTGTAAACTTAGCATTAGAGGGAAGTGTGTTGGGTAAGAACAGAAGAGGGATGCAACGGATGGAATACGCTAAGCAAAATGCTTGCGCAAGATAGGTTAGTATGGAGAGTTGCAACAGACCAGTCCTAAGGCTGAATACAACAACAACAATGAGAATCTAGGAAAATTATAAAGATCATCAACGACACATCAGAGAATATAGTCACTAAAATTAAGCTTTTAGCTTATTTTATATTCTCAAACAATAAGCAATAGACTTTGTTTGTAATGAATTTTTACTTTTATCTAATACTAAGAATATTTAATTAAAGTAAAAGAATTCAGTTTCCGAGGTCCTACGGCTTGTATATGTAATTAATAATCTGTAATACAAATCTCCTAAATAGCCAAGTGGTCCTCTTCAGCACGAACTCTCCTAACGCTCATTACAGATAAGCTAGTTAATACGATAAAGTTAAATATTTCAGCATTAAGCGAGAACTTTATTTAATCCAGACTATTATGACCGGCTTAGGAAAGATTATCTTAATCATCTACGAGATCTCGAGGCCACTCTGCTGAGTCCTCAGATTCTGTCTCCCTTAGGTTTGTGGAAGATTTTCTTTCGGAAAGTTCTTAGCTTCAGCTTCGATCAAAGCACTTACAAATAAACAAGAACGAAAGAATCTCTCTGCTCCAATCGATGAAAGTTAGTGAATTTGCGATATACAATCACCTTTATAAAATATTTAATGATTAAAAGTTTAATTAAAACATGAAGATAATTTATTAAAGTGACTCAAACGACTATTATTATAAGTATTGCTTGGTTTGAAACACAAATGGTTACATCAAATAATAATTTAGAACTTCCAATGTGATGAAAATATTTCAAATATAGAAAGTCACTAGTAAAAGCATTTCTTTAAACTGTCATTACAGATTTGTTGATGATTATTTTTTCGATATCTTTTTATTAAATACGAAGACGTTGAAGACTAAAAATGACAATCATCCGTTTATTAGTTATTGACTTAACGTTTTATTTTTAAAACAGTTTTAAATTAGTGATTTCTTACAGTGTTATGAGGCAACAATTCCCCGTACCGCGTTAACTTAACTACAGCCAGCCTAACAAAATTTAATTATTATATTGAAACCTCTGTTACAATAAATTATTTCACAGGCGACAATAACGAGCTTATTTACTTCCAATTTTATTGACAATCAATTACATAATCTCCGTCGTTATCTAAGACCTTTTGCCACCTTGCTGATAAGAGTTTCAATCCCCGGTTCGAAATTTTTGTTTTCCTTTAAAGAAAAATATGTTCCATAGTTTTGAAAGTGTTCGATGGATCTGAATAAATGAAAATCGGATGGTGCTATGTCTGAGGAATATGGGTGATGCGGTAAAACCTCCTCCCACTTTAACTCTTATTTTTTCTTGATTTAATCTACTGCATGTGGCCTGGCATTATCGTGTTGCCAGTTTATCCCTTTATTTACCAGAGCTGCCCTTTTTACCTATAATTGGTTGTGCAGCGTATCTAATTGGTGGAAATACAATGCAGCCGAAATTGTTCCACCCGGTCTCAATAGTTCAAAATGGATTATGCCACCACAGTCCCACCAATCGCACAATAACACCTTCTTTAAGCTGATTGATGATCTAGGAGTGGGAGACGGGTAGCTGATTCAGAGAATGTCATTGCCTGGTGCGCTTGTTGTTGTACAAGACCTATTTCTCATCACCAGGAACAATCCTTCGTTGTCTGCTCAATAGAGATGTGTAAACTGTACGCCGTTGATCTTCATTCATCAATAGATGTGGAACCCATATACTCTGCCTGTAAACCTTCCTTATTTTTCGAAGATGTCTTTGGACTGTTGACTAAGAAGCCTGAAGAGTGTTTGCTATTACTTGGATACTTAGCTTGGGATCAGTTTAGACCAGTGGTTTCAGAGCGTCATTATCAATCTCTACAGGGTGTCCATTTCGATCGGCATAAGACAAGTCAAAATCACAGTGAAAATTTTCTGAACTTATTAACTTTCAATACGTCTGCATACACATCACAAATTTTCATTGTTGCAACCGTTGCATTAACACCTGAACGAAAATGACGTAAATGCTCTTCAGTTGGTTGATAATCTGTCATTTTACACCGGTGCAATATAAACGTTTGAATTTAGAAGTCACAACAGCCAAGACAATGTGTTGTACCATTGCGCAATAACTAATGCCTTTTTACACTCACGCTCTGAACTAGACTGGAGCGAATTCTGCAGACTGAAAATAATTGAATACTTATCGGTACCCCACTTTATTAACAAAATTATTATTTTTAAATCTCAAAGTTTACTTTTTTAAAACTATTTCGAGTACTCGATTTATCGATGTCGCCTACGTTAGGCATAGAATTCCTTATCATTACTTTTGAACACGATAAGACAACTGTTAATTATTATTTTACTAATGTATGTCACAATACTGCTTCTAACATTCTAAGAAAACGTACTGTAGTAATCTAGGAAGAAGAGAGAAATTATCTTTGGAGAACTTGGCGTAACGACGTATTTGGAAGAGGAGAGCTTTGGGGTGCGAACGGAGCCTCTTGAAGAAAAGGGTTGGCTTTGGAGGTGGGAGCGAGTTTTGGAAGGAAGAAATGTTTGGGCTGAAAAAATGAAATACTAAAAACACCAATAGCAAAACCATGACATATTTTCAATTCTAAATATATATTATTTGTGTACGACCGTGACACTGAATGTAGAAATAATAATATATTATCATTACACATACAAGAATTATTATCATGTACTTTGATAAAGTAGTATCGGGTTATTACAGTACAATAATCGCAAATGATTGCCTAACACAGGTCGTATTGTAGTAACAATACTCCTTTCCGTGTTAACAGTACTGTAATCGGTTCGTTTATTACGGCCTATAATAGTTTGAGTTAATTTATGTAATTGATATTATACTTAAATTTTCAATTATTACAGTTCGTTTGCTAACAATCACGTCCGTTGTGAATACGCGTGGCTCGTAATAGGAGGGAAATTAAAATTGCTCTCTAATTGCTCGCTAATTGTTAACGTGTATGTACAATCACAGAGTAAACATATTTGTACTATAAATAAATACATGTGCTTCTAGCATCGCTGCAACCACTCGTCTGCATTGCGAACAACTCATAAACGACGTCTTGTGTATATTCTTCACAAAACAATGATTCCCTCATCATAGCCTATGATTCATATTGTAACGTTTCTTCTGTCAACAGGTGTCATATTTTTTGTTGAGTAAATAATATTGTGTTTAATTGTAGGTGGAGCAAAGAGATGAGTGGAATGTAGCCTCGCTGGCTGCGACAGGCAGCAATAATTGTAAAAAATTTATTGAAGGTTTAGTTATTTGGAAGTAAGAAATGTATTTGAGTTTAACCGAGAAGTGAATGTGGATTAGATGAATCTTAAATAAAACCTCTACAGACGACAGGCAGAAGAAATCAATAAAGGAGTACGACAAGGATGCAGTCTGTCGCCCATATGTAGAACAGGCGATGAAGCAACTTAAAACTGAATTTGGAAAATCAACCATATTGCAAGGAGAAGAAATAAAAACCCTACGCTTCGCCGACGATATTGTAGTATTACGGGAGTCAGAAGAAGACTTGGAAACCATAATAAATGCATGAACGTGGTTCCCTAGAAAGAGTTAAATATGAGGAGTAATAGAGGGAGATCCAAGGTAATGGACTGTAGTATGGGAAACAGTGAAATAACAAAGGCTGTCAGATTAGGAAGGGATATTTTGATGGAATTCTGCTACTTGGGAAGCGTAATAACTAGGGATGGTTGAATTATAGTAGATATAAAGAGTAGGATAGCAAAGGCAAGGAAGGCTTTCGCTAAAAACAGGAATTTACTTACAGGTAATAAAAGTGAATATTAAGAAATCGTCGTAAAAATGTTCGTATGGAGTGTGGCGATATATGGATGCGAAATGTGGACGATAGGAGTTTCATAAGGGAAAATAATAGAAGCCTTTGAAATGTTCTGCTATAGGAGAATGCTGAAAATCTGATGGGTGGATAGAATCACTTAGGAGGAAGTTTTTAACACAATAGGGGAAGAGCGAACAATATGTATCACGTTGACCAAGAGAAGGTATAGATTAGTAGGCCACTTTTAAGACATGAGCGTAACATATAATAGCAGAAGAGGGAGGCGAAAGGATGGAATACGCTATGCAGATTATGGAGGATGTGGGATGTACTAGTTTCACGGTAATGAAATCACTAACGAGGAAGTTCTTAACACAATAGGGGAAGAGCGAACAATATGGACGACGTTGACCGAGAGAAGGGATAGATTAAAGGCCACGTTTTAAGACATGATGATTTTGTAAACTTAGCATTAGAGGGAAGTGTGTTGGGTAAGAACAGAAAAGGGAGGCAAAGGATGGAATACGCTAAGCATATTAGGGAGGATGTGGGATGTGCTAGTTATGAGGAAATGAAAATGCTTGCGCAAGATAGGTTAGCATTGAGGGTTTCATCAAACCAGTCTTAGGACTGAATACCACAACAACAACGGATATGAATCTTAGTTGGAATTAACATTATGACACCTGACAGTTTGATTTATGTGATCATAAAGTTACGACGCCAGTCAGGGTTGCAATTTGTCCAATACTTAAAGAAATTGCTGGCGCTTCATTTGTCCTTTTTAAATTGAACTATGGAAGTGGACAAGTTACACCTTTTTGTGTGGAATGATATTTAAAAAAGTATTTCATTTTTGTTGCAATAGACACGATGACGGCAATAAACTCGACACAGGAAGAATGAATTTAGTAACACCTCCTCACGTCACGAGATAGTTCCGGGCATTGATACTTTTATCGGTTTGTCGGTGACGTCTTGTTACACTCCCAATAATAATATAGGAGGAGCCCACGCAAGAGGCTGGTTAGTGGTTACTAACAGTTCACTCTTATAGTGTTATGAGAACATTAACATGAAGTAGGTTTTATTGAAATTTAACTCTAAATGCACTGTATGTTGTTGCAACCGAGAGTTGTAATCGAAGTTACTTGGGTGAAGCCGACTTAAAACAGGGCCAGCAGATAAAGTTCACAGACAGCAGACGTAAAATTAAATTAACTATAATTTACCGAAATTTGTAAACGTAAGCCATCGACGCCAATCATCACCCAACGAAATCCTTCCACAGAAACTCAAATATTGCTAATAAATGCAAATTTTCACCAATAATAAACCAAAGGATCTCTAATAAAAGAAGAAATAAAATACGCTTCTAAATCTAATGACATTGAAACAGTCTGGACTATTTATTCAATGATCATCAAATAAATGTCCTACATGTATTTTAACTAATGAATTCGGAACTTCTGCGACGAATTAGTTTGAATGTGTTTGCTAAAAATTAAGGAATAGTCTAAGCACAACATTAACGTAAATGATACCTACATTTAATTCTACACCGCACTTATTTGCAAATGAATACATACATAGTTACTTTTTTTCAGTGTATTTAAAGTTTGGATCATACAATCACGTTGCAAAAAAGTTACGTTTCGAGAGAATTTTTCGCATGCATAGAAAGACCTATTTGCTGTGCATTTTCATGTGCCGGATGCGAAAATATATATCTTAAGCCAGTAAACATGTAGCTTTCCATCAAAATCCGAAATTTTTAGTCGTGTAAAAGCTACTTACTAAAGGAGTACGCTTTTTACTTCAAGGACAACACTTACCTCAGTGTCATTAGAAATACTATATCACAGTAAAAAATGAATATCACGTAAGTAACGATTGCCCAGTGAAGGCATTTCTCTATATTTTGAAGATTTACGGTCGACGTGTTAACTCCTCCAAATTACCTTTGGAACTAATTTAATGTAAACGGAAAAATGAATAATGCAAGTTTAAAATGCATGTGACGCATAACGCATATTTTATGGGAATCTATTTCCTGTTTGCTCGTTTCGTACTTACGAACTTCCAAGACGTCGAAGGTCCCTGAGCCGTACTGCTCTACTGCGCTTCGTTATCACGTAATGCGGCTTCCTCAGCATTTCCTCGTTGCGCCTGAACTTCCTCGAGACATGATGAATTCAGAACACGTCAACACATTATCAACAGGGTAGACTATATTTAAAGATACGGTACACTCATCTTTCCCCGAACAGATATCCACGGTTTAAACTAAAAATTTCCATTCAGATAAGCACCTATCAAATTTCATAGCGCAGTCCAATCAAATGCTAGATAAGAAGCAGTTTTGGAATAGATTTTAAATTTAGTAAAAATATATTTTGGTCACTGAAGATGATTTTAATGTTGTTGGGTATTCAGTCCTAAGACTGGCCTGATGAAACCCTCCATGCTAACCTATATGCGAAATCCTTTTCATTGCTACATAGCTACCTCATCTCACATACTCCCTAATCTGCTTTCTCCTTTCGCCTCCATCTTCTATTATTGCACACTTCCCTCTAATGAAAATTTTACAATACACTCATGTCTCAAAACGTGACCTTCTCTTGGTCAACGTCCTCCAAATTGTTCTCTCTTCCCCTATTCTGTTTATAACTTACTGGTTACTGACCCTATTCATCCACCTGATTTTTAGCATTCTCAAATAGCACATTTCGAAAACTTCTATTTTTTTCCGGTCTGCAACTCGTATCGTTCACGTTTCGCACCCATATAAAGCCACTCTCTGTACGAACATTTTTAGTAATTTCCTAATATTCATACTTTTCATTATACGAGTAATTGTATTATACAAATTATATTGAAAACAATTCATGTTTTTTTATAGTTAAAACACCAGATGGGGTATCAAACTAAGGGTCTAAATGAACTGATGACAGTAAATTTAATAATTCTTATGCCTTTTTACAATTTATTATTACACAAACATTATGGCGGTACGTCGAAAGCTACGGTAATGTGACGAATTTTTCAATAAAAATGGATAGAAATTAATTCATATTAGCCGTAAGTAAATTCCTCTTTTTTGCGATAGCCTTCCGTGTCTGTGCTATCCTACTCTTTATGTCTACTATACTTCTACCATCCCTCGTTATTATGCTGCCCAAGTAGCAGAATTCCTTAACTTCATTCAAAATATCCCTTCCCAATTTAACGCCCTAGTTGGGTATTCCACTATTTCCCATACTACACTCTATCACCTTGTTTTCCCCTCTATCATCAGCAAACCTTAGGGATTTTATTTCTTCTCCTTGCTTTTTTAACTTTCTTCATCGCTTGTTCTAAAGATAAGTAAAAGAGCACGGGCGACAGACTCCAACATTTGTCTTACGTTAATGTTAGCAATCAAACTTTGTAATTAAAATTTTTATAAAAACATCGCATTTTATATTCTTGAAAAGAATTAATTTCTATCAATTTATTGAAAAATTCGTCACATTACCGTAGCTTTCGACGTACCGCCATAATGTTTGTGTAATAATAAATAATAAATTGTAAAAAGGCATAAGAATTATTAAATTTACTGTCATCAGTTTATTTAGTCCCTTAGTTTGATACCTCATCTATAAAAATACAAATGAATTGTTTTCAATATAATTTATATAATACAATTACTCGTATAATGAAAATTACTTATAGAAACAAGAAACAGAAGGAATTTTGACATTCATGTCCACGAGCGTAGAGGCCGAAATGAAATAAACAACTATAAAATATATTGTCAGAATTCAGATAACAATCGGAAGTTCAACAAGAAGTCTATAACAGAAGCGAATCGTAAATTTTGTTCAAATTGCCAGTACAGCCGAATTGATGATCTGACTCATCGGTCTAGAAAAGAGATTGCATTCTACATACAAAATTTTTACTTTTTTCCAATCCAACTGAAGGTTATTTAATTATATATGCTTTGACAAAACTGAATAATTTGGTATATTATATTTTAAATTACTGTAATACGCGTAATTAATGAGCGTTTGGTTTGATCAAAATAACAAGAATTTCAATTTAAACAATTAATTTGGTATACATTATGTTTATCGAAATATTTAATTTTATCTATAATACTTTCAACAAAATTTAAATTATTGCAATTTTTGATGCCACAAGTGTTACACAAGTCAATAATTTTCGATTGATATTTTTAAATATTACATTTATGAATTACAAATGTTCAAATTTATATCGATATCACTTGAGTCAATTTTTGATACAGAATTAAGAACATCGTCAGTTGAATACGAAAGATGGACGCGAGCCATTAACCTATATTAATTATAATAATTTATATTAAATTACATAAATTAACTACCAGTTTTACAGGTAGTAATTAATTAGAACGACGTTTCGTCACCACATTTGGGACTTCTTTAGGTATTACTAAAAAATTATACTAAATAATTACAATAAAAATTATTAAAATATCAGAATATTAATAACATTAGTTCATATATGTATATATAACGTACAATTTTGAAATTTTGATGAAAATGTTCCAAGTATGAAAAATACAAACGTGACCGCCTCAAAAGTTAGCTCCAACTGAAATGTGAACAAGAATATAGAGCGAAAATGCAATGCAGACAGCTAAACCTAACAATGTGTAAATGAGGGACAATAACACTAAACAATGAAAAATTAAAAGGGAAAAATATTCAAGAATTTATATTGTTTTTGAATCATGTATGCTGATGTTGACACACTATCCTACCATACGTGCCCAAATAATCATGATACCCAAACCAGGAGAACAAAGTAAACGAAACAATATTGTCCAAAATCTTCGAAAGACTCCTAATAAAAAGAATCAAACCAGACCTGGAACTATCATCGATTATACCGGACTACCAATTCGGATTCATGAAAAACATTTGACAATACAGGAGTCACATAGAATCATAAATGTCAACAAAAGCCATGAAGAAAGGAAATTATGTAACGCCGTCTTCCTAAATGTCGCCCAAGCTTTTAATGTCTCACACAAAGGACTCCTATAAAAGATCAAAAAAACCTTCCCTAATTCATACTACCAACTGCTGAGATCAAACATGACAGAACGATTCTTCCAAGTAAATTTATATCTAGCTACTCTAATTATCAGGGTAGTGTTGGCTCCTTTGCTCTACCTGGTCTATACTTCGGATCAACCAACTAGGGACAATATTTCTATTGCAACATTTACGGATAATACAGCCTTATTATCTGTAAATACTGACCCGGTAGTTACAACACAAAACCTGCAAAACCACCCGGATCTATTACTTAACTGGACCAAGACATGGAAAATCAAGATAAACGAAAGGAAATCAATACAAGTTACATTCACCACAAAACGTATAGAGTGCCTTCCGGTCTACTTAAATAACATTCAAATTCCAATAAAGAACGGAGAAAAGTATTTGGGTTTACTACATCTAGACCAAAAAATGACCTGGAAAAAAATGACCAAAAAAACGACAGCAAATAAATCTAAAATTAAAGGAAATGTCTTGGTTAATAGGAAGAACGTCTAAATTATCTTAAGACAATTAAATTTCATTAAACAAATGCATCATTAAGCCCATATAGACTTACGGCATAGAATTGTGGGGATGCACCAAGCCATCGAAAAAAAAAGTTCAAATGATAGGTTTTCATCTTTATCTTAAGTTCTCTTCAACTTGTTCAATTGCTCTTCTAATTTTTCTTTCTCCTTTAAGAGTTCCCAATATTTTCTCCTTGCTTTTATGTTATCTTGTAATTGATTTTTTGTTCCTTTTAAATAATCAGGATTGCTCTCAATGCATACAGTCCCTGCACGAAGTTGATTTTCCCTCACAATATCTGTTGCTTCTTTACACGATTGTGGTATCAGTTCGTCCACTAATTTGTGTCTGTTTCTCGTACCAAGTCTAACTGCATTTATCTTTACAGAAATGCCTGGCAGCTTCTGGTTTTAAATTTCGACTACTAATTCAGTAGTTTTTGACGCAATGGTATTTCGACACTATCCTCAGGAAAAAGCAGCCAACACATACGAGCTGAAAACAGTGCATTTCGAATATATTTAATAATGATACGTACATTAAATTTCTACATGATTATAGTTTCTACTTACCGTTCTTTACACTAATCATAATTTTTGCTATGGCAAGTATTTATTTATGTTCCACTTAAATTAACATCTTTCGGAAACGAAAAATAATTGATGCATGTTTCTTTAGTTTTTTTGTTACAATTAGTGCAACCAAAAACAGCGCACGAAGGCAATGTCTGTCTTCTTTAAAAACATATGCACGCTGTATTCAACGTAAAACAGTTTCCTTCGACCAACAAACAACTGATACAACAAAAAATCCCAATGGAAAATATTTGGTGCATTCGATACAGCGTCCCGTGTGACGTCATGTGTAGAAGATAAGCAAATTACGTTCGACATCTGTCTTACCTGTATACTTACACCATGGAAGCATATATCAAAATACTGCAAGAAATGTCGATATGGCAAGGTATATATATATATATATATATAAAGTTTTATATATATTTTTATTTTTAATATTTTTATGACATTACGTTTTAAATCGAAACTTCGTGCTATGCTTTTGATCTGTAGTATTTGAATTTTTACAGATGTTTGTAGGATGTTGATGACTAAAACGTTTAAAGCTCTCGTCTTGTAAATATTATAATTAGATAAGCAATCAATCTTGGATTCATAAATAAGGCTATTAACTTCCCCACTTATCTTAATTGAGTTTATACATACGTCTACAAGTTGGTCCCTTTCCGGCTTACAAACAATCGACGCATTTTTCTCCCGTGGGAGAAGTCTGTAGCTTAAGCCTCTGAAAGCTTGGCCGAAAGAACGTCTCTCCGGGGGAATGAATATACGTCCATTTCTGAAAACATTAACTTACATAAAGACAACCTCATTACAAGAACAGCCAATATTTGTACGTTTTAGTAAATTTTCCCCATCTTGCTCCACTGAATTAAATAAAGAGACTAGGGAGTGCTTCTTGCCATTTTTAAATTTACGTATATATACACAATCGTTTGCACAGTATCTCAAACAGAGTCAATAATTCAAACGGAAACACTAGTAATTAAGTTTGCGAATGTTGGTCGCAACATCAACGATATTAAACAATAAAAGAAACAATATGGTAACTTTGATCCTCGTGTAATAGCATGATACCGTTCTGAATAAATTCCTTAATTGGTTGAATTAGTAACCAATATGTGAAATACTCAAAGTATTACGTTAAAGTACAATATTAAACTGATATTCAACTACTCGGGTAAAAAAAAATATGAAAATAAAATAAATTGAGATAAACTCCAAGTAAGCCTCTGTCTCTAGACGATAACAAACTGATATTTAATCGTTTTGCATGCATTTCACGACAATCAAAAGTTTCAATAAAAATAACTGTAAGGTGAGTTGATTAAATCAAATATCAATGCTACGTTTATTTAAACAAGCGCTATTATCCCAAAAGCATTTATTACAGACAATTGTACATTTTATTTTAATCTAATGTACAAAAATATATAATTTAATAATACCAAATTGATTTAATGGTCAAATATTATTTATTATTATAAATAAAAATCTTATTCTTAAGCAACTTAAATAATTAAGAGTATCAAATAAAACAATTCAATATGCTACCTTTTAATTGTGGGTGACAATTCTTTTTTAACTTATCAAATAGTTAGAGCCTAAATTAGCATATTTTACTCAAAAAACTAACTTCTGAGGAAAAGTTAACTTCTTTGGATCGCTTGTGCAATTAATACATTAATTATTTTACTCTCGCGTTAGATGAAATTTAATATTAAGAAGCTTCTGAATTTCAAAAGCAAATAACATGCGGTTGATAGCAACAGAGAACAGGGAAGTGGCAGTATTTACTAATAGTTTTCTCGTTGTGTGTGTAGATCAGAGTTGGCCAAGCCGTAGTGCAGGCGCCAAATGCGGCGTTTTAGACGATTAAAAGTGGTGCATTGCATCCTTGAGCCTATTTCTATTGTAATGCATGTAGGACTCTGCAGACGTCTGTGGGTGACTGGGCAGCCGGAAGGGTGAGTGAGGTATTGTTTGGCAACTTGCTATATTTATGGCCTGCTGTTGGTTGTCAGTCACGCATTCCTGAGAGAGACTTAGGAAAGGTTAGCGGGGCAGAAAGCTGTTTTTTATGTCTTAGGGGACACCGAGCCACAAATTAGCTGCAACTAAACCAGTAGCCAGAAAATATAAATACTGGAGGAGAGGAATGCAAAGGGCACTCGAAAACAGACGAGCAAGGAGTAAAGTTTTGGAGTTTGTTGGCTCAGCAGAGTGAGGCTGGAAAAAATATTAACTGGGCAATTGAAAGATATTTTAGTCTGCAATCGAGGACACGGACGAGCTGTGGACGCCCTGAAATGTTGTTTTCCGGCGGGACTTCTCCTTACCAGCTGTTCCAGTAATCCAAACTAAAAGTCCTCACATAGCCAAGGTGTAAATCATGCCCATACGTTAACTTGTTTAATTCCGATTCTGCCCCACATAATTACCGTGAGGTGTAAATTAATTTTAATATTGATTTTAAATTAATTGAAGTCCTGAGCTGTTATAAATTTTAATTTTAAATTACTTTCTGTTCTTATTTCGTTGTTCTTTAAGGTTGTAAAATAATAAATATAAACTGATTAAATATTATATTTTAATATCACACATAAAATATTACGTATTTCGGACCTTCACATTGTTAAACAGCGATGTACTGTTAGATATGTATTATAAATAAATACAATGAATGGTCAAAAGTCAGAATTAGAAGAATTTAATAACAGTTATTTCATTATTATTATTAATTCTTAGCTGCAATTTTGGCATTTGCCCGGTGGTAGCTAAGTACAAAGTAAGCACAAATGTTACAATTACAAAAAAATAAGACAATTTTGACCTGAAAAAGAAAAAAGAAATCAGGATTCATAGAGAAATAGCTTTACTGCACTTCACTATTTTAATGCTTTGTTTAGGAAATAATTTAGCACTTCGCCGTTTCTAAGAACTACTTACTTTAGTTTCATTAGCCTACTTCTAAACTGATTTACGCTACCCGGAAAAGTCATCAGTATTTCTGCAAAGAAGCAATAATGGTGTATTAGTCTATTTACAAATTAAAATTTTCCTACGTCTGTGCGTTTTCCTAAAATTTTGAACGTGTGATAATTTTTATGGATATAAAAACGGCGCCGTCAGATGATTTTTTATTTCTTCCAGGCCATATATATTGCGCATAACCTCCCATGTTCCCCTCTTTTAATAATATCTTCCAAATTCTTATGAGGATTGTTCGCGAATCGACCCGGAAACATATTTTCAGCCCGTTTACGTAACGCTAGAGTGTTTTCATTTCTATATGGATACCAGCATGCTGCCCCTTATTCTAAAATCTGACTAGCGTTTTGTAAGCAGAAATCTAGGTTTTTCTCTTACTTTTTCTTAAGGCCATGTTTACAAAGTGTAGCGCCCTCCAACCCTTTACCTGCGACCTCGCTCACCTGATTATCCCAATTTAAATCTTTACTAATCGTGATCCCAAGATATTTATTGTTTTTTTCACGCCGTTACTACGTCGTTCCCCATTTTATATCTAGCTGGAGGAACATTTCTATTTTTTTTTTGTAAAAACGACTGCTTTACTCTTTGTTGCATTTTATTTCTAAGTGACCATTGGTAAATTTTGTCCAAGTCAGTCTGCAGAATCTGTGCATCCACAACATTTACAATTTCCCTATAAACCATATAATCATCGGTAAAAGTTTAATATTTGATTTTATGCCGATTTTTAAGTCATTTATGAATGCAAGGAACATGATCATGCATCCTTTCGGGACCCTGACGTGATTTTCACAGAGTCGGACAATTTGTCATTCACGCGAACCCTGAGTGAATGGCCTTTTAAAAATTCCCGAATCCACTTCAGTACTGGAAAATCTATACCAGAATTTTTTAACTTAATAATAGATCGTGCGGCACAACATCGAATGCTTTAGAAATAACAATTATAGCGTCTATTCTCCCAACATTCTCATCCCCGTCCGACAAATCTTGGCAGACCGTTGCCAGTTACCAGTTGGCTCTCACAAGAGAATCCAGGACTGAAGCCATTTTGCCCACTGTACATCCACCCCCTTTCGTCCCAGTGCTTACGCAAATATTCAGCTATCAAGCGTTCAAATTGCTTGCATATTCTTCTGGCAAACAGAGAGAACAGACACAATTGCAAGTTCCAAGACGATCTCGCTCCCAGTGCGTATTACCTTCAACAAACGAGACTCAGCTATAGCGGCATCATGAAGCTATCACACTCTCGTAAAAGAACATTATTCTTCACTGTCGTTGACTGGTTCTTCATTAAACTGGCGAAAATTAATTAATTTTTTATCTCCTACGGGAAGTAGGTTCTATTCTCATATAATTACCAATCCCTAGCCATAAACATAAGATAATATAGAATGCGCATCTGAACTAGTCTGTCAAAAAATTGGCGCTTGGTATGCAAAAGGTTGGCAATCCCTGGTGTAGATCATATGTCTCCTTTACTTTGTAGCTTAACGATTAGATACTTATATGTACAAGTCATTTTTAGCAAGTCTGTCTTCCCTTATGAAAGTTTTATAGTTTTCCTCTCGTTCAGTTTCAAGTCGTTTTCCTTTATCCATGTTTATGAGTTTGTTCGAAGCAGCTTGGGTGTTTTCGAAGGACTGGGATACAATTACTATATCGTCTGCTTATACGTTAATTGTAATATTTTCTGTGACTATTTCTTTCGGCATTTCCGCTGTAACTATAATGAATAGCAGAATACTCTGAAGTACTCTATTTGTCTGTTCCATAGGATCCGTTTTTGATACATTATTGACCATTTCAAACTTGTGATCATATACTTGTATGAAAATTTTTAATTAATTTTTGCCTTTTATTTTTTGTATTTTTTCAAATTACTTAACTCTGTTTAATAGACTTAGTGCCTTGGTTTAGTCTAGCGTGTAGCTTCCGTGTTATGTTACTGTAACTTATTAATGTAAAAGATTGGATACACCATTTTTTCAAAATTAGAAACAATTTATTGAAGTAGTGGCTTCATAATTCACCGTCGTCCACTCCGCACGTGGCTACGCCACTATTTTGTGTCAGCAACCAAAAATCTACCCACAATATTTGTAAAAATTCCTAATTTTGTATTTTTATGCATGATATGAGAAAGTAGTCTTTTAAATGACCATATCTACAGTAGTCCAAACCCATTCTGAAGCGGATAGTGGTGTGTATATCGACCACCTTCATTTTTCCTCTCACTTCCAAAGAACATAAAAATAAACAAATTCTAACTATAATACAAATAATATATGTATAATATTTGCATATAAAAGATATAAGTTATGACAAAAAATAGTTATGTCCTATAAACGGTTAAACCAAGGTTTTGGTTTCCTGTGTTGTCATTGACTTTTTCCTATTGCGTGCTTGATGCGTTCGTCGATAGTGTTCAGTGTTTCGTCTAATATTCCTTCTATCATTTCTATCACAACTCTATTTGCCTCTTCTATGGTTAATTTGTTCCTATCTATTTTTCTTGTCAACTTGTTCGTTTGATTCCTGGGAATTTCCTTTTTGATATGTGCGCCTCCCAGCAATATGTAGCTGCTTTCGGTATGTGTTCTAAATGAAACTTTTTTCATTAAAATATAACAGGCAGACAATAAATAAATAAACATGCTTACATTACAGGAATTGTATAAAACTTGTCCAAAATAAAACTCTGACTTATGAAATACTCCGTTCAAAATTCATTTTACTGCTTCAGTATGTAAATACAGATTTTCTTAAATTTGTTTTTTCTATTTTTTATTTCAATGAAATACGTACTGTGTAATGATTTCGGGAGATCGGACTCGATTCTTTTTGTGCCCTGAAAAATGTGTTTCATTTTGTTAAACAGATGATATTTCTCGGCGCACACAGATAATCGCAGTTGGACACGCGAGCGGATGCAGAGAACACTTTCATTTTGCCGAACACCCACAAATCTTGCAAGTCCTACGGTTTTCCCCTGCTACAGGTCTGATGAATAGATTATACGAAAAACATTAACATTTTAATTCGAACAGGAACTGTTTTCACAATTTAAAGCTGACCGCACAGAGTTCTTTTTTGAGACATGGCCTTTGCATTAAGGCTTCATGTATGCTACTTTACAATTAATAAGGTGGATACTAGGAATGGAACGTTGAAACTAAACGGTAGTGAACTCCCGAACTTATAATATCATACATACACATCATTAAATTATACAATATTTGCACTGGATTAGGACAAAAATATTCGTTTTATGATAGGTAGTGTCTGATCAAAAGGCTTACAGTTTTTAACTAGGAATATTAAGATATAGTTCGCATATCAAATTGGTATAATTTATGCTATGATTGAGACAGATAACAGAGACTTTTAGAAAACTAATGAAAGAATTTTTTTCACTTTCATAAGTAAACTATAAATGCTGTTAAATTTCTGTATAATCGTTACGAGTATCATATTGTAAGTACGAAAACTTTTACACTTGTTATTTATTAGTTAATATAGGATATTGTGGCGTTGATATTTCATTGTAGTTATTTAAATTAATTTTCCTACAGTTGTTAATTAAAAAACTCTCATACAACTATTTAAATACAATATGTAACACACTCAAGCAGTGCTTCAAAAATATTATTAAATCAGTTATCCATGATATAATTTACTTTTAAAGTATCATTGCAGTTACAAATATAGCAAAATTGATTTGAAGAATTTATTGAAAAATCTAATAACGAGGTTCCTTCTCAGTTAAAACATGTTTCGTAAATGGGAGGTTCTTTCTTCATTTCCAATTTTATTATAATACATAATATGAGGTCTAATTATAGGGAATGGTTTTTTCCTTTCATGATTCTACGAAAGGTTCTGGAGAACCTATTATAAGACGTATTATATACCTTGTCAATAAAATTCAGAGTGAATACCGAGACGTAATATATCGAGATTGAAGCTGTAACTTGGGAAATAATTATTTGTGTTCTGCTGCGCGGTTATTGTGTTTGCCGTAGAACCGTATTCATGGGCGGTGACAACTCATTTTCAGTGGGTGTGTAGTTGATTGAATTCGTGTTCTTCCGCTCCGCCAAAAAAGGTTTCCGATACTAAAAGTGATTGGCGGGTTATGATAAGGTTTCTCGAGAAAATTGAAAAGTCAGCCACAGGTTTTTCAAGTCTTATTGCAGCTTACGAGGCGTGGTACATATTACTTAGAGGCTAAAGAATTACTTTTCTGTCTGAAAATGCGTTATTTCACTTCTCACGTCTTGAGATCTGCATGGCCACTTTGCCTCTCTTCTCCTTCTACTTCTTTCCTCCAAGAGTGGAAGTAGTCAGGTTAAATATTGCCGCTTATTTTGACAGCTTACTCCACTGTTTGGGCAATAACGAGTTTTTTCAGACTCAAAAATTCCCCATATTTACGCCATTCAGTCATTGTCCCTCGAAATTCTCTTGCTTTCCAACTAAGCCTTAGTCTCTAATGTGCATAAATAAAAATTAATAATTTATCATTTTTTCGATTAAATGGAGGCTGAAACTAGACCACCATATAACGTATGACGGAGTGTGATCACTAAACGGGCACAAAACGAACGAAATGAATAAATAAAATTTCACCAGTATCGTTTATTTTCAAGCCACATGTGTCATCAAGTCGACTGTATTTCAGTAACCTTCGTTGGCGTTGTTATGGAGAAATTTATTCTATCAGAATGTAAAATGATTTTGACAAAAAATTTCAGTGTCAGAAAAGAGTCTTGAGAGCCGGAAACGTGGCAGATGATGCCCGTGAGAAAAAATAAATTAAAACTGACGGGATGTCGAAGGTTCATCAGTTTTGGGGAAGGCACACGTTTGAAATCAAAAATAGTTATGATTTCGGAATAAATAAATTTATTAAACCGAGACAATACGTCACAGTTAATGAAACATACCCACTTTTAATCAATGAATGTTTTGGTAATGAAACACATTGCTCCAAAACCATCTGCATTATGTTGGGTGACGGTGGACGCAAGTCAACTTTCTCACTCGACCTGTCGGCCATATCCCGTTTAAACAGTCATGGCCCGAATTTCAGGACTAGGCAATGCCCGTATATATGGATGGCCAGAGGCTGTACACCCCATTCATGAATTCACTGTGGCAGATAATCCAGAGCGTTCTTGCGTCCCCAGTGCCATTCCCGGCCTGATTCCCTACGCTTCTCATTCCGCCCTCCATCGCTTCCCATCAAAATAGAGTGGTTTATATCTGGCAACTTATCCCTTTAAGTAAATAATTCTTCTCTAAAGCACTACAGTCGACGAATCATTCAATAGTGAAATGAAAAATGCATCTGCAGTCGTTTGAGATATTAAGCAGTTTTACTCTCCTCTACCCCACCGCTAAATAAACGTTGTATTGTGTTGTACATGACAAGAATAATGTAACTGAAATCATCATCTCGTATAAATAATAAACTACTCGGGTTGGCCAAAGAATTATTTATTCATCGAATTCACAATTGATGGTTGCTTTTCTGATTTACTGTTTGTCATTAATTCGCCTCATTTTGCAACCTTGACTGGTAATTATAAACTGAAACTTAAGTTTATTATTTTAAAAAATATATTTTTTGAACTCATGTATAAATATGTCTTTATTTTACATTTTACAAAATTTTAAATTTTTATGTAAGTAAATATGTCTTTATTCTACATTGTATGAAAGACCGAAATCTGGTGAATATCAAAATTTCCCAGCGTATGTTGTCTTTTACTAAATCGATTTACGAATGTCCGAAATATTTTTCAAATATCATTTCTCACTTAAACCGGTGTCTAAACAATCTTATTTCTCCCTATTTTAATTCAAACAAAGTAAAATTTAGTATATTATGAGTTATTATAAAAATGCAACCATACTATAAAATTTGAAATAATCAATTGGCTATACTTAAGAAAATCTAAAGTAATATCAATATTAAATCTACACGTAGGCAATGTAATGAAACCTGATATTTGAAAAAGCATGAAAATCGTGTGATTTAACAATATTTGTTGCTACTACCTAAATTCCCATCACACAAGACTCCTTTACTAAACCTCATACAGGAAAAATAAATTTTCTTTACAAATTACGAACTGATTACGGGTAAAAAGCTGTTTAAAGATACAATTTTCATTTGCTAATTTATTAAAGTCTGAATCATATATTCTAACAACATCTGCTAACACATTTCGGTTATCTGAACGTCCACTGTCGACATAATGGAGGAAATTTTCTTTTAGAAGTTCATTTTTTATTTGGTTAACAGGCTACATGAGGGTGATCCTGAAACAGGCAACTCCCCTTTAATAGCATAGGAAGGGAATTGAAAAGGGGGGATGCGGAAGGCAGAGCAAGGTAGTCAAGGGTTAACTAGGGCCCCCGGACTATGGTTTAAGGATCCTACCCGGTGTTTCACCTAAAGAGATGCAGGGAAAACTCTAGAAAACCTGCATCAGGTAGGTCGGGCATTGGGTACTATTCTCACGCCCTTCCGAATGACGGAAGACAAGTCTGCTGTGGGGTCGCAGCATTCCCTTCTCCGTGTCTCCACCAATTTCAGGAGGCAGTTGGCCGACTGATCCAATGGGATCAGCGGACAACTCTTGCCATATGCCCAAGGTCTTCGACCCTAGTACATATACCTCCTAAAATAGGTGAAGGTGTCTCGGCATATGAGAATTTTGATAAAAAATACCCAGAGAGAGTGTGAGGCATTCCCGACATGATCAGGTGAGCCCCACAGTCACTCTGGGCTGAAGCGCCTGCGAGAAAACTACCGCAGCGCCCATCGTCCTTTAGAAGTTCATAGCATTTCCGTTGCTTGAAGTAAAGGATTCTGTTTTTCAACTGCACTTTTTGCTGAAATTAACCATTGTTGTTTAGTCAGTGCTTGTGAGGAAGACGTGAAATGTTGCGGCGGCACCTCTTGTATAGAATTTTAGCTATCCTCGTAATGTGGTCACTGACTAGATATCTTTCAAAACTACTGACATTTTCTTCGAGCTGTTCTTCAGTTTCAGTATTTGTAATTTAATTCCCAGATGTATTCCTTCGTGATAAGTTGTGTTCGTGGCAAATTGGACAAAGGGTGAACATTTGGACTGTTTCTTTGAATCATAACCGTTCATCCAAGAAGATAACATATTTTGTACAACCTGATTGATCCTTTCGATTGAGACTGCTGTATGACTTGACGAAGCTTTCCGTGAACTTAGCTAACACGGATAAAACTCGATTACTGAATTCTCTACCTTTATCCGAATGCACCAAATGTTAGGAAAATTTGAAGAAGGTAATCCAATTCAGAAATTGCGAAATAAATTAGCTATATCTGCCTTTTTGTCAGTTTTTAAATTTAAATATTAAATGTTACAACGCTTCGTCTCTGATTTGAGACTTCTTCAGGTAAAAACGTTGTAACATTAATATATATTTAATTGTCAAATAAACTATGTAATAATGAGAAATATTTGCTCTTTCGCCAGCGTATTGACATTCGCCGAAGAATGTTGGCTTCACCAATTTCGACGTTTCACAGCAACACATTGAATCCGCCCGTTCCATATTTGGAAATATTTGCGTATTTCTTTATTGATTTCCTTTTGTCTTTACTGTATTTCCTACCAATTTTGGTATTTATCATTTACCATATTTTGTCAGCGTAATTAAATTATAGATTTTTTACCTTATCCATTGTCGGAACAATAAGACGAGCAAGTTGTAAACCTGTATATCAGACAGTATTGTTGAATGATATCTAGCCCGCACAGATGTTGTCAACAGTAATGCCAGACCATCTAAAAGTTCGAAATTTATATCTAAATTTTAATATAAACACACAATTTAAAAACATAAATAATTACAGATATAACTTTTACAGACGACAGCTATCTACAATTTCCATACACGTTTTATACTTTTCGAAATAAGTACTTTTTCCTTACACAAGTATAGATCGCAGCACTGTTGTACATTTGACATCATCCCTTCCCTTGACACACACTTGGAGAGCTCTTTACACAAGCAAAATTGATAGACGTCGCTCCTGCAACTGGCCGTGTTCGATTGCGGATTGGAATATTAAAACGAGTTGGGTCTTAGAAAATATCACAGCAAGCTTTAAACTGATACAAGCCACGGTGACATCAGGCCTTAGAAATAATATCAGTGATTTTAGACATTCATTCATACAACTAGTTCAACCTTAGTAGTCTGGGATATTACGCGTTTAAGTAATGTCTCGTACATCGGCACAGTACTCCGAACATTTAAATATTACCATGAAACGACCCATAGCCAATATCGTGGTGTGCCTTCGTTCATTCCGTGAAGTGTGGACCGACGACTTGTGACATATACATGCTACAACAGCGACTACTACAGAACCATACCTTGGTTCTGACCTGGCCGGCGAATCTTCTGAGGGAATCGTGTTACACATCGCGGTTGGTTGCAGCTGAGGGTCGTCTTCTGCCACAGCTGATCAACTGGGTTTCGTCGAGATCAACTTCTCGGACGCATATTTATATAAGGTGAGGTTGTACCTTTATTTATTTTTATTATAAAATACAAAATTGTGCAAAACGAGATTCCTACCACGGAAAATTAAGTCTTTACTCTAATGAAAATAAATTTGACTTTAACCAATACCTAAATCGAAAGTGTGAAAGACGCTACTGAAAATCATTGTTTTCTTTTTGTGTACACGCCAATCTTAGGAATATTTAATTATGTAAATACAATTTTTGTACATATATGTGTTCTAACCAAGTACTGAAATGAGAATTAGTAATTACGTATTACATTTGCGTGAACCGAACAAAGATTCATTTTTTCAGATTACGCAAACTTTATAATCTTCGATTGACTTGTACAATCCTGCATATGTATTTTATTCTCGGTGGAAATTTGTATACCTGTTGAAAATCGCAAACTGATAAATTCTATGTTTGTAAAAACTATTTGTTTAAAATTCATTTACTGTTGTCTCTTTCGAAAATTGTGTGTGCTTCAAATTTGTGATATTTGAATTCGTGTTTTAACTAAAGTAAATATTGTACAGTTGATAAGGACTTTAAACCTTATATTTCCTCTCCCGTCAAAGAAGCCTCTCGTTTGACATATTCACTCATACAACCGGAAGTGTTCTACCTGAATTAGCCTATTACTATAAAATATATATACTTTCAAAATGTTAAATTCGAAATACAAAATTTATATTACCGACAATAATTTCAAATCATTCCTTCACTGCTCAGTACTTGTTCTAACGCAGTTAAATAATAATAATACGGCCCTCGTAAATTATGTGTTCGGAACGAAAGACGAAATTATATGTGATACGCTTCTATATACGTTATTGAAAATTACTACTCAATAACGAATTCAGTTTAGTGTTTATGCTACTAACAGACTTTAACACAAATTTTCAGCCTGCTCCTTCAGACTGACGATAATTTAAATTGGAATGACCATATAGCTCTGCTTGCTGGAAAACTAAGTTCCGTTTTGTTATTCTCTCAGATAATTAATGTAACATGTTGACACAAAATACGTAAAATGGCGTACTGCCCGTATTTTCATTCAATTATGTGCCATGACATCGCCAATTAGGAAATTACTCTAGGAGCATTGAAATATTTAAGTTGCCAAAGGTGCCATTAGAATAGTTTCTAGTACGGATTTTAGATTGAATTGCAAGAAATTATCTGGTGCATGCATAGATTGTAAAACAGATCGTGAATTTGTTTCTAACGAATTTCACGAATACGCAACTTCAAATCGCTCAGCTTTGTTCTTTACCATAAAAGTATTCAGCATACTAGGATAATTATATTTAACAGCTTTCCTCTAGAAGTTAAGAACAGTCATAACTACAAAAGTTTCGTGATTCAGTGTAAAAACATTGTAT
Organism: Eucriotettix oculatus; assembly: GCA_034510155.1. Taxonomy (NCBI): domain Eukaryota; kingdom Metazoa; phylum Arthropoda; class Insecta; order Orthoptera; family Tetrigidae; genus Eucriotettix; species Eucriotettix oculatus. The sequence continues at coordinate 167,611,250 of CM067376.1, forward strand.
TAAATGGCGCGTTTTACATTCTACAGGAGTTTGTTGATCATTCCCTAATAGTTGAAATTAATGTTCCTGCAAAAGTATTGAATGTATTTTTTTAATTTCTTTAATTCTTTCTGTATAGCTTTTTGTGCTGTTTATTTAATGTATTGCCTTATGTTACTACGGAAGGTCAGATCACTCGTCGTGCAGATCCAAGAACTGAAATTTCTAATGTTTATGCGTGTGTTTGTGCTTCTGAGTGTGTCTCAGTTTTTTAGTGAGCGTCTTGTTATTTACGTCATTTTATACTATATCTTCTTTAGTAATTTAAGGATTTTTGGTAGTTAATTATATTTTATATTTTGGTCTTATAATCATTTGTTACTTCATGTAATATATGGCTTACCCTATTTACACAACTGAGAATAAATGGAAAAAACAAATCTAAAATTAACTTTTTCAGAAGAAATTCATTCACATGAGGTTACATTTAAATGATTAATCGTTCTACGAAGAGCTTTGTTGCGTTGCGCCATGACATGCTATGTAATTGGAAAGCTCTGATTCATTTTCAGTTGTCGTGTTTTTTTCTAATTGTTCCTCTTTCCTAGTAACTCGGAAGTGAAGAGTGCTGTTCGACTTGCAATGATTAAAATCACATCACATATTGATTAAACGTCACATTCTCATAAACACGCTGTAAACATGGAATAGTGAACTAATTGTTATGTGAAACCGGCGTTTTGAAAATTTATTAATATTCATTCCCCCCATAAACAGTTACCGATGACATTCACGCATGGATACAAATTCCAGAAATATTAATTCCACGTTAAGGAGACCGGAAAATTAAATGAAGCATTACAAAAGAATACTAGTCATGTGCATATGAAATCGCAATAATTACACATGTTTGTGCTGCAAGCTGCCTTCTAATTGGAACATGTCAGGACACTAATTGCTGTGACATTAATTCACAAAGAATGCAGTTTCAACGGAAAGCTTACGGAAATCATTTCACACACGGGCAACAATTCTGAAATTTTTCAGAAGTTTATAATTGCTTGTAAATCAAACGTTTTCTTTTATTAATATTTATTATCAAAGTTCATTAATCAGCCCTTCTTATACCTAATTATAATGTTGACATGTGTTTTATCCAACATAAACATTTAGAACTAATCATGTATTTAATATTCATAAGATTACTTCACCAGTTTATTAATTTCCTTAAAAACGTAACCATCTATATAAATAAAAGGAAAAGTATTTTTTTGTTAACCTCTCGCAAGGTATCATCCTTTTTTGGGTAACAGGCTACATAAGGGTAATCCTGGAATAGGCAACTTCCCTTTAATAGTATAGGAAGGGAAATGAAAAGGACGCGAGCTAGTCCATATATAACGGGCGGACCAGTTAAAACAAAGGTTATAAGGGCTGCCTTTACGATTTTTCCGATTACCGTAAAATTATTTGGGATCTCTTGAAAATTTATTTTCTTCCTTACTCCCTTTCAGGCTAAAAGAGTTCCCACGTCAATCATGTGCGCTGCGAATGAACTTTTTTATCCGATGCGACATTTGCGGGAAACTATTAAAAATTATCATGACAAATAAAATGCTATTTATTGCTGCTTAATAATAAGTCATGAATTATTTTTATTAGTCTATAAATATGAAAAATGTTTTACAAGTTGCAGTGGAGATTAATTAATTAAGTGCCAGAACCGCAAATATTAAATTTTATTTTTCCTTGTTAATACACATTATTTTACGGTATCAGACAGAAGAGGTGGTTCACGTAATTTCTAGTTATAAATATAATTGATTATTTCAGTGTATTTTTGTGTATGCAATTTCGACCTAATTTTGTACACAAGTTCCTTGAGACTTAAAAGCAAGAAGAACTGTAGGTGTAAGACAGTACTACCATCGTGGGGGTGGTGATAGGGGTAAGGAAATTTAAAATGTACATAAACTGTAAATATTTGCATCCGAATAAATATTTATCTCGGTTAGTGAGATTCATCTCTCCCGTTGTTATTGGCATTGCATATTTTTCAGACTTTCAAAGTTACTTTTCTTATTTAATGCACTAGTAGATTTCTTCCCTTGATTAAGATACTGAATCATAGCGGTTGTTATGATGATATTCTGCTATTATAAATTAGGGGGTGTGAGAAGGTAATATTCCAAAATTGTGACGGTCTCGCTGATGGGTTAATCACGTGTTGACAAAGAGATTACTGTAGAATTAAATACTGTAGCGGGCTACTATAAATTCATTCCAGAGCATCGCGTGGTGCGCAGCTAGTTTGAAATAAATAGTGGCGCTATCGAAACCTGCAGAAAATATAATATACTTTTAAGAGTGTTAATATTTTCATTTAATGTCTGTTAAAGTAATAATGCTTTATTCAATTTAACATAAGATCAACATTTTTATTTTCAAATGTACACGTCGATACATCTTTGAACAGAAGACTAGACAAAGCCAAAGAGCACAAACATTCATAGCGAGTGATGCCACCTGAGGAAAAAACAGAACCAAACTTAATTCTCTACAAAGAGGTTCAGAAAAAAGGTTACTGCTTGCGAAAGGAAGTGGAATGTTTCAATTGAAGCTGATTGATAGCTTACAGCTAATTTAGAGATCGTGATAATGATATACCAATAACCATTGCGCGGAAAAAAACGTAAATTTATAATCTTGGTGTTTTCAGATTAAAACTAATATTGAAGGTTTCTTATAAGATTTAACAACAATTGTGTTATTAATTAGGAGATTATGAAATGCAAACTAATAATGAAAAAACTTAAGAAAGGAATTAAAACAAAGACATGGGAATTAGAAAAACTGAGGCAACAGGAGGAGCTTCAGAGTTTCAAAGAAGATATCAAAAGTAGATTAATGGAGAAGAGAAATGGGCACACTTATAGGAAGAAATAAATAGAGCAGCCGCTTGAAGACTACATCAACCCTCAATGTAGACGAACGGAATCTACACCAAGTTCATCTTGTAAATATCAATTAATATTATTAAATAAATTCTAAATTTAAAAATTCATTTAATTTATTATATTTTAATGATTTTAAAAAATAAAACGTCTGGTAAGTTTTTTATTCTATAACATATAGCAGAGAAATGGGCACTCTTATTGGAAGAATAGCTCAGACCAATCGAAAAACGTGGATAACACAAGAAATAATAAAAATGATTCATAAAAGGCGTAAAATTAAAATCGCGAGAGACCAAAATAATAAAGAGCAGTACAGACACCTGAACAATGAGATAGATAGGAAGTGTAAAGCAGCCAAAGAGGCTTGGTTTCAAGAAATCCAAAGCGGTTGAAGTTTTCATGGTGAAAGAGAAAGTAGACGCAGCCTATAGGAAATTCAAAGAAACATTTGGAGAGAAGAAAAATACAAGCAAGAATATCAGGAAAGCAGATGGAAACCAACTCTAGATAAACGAGAAAAGACGGAAAGATGGAAGCTATATCTAGAAGAGCTGTAACACTGTGGAAATCTAGATCAGTCACTAATAGAAGACGTAGACGAGATTGATGATGAAGAGTTGGGGGACGAAATTTTTATGGCCGGAGTTTGATAAGGCGCTGACAGATCTGAGCAATTGTAAAGCGCCAGAAATTGACAACAATTAAGCAGAGTTGATAAGATCATAGGGCGAAGACGCAATATCATGGCTGTTCAGGACAGTTTGTGAAATCTACGAAACACAGGACAATTAGTTTAGTATTCTACGCGTAAAAAATATCAGCGAAATACAAGTTAGGAAGATGGAAAGCCAAATAGAATTCTTCAGGGGTCTGTACTTCTCTTTACCATTTTGATCTCTCGAATTTTTAAATTTATGCCTTTTATCAATTTTGTTATTTCTTGCGTTATCCATGTTTTTCTATTAATCTGAGCTATTCTTCCTATTTCTGGGTCGGCTGCTGTTGTAATTTCTTCCTTAAAGAGAGAACATTTTTCTTCCATATTGTTTCTTTCTTCTTTCTCTATCAATCTACTCTTGATATCTTCTTTGAAACTCTAAAGCACCTCCTGTTGTTTCCGTTTTTCTAATTCCCATCTCTTTGCTTTAATTCGTTATTGAGTTTCTTCATTTTCACCCTGCATTTCATAATCAACTGATTATTGTCGGAGTTTGTCATCAGCTCCCGGGTAGGTTTGGCAGTCCTGCACCTGATTCCTATATCTCTGTCTCACAATTGTATAGTTCTATTGATACCTGTCCGTGTCCCCAAGCTTCTTCCAAGTACAGTCTTCTTTCATAATTCTTAAACCAGGTAGTCGCGCTAATAATTTGTGTTCAATGCAAAGTTCTACTAACGTATCTCCCCTTTGTTTCCCTTCATCAAGTCCATGGACCCCAACTACATAACTTTCTCTGCCCTTTCGTATTACTGTGTTCCAATCACCCATTATTATCAAATTCACGATTCCCTTCTCGTACTTCAATTTTTCTTCGTTTTTTTTTCGTAGATTTTCTTGACTTCATCTTTCTCTGCGGCACTTGTCGCTATATAAACTTTAATGATTGTCGTTGGCTGCGGTTTTGTATAACTATTTTACACAATAATTTTTTTAAACTTCTTTAGGTAAAGTACAGAAACCATAGCCAAAAGCTAAAATTAACTAAGACAAATATTTTTAACACCTTAATTTTGTCTTTTGACTATACTCTTTGTGTTATATTTTTAGTTGATTTTCTTTATTGACAAGGACACAATGAATAATCTAAACGTCTTCTTTATGTTCAAAAATATTTCAGAATACATTATATAAGTCTACATTATAAATTCTTCATACGAGGTACAAAAATTTTTCATTTTGTCCAGGCGCATGTAGGGTGTGGGACCAATGATGAGAAACATCGGACTGTACTCAAAGAACGAGTTTCCTTGGTGTATTTGTTGAAGAAAACGTTCTCTGGTTTCCACCCTCAAACTCCGATTTTAGCGCGACGTTTCGACGAACAAAGAACTGCCATCATCTTCACCGAGAAACTTTTCTTCACCGGACTCTACTGGTGCGTTATAAATCGCAGCCTTCGAAAACAATTAACATTGGTGGATAGAAATAAATTGTCTAATACATCCTAAGATGAAGACGCAAAGCTGCATTTAAGTTTTTATATGTAATTGTTTTCCATACACATTATTGTCTACATATTATTAACATCGGCGGATGCTCGGGCTCTAAATTTCATAAATGCGTCAATTGGGAGTTTAAGAAAACCAATTTGAGAAACAGGAAAAGTTGAAATAACTTCTTCAAAAAACATTGTTTTGTTAGAAATCATAAGGCATGACTTCCGGAGAAAGAATACACGACTTTCCATCCTTCTGTTACATACACGTAGTCTTCAAATCACTATTCTTACTTACTTCGCGTTTCAATAATACGGACTTAACAATTCCCTATTTTCCTCGTTATTATTTAGTTATTAGCTTTAAATGAGGCTGCTTACCGTGCAAATTTAATTTTTCAATTAAACGAAACCGTGTAAACCAGCTCAGAAAACTGAAGTTGCTTTTGTCTGCAATATTGAAAAATCTGAGAATATATAGCGCAGGAAATTTTGCTGCTAAACTGCGCCGTAGCTAATCACCTGTTTATAGCAGTTTGGAAGCAGAGCTAATGAATCGAGGCCATGGAACCTTAATGAAAGGGAAGGAAACCACAAGGCCCAGCTACAGCAGCCGTCGCTCGTTAGTCTGCCCTGCAAACTTACACTTTATTCGCATCAAGTGGATTGTAAATTTCGCTAAAATTTTGGAGGGAGGCCAGGAAAATTTAATGTTAGTTCACATTAGGTGTTGAGATGAAGTTGTTGCAGGTTTGCGTTGAAAAGTGGTTTTTTGCAACACAAAATAGGTGTTTCCTTTAGATTATAATATTAACTGGCCTTTTGTCTAAAAAGCAGAAATGATGTGAAATTTCTTTTTATAACTTACATAATAAGTTCACGGAAACCTTAAGCTAATACAACAGATCTTAATCTACCACAATTGAAAATATATTTAACAATAAATTTTATGTTAATTACATCGTTCAAATGGGACACAAATTCCTAACTGGGTCCATATGGAGCCCCTAATGAACATGGGAGTTTTAATAAATCGTCTTTGGGGATCATAGATAAATTTAAATTCTAAAAGTTCAATGAATTCATGAATGCATTACTTGTATAGATCTGAAAATATACGTCGAATTAACCTATAACTACGATCCATTACTGTTTATTTTAAAACAAATTATTTATAATTATTATTAACTATTTAATATAATTATTATTTATTAATTTTCAGCCAAAACCCAAGTATTGTGGAAAAGCATCAACCACAACTATCGCAATAAAATTTAAGAAAATAAATATTATTAAATACGACTTCGTTGAATTAAAAAATGTTAAATATATATTTGTATTTCTATGACTGGATTGTCCTTAAAGTTGCTATTTATTTACATGGCGCTGTTTATGAATTACAAAAAAAAAATTGAGTAGGTCTATTGAAAAAAAAATAAAGGGTGATGATGTAGGAATAACTTTGGAGACCCCTAATATAGGTTTTAAAACTTCATATAAATTCCAACAGCAGATAGTCAGAATATAGACTCAAATTAGTGATAAATAAGTACCACACAACGTTTCTACAAACTTTGTTGCTTTCTACAGAAGTTTAAAAACCGAATCAGCCGCAAGAAGGACACGCAGCACAAACCAGGTGGCGACTCAAAATGAAAATCTTAAACGTGAAGATAGTACTAGTACAAACTCAAAGAAGTTAGCCTTCTAATAGGGGATCATAGGCCACGTTTCAAGGCATGAGGGTCTTGTAAAATTAGCATTACAGGGAAGTGTGTGGGGTAACAACAGAAGAAGGATGCAAAAGATAGAATAAGCTAAGCAGATTAGAGAGGTTGTGGCTTGTGCTGTATATGAGGAAATGAAAAGGCTTGCGCAAGATAGATTAGCATGGAGGGTTGCATTAGACCAGTCTTAGGACTGGATACCACAACAACAACAAACAACAACAGCCATTGTTTAGGTTCAGTCTGTACGTTAATTGCAGAAATTATGGATTTAATATGAAACATTTCGGATATAATTCATACCAATCAAGTATATTTTTGGAATTGCTGAGAATACGAAATGATTGTCAAATGGAGATACGCTGTTTAATTAAGTGACATTTTTGTTTGTCGATTGTAACATGAATTTGTGTAAAATACACAATGCGACAAGTGGATCCGTGGGATTTTTTATGAATCAGAAAAATGTATTGGTAGATCTGATGGGTGTTCGATATCCCTTAAAAATTTGGACAAACCTGTTCCGGAAAAATTTTTAATAAGGAAGAACAAGAAAAAAATTGGGATGTGCTGATTTGCGGTGAACAGAAGTAGGGTTTCGTATTTTGTTCTGCCAATTACACAAATTAGCAATCGACATCCAAATTGAATGTTGGAGACCAGATATTGTAAATATAGGTAAAACTATTATAATTAATGTGATTGAATATTGCATCTAAACATGTTTATGGCTCTAGTTGAAGCAGAAACTTAAAAAGGTGGTTTACAAAAATATGAATAAGTCACGGAGGATCAACAGGTCACGCTCACTTCTTCCATTATTTTTTAAACCAGGTCGTAATTCAAAAGTTTTAGTTTATTACAGGATCGGGTCATTACAGGCATTTTGTCGGCTAATTGTCTGCGTTGGATCAGATTGATTTACACATCAACTAAGCCAACAATACATCGAGCGACAGAAGTCTTTTATGGCTTAATACATCGTATGCAAGACGACCGTATTATTAAACAATAGAAAAATCGTTTTTATATAATGTAACAAGCCTATGGCGTCCGGGCGTGTTGCGGTGTTGGGATCGAGTGCGTGGTTTCTACGAAAATGTAGGTAAATTTCTTGCTTTTCTTGTGTGTGTGTTTAGTTGAAATATATGCAGATGCTAAAAGACTATGGCTGTTTATCTGCAACAAATGCTGCTAAAAGCCAAATTTAACTATATGGAAGGTTTTGTTAGCTACGAACCGTGTCAAACATTAAGAGGTTTTTAAATACATTTTACGGTTCTTCGCGTGATAAGTGCAGTAAATAGAGATCTGCGGAACCACAAGGCAAATATGTTTACACTTTGGTTTGTACATGTAAGCAAACTTAATTAGCAATGATCATTAAAAGAAATTTTAATTTAGTTTCTATTACGAATCTCACGTATTCATAACGGAGGTGGCTGACAGTAAGTTGGAAAGTTAAGTATGATATCAATTCGAATCTTTTAATTGTGGATTAAAATCATTCTCTCTCCCCCTCCCTCCCCCCCTCTCGCTCTCTCAACATATTTTCATCGCTTACCCTAAAATTGCCATATTGTTGCTAAAGTATACAACGATCCTAATTCATCGCCACGGATTAACTACAACTATTATATTCAGTGTGTTCGTAAAGTCATTAATTGGTTTCAAAACTGGTTATTGGCATAATTATGGATATTATGCGTTTCATAGAAACATTTGGTAAGAGACTAAAACTCACTTAGTTTTCCTATGTGCTGTGCGTTCGGTCCTTTCGCAGACCTAATCGATTTTTACGCATCTCAAGACTTTTGTGATAAACATAAACTTAAGCGCAATTTGGGTTCTGAACCAAAGACGTGGCTTCTATCCCCACTCCTCTCCGACAAACTCGCTCATAGCTCCATAAGAGGCAATGTAAAAACAGCGCCATTTGAATCTCGTAAAATCTATCTTATAGCAACAAAAGAGAAATTAAAGTGGATTATGTATTTACACAAGAGAAGTATTTTCAAATATGTAAAGTACAAATATAAGAGTAAAAAATGACTATATTATAAAATCAATATTGCCAGTTAGATACGAAGTTTATGTCAACAAATTTCTCAAAGAGAAGTTAAAAAGAAATATTTTTATATTCTAAATTCTGGGGGGGAAAATTATAAAACCCTTGGACTTAATGAAATACAAAACTGAAATACTATCTCATCAGGAAAATATCATGACGATTACATGAAATTTGTCATTTTACTATGGAAAATATTTTTAGTTATTTTGTTATTCACTTAAATGAATTTTTTAGGTAATTATGTTTGTATGTTAAATAATACGTATAAGGTATTTTGTTTATTATTTTTACTTCTCCTATCTTCTCAATAGAGGACTAAGGGAATAACTGTCAGAACTAAATCTTTGTGTTATTAAGAAAGGTATTTCATCGCGTGAACTTACGACAAATGCAAATGTATATGGTATCAAAGTGAGAGGAAGTGTAATGAAATTTTGTGCCACGTAAATAATTTATGAAATGGGAAGGAAAGAAGTTAGACATTCAAATTTAAATAATGTCACCGATGGTTTCTCAGCACAAATTACACGGATAATTGACTGTAGGAATCTACGCTTAGCTCAGGGAAACTTTTAATTTCTATTTCCTCCAAAGTACGACGTTGTTTTGCATATTTATGGGCAGTTTTCTTTCAGTCTACGTCTGTTCCGAATATAAACTTGAAGTGCTACTCGAGATACGGAGCTCAAAGTCGAGAAAACTTTTCACCTCTTACTTCTTTCCTGAGGAAATAAATACAAGAAGACATCTACAGAGTTTATAGAATAAAGGCAATGCTTGATGCTCTAGATGTAGACATCTGTTCCGCCTTTTAATGTTACACCTACTTTCTCATAGATTCTAGTAACAAATTAGTTTATTAAATCACAATTTGTCAATTAAAGTTTCTATCGTTTTAAATGGACATCTTGAAATAGAATGCTCGTTACAAAGTATTAAATTAAATTGATTTCAAATTATAATTTACATACATTCTGTGTATCACATACGCGCGAACACTCATGGAAACAATAATAACAAATAAAAATGCTTTCATATAAATTATCTGTCGTTAATTGTACAGGATGCCCAAGAACTGAAAAATATGTAATATAAAATTATAGATTTATGTTAATCGAAGATATCTAATCGACTACAGCTTCGTTCTCCCTACCCATTAATTTGAGATAACATCTTTCAAAAAAATAAATTATTATCTGTCTTACAAAGCCCCATTCTTCCCACAACTTTGTGCCAGAATAATGGACGCGTATTACAATAAGCCTAATGTCCCAGGAATTTTATTTTTCATTTCAAAGGATGGATGACGCGAAAAATTATGGGAATAAATTTAATAATACAATAAGCATACATAATTGGAACTAAATTTAGCTCCTATTTATTAATATTATTTTCTGAACCTTGCACCTTGTTATTCCTCTGGAAAATTATTAGGTAGTGGCGGTACCAAGGCAAGATCCTTTATAAAGACACAAAGGAAATAACGGTAGTAAACAGAGTAAATTTGGAAAACAGACCCTGTTGTTAGTGGTTTCATACATTTAATGTGGGTCTAACCTGTCGACGTTATTTGTCCTCTCTTAAAGTCTAAGGTGCGAAAATTAACAAAAATGCTTTTGTCACAGGTACATGTTAACATATAAAACTGTTTTAGTGATCTTGAAACAACATGCTACAATGCTTACAGTTGATACTATTCACTTTTATAACTGGGATATTCGTTTACAGACATAAATGAGTACAACAGCCAAATTTGTTAGCGATAAATTTTAATAATAAAATTCAGAGCTTACTAGGTGAAGTGCTCTGCCGACTTCTTGTGGTGTAGTGGCTAGCGTTGCTGCCTCACAACCCAGGGGTCCCGGGTTCGAATCCTGGCTTGGGCTTGGATGTTTGTGTCGTCATGGTCGCGAAGACCGGGATTAAGACTGTTGGAGGATCGATACGCTGACCACGTGTCACTCCAAATTCGGACTGTGCCATGCAAGATGGCAGTCCGCAGTCGACGCGGTAGGCCCAGGCCCTCAATGGGCTGTAGAGCCAAGGAGGAAGGATGGAAGCTTAAGTACCAGGTGATGCTCGGGTTCACTTAAATAATAAAGCTGGAACTTAATGCGGCTGCGGAGGGCGCTGATTGGCTGTCAGCGTGGCTGCGTAACCAGTATCTGTTCTCAAAACGTCGATCCCTCTCCCGCTCTGGAACCCACGCCCGAAGACGCAGCGGAGATCCAGAACAGATACTGGTTACGCAGCCACGCTGACAGCCAATCAGCGCCCTCCGCAGCCGCAACCCTGACATCGCTATAAAAACCCCTGCTAGTGACTCGGCACCGTCAGTTCACCTGAAGAAGATGGCAGAGCAAGCCAGAAAATAAGTTTGTTACAGTACTTAATGGGGCACTACATTCATAGTTCTACAATTCTCTGCATAAACAAAATGACTTTTGCTTGAGTGAACCAAAAAACGGAGGTTTTTTGACCTTTTTACTTTTTTCATATATTTAACTTCAGGATATTTAAGTAATTTAAACCTCATGGGCATCTTCGGGCCCTGAGGACCAGTAGTTCCGACGCCTATTACTGGGACATACATACTGACAGATGTTTTAAGTGTTATAGATTTAGAACAATAGCAAAACGTATCGGTTTTGGAATCCCTCCAGGTGCTAATATAAATTATTATAAATAATTCATTTCATGAAATACTATAAATATCTTCATTTCGTGGTTCTTAAATAAATAATGTTTCATTCATTAAACCTGTAAACAACCATTTTATTTTAATTAACGCGTATAAATGAATATAGAGAGAAGAATTGTCAAAAAAAATTAAAAATCCATTTAATCTACATTTATCAATTTACAATAAACTATAATTGTATCTCTTTTAAGTTACTAAGCTGGGCTTTTTTAATGATTAACAAAATATATTTTTGCAATATTTGTGCTAATGTAATGTCTTATAAACTAATAACATAAGAACTTTTCTAAGGGCCTTCTCATGGAGAAATCCTACTTGGAACTGTCTGTACCAGGAAATCAGAACAAGGTTACAAACAGTGTAATTACCCTTTTTTCTCAGTTTGACCTGGAACTTGTAGCTGAACCTATCCGAACTTCAGCGTTGAACAATAATGAGCGCCTTGGAACCTTCTACTCCAGCACGCCTTCTTCCCGTTATTTAAATGTCCACGGTCAGATTAATCTCCAATTTATTATTGTCCACTCTAATTGTTCACTCCAACAGCTTCCTCTTCAAATTCAAATTTTCTGTATAATCAATTTTACTGGATTTTTAATACTTTGTCCCCACTTCATTATTTCGTATCCGTCGATGGCGGGGTCCAATCCTGTCCAATAAAAAATATTATTATAGCCATTTTCCCCACTCTACCAACGTTTTTAGGGGAAACTCCATCTTCATCCACAACCCGATGCTGCTGAATCTCAAAGACTGAAGAAAAACCCGAGTCGGAGTTTTATTACCACTATCTGTAACCTACATCTTCCATTATACCGCTTGTCTTTCATTTCGTACCACCAAATTCCGCATATAGTTTTGTTTTACCATTGCAAAATCGATACAAAAGTGTTAATAATGTACTTTGAACAACGCTTAGACTAAACCCAAAGATAAAGAAAGTACATTTACATAACGAGTTAACAGTGATGCCGCCTCAAAATAAAAATAAAAAACTAAATTTAATTCTCATCAAATATAAACGGAAAAAATTCAATTGCTCTTATTTCAGAAATATTGCAACTGAAATGCGCGTTCATAACAGTCATTTCATCTGGAACGTTTGTGCAATGACCACGTATTTAATTAAATAAATTATTTATAATCATTCATATTTACACATAAAATTCCAAAGATAGCAACGATACGGTATTCTACCGTCATTAATATGTTATAAATATCTATATTAATTAATAGTGTAAATAAATAGTTTATCTGGCAATTAAATATACATTAAGTGAGTTAAAACAGCCTCTTTATCAGTTTTTATTTAATTAAATATCGAAATATACTACGTTTCGTCTCTTATTTGAAACTTCTTTAGGTATACTATAATGAAAATTACAATGGATTACATTAGGTAATATGTTATAAAAAATTTGTAATTCTATACATGGTTTAAAACCCACAAAATTTAGCTGTTCATGGAACCTCACTCCAAGACACTTTTGGCGTAAATGCAGGAAAGTGCCACAAATCCAACCTAGGAGTGAAGTTCCGTTGCAAAATTAAACCAACAATGCACTACATCAGCAAAGAATCATACATACAGTTTAAGTTGTTGGTATCACTTTTTAGGTTAATAAAATTAATGTTTTATCTAATATGCAGCATCTCACTCTCAACCATGTAAAGTATTTCAAAATTTTATAACATATTACCTAATGTAATCCATTGTAATTTTCATTATCTTGTACCTGAAAAAGTCTCAAATGACAGACGACACGTAGAAAATTTCAATAGTTAAATAAAAACTGACACACAGGCAGTTCTAACTCATCTAATAAATAGTATAATTTTTATTATTTCGTAAATGAAGCTGATCATCAGCTGATGGGTTGTGAATATCTGTTAGTTGAGGTAACTTAACTCTGAAGATCCGACATCCAGAGAGTCGTTTTTCTGGGGTATGGCTGTTCGATATCACTAGTGTGTTTCTCTATGAAGTTTCATGGAATAAAACGAACGTAAAATATTATTTCTGTTGAGGAAAGTACAAAAAAATTATTATCTAAAAGAAATGGTCCAGCACTGTTCGGTTAATAAAATATATACAGAACATTTACGTTTCTTTAAGTGAGATCATTATTCTTATTCTATGCTTAATCTTTCAAGATGTGGATTCCGAATTAGATTGAAGCAGACTGAAGATCCTGGTTAAGGGGTTTCACAGAAAACTGTTGAACTGGTATAAAAATAAAATATATGCCAATGGACAACAAATATAAATGCGAATAGCATTAAATAATAATTAAGTTTTATGGCATTGTATTTAAATCAATTTTATTCTCGTTCTATAAAATAAAATGTATGCCAAAGGACAACAAATATAAATGCGAATAGCATTAAATAGTAATTAAGTTTTATGGCAGTGTACTTAAATCAATTTTATTCTCGCTCTATTAATATTAATTTTTTCTGTAGCTGGTTTAAATACATGCAATCGAAATTTCTACCGAGGTTTTACGTCAACGAGATACTTTGATTCTTCTTCCTCGTTCCCCTCACCCTTTATGGAGAAATGAATTGTTGGAGGCGGCACTTCCAGTGTCTGTTTTTATGGTTTCCTCGTTCCACGACCCCTTAAAGACGGAGCGCTGTTCGGAATTTCAGAACCTGGCCTTTAGTCGACTTTCCGCCATCAGACTTTCTAAAAAATCTTTTCTGAAAAGGAGGCAAGCTCCAGGAAACGTGCAATATTTATCACGAAACAGAGGCCAAGGCGCACAATTCCCTTCCCGGCCACAGAATTTATTCCTCCACTCGTCGCCCCTGTAGCTCAATTGTATTGTATTGACTAGCGGCTCAAAAAGAGGACTTCAGCTCCCACTCATAGGTTCCCATTGTAAACGAAAAATAAAACCTCTCAATGCTTTGCTCAAAAGGAAACCATTCTTCTTCAGAGTGACGAAAAGGCTGCCTATTTGAATGTATTACTCGATTCGATGTGGATACGGGAAACATTACAAAATTTTCCAATACGATGACACTATTACTTTAAAGCATCGGATATCAAAATAATTTTGTTTAGCTTCAGAACTACATAATTATCCAATTCGGAAAGGGTAGACGCGGGGAGAATATAAAATAAGTCAGAGAAGTAAGAGTGATAGATGGCTTCAAATTAAAACATTATGCTGTAATTTCTACGCATTAGTAAAGGCCACCATTTAAATTACATTTAAAATAAAAGTAACATGAATGAAGAGCAAATCGGATTCAATAAGGTCACGAATACGAACGGAACTCTTTTCACACACTAGATGCAAAGTAATGTAAAGTAGGTGGTGTGGTTTATTTTTACTAATTACGATCAATTTTTATTATAGTATTAATATTAAGCTCCACAGTTTGGTGATGTGGTACGCGATTGCCGGTATTAATTCAATTGTATTTTTTTATTTTTTATTTCTTGTACATAAGTATTTAGATCTAAGCAGGACGAATTCGGGAGCATGAATGAACGCGATAGGTTAATTAATTGACGAATTAGTCATCTTCTCGGCCAGAAAACGGAAACATTAAGGTTCGGTAAATATTATTGGATGATATGTCCTGCGGAAGACATGGGCAACAGATGTTATTTTCCAGCAATCCATCTGTTGGCCGGGGTGTGGTGTAGTGTTAGGTGTGGTTAGACTGAAAAATAGATGGAAACAGCGGACAGGAAGATCACAGTAATTTATAGGATGTGCTGTAGGGAATTACCTTGGAAACTCTTGGGAGGATATCAGTGATTGACTAGTGCAAACAGCTTAACCTGTTTTTAGAATGAAATACATCATTTCCAAAGATTGAATACAGATCAAAGAGTGAGCTTCAGCTGTTGTTCCCGCGCTTGCATCCTGGTCTCCCCCGCCCCTCCTTAGGAATGACCAGTTCTGGGGGTTGTTGGTCCTCTGGTGGCCCCAAACTAAGGAGAAATCCCCTAAAAATTACTGTAGTCGTATTGCATGTGCCGTTCCCTCCCATAGCCTATCTTCAGCATGCAATTCGATCGGATGCTGAAAATTCTTGTTCCAGTGAGCACATTCCGTAGCGAAAACGCCATGAAAGCTCAAAAACTATTCTTTAAACCACAATAATTTCATATTACATATTATAACATTAAATGGACTAATGTGCTGCTACACTACACCGACGAGACTGCAGAGCGTGGACAAGTTCATGCACACCCTGTCAAAGTAGACACAAAGCATTCGCTTGTGGGTTTCCAGCACCATCTGCCCGTTTCAAATATTTTCATCTAGATATCATTGGAACTCTACCACCATCCGATGATTTTCGCTATTGCCTCTCGGAGATCGACCGTTTCACCCGATGGTCGAAAGTTTTTCCATTCCTTTCATTCATCGCCGATGCTGAGGACGATACATACTTCCGTGGATCGTTTGCGAGTTTCGGTTGCCGTAAGGCATCACTGGTGAAGGGCGACAGTTTAAGCCTCTGTTGTTCCTATCCATTTGGCATATTCATCGGATCTAAACGTCACCGTACCACAGCCTTCCACCCGCAATTAACGGCGTGATTGGACAAGTAAATCGCCCATTTGAAAGTCGCATTCACCTGTCACACGGACGCCTCTTGTTATGATGTATCATTTCTATTGTTCAACTGCCTGTTAGATGAGGTGTAAAATCTTCATAAATGCACTCAAATATTAAGATGTTTTCAAGCCAAAACATAAACTAAGATTTATAATCAGCAGCACAAGTCCACGATTATACAAAATATATATTCTGACTCAACAAACATATTCAGGTTGTAAGTAGAATGCAGTTTGGTACCTCTTTGTACCGTTCAGAGTGGTCCTGTGGTACGCGATTGCCATGTACCACATTATATTAATTAAATTGTATTTTTTTATTTCTTATTTTAATGTACATAAGTATTTAGACCTAAGAAGGACGAAGTCGGGAACATGAATGAACACGATAGGTTAATTAAATGACGAATTAAAGTCATCTCTTCGGCCAGAAAACGGAAACATTAAGGTTCGGTAAATATGATTGGACGAGGTAGCGTCAAGTCTGGCCTGCGGAAGACATGGGCGACAGATGGTATTTACCACAATCCATCTGGTCAGCCGTGGGAAAAGGAAAATTTGACCTGACGCCTGGACCTGCTTGCTGCCTGCTAAACAGGTCAAGTATTTATCCCGAATCCCCGAAAGCCGGAACAATAGAGGCAAGTGACTTCATAACAACAATTTGTTATGCAGTGCCCAAGATTATGAAGGACACTTGCCGAAATAACAATCTCCAGAATCCTACCTTCCATATGGAGGAAGTAGAAAGTGCACCCCCCACCAGGAGAGATTTTGGGCGGGGCGAGAAGAACAAAACCAGGGGCATTAGGAGACGAGACAGCAGTTTAGAGAGCAGTTTATCGAAATTTTAATTTAACACAGCAGTTTACAGAAACATTTTTTGGGTGCAATTTAGAAGACAACATCGAAAAATTTAAATAGTTACGTCAGTTTCACTGGACGTAAAATCTGATCTAATCATCCGTCCATCTTTGAAGCCAGCATACCTCCGACGCTTGGGAGACGACGCCCAGCAGCCATCAGCTGAGTAACCTGCCAGCAAGGACGTCGGGGATCGTCACAACACCGTGGTGATGTACCCACCTTTTTGTTTCCTGCCTCTGGTCGTTTGTATACAGTGTTCGCTTTTCCCCCCATATTCGATTTATACCCACTGAGCGTTTAGTTTTCCCTTAGTTAAAGATTCAATCATGCTCCCGATGTAGTGAGCGAGGATCCCCTTAAATATCTAATTTAATAAATCTGCATTTGTTAAAATTTAAAACTTATAATTTTTTTTATCCCGTATAAATAAAACAACTTAAAATCATTCCTATATTAATATTTTTATCACTTTTTATGATATTGAAATTGAGTTTAACTTTCTTTAGTAATGATTAAAATGAATTTATTTTGTGCCTCTGCATGGCTGGGTCTGCCAAGCCCCATGGGACTATTAGTGCAGGTCAAATTTCCTGGAATTTAATGTCTTGTCTTAGATTATCCGTTTCCTGTGCCCTTGGTCAGGTTTCCCTTATCCTAGAAATTTCATTTTTTCATGCGATTACTTAATACGTGTTCCTGTGCTCCAAACACTTTTAGTATATTTCAAAGCTCTTTTGTCCACAAATGATATTGGAAATGACTTTTTATATGCGGTCATGATTGGCCAAATATTTTTTTTATTCTCTGTTGTTTGATTTTTTTCTGTTAAGTAGAAACAGCCAAATTATCACTACTTATCTGCATTTATGAAACATTTTTCTCACCGAGTGATAGGAAACACATGGCAACAAAAGAAATGTCGCGCCCGAGGACTGTGTGATTTTAGAAAATACATTCCAGTCATGGTGTAAGTATACAGGTGAAAGTGAGACGTGGACTCAGTGGAGAGCGGACGTGTTTCTGTGTGGCGACGCAGTTTCTGGAGTTATATATCGACGTACATTGAAAAGGCGTAGGTGTTTTTCGTGTGAAAAGTGTTTCCGAAAGGTAAAGTGACATGCCATCTACACGAGGAATATATCATTCTTCGGGTCCAACCGTGATGCGCCCCCGCACAAAGAGCGGTCCAAGCCGGCCAGCTACCTGTCTTCCTTCGCAGAGAACGAGAGAAAAGAAGATGAGCAGAATTCAGGTTGAGGAAATTTTAAAAATTCCCCTGAAGAACTTGAAGAAGGAGATACGGACTGAGCTCCTGAAGTTGCAAGAAGCCCTAGATGCCGCCAAAGCTTATAGGACCGCATGGAAAAATGACATGAATGACGTCAGGAGATCCCCACGGACCGTGACTTTGCTTCAGGAAGAAGGTCAAAGGGAAAAAGAGACGACAAGCCCCAACACAGCACTTACATCCTCTATGGAAGAGCCACGTATCCTCTTTCGTCAACTGAAGAACCGTGGACGGAAGTCCGCCTAATAAAGGACAACAAAAAGAACGATGTAACACCTGCGAGGAAGAAAATGGTACAGGCCCGATCCAGTACCATTTTAATAAAACTTACCAAATGCCAAACATTGCCGAAGTACTTAGGAGAATAAAAATTGGCGTAAAACCAGAAGAAAAGTCTGTCAGACAGACGAAAAGTGGAGCCGTTCTTCTGGAAATTAATAGCCGTACAACAGTACAAAGCACAGCTCGCTTCAACGACGCTCTCAGAGAAGCCGTAGGCAACAACGCCAAAATAGAGTCAAGGACTCCACAAATAACTCTAGAGATCCGGGACGTCGACAGTCTAACAACTGCAACTGAAGTTGAGAAAGCCGTAAGGACAAGCCTTGGAGACGACGCAGAGCTTACTAAGGTCTTCATAAATAGACGAAACACTAGAGGTCAAAGGATAGCCATCTTTAATTTACACGAGAAGGGAGATGGCCAAGATTAAGATTGGCTGGATCAACAGAAGGATCCGGCAAAGAGCGACAGCAACTCACTGTTACCGCTGTCTTGGATATGGGCACAAAGCGAGAAACTGCAAAGGTCCAGATAGAAGTAACCTCTGCTACAAATGTAGAGCCGAAGGCCATAGACAGTCTGATTGCGTACTGTGTAAAGAAATTGGCTCAGAGCAATGCCATCAGGCACACGTTCCAGGGACCAAAATGTGCCTAGTATTTCAAAACGCTCTAATGGAGGTCAAACAAAAACGAAATGACGCTAAAGATCCTTCAGGGAAATCTCCACAGAAGCAGGTTAGC
Source organism: Eucriotettix oculatus (assembly GCA_034510155.1). Classification (NCBI taxonomy): domain Eukaryota; kingdom Metazoa; phylum Arthropoda; class Insecta; order Orthoptera; family Tetrigidae; genus Eucriotettix; species Eucriotettix oculatus. The sequence goes on from CM067376.1 coordinate 167,630,606, forward strand.
TCACGACCTCCTCGAACCACTCAGGATAAACTGGACAACCTGGAAGACACTTTAGGAGGAAGAGCTGAACTCGTGATCGCCAGGGCCCCCGAGTGGGGAATGCTACTTCCCGACTCCAGGGGAAGACGGATCCTCGAGATGGCTGCGAGGTTGGGCTTACCTGTGGTTAACACGGGTTCCACGCCCACCTTCCGACGCCCGGGATACGATGGACCTATCCCGGACAACACCTTTGCAACGGACGATGTACTCCAGAGGGTCGCAAGATGGCAGGTCCTCGAGGACTACACTGGAAGCAATACCAGTACATCCCTTCCAGGGTCTCCGGGCTAATCATAGACAGGCGCCCTACGTGCCCCGACCTCCAAGGTGGAACACCGCCAGCCTTGACAAAACGAAGCTCTCCCACGTTCTCCACGCAGGTGTGGAAGTCTTACATCGGAAATATACTGCAGTCAACGATAAGGTAGAAGCAGAGGAATGCGTCGAAGCAACGATGCGATTAATTGAGCGCGCATGCGATGAGGCGATGACAAAAAGGAAAACACGCAATGCACGTAGAGATGCCTACTGGTGGAGTTTGGAAATAGCATCTCTGCGCACCGATTGTCTCCGTCTCCGGCGGCGAGCCCAGAGAGCACGTGGACGGCCGGAGGCCGGAGGTCACGCTACTTGTAACCTTAGATGTAAGAAACGCCTTTAATAACATGGGCTGGCAAGACGATCTAACTTCCGTCCAGGAGACGTTCATTGTCCCTGGATACCTCATGCGGGTAATGGAGATCGGTTCTTAAAGTACGACACCGAGGACGGACTACGGCGGAAGAAGCTGACCGCTGGGGCCGGACCTCTGGAGTGTCGCGTATGATAGCCTCTTAAAGATCGATATGCCAGAAGGGTCAAGGCTCGTTGGCTACGCAGACGATGTGGCTGTGCTTATAACCGCCCATGACCTGGAGATAGCTCAGTTCAGAACGAACCAGGTCATGAAGCGAGTCTGCCAATGGATGGAAACTCGCAAACTGGCGTTGGCAGATTCGAAAACAGAAATCATGCCGCTTATAAGGAAAAGAATAAACAACATTGTGAGATTTCAAGTGGGGGACGAAGCAGTATAGACATCACCCCATCTAAAATATTTAGGAGTGACCGTGACCGTAAAGCTGACCTTCTGGGCACACATAAAGACAGCTAAAGCCACGGCTGCACTGAGCAGGCTCATGTCAAATATCAAAGGCTCGCTCCCAAGCAAGCGCCGCCTTCTGATGTCAACGACGACGTCGATTCTGCTGTACGGAGCAAATATCTGGGCGGAAACCCTCTCAGTACAGAAGTACAGGAGGCGGATAGCTGCTGTACAAAGGCGAGGCGCTCTGAGGATTACGTGCGCCTATCGCACAGTTTCAGAGCCTGCGGTGCTTGTGGTCGCGTCAGTCATCCCGATCGACCTCTTGGCGTGACCGCGTACTCCTTGGACCACTTTGAACCAAACAAGAAGCACGCGCCCGATGCCTGGAGCGCTGGCAGTAACGATGGGAAGAGGACTCGAGAGGCTGATTCCATGCCTATCCACCTAGATAGGGCGAGGAGACGTATTACATCACGCAGCTCCTCACTGGTCATGGACTTTTCAGGTCCTATCTCTTCAGGATTGGAAAGGCGCTAAACCCGAACTGCCTGTACTGTGGCGAAGTCGACGACGCTCAGCACACGTTCTTTCAGTGCGATAAGTGGGCCTCACTCAAAATAAACTTGGAATCAGAATACGGAGAGCTGACACCTGAAAGTCTAGTGCCGATAATTCTCGTCAGCGAGGACTCGTGGTCAGTAATAACCACGTTCATTCATAGTGTCCTTTCGAGGAAAGAGAGTGACTTTCAAAACATTGATAGGAACATAACTGAGTTAATCTTAGTTTATAAGGTAGGTTTTATAAGTAGTTTTCATGAAGTAATATAATAAATAGCGTTAGGAGGTACCAGCCGTGCCGAACAGGCGCCACCCTGAAGTAATGCGTGAGCGGGTGGTCATCCTCGCCTTGGAGAAAGGATTTTTGTGGTTTAGTGGGCGTGAGTCCCACACTACCCAGAAGTGCGGACTCTTCTGGGTGTCCATTAGAATTTCCACAGTCGCTCCACTAAAAAAAAATACAGCTGAGACAAATGTCGAACGTAATTTGTTGTCTTCTGCGCATGACGTCACACGGGACGCAAGCTGCTCCCGATTGTCGAATGCGCTGAAAATTTTCCTTTCGAATATTCTGTTGTATTACTTGTTTTACGTTGAATACAGTGTGCACTTGTATTTAAAGAAGACAGATAATGCCGACGTGTGCTGTTTTTGGTTGCTCAAATTGTAACAGAAAAAATTAAGGAATGGGCATAAACTATTTTTCATTTCAGAAAAATGCTAATTAATTCGTGTAGAAATATACTTGTATGCTTATTATTAAGTATATTCACAATTCGCTATTTTCAACTCGCATGTGTCCGCGCACTTTTCTGCGGATAGGTTTGAAATATCATTGTGTCAAGAACTACTGAATTACACACAAAAGAAAAGTCGAAATCTAAAACCCGAAACTTCCTGGCATTTCTGGAAAGATAAATACAGTTAGACTTACTGCAAGAACTGATATCACAATCTTGTAAAGATGCAACTGATAATATGACGGAAAATCAACTTCGTTCAGGGTCAGTATGTGATGAGAGCAATCCTGATGATTTAAAAATGGTAAAAAAGTAATTACAAGATAAAATAAAAGCACGGAGAAAATATTGAGAACCCTTTAACGAGAAAGAAAGATTACAAGAGCAATTGAACAAGTTGAAAAGAACGTCTGATAAATATGAAAACAATGCCTTACTAACGAAGGTAATAAAATAGAAGAAAGTAATGAAATTCACGTTGTTATAGATTACCCAATTGAGTATAAAAATTTATTAAGTTAAATATTCCGCAAAACATTCCTTTTTTAATAAAATATTCTATTTTTCTTCACGGCATTCATGATTTAATAAAAGAATAATGTATATTTGCCCAATCATTAATTTTTTCAAATGACGGGATAAATACTGGAACATGTTCCTTCATAAGCGTTTATTGCTGACCGTCTCAATTTTATATAATATTACAAAGAAGTAATCGCGTCCCATTGTTATAATGGTAACAGTACTATAAACATAAAATATTTCTGTTGTTTTTGGAGATATTTACGCCCGAAACTAATAAGCTTTATTATGTAATACACGAAAATAACGATACAATCACATACCAAGAGACAAGATAAGACTTGAAATATTTGCGCTATGAAAGAAAGGAGAGCGTCACGAGCGGAAATTATATCAAAATGTCACAGTTTCCAGAGTCAAAGGCTTGGGCTCGCGTCCAGCGTGACGTCACGAGTAAAGAAAATGTGACATGTACCTGCGCAGTGCCATATCTTTATACTTATACCATGATTTAAATCAAGTGCCACAGATTAATAAGAAAATTTTTTGAATTTTTAGACGCATAAAACCTCTTAGTCGAAGTGGGTGAAATATCACTGAAAAATTGATACACAAGCACTAACTCAGCGATTGCTATTGAATTAGCAGCTAACGCTTATAATAAAAATTGTTCACGTCTGTGCAATCAATTCCATTGTTATGTATAAAATAAATAACCCTGAGGTACCATGGCACTACTAAAATTTCTAAAGCTACTTCCAACAGAACTAGCTAAACATGTTCAACGTGAACGAATAAAGAGAATTTACGTTCTACGAAATATTGGAGCCAAAATCAGAATTAATTATTTGATTCCACCGACAACTCTAAATCTTCAAAGAGGGATCAGGAAAACGTTGCTACTTGTCCATGGCCAAGAGATTGTGGTTCAAAACAACTTAGTTCTACGTGTTAAAAAAATGGCAGAAACGAACATGTAAAACCCTCACAATACACACGGTTTGTATATAATTTAAAATTAAACAGAGATCATTATATTCAACAAAGTGTAGATTAACATCTACGCTATTTTAAATCGCGTACTGAGTGAAATTAGTAGTTTTAAACAGAAAATACGGGCTTGGGGTCTCACAGACCTCACGCGACTACTTACGCCCGTGAAGTCCACGCGACTACTTAAAGGTTAAGAGTTTTAAAATTGTTATTGTCTCGTCAAAGAATTCTCGAAGCAGTTTAAACAGAAAATATGGGCTTGGGGCCTCAGAGGGCCCACGCGACTACTTAAAGGTTACGAGTTTTAAGACCTTTATTGTCTTCTCAAAGGTATCCCGAAGCTCGTCTTCTACAATTAAAGACAGAAATGGACCAGCACCTGAAGCCGATTTAAATTCAGGTCTGGCATAAAACACTTGAAGCTCTCCCTTCAATTTCCTTTCTTCCAGAAACAAATAAATATCCGCTATTTCATCTAGATACTAGTCCGAAAAACGTGTATTGAATAATGTGTTTACAGTATGCTTAACACAGCGATGAGATTTATTTATTTTACAGGATTTAAAATGGGGAAATATCTTCGTGAAATTTTGAAGTTTTAGTTACAAGTGATTTTTTTGAAAAACATTCCTTCGTTTTACGGTTTGTGGGATGCCTGAGGGGTCTCGTACTAGCAGTCCATTGGACAAATTCTGGATTCGCGAAGGTTCCGTTGACCGATAATCTATAGATACACACTCCCGCGTTTGTGAAGTTACTGGTGATGTAAGCGAACCCTCCGATGATTGTGACAGACCTCTGCGTTTAGTTTTGCATTGGTTACACACTGAGAAGAAATTTCGTTGTTCTGCGAAGATTCAACAGCTTCTGCAGTTCAGACACGCATGTCTGTACTCCTCCCAGCGATGTATCTTTCGATGATGGAGTAACCTTAGCAGGACTCGGCGAATGTAGAAACTCACAAATTTTATATAATATAGATTCTTAATTTCAACCTCAAAATATATGGAATAAACTGACACAGATTTGTTAAGAAGTCAATATCATTCGGATTGCAAACCTAGAATTTTCCTTCTGTTTCAGGTCTCACCTCTAGCACTCTGTTCCTTTCGCCAATCACAGTCAATAAAGTAATTTGAGCAGTAAATAATTGTCCAATTCCCACTTACTGTATATATTCTTGCGCGACAGTCACAGATAGGGAATGACGCTTCCGTATCTCGACACCCTGTAGATTACAGACATACTGAAATGATTTTGAAGCTAGATTAATAATTCAAGATGTGAAAATTAAGCTTTACTTTATTTTTAAACAGTAAAAAGTTATTTAAATAAATTAATTACATCAAAAATATTTGGTTCCTCCATTATTTATATTCCTTATAAAATTCGAGATTTAACAGGTGCTTTTGTGTCCAAGTTGCAAAGGCGTGCCATTAGAATACTTTCAAGTACGAATTCTAGATCGAGTTGCAAAACTTTCTTCATAAGTTTGCAAATACTTACTTTACCAAGCGTTTATATTTATGAAATATTAAAGTTTGTAAAGCGGAACATTAATTTGTTTCAAACAAATGGCGAATTGCATTAATACACAACCAGAAATCGTTCAGCTCTAAGTTCGGACAAGCATGGCCTTGCTCTCCGCCAGAAAAGTATTCACAATACCGGGATAATTTTATACAACAGCTTTCCTCCAGAGGTTAAAAAAATAACTACAAAATTTTCGTGAAGCAGAATAAAACTATTCTATTAAATGGCGCGTTTCACTCTGTACAGGATTTTCTTAATCGTCCCTCTAGTATTTTAAATCAAGGTTCCTGCAGAAGTGTTGAATGAGCTGCCTTGTAAAGTAACACACCACATATCTTTAAACTTTCTGTACATTTTTTATGCTCTTTGGTTTGTTTGTTTCATGTATTGCCTGGAGCTACTACGGAAGGACAGTTTCCTGGTCGCGGAGCTCCAAGTAGTCAAAACTCCATTGCGTGTTTCTCAGCGTGTGCTTGTGATCTCTTGTGTGCGTGTAGTGTTTATACTGAATTTAGACTATATACATTTTATTTTATTAATTTATTTTTAAGATTATTTGTAATTAATTATGTACCTTATTTTGTTCGTTATTTGTAATGTATGACGTATCCTATTTCCTCAATCGAGGACTAATGGAAACAACAATAAACCTAAATCTAAATACGCCACGTCAAAGAATGAAAAATGTAGGATAACAACACACAGTTAAAATCACTTTATTAAATAATATAATAATGTATAAACACCGGGATCCTCACACTACAACCCGGGGGCCCTAGTCAACCCTTTGCTACCTTTCTCTACCTTCCACATCCACCCTTTTCTATTCCCTTCCTATGCTATTAAAGGGGAGTTTCCTGTTTCAGAATCACCCTCATGTAGCCTGATAACCAATAATAAAACAACGTCCATGCCCTAAATTTTTCTGCCTTAAGCAACAATAAATCATAATTTTAATATTTGTAAAATCAAGAATTTTTATTTAATAGTAGTTGAGAAGTAATTAGAAAAATTAGTTGTTGTAGTAAAATTTAAAGTAATTTGTATAACAAGGAATAAATTTGTTTTTAAAAGATGATGTAGAACCTTATTCGCTACACAATGTTACAAACCTGTAATTTTATTTCTGTTAGTGACCTAAAATCATTTCCGTTACTATCAACTAACAAAAAGTCTATCTATTCAATAACCAGGAGTATTAAATATATCTGGATATAATCAGGTTTGAAAATAGTGTTGGATTCAGCTTATTTGGTTTCAAATTAACAGTTCCTCTAACGTACAAAATTAAAATTGCACGATGAAAATCAGATTTATTCATGGGCATGAAGCATGTGGTCTCGTTAAATGGAGTAGTATAATTTGGTGCGCTTTATTGAATAATTTTTCTATTTTGAGTCGATACGTTTCAATACCGTTCAAATAATTCCGTGTGTCAAAGTTATGCTAGTTGCAGTCGGTTCTTACCTGAATTTATTCAGTTTTAAGATTGTTGTCACGACCTTCTCACATGCTTATCGCACTGATATTGATAGACATAATTCATATACACTGTAATACAATGTGTTGAAATAATTTTGGTAATAGGAAATTATTGCTTATTTTTGTGAATTGATTGATTAATACTATTATTTATTTTTTTCTCTGTAACATTTGACCGAAACGTGTTTAGAGTCCAATTTTGTTTCATGGCAGTGTGTTCCAGAAGCAAACATTACATATAAAATTTAAATGCCCCCCAAAAAAACATATTGACATTCACCGACGTGTAAAGTCTATTACGTTACAATTTATTGAGTGTATTAAAATGTAAAAACCGTCGAACATGTGCGTGTAAATGAAGAACTCCAGGTCGATAGCTATCTAGGTATGTTTTTTCCACAGCAGGCTGGGGTGCTGTTGGCAATATTAGCACTTTGACTGTGGAATTATGACAGAACGCCGGGGGCGATACATTGCGCTAATGGACCGGCTGTAATGAAGCTGACGCCCGCCCGACCTGGCTGAAACGAGAAAGAAGCGTACCGTGCGAGGCTCGTTTGGGGAATGGGCTTTGTCGACCTGCCCGGTTCAGGTTAAGGGCACCAAGTCAACAACCAGGATAACACACGTAGGCAGACCAAAATAAACCCTTCTACGGGTAAACCCTCTTTCCGTGACGTCACTCCAAGTAACGACTCCGCTCACTCAAATGTGTTTCCCACTGGAGTTACAGTTCTCTTACTGCCGCAGATGGATGGCAAAGGAACTAAAAAGAAAATTATCATTATTCTAAAAACCAGAACTATCATCCAATCTACATGTAAGACGTGTTGGGAACAAAAGTTCGAAATTATAAATTTAAATTTGATTTCTTAAGAAAACGTTTCAAGCTACTAGGTATTTCCTAAAAAAAAAATACAATTCTTAAAATTTTACCGTGCAAAAAAAATTAGTTTGCATGTTCCAAATGTACTGTTCTAGACTATTTAATAATTATTAAAATCTTCGATCATTTATTGTGTCATTTTACGTACCCTATATCGGTTTGTGGCGGAACTTAACGACAAAGTTTAAATAAGAAACGGTCGCCAAAACGATGCCTTGACTCAGACACGCATACGTTGAGTGCGCAGTTCTTTAGCGGACACTTCAGCTTTGGACTTGATGTACTTTAAAATCAATGGTTTATAAATCAGTACCTCCGCGTACAAATGCGTCTGAAAGGAGCGCCGAAAAACTATTTTTTTCAGCTCCAAATAGAGCCGAAATGCGAAGGAGTTAGTTACAACTTGCTCACAGAAACCATAGATTTATTACTTTGAACCTTAATTGGTGAAAGTCGAGTTTTATCACTCTGGTAATCAACGTTCTCTAATTTTTGTTACTTGAATGATATAAACAGCGCCCTTATACCATAATAAATAAATAATCTGCCATATATTTTATAGTTATTTTATTAACACATCGCACAACTCAGAAAACAGAATGTTGATCATTTAAATATAAACTCCGTTGCCAGGGTAAATATCCACTGGTTGCTAGGACCCACAGAGATACAGTTGTGGTGTGCATTTGTGCCCACATATATAAGAAATACAATTTTCCCTAATATAATTGTTTATCGAGTATTTTATTTTATTATTTTTGTATGTATGTACTTATACATAGCGTACAGATAGTCAGAAGAAGACTGGGAAACCATAATAAATGGCATGAACGTGGTCATGGAGAAAGAGTTCAATATGAGGATTAATAGAGGGAAAACCAAGGTAATGGAGTGTAGTATGGGAAACAGTGAAATAACAAAGGGTGTTAGATTGGGAAGCGATAATTTTAAGAAAGTTAAGGAATTCTGCTACTTGGGAAGCGTAATACTAGTGATGGTAGAAGTATAGTAGACATGAAGAGTAGGATAGCACGGGCAAGGAAGGCTTTCGCGAAAAAGAGGGATTTACTTACTTAAGAACAGAAGCTCGATCCTTCAAAATATCCCTTCCAAATCTAACACCCTTTTTTATTCCACTATTTCCCATACTACACTCCATTACCTTGGTTTTCTCACCATTATGTTGTAATCTTCCTCAGGTTCATGCCATTTATTCTATTTTCCAAGTCTTCTTCTGACTCCCCTAATTCTACAATATCATGGCAAAGCGTAGGGTTTTTATTTCTTCTCCTTGCAGTATTCCTTTTCCATATTCCGTTTTAACTTTCTTCATTGCCTGTTTTATATGTAAGTTAAAGAGCATGGCTGACGGACTGCATCCTTATCTTACTCCTTTCTTGATTTCTGATTCATTTTCTTGCCCTACAATTTTAATTCCTTCTGACTTCCTCTTGTAGAGGTTATGTATAACTCTTCTATATCGATATTTTATTCCTTTTATCTTCAAATCCTCAATAGTTTCTTCCATGTAACATTATTAAGACTTTTTCTAAATCTACAAATGCCTGTTCTTTCTTATCCTGTCGTATAAAATTAGACGCCTAGTCAATATTGCTTCTTTTGTCCCTACATTCTTCCTAAAACCAAACTGATCTTCTCCTAACTCGAATTCTATTTGATGTTCCATCCTCCTATACACTATTTTCATTAATATTTTGCACGTATGACATACTAAACTAATTGTCCTGTGCTGTTCGCATCTATCATCCCCAGCCATTCTTAGGTATGGATATTATGTTTCTTACTAAAATCTTCTGGCATTCTTCCTGTTTCGTAGATTTCACAAACTTTACTGAACAGCCATGGTATAGCTTCTTCGCCTGATGATCCTATCAACTCCGCTGCAATGTTATCGATTCCAGGCGCTTTACCGTTGCTCAGCTCTGTCAGCGCCCTGTCAAACTCCGGCCTAAATATTTTGTCACCCAACTCTTCATCAACCTCCTTTTTTTATTCTATTACTGACTGATCTAAAATTTCACCGTGATACAAGTCTAGATATTACTTCCATCTTTACATCTTTTCTTCTTTATTTAGAATTGTCTTCTCATCTGCTTTCATGATGTTCTTTCTAGTAGAATGTTTCTTTGATTTTCCTATAAGCTGCGTCAATTTTCCCTTTCACCGTGAAATCTTCAACCGCTCTTGGAACCAAGCCTCTGTGGCTGCTTGCACTTCCAACAATCTCATTCTTCAGGCGTCTATACTGTTCTTTACCATTTTCATCTCTTGCGTTTTTATATTTACGCCTTCCAGCAATTACTTTAATTTCTTCTGTTATCCATCCTTTCCTATTGGTCTGAGCTAATCTCCCTACTTATTCATCGGTTGCTCATGCCATTTCCTCCTTCAAATTTGTCCATTTCTCTTCTATATTGTTTCTCCATTATTCTATACTTGATTTCTTCTTTGAAACTTTGAAGCACCTCCTGTTCTTTCAGTTTTTCTAATTCCCATCTCTTGGTTTTATATCCTATCTTGAGTTTCTTCATTTTCAGCCTGCATTTCATAATCAACAGATTATGGTCTGAGTTCACATCTGCCCCTGGGGAGATTTTGCAGTCCTGCACATGATTCCTATAACTCTGACTCACCATTATGTAATCCAATTGGTACCTGCTCGTGTCCCACGGCTTCTTCCACGAATAGTATTCTTTCATCATTCTTGAACCAGGTATTTGTCACTACTGATTTTTTTACTGGCCCATCTTTTTTTTATTCCTTTCACCAAGTCCATATCCCCAACTACATAACTTTCTCTTTCCTTTCCTATTACTGCGTTACAATCACCCATTATAATCAGATTCTAGTTGTATTTGGCATACTTCATTATTTCTTCAGCTTCTTCGTAGATTGTTTCAATATCTTTTCCCTCTGCTGCACTTATGTTCATAGAAACTTTTATCAATTTCGTCGGCTCTGGTTTTGTGTCACAAGACACAAAAGTTATATATACATAATATTTCATTAATACTGGGTGATTATTACATTGTAAAAAAGGAGATCTCAATAATTATCAGATAATTAATAGATACAATAAATAAAATTTATAAATAACTGGTAGAAAATAATGAATGTCAACATCAAATGTTTCCATTATAAGTGAAAAATCCACAGAGGACCTATAACTCTAAACATATCTATATATATTAATATATTAGGGCAAAACTGTGTATATTTATGCACAATATGTGTTATGAATACATTAAATTTAGTAAAAAATATTCATTATTTACGTTCTTGCTAAATGTCTAGCACGTAAATGTCTCCGGTCTAAGATCGCATTAAGTAGTGATATAATTATAATTGTACTTATATTAACGGGTATATTAATTCGTGTAAGCATAATAATAGGCCAAGTGTAAATTTGAATAGTTTAAAAAGTGTAGAAAAGATGAAATTATTTTGAAAGATACATTTAAATGCGCACAAAATGTCATTCCAATAATTTTAATACATTTGGTTGTGGATTGATGGATGTACATTGAATGTTTTGCAATAACGTTTAAACTTAAAATTTTATGCATTAAGGTCGATTTTCGAATACTAGTATACAGAGAGTGGAAAACTGCTAGTAGGACAGAGAATATTAATTCTACTAGAATATTAAAGGTTGGAGTAGTTTTAATATGTCTATTTGATTGTCGACTTCTCGAACAGCTTTTGTCAAAAGATAAAACTTCAATTTAACGAAACTGAAGATTATGTTCAAGTAACTGAATTTGACTGACGTCTTTACATCCAATGATGACGATGTGATCCACATATACGTAAAAAAAGATCCTATAGTGTGATATGACTCAGATACGAGAATACCTACAGTACCTGATTATCTTAAAATGTAATTCATGTACACTCTAAGGAACTTCTATTCATAATATATATTCAGGGCCGGATTTGCGTATAATCTACACAAGTTATAACTAGTGTTTCGACGACACCATCCCCCATGTCACCCAAAAAATATTTTGAGTTAAATATTTATTTTACAATTAATAGATCGCTTAATTGTATTTTAGTTTACCCTGTAGGTATCGACATAGAGTATCTGGGCTTATAAACGCCCCCCTCCCAATATTCCAAATAGATTAGACTTTATCAATTCTTAATCCGGAACTGTCTATATGCATCATGTTTATATCTAAAAACAATATATATCATGTGACAGGTTACAATAAATGGCAATTCCCCTTTAATACAGGTGCAAATATGGATTATAAAAAAGTGCAGTGTCTATAAAATACACCGATGATAATTTAAGAGAATTCTTTGTTGCACATTATAATATTAATTCACATTAATTTAATTACTTTACTAATATATTTTAAATAAAAAAGTTAATTATAGGAAGAATCCACATATGGAAATAGTGTATGCAGGATTGTGTAGAAATTTTCTCGCAATTATGAATGTCTTCGAAATGCAACCCTTTAATTTTTTTCTTTTAAATAACATTTGATTAATTCAAATAAACCACAAGTACGGGTTTTCAGTTTATCTCAAGACATTGAAATATCTCGAGAACCACACATCCGATCAAAAAAACTGTGAATGAAAAATGTTCGTCTCGAAGGGGGACATCTAATTATACGAAACTCGAGGAAAAACTTAATAAACTTTTGCAGATTCAGATTTTCCAGAAAAAATTACTCCAATTTAACCTACGATTTGAGTCATTCCGGTTGCATATGACGCTGTAATCGATAAAAATCAAAATGGATAAAAAATAGTTGTAAAATTGGGATACCTCAAGAAATAGACACCAGATGATCAAAATAAACTTAAATCTGTTTAATATTCTTACAAATGCTACTTAATAACACCATAACCGTCCGCCACACCCACTACCGAGCGGTGGGGAAGCAAATTATGTAATCGAACAATGAAACGCGTGGTAACGCACCCTAGAACCAGCAACATAAATTGTGAAAGGCAAGGGGACTCACATAAAACAAGCAGAACGCTACTACGTTCACGTCGTAGTTCCTGGGTAACGTCAAACATAATTACTGCTTATCAGTAAACGAATAAATTAACGCCTCCGTATTCTTTCGATGGCAGCGCAATCTGCGAAATAATTTCCATAAATAATGAATTCAAATTAATAGTATTTGACATTATAAAACCAAGGTTTACTTTAAAAAATTGGTTTTCTATTGATAATTTTGACATAATTCCCTTCCCTACTCCTGAAGAGAGGTGGTGGATGGACAGTTATGGTGTCATTAAATGGCATTTGTATTAATATAAAATTTTATTTTCCTGATCTGGTGCTTATTTCTTGAGATATCGTCATTTTCAACGATTTTTACCCATTTTTATTTCTGTCGATTACAATGCCATCTGTGACCGAAATGACTCGAATCATAGGTCAAATTGGAATAATTTTTTCTGTAAAATCCGAATCTACAATATAAATGGGGGTTCCCATTTAAGTTTTTTAACTCTTCCCTCCCTCAGCCCAAGGGGGTGATTCTATGTGTAGTTCTCAATATATTTCAATGACTTCAGATAAACTGAACAGCCTATATATACTATACAGTGTCAAACATATTAACAATGTGCGTATGTATGCTTGAACAGTCCCTCGTGCTAATGAGGTGGAAATGTGATGTGTAAATTAATTAAAGAGGAATACAATTTATTTTATAATTCGAATTTATTATTGCTACGTATAATGTCTAATAATAATCTAATTAAAAATAGCTTCAAAAAAGTCTTAAAAAACTTTTTTATATTCCACTCATTGCATTTAGGTCTTCTTTTTATTTTTATTAATATAATGCCTTTTGTGGCCTCTAAGATGTGTCGAAACTACTGTATTACTTCTCTTTTTGTATTTTCATAACACTGAATTCTCTAATTTAATTATATTAAATTCATATTAGTATTACGTTACTGGCTGATTTATTTATAGTTGAGACTTTCTACTTTGTTGCCAAAATCATCTCGTATTCTAAAATTAGAATCCATTAATTTTGATATGGACGTAAAACTCTGAGCAGGAACGCTGCCCTATTGAGGGCAAGCATATAGACCTTACCCATATTATCTAATCGGTTCATCTCATTAATAGTTCCTAACGATAATTACACTCAGCATGTAGTTAAAACCATAATCAGTGTATAGGAGTTCTCGCTTGCAAGACAATTACGCGCTTCGTTAATAATCTCCATGTGGAAATGCGGTCCCAATACAATGGGTTTAACGATGAATCAGTTCTCCGACAAATGAAAAAGTTTCTCTAACCGCATACGAGTAGTTATTTTCGTCGTTATTCAGTTAATGTCTATTGTAATTCACTCTTAAACTGAATTTAATTTAAAGGAACTGCACACGGATCTAAAGTAGTTGAAACCTTACTATACCAGTGTACGTTGTTTCAACATATTTACGTTTAAGTGTGAAATCTATTTTACGATCTGATTCTGACAAATTCTAGAAGTCTACGTGTTAAAATGACTTAATTTTCATGGGCAAGCATATTGGTAACTAAAGAGTTCAGAAAATGAAAATAGCTAACAGTCATTAATACAATTGCTCTGTATTTTGAGCTCTGATTTCAAGTTGAAGAGTAAAAATAAACTGTGAGAGGAAAACTTTTGTCTCTGTATTTGAAAACTAACTTGTCCGGAAAAATCTGAAGCACAATTACTACTTGCCTTTCCGACCAACCAAATTACAACTGAAAATAGTTTTTTGAATGTATGCCTGTATATTCTTTTGCGGAGGGAGGGGCTGGGGGCGGGTAACAGAGGCTGCACGAGGGTTATCCAGAATTTGGTAAGGAAGGGGGCTGCAGAGGGGGGGAAGGGTTGACTAGGGTCCCCGAGCTATATTTTAAGTATCCTACCTGGTATTTACCTGAAAAAGATACCCTATAAACACTGCATCAGGTAGGACGGGCTATTGGTAACTTGTCAGACCGTTCCGAATGACGGGAGATGATTCCCCTCTCCGTGTATCGCCGAGTTTAGAAGGCAGCTGGCCGTCTTTCTCTCCTGTTTATTCTCTTTTTTCTCTTCTCTCTCTTTTTTCTCTTCTCTCTCTCCCCCTCCCCCCTCCTCTCCCCCTCTCCCCCTCTCCCATTCTCCCCCCTCTCCCATATATTAGGAATAATCAATTTAAATCTCATACATGACCGTCACCAAAACCAGTAATCATACAGGTCAATTTAATTAGCCTGTAAATTGCCGCCATTAAATTTCAGTTTGCAATTGTCGGAGTTATCTGACCGATCTAGTTTTACTATTCGATATTTATGACTAGTGCTTCAATTATTGCCAATGAAAATATAATTCACATGCACGCGAAAGTGCGTAAATTTTGTAATTGAATTCAGAACTAATAAAGTCACGAGGTTCCCCAGGTGAACAGTCTGGTAATTATTGAGAGGTCTAACCGTTAAATATAATATATGATAGCTCTAGCTCTGACGTATATGCTCATTCGGTGAATATATAACTAGCCCTTACTCAGATAGTAAGTTATTTAGTGCAATTTTCCCCTTTAACCTAGGAAAAATGTTGTAGTATAATGAAATACAGAATAATAATTTTAATACAAATTATAAAACCTTCCGTATTGGATGCAGATTAATTAAATAAAGAAGTAGTCGATTTTCAACCTAAATTGTGTAATAAAGTAAATTCTGCACATACCACTCAAATCCTTCTCGGCGCCGTGTTTCTACATTTTAGATCTTACAGCTCTTACGATTGTGAATCACTTGACGAAATAAATAACGATTTTAGTAACGTGGTTTAGAATTTATTTGATAAATTAACTTATGATTATTAATTCGCTATATGTTTATATTGTAATAAGCAAGTATCACATTAATTATTTTCAAAGTTAATTTTCATTTATTATTCTCAGTCAAATACATTGAATTAATTATTTTTCCAGCCGTAAGGATTTAGACGCATTATAGTTCAATCGGACAGTATGGGTTTTTTTCCTGATAATTTTTATTTATTGGTAGAGCGATTGTAAAGCGGCAAGTTTTTGGAAGTTTCCAAGCACTTATCCATTGGGCAACAAAGTGCGAGACTCGCTACAAAATTCTAATTCAAAATAAATTTCTTAAGATTTTGTTATTAGTTCTCAGCGCTAAAGTCAATTTCCAGCGAAGAGTTTGCAGATGTTTTCCCAAACCACGGAGGTACGAGAATTACTAAGGTTCCGGTGGCTGGGCTATGGTTGGCTTTTGGAAAGGTGAAACCCACGGGTATCCGCCCGTCCGTACGACAGCAGAGTGGGAAAGGGAACTCACGCAGTAACCGAGGCCTATGAGGCTGCATAAGTAAAGACAAGAGGTGTTAAATCCGTTACATTTTCACATGTCAGACACAGGCATTTATTAAACATTCCACAGCTATCTTACTTTATGATTTTTGTTTTCACTCAGGAAAAAAACACCCCACCAATCCTGTCAATTGTCTTCGTTCCTTAAATCAAAACTTAAACTACTTTGAAGTGAAATATCCTCCCAACCATTGTGATTTATTTGCGATTTATATAAATTGGCATAATTTGTTCATGGTTTAAACAGAATGCTTTATATATTCTGTAATATTTTGTGATAAAGTTTTATTTATTTCAATACATCTGTTAAATAAATTTTCACGCTGTTATGAGTTAAACATTAAAGTCAGCAAACAGCTGTTTCCTGGAAAACATATGTTTTTGCAGCCCTGCATTCAGATAACAAAGAGATATGAATAGGTGGCTCCACCATCGATATTCCACCATGGAAATTTATTGTTTTTGCACAGGAAGTTGATGAACATGTTCGGTTACTGCGGATTATATTGTAAAATATGACGTATACGGCGTTAGCCTACTGTCAATATTTGTGCGATAGAAAGAAAGCAATTGATGAATATTTTCGTCAGTATTTCCCACAATTTCATTGTTATTGTTCTGTTTGCATAAATAATTAATAATAAAGTTTATAAGTAAAATGCATATTCAGCCTTCCTTCTTGGAATAAAACGTTAAGTTGTACGAACTGCTATATACAGATTGCGGAGGAGTTTAATGGACATTATAAGTAATTTGAAACCGAACACATATGCGTTAAAACGTATATTGAGCTTATGGGTTATACTATGGACGGAGAAGTCTCTTACTCATATGGTAGAGCCAAGTGAAGTATCCGGGTTCAATATCTAGTTAGATCGAATTTTTTTTCATTGCAATCCATTAAAAAGAGCATTACTTCTATATACAGTTATCCAAATAAACTGTTATCGTGTATGAAAACGATTACCTCATTTATTATAAAATAGTTATAAACAAATTTAATAAACAGTTAACATTGGTTGCTGTAAATTGCCCAAAATATTATTAACATTATCTGACATTGACGTTCGGTAGTAGATGGATTTTGAGCCACTCCCTGGTGGTTTAGAGACAAGAAATTTGACTCATTTTCTATTCATAGGACTCATTTTCTCTGATTGATGTTGAACACTTGCGTGTGGTTTGAATAGAACCCAGTTCTAACATTTCTTTTTATGTCAGATGATAATCCCACGACAGAGGCATTTTTCATACGATTCAATTGTTGAAACATGTACAATCTCTGTCTTATCTTTGCAAGTGTAATATCTTTATGGTTACAATGTTCATTGACTTTTAGATGTAATGTATGTAGCTGCATGAACGTGAGTCTTACTATGTGCTTCTGTAAAGCTTTGTTTTCTTAAATACATGTATGAATATCACTTATTGTTTATTTACACGCGAACCTAACTCTGCACAACATCAATAAAACGACTCAATTATTCTTTTTCAAAAATAAATATTCCATTTCGACAAAACTCAAATTAAAAATATAAAAAGGAGATAATATTCAATAGTTCTCACATACGTGCCTGTTGCAATGATTATGTACAAATTTAGGGTTTATTTATATTGATTAGGGTAATTATTTAGTAGTTTATTAATATTAAATAGAACTATAATTTACAATTAATAAATTAAAGTGGCGTATATTCATTTTCCCAAGTAAATATTTCATGGGGAGATTAGGCAGAATTTATATTGTGTATAATTTTCGACAAAGTTACTGTAATCTAAAGTTTATTTAATTCACTTATCTGTAGTCTTGAACGTAAATCAATTTCTTCTTTTCCTTCACCTTCGACAGATCACACACACAATAAAACAGTTTGCTGTGCTTTTGTTGACTTACTCAATTCACTTTCTTTATTTTATTAGTTTCATTCCGTCTGAGAAGAAAAGTTTATTAGACCAAAATTGTAGATAATCGAATTTCCAATAGATTACGTGTCCTCAGAATTTTTCTAAAATCGATTTCGAACTACAGGGGCCTAAGTTGGAAGGGTTCCAAAATTGAGGAGACGGGAGGGGGAAGGGTTGGTCCACCTTGGAAATAAATATATCTACTGATACGTCTGGGCGAGACAAGGATAATAAGTCCTTATTGTTGAGTACGGACTTTGCTAGAGGCAGAAACCCACCGAAAAAAAACCTTCAAAAAGTGGAAAAATCGGAGGTTTGTTGACATTTTCACTTTTTTCACATACATATAGTATTTTTGTTATTAAACTTTACTAAATTTAATACTTTTACCTTTGATGAAAGTCAGTATCAAATGCATAATATTGTATTTGCTTTTACAAATGAACAAGTTCTATATATTAAAATATCATCTGATACGAATAATAAAACTAATTTACGTATACATCGTATCGACGATCCAAAGAAGTTTATCATTTCTCGAGGAGTTAGTTCTTTGCCAACGATAGGTTAATTCTGACGCGAGATGTTAATGATTTAAATTTATATAGTCTTATAATTCAATAATATAGGCAACCCGCATGTACTTTAAGAGATGTCGATGGATATATACCTTCAGTATATTTAAAAAAATAAATATTATTGTTAAGTTGGGGTCCTGGGCAACACGTGTGCCAAAATTTGGTCAAATTCGGACTAGTAGTTTGGACGCCTATGTTTAGGACATACATACTGACAAACTGACAAAGGTTTATTGATATATAGATAAGTAAAGGATTATTTTATTCAACTATCTCATTTGATTTCAGTTTGAATAAATTTCAGATATTTTTACCTTGTTGATGCTGCATATTTTATTGAATTTTTATTTAATTCATTATTTTTTTTAATTTTGGATTTTTAAATTTAATTGATTTCGAATATTTATTATAATTTTTTGTTTTAACATAAACTAATTGATTTTTTCCATTTTAATAGATTTAAAATCAACACAGCCAATTAATTTCAGTGAAACAGATTGTTTAATATTTTTGATCATTCTTTTAAATTTTTCTTTAAATTTTCATAATTTTTAAATTAAATAACAAGGCATTAAATAAAATTTTATAACCAAATATAAATTATTAATATTTCGGATCTGAATATTTAATTTCAAAATTTTACTCAATTTATATTTTTTTCATTTTGTTCTGTCTTGGATGATGTTTTTAATTTAAATAATAGGGATGTGTTTGACAACAGTGTATATTGTGAAGTGTGTTATTTTTTTTTAATTTGGGTAGCTATTGATCCCATATATCGCTGTACCATTAAACCACGCTCAATAAATTTGTTCTACCGACCAGTCCAAGCAGGCGCAGGTAAGTGCCAACCCTCACGCAACGAAAGGAGGGTAACGTCACAATAAATGTGAGAAACTAATCCTAGGCATGGCTAAAATAATTAATAAATATAGGTAAAAGGTCTTCGAGGGTTAATCCTCAGAACGGATCAAGTAGCCAGTCTTTCGTGCAGGCTTAACTCAATTAACGTTAAGACGACAAGTCCTTATTTATAATTTCTATCCGTATCAAGTATATAGAATTGTCTTTCGTAGAAGTAAAATCGAGCTTTCTTTCGTTTTATTTCTTGAAGTAAAGTAATTCGATGTTGATCTGGAGGGGAAAGTTTAGCCTACCCAGTAAGATTAATTACGTTGTTCGGTTGCAACAGAGACAAGCAGTTTTAGTTTAGACAACGAGAATAATTTGGTGGAACAATCGTGGGACAGCAGCATCCGATAAAGCAGACCGCAGCATCGTTCCCTGCGTATCCGATAAGACTTTTCAACTTATAAGTAATAGAAATTTGTAAATAAATAATCTTTATGCCCCAAAGAATTATATTCTTTGAACAAATTATTCTTAATTACTTTAAAAATTACTTGGGAAATAACTCGCCTCCTCCTGTTTCGGCTCAAAAATTCGAAGTTATAAATCCAGGTTCTTATTTTTTTATTAGGCTATATGTCGCATCAACCCAGGGCTTACAAGTGCTTAATGATGTTTATAAATTTAATGGTTTTAGATTTCACCCATTTTTAAACTTGGAGTATAAAGTTAATATGTTCCGTAAGGATTTAATATTAAATGCATATAGTAAATATCTAATATTCTTTAGGCCATGAAGTTCTGTTCAAACGCGGGTTTTGTATCATTGTTTCGATAATATTCTTAAATTCCGTGGTTATCTTTTCATTTTTCATTATATTCCAAAAAATAATCCATAGTCATAAGTATTTTCGGTGAGGATGGAACGACAAATTGAATGGGAGTTAGGAGACGATCAGTTTGGTTTTACGAAGAATGTAGGAACAAAAGAAGCAATATTGAGCTTGCGTCTCATTTTAGAAGAAAGGATAAGAAAAAAATTGGCCTACGTTCATGGCATTTGTAGATTTAGAAAAAGCCTTTGATTTTGTGAATTGGAGAAGAAATAAAAATCCTACCGTTTGCCGATGATATTGTAATATCAGGGGAATCACAAGAATATTTGGAAACAATAATGAATTACATGAACGTGGTCCTGGAGAAATAGTTCAATATCAGGATTAATGGAGGGAAAACCAAGGTAATGAGTGTAGTTTGGGAAATAGTTGAATAACAAAGGGTGTTAGATTGGACTTGGGAAGCGTAATAATTACGGGTGGTAGAAATTTTGTAGACATAAAGAGTAAGAGAGCACAGGCAAGGAAGGCTTTCACAAAAACGAGGAATTTACTTACGGGTAATATAAGTGTGAATGAGCTGCCAAACCAATTAAAAAAAGCTACATTGATCATGTGACACTGAACGTGCCCGTGACGTCACAAGAAGCGGCGAATGTTTACTAAAAGGCTACTATCACATGCATTGCAATTCATCGTCACGCAATTTGACTTGTAATGTGCTGGTAGAAATGGGAATCGTTACACTGGTAGAAAAGTTAATTAAAGGCAATTAATGGATATATATATACAGGGTGTTAAAAAATGTGTCGATTATTTTAATTTCTGGTAGTAACCATGAAAACAAAAAAAGGTCTAGTAAATGTGTGTCCGGAACGCATTCTTTCTGTACACTTGTTCATAGGAGGCGTTCAACCTCATGTCCATTCATGTGACATATAGGAGTTGTATAAACCAGATCTGTAGGCTTTGTTGACATGGTGCATCCCACCAAAATAGGCAATATTTTAACAATAAATTGATGATAATGAGCTCAATTTAATCTTAGTGGCAGGATATTTGGACTAGTAATTTATCACCAAGAACGCTTGCCCATACGTTGTTGGACAAATGATATTGCCACATCTCAAGACCTGCAGTGATGGCAGAGCGGTAGCGAGCCGGACTGCAGACACGTAGACTCGGGTTCGAGTCCCAGCCGACGCAACCATTTTTATTTGTTTAATTTATTTACATTGTTTGCCTTTAGTTTCTAGTATTTTCTGTTTCTAGAATGTTCTGCTTCTAGAATATTCCATGTATGTATAAATAGGACTGGATTCCAAATCGGAGTCCGTCTTAAACAGTACGAACTTTGTACAGCACTTCGCCATTGATTAAACGCTTATAACCTCTACGTGTGTGTGTTATTGAATCTCACGATCCCTAAGAAACGTGACATTTTTGGTGGAGGCGCCGGGTAACATCTAAACTTAACACACAGTGGCTCCCATTAGACCTCGACAAAGCAGGAGACTCCAAGGCTTGAATCCGGAGCTCGTACCATACACAAAACCAACAAGTACTTTGATGGATCGCCAGGAAAGGAGCTCACCGGCCTATGCTGCTGTTCAGCAGCAGATAAGGAACCCTGCCATCTTCACAGGAGACGCCGGACAAGACCCAGGCAGATGGCTCAAGGGCTACCAAAGGGTCGCCAAATTCAATAAGTGGGACGACACGATTTGCCTAGCCAATGCATACTTTTATTTGGACGGAACCGCAAGACAGTG
The DNA here is from genome assembly GCA_034510155.1 of Eucriotettix oculatus. Lineage (NCBI taxonomy): Eukaryota > Metazoa > Arthropoda > Insecta > Orthoptera > Tetrigidae > Eucriotettix > Eucriotettix oculatus. Next base: position 167,652,758 of record CM067376.1, read on the forward strand.
GTTCGAAAATGTTGAAGAAAAGTTGACCAGCTGGGAAACTTTCAAGTCCGTCATACAGAATGCATTCGGCGATTCTGAGCGTCATGTTCGGAAGGCCACAGACGAGTTAAAATACAGGGCTCAGAAAAGTGGCGAGAACGCCCAGTCGTACATCCAAAACGTTCTCGCATTGTGCCGAACGGTAAACCCAAACATGGGGGAAGATGTAAAACTGGCACATCTAATGAAAGGTATCGCGGAGGACTTATATCAGGCCCTCCTACTAAAGGACGTAAACTCGACGGACAAGTTCGTAAATCACTGCCAGTTCATCGAAGAGATGAACCAAAAACGAATTCGACGAAGGTTCGAGAGGCTTCCCAACGTAGTGCCGATTGCCTCAGTAGGAGAGGCGAATGATTTGTCGTCTCTCGTTCGACAGATAGTAAGGGAAGAGATTCAGCGTGCTCTATCCCTTAGAGACGACGTGGCAGAACCAGAGGCCTTCCAAGAGACCATCCGGGAAGAAGTGGAAAGCGTTTTGGCGCCAATGTCCACCCCGACGTCCTCCTGGCGAAAGGTCGTTCCGAAGCGGAAGCCGACCTATGCGAAAGTAGTTGCACGGGAGGAAGAGGCAACCTACGCACCAAGGAAGACAGACGTCTGGAGGACACGGGATAATAGACCTGTGTTTTTCCATTGTCGCCGCCCTGGACATGTAGGGACAGGAGACGTGTATTCGCTGAAACAAGAACTAGGCGAGGACAGGATGCATATGACCATGGACGCCAATATGACGAACCTGAACAGATGGAGTTGTTTCGAGGAAGATACAGGTCGTCGTCGCCGCATCCCGCCGCAAGGAGAGGACGCTCTCCGTCACGTCGCTCCAGATCTCCGTCGCCATTCGGTCGCTCCCCTAGCCGACGTAACCTGGAAAACTAGATTACGCGACCTTCCCTGGAGGTGAGGCCGCGGAAGAAGAAAATCCTCCGTCGACGACCGTCGCCAAGATGTCTGGAAATTATATAGACGTAATGTTGGACCACAAGTCGGTACGAGCCCTAATAGATTCCGGCGCAATTTCTCTGTTATCTCCGAGACGTTTCGATGACAGTTGAAGAAGACCAAGATCGCTGATAACAGGAATACTATTTTAAGGGTCGCGGATGGCAAATATGTAATAACAGAATTCAGCCGTTCGAATTCATCGTCCTGCCGCAATGTAGCCACGACGTTATCCTCGGATGGGACTTTTTGAAGAGCTCGCAAGCCGTAATTGACTGTGGACGTTCTGAAATTCTGTTAGACGAATTACAAGCTTCCGAAGAAATAGGAAATAAGGATTCGTGGCGGTTATTTGTTCTCGACGATGTTACCATTCCTGCGTCGAGCGCTACCAAGGTTACAGTCACGTGCCCTAAGTTAAATGGCCACGTAGATCTTATAATTGAAGCGAAGAAGAAATTATCACAAGTCATTATTCCTGCGTCGATCATATCGTTCAAGATGGCACTGGAGATTTATGGGTAGTTAATGAGCAGAACGAACCTCAGTTTCTTCCGAGACATATGTGCTTAGCAAGGGCTGAGCTAATAACACACCAACATCTGACTGTCATGGAAGAAAATCCACCCAGCCGCAGACTTCCTACAGTGACGAAAAACAACGAATTCGAGTTTCGTAAGTTACTGGCGCCGCAGTTAACCATCGATCAGCAGACGAAATTACTTGAATTGCTTCAGAAATATTCTGCGTGCTTCGACGCAGTAATCAGGGAAAAATCAACCACTGTGAAGGTGAAACATAAAATCAACACAGGATGCTACTCACCTATCAGTCAGAGGGCGTACAGAGTATCACCAGCAGAACGACGCATTATTCAAGAAGAAGTGGATAAGATGCTTGGCCGAGGAATCGTCCAACCATCACAGAGCCCGTGGTCATCACCCGTCGTACTAGTCACAAAGAAGGATGGAACCTGGCGATTCTGCGTCGATTATAGGAGACAACAAGATCACGAAGAAGGACGTTTATCCACTACCAAGAATTGACGATACTCTGGATTGTCTAAAGGGCGCAAAGTTTTTCTCCATCATGGACTTGCACTCAGGGTACTGGCAGATAGAAGTGGACGAAGCCGACCGAGAGAAAACCGCTTTCATTACACCAGACGGACTCTACGAATTCAAAGTTATGCCGTTTGGGTTGTGTAATGCACCAGCAACATTCGAACGAATGATGGACAACTTGCTGCGCCACTTGAAATGGACTATGTGCCTCTGCTATTTGGACGACATAATAGTTTTCTCGGAAACGATAAACGAACATCTGCATAGACTACGAACTGTTCTCGAGTGTCTGAGTACAGCAGGGCTGAGACTGAATCCAAAGAAGTGCCCATTCGGTGCAAAGGAAATAAAGATCCTTGGCCATCTAGTCTCACGGGAAGGCGTACGACCAGACCCGGAGAAAGTCAGGTCGATAACAAACTTTCCCCGGTCAAGAAATCTACACGACGTCAAGAGTTTTCTTGGGCTCTGCTCTTATTATAGGCGTTTTGTCCGAGACTTTAGTGGAAAGGCACGGCCACTACACAAACTGTTGCAAGGAGACGCCAAATTTATCTGGAACAGAGAACAACAGGAGTCTTTCGACACGCTGCGACGAGCCCTTGTTTCCGACCCCGTTCTGGGGTTGTTCGACCAAAATGCACCGACTGAATTGCATACTGACGCCAGCGGCCACGGACTTGGTGCTGTACTCGTTCAGATATTCGGCAAAAAAGAGAAGGTCATAGCCTACGCGTCGAGAACACTTAGCAAAGCAGAGAGGAATTATTCGACGACAGAGAGAGAATGCCTTGCTGTTGTTTGGGCCATAAATAAATTCCGGCCGTATCTCTTTGGCAAACTGTTCACGGTTGTGACGGACCACCATTCCCTCTGCTGCCTGACCGGAGTCAAGGTTCCTTCTGGACGACTCGCTAGGTGGGCTTTACGACTTCAGGAATACGACGTCACGATAAAGTACAAGAGTGGACGAAAACATCAGGATGCAGACTGTCTCTCCCGAAACCCTGTCGACGACGAAGAACCGAAGAGTGAGATCCTGGATTGTCTTAACTCTTTGACTAATATTTCTGTGGAACAGAGAAAGGATCCAAAGTTGAATGAGATTATACAAACTTTGAACTCTTCCCAAGGTGTGAAAGGGGACTACGAAATAATTAATGACGTACTACACAAGAAGAATTACGACTCATTGGGAAGAAGATGGTTGGTAGTCATCCCCAAGCAACTGCGTCTAGAAATTCTGCGGGAGTTCCACGACGCACCCACCGCTGGTCATCTAGGAGTCGTCAGGACGTATGACAGAACCCGTCGGCGGTTTTATTGAACGCGACAACTTAAGGACGCCAGACACTATGTAAGCCACTGCAGAGAGTGTCAGAGAAGAAAGACGATTCCCCAACGACCACCTGGGCGACTACTGCCTATTCCTCCGGCCGACGCACCATTTCAACGCATCGGAATTGACCTGCTCGGAAGATTTCCAACATCATCCCGGGGAAACAAGTGGATTATTGTCTGCACCGATTACTTAACTCGGTTTGCCGTCACAAAAGCCGTAGCATCGGCGGAAGCTTCCAAGATCGTCATCTTCGTTGCTGAAGAAATAATACTTAGGCATGGAGCTACAAGAACCATAATCACAGACCGGGGGACGGTATTTCAGTCTAGACTAATACATGAGGTCAATAGACTGTGTGAAATAACGCACCGAATGACGACTGCTTACCATCCTCAAACAAACGGGCTTACCGAGAGGTTAAACAAAACATTGGCCGACATGTTGTCCATGTACACCGACGTCGATCAGAAGAACTGGGACGCCGTACTTCCATTCGTGACGTTCGCCTACAACACCGCTAAGCAAGAAACAACGGGATTCACACCATTTTTCCTGGTTCACGGTCGCGAGGCAGAAACGACAATAGACACGATATTACCTTTCAATCCCGACGATGTGAATGACCCTTACATTGGTCACTTAGTAACGAGGGCCGAAGAATCCCGACAACTAGCCCGAATACGTACGCTCCAAGCTCAAGAGAAGGACCGACTACGATACGACGCAAGACATCGTCCAGTTTTGTACCAGCCAGGGGATCTAGTCTGGATCTTTACTCACATTCGCAAAGTCGGCCTCTCAGAAAAGCTCCTCAAACGGTACTTTGGTCCGTACCGTGTGTTAAAACGTTTATCCGACGTCACATATGAGGTCGAGGATTATGATCCTAATTCGAGACGCAGAAAGAGCCGCGACACCGTCCACGTACTGAGGATGAAGCCATACCATGAACCCGACGCTCAAAGGGAGGTTGAAGACCAAATACGACCCGACGACGACGCGGAATTTTACGGGGACGAAGACGTAGGAATGACGACTGCCAGCCCAAGAACAGGAAGAACTGGTCCTACTTACGTCGGGCCAACGACGAGATCCAGAGGACTCAAGGCAGCTCAGAACTAACAGCGAGACGCTGTTTTTTCAAAGGAGGGAGCAATGCCACATCTGAAGACCTGCAGTGATGGCAGAGCGGTAGCGAGCCGGACTGCAGACACGTAGACTCGGGTTCGAGTCCCAGCCGACGCAACCATTTTTATTTGTTTAATTTATTTACATTGTTTGCCTTTAGTTTCTAGTATTTTCTGTTTCTAGAATGTTCTGCTTCTAGAATATTCCATGTATGTATAAATAGGACTGGATTCCAAATCGGAGTCAGTCTTAAGCAGTATGAGCTTTGTGCAGCACTTCGCCGTTGATTAAACGCCTATAACCACTACCTGCAATCTGCTACGTTGGTCTTCTGGTCTTTGCACCTGTACGCACTGAAGATGGGGTTCGTATAGTACCACTCAGACTTCTGAAAATCGCCGGACTCTTGTTCCAGGCATTTCGTCGTATAAATGTAGCTTATGCTCCTCTAACTCTAACCCAGGCCTTCCACTGTTTATTTTGTGGGTACTAAAAGACATTCACAACCAAACGTCTATTGGTACTATGAACAAGTGTCCATATCTCAGGACGTAACCGCTTCCGGACCCATGTTTATTGGACTTTTTTGCCTCACAGCTCTCAAAATATTCCATACTTTTTTAACGCCATGTATATTGAGTTCAAGTATTCAAAAAGTGTCGAAGTACAGCAAGACCCCACTTAACGAATAAAAATGAATACTGATCGAAACAGCGATAAACAAATTCATCTTGACACTTCAACTTTGGGGATGAGTGAAACATAACAGAAACTGGAAAATAAATTAGTTTTTGGTTTTATTTTGCAACTACATTAATTTTTGGGGAGGTGAGTTTGAAATAATAATTAAAGTTAATGAAAGGAACTAATGGGGGTGTTAATTTACACAAAACATTAAGGAAAATGTTTACTAAATAACAGAAAATTTCGGATATTTGATGAAGCAATACGATTCTTTAAATCTTTGGTTAAAACTTGGAAGAAATATTCTCCATAAACGTCGAATATTGAGAAACCTTGGTTAACTCGTGGTGTCGCCACTATGAGAAATATCTAATTTCTTATTCATATTCTTTAGGCCAGGAAATGCCATTGGTTTGAGCAACCGCGTGGTTTTCAAACATTCTAGTTGTTTCTCAGTTTGCAACGCGAGTGTAATGAGGGAAAACTTAGGTCTCTCCCGTACGTGCGAAAATACCACCCCTCGGGATTTAAGACGGCGACAGGTCTCGGCAATCTGGCGCCTTGTCTAGCTCTCAAACGAGTAATTTTATACTAAAATTCAATTCGAATAATATCGCGCTACAAATTATAGCCCATTGTTGTTTAGTCGTACATGTGCGTTAAATGGTTTGAGGCGTTATCAATCAAACTCGCAATAGCACTTAACTGACGTACCAAAACGTACAGTTAATAATTTTGAATTTCTCTTCCTTGCTATTGGGGTTTTGGATTGATAAACAAGCAGAGGTTTTATTTTAAGCTTCTGTTAGCGTTAAACGACTTGTAACACCTTTAATTTTTTTCCTTCACGGATAAAATGTACATTTGGAATCCTGTTCAAAGAAAGTTCAATTTATCAACATTGAATACCAATTCAGGAGGATGAGTCCCTACCACGACTCTTGCTTTTATAGTGTTAATGTGACAACTGATTTTGTATTTCCACTTTCTGCTGATATGAAGATAGGTTTTATTTTTAGATCTACGATGCCATCCTCAGATTGCTATGAAATTTTCACTCGAGTCACGTTTTTCATTCTTAATATGGTCAGAAAGTGTTCCTGCCGTTTCCTTGACGTAATGGCATATTCCCATCAACTTCACCGTTAGTTCCTCCGTCACCTCAATCAAATTGCTTATGAAAAGGGGATTTCTAGTAGCAGAAGTTGTTGTGGTTGTAAATTTTGACACGATTTTTCTTTACTTATCTGTATTTTTAGTTGACAAATATAATCCACTACCGACATATGAGGAAATCATTATTCTTGTAGCTTTACTTTATTTCATTTTTCTATCACTCATTGTAAAAACTAAAAATTTTAGTTAACACAATAACGTTGATAACCGGTTATAAATCAATTGTGCTGCAGCAAACCTGCGTTGTTACTGCCACGACACCAGTGCCGTGCAAACCTTTATCAAAGTCAAGTTTGCGGAATCCTAATACCTCATTGAAACCCGGGAATCGAAACAAATGCAGCGTAATACTGAAACGACGTTAAACGGAGTAGCTTTAAAGCGCGGGAAATGAGCGGAGTATTTTATATTGATTAATTGATGCAAATGAAGAAACATAGTCATATGTTGATGTTTTCCATATTTCCCGTTTGTGTGGATACGAGTCCGTGTGTGATGCTTTTTGTAGTATTTTTGGGACGATACAAAGACAAAGATTACGTACGTGTGAACGATCAAGATGAAGAGAGAAGCACGCTTGTATGCTGAGTGCACATCTAGTGTCGTTTTCATTATTTCCTCGTGCAGCAGACACCTTGAGACGCACGAGAGGAAAGGTGCCCTTTGTACAGCAATCCATCAGGCTCGCTTCACGCCCTGCAGATACAGCTACCCTAATGTCTCTGCTGCATGGAACGCGGATTCGGATGCAGCGTTCCGGCAAAGAGCAGAGCAAACAGGATAGACATTAACTGAAGCTCCAGTCCAAACAATAACGCTTCGGAGCTAAATTAGGACATAAAACAAAACCCCAAATGAACTTTTTTTATGTTCATGTCAATTCTATTCTTTTTTTAAATCAAAATTTAATTTTTTCTTAAATCTAGAGGTCTGAGAATTTACATGCAAACCCTCGGATATCATACACAGTCACTGGCTTTTCCGGACGGGAAAAAAGTGTCGCAAGCCACAACAACGACACATTACACACGCTGCATCACTTGATGAAAGCAGCAAGATCAGAATTTATTCATTAGTTCCATTATTTCTCGGCTGAGTAAATAGGTTAAGTCAAATTGGTATTAATTACAAATATAATATAATAGATGCTTAGGGCTATATATAAATCCATGTAATAAAAAAGAATGCATGTTTAAACATTTGTTTGTTTTTATGTCTGTAACTATTTCTACAAATTTAAAACATGTCGACAGATTAGGGTAAGACTTGGTGCACATATTCTTAAAGACACAACGAAAACACTGGCTGGGTGAGAAACACTTAACATAAACGTGGAACGAATTATATATATTTTTATTTTCCGTACGTGTAACACATAAAAGTTTATGGCGTCATGTACCATCTTAATGTAGGGAAATACGGAATATTTAAAAAGGATAAGTTGCGTCTATGATTACAGTCTGCTAATCACACATCTTATAAATTCTGCGAAATACGAACACATGGATGAGTAATAATAAACAATACGAAATATTTTTTTAACACGCAAGTTTGTATACACATTTAAAGAAACCGCGTCATATTACAAACTCTACATTTAAAAAATGTCAAAGGGTTATAAAACCGTATGTCATTTTTTAAAATTATAATTATTTAATTGATTTGTTAATATATGCTAAGAATAATTTATTAGTTTCTTAAAACCAATGTTGAGGTTGGAGGTGAGGTCTTGACTGTGTGACATGTGTCGCTCATTTACAGATAACTATCATGATGACATTTACCATCATAATAATTTAATATTTTCTTTCAATTAGAACAAATCTCATAAATGAAGGGCAGTAATTTTCTGCCCATAACGTCATTCAAAATAAAACTAATGTACAGTTATGATATATATATATATATACTACTTAACGTTAAAATTCCAAGAACTTTGAAGAGAAGTCTACTACTATAATATAATTTTGCCACATAGTATTCGGATTGCAGGTTTCTGTAGGTTAAATTTTTCCAAAAAGAGGAAAGGTCCTAGCTCGTAATTTTAGGGAACACGTTTAAATCGGAATTATTTCTTTAATAATAAAATTTACTTGAAAGTACCTGTATTGCAGAAACGTTTTGTGGTATTTATTTTATCAATTAATATCATCCTGATGCCAATTTTGGTTTCTAAAATTTAAAAATAAGCATGTTATCAATATATATATATATATATATATATATATATATATATATAGTGACATAACTACTCTTCTCTCCACAAACTAGCTTACAATTTAAAGTAATTTCAATAATTTTTCTCTCTCTTTCCTGCCCTTGGGTAGTTTGAAAATCAAGTGACAATATATTAATTTATTAATTAATGAAACTCCCTAAGTTGGAAGCGAAATTGTGGAATATATTTTTTATTATTATTTAATAATTATTGAGGGGAAATATATTTTAATGGAAAAAATAATAAAATTTATTACTTTAAAACCAAAATTAAAATTTATTAAATGACAGGTGATTAAAATCTCAGGGAGATATTGTGGGGCAGATCGAAACATTTAATTATAATATCAGCATATGGCCTGGCCCATGGCTATGCGTGGTATTTTCATAGCTTACGGATCTTCGTCAATGTTACTGCGACTGTTGGGCTCTGAAGCAAGCTGGCTTGGAGAGGATCCAGCTGGTGGGCATCGGACTAAGTGGGAATATTTTTCACTTGTGCCTCTAAGACTGCAAACCATAACACTGAAAACTGCCCAACTGATCGTCCGTGTCCTGCAACTACCCCAATGCTTCCTTATTCTTTCTGCCCAAGCATTTACAAGTTCAGTGTCCCCCCCCCCCTCCCACAAGACACACAGAAAAAGATCTTTTTGTGCACGGGAACCCCTTCCTCAGTCACTGTTTGGAATGTGTGGCAAACAACCTCCAACCCAGTTAATTTTCAACGGATATGAATATGTCCTCGTACCCTCTGGACCAATCCTCAACTTCTCAGCTGCCCCAGCACCATCAGACAATCCACACTAATTTGAAATATTCACTGCAATGTATTGTATACATACAAACACTACACACGTAATAAAGCAAACATTTTCGGTTCTAATACAGAATAGCAGCATTACAGGGACAATTTGAGCAATGTCTTACACTCCGTACCCTGAATTTTTAATGAGTCAAGTCTAGCGTATTATCTATTAATAACGGGATAATCTTATTAGCTATGAATTTATAGAGATAGCTGCGTAGATAGACAAACGGTAAAACAGAAATTAAAATTATATATATTTTATGGAGATATGCTATAATACAGAGTATTTTTATGAAGTTCATATTTAACAACAGAGAAACATAATCGTAAGAAATTTTATGTTTACATTAATCATAATATGATCAATATTTAAACTAGAAATTAAGCTCCCACAAATTGTCATAATGACTTTCCTGGTGACGTCTTTTCCGAAGTTTGAACGTGGCGGCTGCACGAGGCATAGAGCAGCTGTTCGCCAGAGGGGAATGAAAGGGAGAGATTGAAGTGCTTTGGGAGTAGTAAATTTTTGGGTTTGGTTGCCAGGGGCAACGTGAGAGTAATTCGGATTTCTATAAAATGAATGTTTTTAATTCTGATTTAATAAATGCGTTGCGTATTATTACCAAGCCACGATTTTGATTTTACCATGTAGTAAATGGAATACGAAGTAGTCGAAGATCATAGGTTTTCCCGGTGGATTTGTTGAATGATTAGTTCTTGGGTTGTTTAATGTTGCAAGAGGTCTCCGGCATAATCATTTTCCGTACGGAATTTCTACGTTAAATAAAAGTCAAATTTATTTAACAAAGGATTCGAACTAGGGATAACTTATTGATCTATTTCTACCGCGAGTGGACCATGGACCAATAGTCTATCGGGGTCTCATGCAATAGATTACGTCATCGTGACGTAATCCACGACTGTGGTTAGTTGTATTTATTCACTGGCGCCCGACAAACTTAAAGCTTGCATCATTGTGAGTCATTATTACAAAAGTTAGCCCAACTGAAGGACATACATATGAATTAAGAGGTTATTACAAATTTGACGTCCAACTGAAGGGTGAAGATATATCGAGTATTTCAAAGTAGCGCCCGTATGCAGAAGGCCACATATTTTAAAATATTTCAAATTGACGGGAACAGTAAGGTTATCATATGCATATATACTTATTCAAAGGGAAAAAATCCAGTTATGATATATATATTGTGACGTTCCACATGGTCACACGTGTTTCTGCGCAGTTCCTTAAATTGAAGACCATCCAATAAAATATTTCCGTGTCCACGCAATTTTTCCCAGTTCATACATCACTTCATTTCAGGTATTTCTTCACGTTTTACTCTTTCACGTCAACAAGAGAACGTCACTTTCGCATTGTCGGTGTCAGACATTCCAATTTTCGTAGACTTCATTGTTCGGATGTCATCATCCCAGTATCTGCGATTCACATTGTCGACCCAGGCCAACCTAGCAACTGCAACGCCACAATTGGCCCTAAATTTCTTACAAAAAATTTAAAGGATTTTTAAATGGGATCATTCGACGCGGAATAATATTTCAAACCTTCATACGTAAATCTTTTTCTGTATATTCAACTCCCTGCCAAGATATAGGCACTTTTCTTTTCGATAAGTCGATACCTCGACCCATGATTAATAGTTTTTCATTGTCTCCCGATTCCCAACACAGTAAGATCAGATAGCAAGACGAATTTATTTAGTTCTATATTATTTAAGTTGGTGGAGGTTTTTTTTACCTAATTTAATTAAATATTACATTTTATTTTATATGGCTTGTATTGAAATACACGTGTTGCAGAAGTAACCAGTCCTTTGACTTGTCTGATGCAACCCCCATGCTATTCTATTCTGCGTGTGGCGACGGTAAGTCGCGTCTAGGAGACGGCAATTGTGAATCCCGAAAACAAAAATTCGTATCACCTGTGAGAAAGGTGTCGGTTGCTGACATAACGCCAAAATTCTGTTTGGTTGTAAAAGAGAAGGGGAAGAGAATTTTGAGTTGACCGTGGCAGAAGTGTGTCCATGGGCGTGGTGACGACTAGACACACTTAGTGGTCGGCCAATTCCCATAGTAAGGAGAAGGAAATGAGTCCGATATCACCGTTGTATAAATCCACATGTCTTCGGTTGAAGACTACGTCGACCCTCAATGTAGACGAGCGGAACCTACATGTCCACCAAGTTCATGATGATTAAAAATTGTAGTTCATCTTCTAAATATTATTGAATAAATTCTAAATTAAAAAATTAATTTCTTTTATTAGATTTTAATGATTTAAAAAAATAACAAAAAGTCTGGTAAGTTTTTTCTTTTATAACATATAGAAGAGAAATGGGCGCTCATAAAGGAGGAAATAGCTAGAGCAGCAGAAGAAAAAATAGGACGAATAGCTCAGACCAATAGAAAAGAATGTATAACACAAGAAAAAATTAAAATTATTGATGAAAAGCGTCAATTTAAAAACTTGAGAGATGGAAATAGTAAAGAGCAGTACAGACGCTTGAAGAATGAGATAGATAAGAAGTGCAAATCAGCCAAAGAGGCTTGAAGAGAAATCAAAGCAGTTGAAGATTTCATAGTGAAAAGGAAAATAGACGCAGCTTACAGGAAAATCAAAAATATTCGGTAAGAGGAAAAATATTAGCAAGAACATCTGGGGAGCGGATGGGAAGCCAATTCTGGATAAAGAGCTGTATGTGGAAATCTAGATCGATCAGTTATAGAAGAAGAAGTAAAAGTTTATGATGAAGAGTTGAGGAACAAATTTTTAAGATCAGAGTTTGACAGGGCGCTGAAAGACCTGAGTAATTGTAAAGCGTCAGGAATTGATAATATTCCAGCGGAGCTGATAAGCAATATTACAGCTGTTAAGGATAGTTTGCGAAATCTACGAAACAGGAAGAATACCAGACGATTTTAGTAGAAACGTAATTATACCCATATCGAAGAAGACTGGGGCTGATTGATGCGAACAGCACAGGACAATTAGTTTAGTATACCATGCGCGCAAAATATTAACGAAAATAGAATGCAACTTAGGAGAAATTCAATTTGGTTTTAGGAAGCAATATTGACTTTTCGACTAATTTTAGAAGACAGGATGAGAAAAAAACAGGTTTACGTTCATGGAATTTGTAGATTTAGATAAACCGTTTGATAATGTGAACTGGAACACACTATTAAGGATTTTGAAGAGCACGGAATAAAATATCGAGACAGGAGGCTTATAAATAACCTCTACAGAAGACAGGCAGCAGTAATTAGAATCGAAGATCAAGAAAAGAAAGCCGTGATCAAGAAAGATATAAGACAAGGATGCAGTCTGTTGCCCATACTGTTTAACTTATATATAGAACAGGCGATGAAGAAAGTTAAAAACGGAATATGGCAAAGAAATCATACTTCAAGTAGACGAAACAAAACCCCTGCACTTTGCCGATGATATTGTAGTATTGGGGGAGTCAGAAAAAGACTTGGAAACCATAATAAATGGCATGAACGGAGTTCTGGAGAAAGAGTTCAATATGATGATTAATAGAGGGAAAACCAAGGTAACGGAGTGTAGTGTGGAAAACAGTGGAATAACAAAGGGTATTAGGTTATGAAGGGATATTTTGACGGAAGTTAAGAAATTCTGGTACTTGGGAAGGGTAATAAATAGGGATGGTAGAAGTATAGTAGACATAAAGAGTAGGATAGCACAGGCAAGGAAGGCTAACGCTAAAAAGTGGTATTTACTTACGGGTAATATAAATGTGAATATCAGGAAATTATTGCTAAAAATGTTGGCGTTATATGGGTGCGAAACGTGGACGGTAGGAGTTGCGAAAAGGAAAAGAATAGAAGACTTTGAAATGTGGTGCTATAGGCGAATGTTCGAAATCAGACTAACGAGGAAGTTCTAAAGAGAATAGGAGAAGAGCGAACAATATGGAGGACGTTGACCAAGAGAACGGAAAGATTAATAGGCCACGTTTAAGTCACGAGGATCTTGTAAATTTAACATTAGAGAAAAGTGTATGTGGTATGAACAGAAGTGGGAGGCCAAGGTTGGATAGGGCTAAGCAGATTATGCAGGATGTGGGATGTACTAGTTATGAGGAAATGAAAAGGCCTGCGCAAGATAAGTTTGCATGGAGGTTTGCATCAAACCAGTCTTAGGATGACTAGCACAAAAACATCTTAACTTAGTATTACAAACGTAGTCTGTAAGAGTCATATTGTAATTCGGAATACAATAATCTAAATTCATCTTAGAAAATTATAATAAGGCCAAAATAACATTCATGAATCAAACTCGTGCAAGATTCTTGACTTCTGGTCGCGTATTATTTTTCTATGTATTATTAGTTTACCTGGCTTTTTCGTTGTAAATTTGTAATTAAAATACGACTGTAAGGCATTTAACTCGTGTATTACTCCGTTGGTGGTACCTTGACAAATGCTAATCGTAATATGATGAGTTTCATAACTATAGCATAATTATTAACGGCCCTTTAATATTTCCGACAGAACAGAAATTTTCAACGATTGCGAATGTCACCCATTTTTGGAACCGATTTCAAGTTCGTCATTGACTTCCTTGATACCACAATGGGATTTCACTTGAGTGTTGATTACCATTGTAGGAGTTTTCGTGTTTATTCAAGTGAAATATCGGAAACCCAACAGTGCAAGTTGATGGTCATAAGGAAGCCAGGTTGTGGCAACGCTATGAAACTCAGTTATACCTGAACTGAACAACAGTAACTGTATGACTTCTGCTAAATTGGAAATGTAATTGGATTTGATGTTGTATATTAGTTACATCCTGCTAGAAATGATTTAAAAGTAACGAATTATTCTGCATAATCGAAAGATAGGACTGAAACGTAGTCTCGCATCATTTTTCGGAGATTTATATGAGGCATTAGCTGCAATATTTTGCAACTTGGGCTATTATATTTACAAATATGCGAAAGAAATGAGTTCTTCCACATGTGAAACTAGGATTACTGATGCTTTGTTCAACGCATAAGATCATGTTCACTCCTAGTTGTTTTAATTTATTACAAGTGCCCAGATTTGAATATTACGTAGTTGTAAAACAGAATTATTTATTTAGTAATGTATCATGCATTACAATTACCAACTTCTCCGCCAAAATTAACAATAAATCCTGTGCTACGGAGCTCCATTATGCATAAAAGCTATTGCTTTTTTTATGTTAGCGTGTTGTTTTGAATAAAATCTGATCTGCTTCTACTGAAACTGTTTACGATATATATTCAATTATTTGTATTCAAGGGAATCAGGTCACAAATAAATTCTATTGTCAAAAATACCTCTTTGTATCCCTTTTTGATGCATCGCTTCCAATCCTTTTATCGGGATGTGGTTGAGTGGTTATGGAATGAATAGGAAATAGGTTTCCGATAATAATTGATGTTTATTACACGCCAGCAGAATACAAATTCATGGATGAGATCTTTCACAAATCCTGCATAGTCCTGCTTTGTGTGTCTATTTCAAAAGCGGATGACATAGCTAGCCAAATTTGCAGAAAAGCCACATTTCATATATATGTTTTGTTAAGTATTTTCTTTGAATGAACAGTCGATACCAAAACGAGGAATAAAAATTTATATTAAATATATGTTATCAATCCTATTATTTTATCCTTTAAATTTCTCTAAATATCGTCTTCTTTCGTAGTATACATTTTCAATATTTATCTTCGTGAATCCTTGAACCGTTGATTTAATAATTTAAATATTTTAGAACATTACATGATACTGCACTCACGATGCTAAAGTCTATTCATTTATCTCATCAAGTATCAATGATGGCTCAGAATAATCAATCACTTATCAGAAGAAACGACCGAAACGTTAAATACATTCCAAATATAATATATATGATCATTTTATTACATAAATAGCTAATTATATAATTATTATAAGAATTTATATATTAAGGAATTAACATATTTACATATGTATTTATTATACAATAATTTTATCTCACATAATAATACTATATGGCATTTAGATTAAATATATTAAATAAGCTTTAAATATAAAATAAATTATAAAAGGTATAACAACAGAAATCGATATGGGGGATTTCATTTTCCAAATTCGTATTACAAAATATTGTCTGAATTAGCAACTATTGAAATGCTGAATAAGGATAGAAATGAAAACATAATTTTGAAAATGGATTGAGATTTAATTATTTAAACATGGACAAAATTTAATTAGGATTTTGTATTCTTCTATTTAATTATATATAACTTAAATTCCTACTGGAGTCTTGCACTATATAAATACGAACAATGTGGGATTTAGAGGAAATTAAATGTTGAATGAGCAACGACATAGCTCAGAGTATTCTTATATATGAGATTTATCAGGTTAATTACTGTGGGGCAACAACGGGTAGCAGTGATCGCTCTTATTAAGACGAACCTGTTTTCGTTCTTCGCTTGTTGCCGAACCATCTCGTCCAGGTATCAAGGGTGACTTCCGGAAATTCCTCGTTGATGGCAGGCAGGATGCAAGTTGTGGCGATCCCTTCCTCACACAGGGTGTGATTTTGGCAGACGGAAAACAGATCTTTGCAACGTCGAGCGACGAGGAAAACCAATCTTTCGTCTCTATCAAAATGTTCACGTATCAGCAGAGAGCTTTTTGGCTGTGTTATAATTTTGTTGTTTGTTTTAGACAAATCATTGAAAGCGCCTTCTTTTCTCTCCATAAATACTTCTTCCTTACACCTTTCAACCAACATTAGTACTTCTCACCTCTTTCTACTTCCTTCCCACACTGATTGAATTTTCCTCTCCCTAAGTCGTCTTCGTTCCACTTTCAAACATACACTGAATGCATTTCCTCTCTGCCTACTTCCTCTTCCCTTCCACCTCCGCCCCGCGTGAGGTGTCTTCACCAATAGTCATTAATTTTCGCCGACCGCGGAATCCGCACTTACCGAGGAAGGGGTAGACCTCGGAAATCTTTCATGGTTCATCGTCTTCTGGTGGACAAACGTCTTTAATTACTGCACCTCGCTTTGCATACACAGATCTTCGCGGAAGACTGGCGTCTCTCTAACTCTGGACTTGCCGCATCTTCTCTGCCTGTCTCCGAATATTCTCATTCAATTTTCTGAATTTATGCGTCCTGAAAAACGGATTAATTTGCGCTACAACACATAGACATGGTTTGTTCCTTCGTGACCCTTCTTAATTTTGTACTATATAAAACGCATAATGTAAAAAATTTATTTTAAAAATCTTGTAATCATGTTGGTAATGTATTTCGCGCTCAAAGGGACTTAAACTTAATTAAAATAAACGGATCGGCTGTCATTGGTGGTCACAAAATGCCATTCGTCCACTCAGGTAATTCTTTTAATGCGGAGCTGGAGCAGGGGTCGTCAATCAGGTATAAAATTCATACAGCAACTGCCTCGGTCAGTTAGAAAAGTGCACCTAGTAATTATAACTAACTGACGGAGAGATTCATGTTGGACACAATTTGTAACTCTCACACAATGTTGAAGACAAGTTACAGGGTGATAGATTGGCCAAAATATATAGAAAGTAACTAAACGGTGATTTTTTTATTAAAGATTTAAAAAAAGGAGTGGTGCATAAGTATCCAGAGAAAGTAATGTGTGTGCAGTGCTGGTACCTACGGTCTCATCGTTTTTTCAGAATCATATTTAATATACTTGATGTGCCGGGTGCCACGATATGAGAAAATCAAAAGAACAGCAACTTACGTTTCAGTTTTTTTATTTGTTAAGATAGGGGAATATATAGGAAACCACATGTAGTGGATATTAGAGATTAAGTAGTTGTTAAGATAATAGTCATTAAGTAATTATTAAAATAGATTCTTTATTTTAGTATCCGGCTGACCGCATGGGATACACGTTGATGGTCCATGTGCGGGGGGATGAGAAAATAACGTGGGAACATCTACCTGAAGAATGGATGGGGTATGCCAGCACAAAGAGATGTGAACTTTTGCGTTTACCTTACCGCGCGTGCGGGTGCATAAATTATTTCTTCCCGCCAAGGGTCAAAATGGCGAGGATTGCCCAAATTCGCGAGCAATTGGGGGCGTGTTCTGCTCAAAATTATAAGTGGTGATTGATGGCCCAGATGGAACAATAAAAATGACGTGATAAGGGAAAAGGTGGGGAAAGGAGAGTTGGTGTGGAGAATGCAAGAGAAGAAGACAGTTGGTGTGGAGATCGAGAGGAGGACAGTCGAGTCGAGTCTGAGCTAGGAACAGTTGGTGTTGATATGGAGAGAAGAAGAATCGAGTAGATTCTGAGCTGAACAGTTGGGGTTGAGATGGAGAGATGAACAGTCCAGGCGATTCTGAGCTGAGGAGTTGGACTGGAGAACGGGAGAGGACAGTCGGAGGGAATAAGTCGAGTGAGAGCTGAGAGGGAAGTTGGACAGTAAGTCCAAAGCCAGTCATCAAACTGTTCTACGTTGCGAGGTCGTCAGGAAACAGACAACCAGCTGCCGAGTCCAGCGATCAGAGGCCTTCGGCGACGACACAGCAAAGGGGTCCTGGTTTCGTCTTCCTTCACCACAGACGAACATCCGAGCCGGACCACCCAGAAGCCATAGTAAGGAACCAAACAGAGCAATCACAAATATCCTCACGTTGGCGCGATAATTTTTTTTTACATTCTAAATTCTGGGTACGGAAATTATTTTCCTTGTATAATTTCAAAGGGGTTAAATTTTAACGGCGCGGTATGCTTTATCTATTTAAGATTCGAAACATAATTGGTGTAGTTTTCCTAACTACAACGGTCAACCTGTAAGTCATGCGGCTGGTCGGAGCAAGTACAATGATTTTCAAATAGATAAAATAGTTTTATATGCAGTAACAAATTATTTTAATGTTGCAAATAGTTTTTTGTATATACTTCAATAATACATATATGTTAAAATGGTTCAGACTTAAATATCACTAAAAATAACCCTAAAACCTAAATGTAAATGTGGTGTAAACGTTAAAGGTTTAATTGATAAATATAAAGTCAAGTCCCCCACCACAGCTTATAATAGTACTACCCATTTATTATTATACCTTTTTTTAAGACGGTCGCGGAAAAAATTCCTTTCGCGACCAAATAACCAGGGTTCACGTAAACCCGGGTATTTCTAAAAAAAGCAGCTAATGCGTTTTTTTCATGAAGAACCCACAGTTTCCCCAGGGTACATCGTATTTTTCGTTTCGAAAATTGTGTATTTGTATATTTTTATTTTAACATTCATCTATAATTAGTACATTAATATGTAGTATGTACGCTCTATTACTTCTATATTAAGTACACTACACAGAAATGAAATATATTGTTCATAAAATATGACTGTAATGCGATTTCATATATTAAAAATTTTACAAATTATACGAATTTAAATTAATTAAATTTCAAAGTTTTCTTGCAAATTGATTTCCATTACCTACAAAAGTTTCTTGAAAATCAAATAATTATTAGAATATTTAAATATATAAGTAGGAAGAAAGTAAAAAGTACATAATATCTAGTGTATATAACATGGAATCGCAATAGTTCTTTGAAATAATAAATTCTTGCTATCTATGTATTGTAATAAAAATAGCTTTAAAAATATAATTTTTATTTTTAATTTAATATCTAATTAAAATGATGTGATTAGTCAAATAAAGAAATTCAATTTTCAGACAAAAAACATTAAAATTTAATAACATATTTCAGACTAATCACTTTCCGGTTACATATGTACTCCTTTTCTTAGGGGATTTTGGACCAAGTAGCAGAGAACACTTAATTGATACATTGGGTCCAACAATGCATGGTAAAATTGTTTTAACGATGGGTGGATCTCACCAGTATCGCGATATTTTTTGTCTCTCGAATATTCCGCGCTGCCAGCAATGAGAGGCGTCGACGTCGGTCACGTGCCAGTGGTGATGATGGCGGGTCTCGATGAAGGTCGGCCTCTCTCCACTCACACCTATAGGAATCCCAAAACAATTCCAATTCGTCGCCTTTTTGCGACGTCCTACAAGTCAAAGTGTCGCCGCCATCTCTCTCCAAGGACTCCCTCAAATCCTTTTTTTGGGGGGGTAACAGGCTACATGAGGGTGATCCTGAAGCAGGCAACTCCCCTTTAATAGCATAGGAAGGGACTTGAAAAGGGGGGATGTGGAAGGTAGAGCAAGGTATCGTGTCCTTTCGTATTTAATTAGTAGCCATTTTTTTGTGCTGCCTGACCAGGCCGCTTTTTCCACCCCCACCTCTCACATCTGGCCGCTAGCCCCTGACGAAAACAAAGGGATCCGTCCTCCAGCATACGCTGTCTTGCCAAATATTTAAAAAGGTGATTTTGTAAATGGGATAATGCACACTACAATATATAATTAATTATATATATATATATATATATATATAAATGCAAGGAAATAATTTCTAAAACTAATAAAAGATTATGATAACAAAATATTTTTTCTAAATTCAGTACAACCCATGTTAACCGAACTAAAGTGAAGCTGTTTCGGATAAAAAAAATTTCAGGTTAAGCCATGAACATGTGAATGTGTAAAGAATAGATTACCCCAGAGGAAGACCTTGAGCAGGGTGCATTTTTATATAAAAACATACCTTTACCTAGAATTATGTACTATGTATGCACCTCCTAAGATCTATGTTAGAAAAATAGTTTAATGTTCTAAATTAAATTTTATTTCCGTCAAGTGTTTATGTAATTGTGTTTTTATGTTTTAATTTTTTCAGAATTAAGTAAAATAAATTAAATTTATTAAATGTATATGTTCTTTAAAGTTTTGAATGTTGCTAAAAATTGAAAATACCATATAATGGGTTTTTCTGTGGGCTTTTCCAAGTGGATCCAGTCTGAAAATCCCAGTGGGGGTTTTTCAGACAGCCTTACGAACCCTTCAAATAACACGCCCCATAAACCTTTCTCACCAATTACATACCCTTCGCTTTCATCCTGCCTGTTATCCTGTGCACGCGGTTCGTTGTTCCAATTCTTTTGTGTAGTGGTGAATCCATCAGCTGTGTCACATATCAATGAAAGACGAAGACTCTTCATTTCCGTAAAACGAGACGAGTATTGGGAAAAATGTCCGAGCACGCTGTTG
Source organism: Eucriotettix oculatus (assembly GCA_034510155.1). Lineage (NCBI taxonomy): Eukaryota > Metazoa > Arthropoda > Insecta > Orthoptera > Tetrigidae > Eucriotettix > Eucriotettix oculatus. Next base: position 167,673,350 of record CM067376.1, read on the forward strand.
AGCAATTCGTGCAATTTTCATATCAGCAACTGAACTTCAAATTTTTCAAAGAAAGATCTGTCAATATGTTTCCAAATATTGAAATTGCAGGCAAAAGAATGAATATTTCTCAAACACATATAACCTTTTGGAGAGATACTTCTCGGAGCAATATCTTCATTATTCCAGTGCACCTTTTTCCTGGGCTAGAAAGTGCCTGTATTTGCCCCGATCTGCAAGAACCGCACAAATATATGTGATATTTATTGAACCGCTACCATTATAATAACAATGGAACAAAACACTTTTTGTAATGTTACGTATTATTGAGGCGGTAAAACACATGCGGGGAACATATTCCAGTATTTTCTCCCGTCAACCGAGGACAGTTCCAGCACGACATGATATATTGCTAATATTATAATAAATCGTTGAAAAAATTAATGATTGGGCAAATATAAATTCTTTAATTCCATACACCATGAATAATGATTTAATATTTTCTCAAAAAAGTAACATTTTAAGGAATACTGTAATTTAAGTGTTTCAGTTAAATACAAATGTGCACTGTATTTAACGTAAAACAGTTTTCTTCAACTAGCAATTAATTAACACAAAAAGAATCCCGAAGGAGAATATCTTCGTTGCATTCCACACAGCCACAATCACGGGCAGCTTGCTACAGCGTGACGTCATGCGCAGAAGCGAACTAATTTACGTTCGACATCTGTCTCGCCTAAGTAGTCGAGTACTAAATATTCTAAGGCCTATGGTACAGGACTCATGAAATGATAAATGATTGCTTCTAATGTGTCGTGTAAAGGATTAATTACTACATATTGATGCATCAACCACAGTATAAATCTATACATAATACAAGAGCAAATTATAGTAAATACTTATTTTTCATTTTATAATCGCAGCAGAGATTTTTAGATGATCGTGGCCCACAGATTTGATTCAGCAAGCTAGAAACTAGTAAAAAAATATACAGCATTGAACTTCTGGGGAATCGTCATTGGACGATTACCCTACACAGGTTTTAAAGCATGCTTTAAAAAAATACTTATTGCATTGTACTGCAGATTGTAAATTAACAATTTAAATACACAAAAAAAATATTTTAACTTTCCCGTTTACAAGTAATATTTAAAAAACGAAGGTAGAATACTTAGAGAGAACATGGCCTGTATTCAATATTTATTATTAATAAATTATAATATAATAAGGTCTGTAAGTGAGAAGAATTGTTTAAATTTTTATAGAAGAGTTGAAAAAAATTATAATTGTTAATACATAATGTAAACTCCGGCCATAATTTGTTGATTATGAAATGCAGGCCGAAAATTAAGAAACTAAAGAAAGGAATTAAAATAAAAAGATGGAAATTAAAAAAATGAAACAACAAGAGGTGGTCCGGAGTTTTAAAGAAGATATCAACATTAGATTAACAGAGAAAGGTAAAAGAAACAATATAGAAGAGAAATGGACATTCTTGAAGGAAGAAATGACTAGAGCAGCCAGACGAAATATAGGAAAAATAGCTCAGACCAATAGGAAAGCATGGAAAACACAATAAATAATAAAAATGATTCATGATAGGGGTAAACATAAAAACGCGAGAGATGAAATCGTATGGACCAGTACAGACGTCGGAGGTATATAGGAAGAGTAAAGCAGCCAAAGAGCCTTCGCTCCAAGAGAAATGCAAAGCGGTTGAAGATTTCATTGAGGAAAGGGAAAATAGGCGCAGCTTATAGGAAAATCAAAGAAACATCCGGAGAGAGAAAAAATACTAGCAAGAACATCAGGAGGGCGGATGGGAAGCAAGTTCTGGATAGAGAAGAAAAGGCAGAAAGACGGAAGGAATAACTAGAAAAGCTGTATCATAGTGGAAATCTATATCAATCAGTAATAGAAGAAAAAGAGGAGCTAATTAGAATTGAAGATCAAGAAAAGAAAGCAGAAATCGAGAAAGGAGTAAGACGAGGATGTCCATGCTGTTTAACTTAAATATAGAACGAATATAAAACGAAATATGGAAAAGAAACCATACTGCACGGAGAATAAATAAAAGCCCTAGTGTAGTATTACGGTAGACATAAGAAGACTGGGAAGCCATAATAAATGGTATAAACGTGGTCTTGGAGAAAGAGTTCAATATGAGCATTAATAGAGGGGAAACGAAGGTAATGGAGTGAAGTGTGGGAAAAGCGGAATAACATGGGGTGTTAGATAGGGAAGGGATATTTTTTTGGAAGTTAAGTAATTCTGCTACTTGGGAAGCGTAATAACTAGGGATGGTAGAAGTATAGTAGACATATAGAGTAGGATAGCACAGGCAGGGAAGACTTTCGCGAAAAAGAGGAATTTACTGACGGGTAATATAAGTGTGAATATTAGTAAATCGTTGCTAAAAATGTTCGTATGGAGCGTGGCGTTATATTGGTGCGAAACGCGGACGATAGGAGTTGGGGAAAGGAAAAGAATAGAAGCCTTTGAAATATGGTGCGGATGGGCGGATAGAATCACAAACGAGGAAGTTCTAAACAGAATAAGGGAAAAGCAAACAATATGGAGGACGTTGAATAAGAGAAGGTATAGATTAATAGGCCACGTTTTAAGACACGATGGAATGTAAAATTAAATTATAGGGAAGTGTGTGGGGTAAGAACAAAAGAGGGAGGCGAAGCTGTCAATACGCTAAGCAGTTTGGGATGATGTAGGATGTAGTGTTTATGCGGAAATGTAAAGCTTGCGTAAGATAGGTTAGCATTGAGGGTTGCATCATACCAGTTTTAGGACTGAATACCACCACAACAACAAATTATAACACTTTTGTTAAATCGTGACGCTAACGAATAGTCACAGGGGCTCATGAATATCTAAGGTAGGTGAAAAATTTAAATTATAAGAGTTGGAAGAGATGTATATTTTTAGTATATAATAAATGTTTTACGTTTCTATAAATAACACGTTCCATACTTCCAGCTTGTATTTCGCATTTCACGCTCAAGGCACTGACGATACATGACACGCGTCGCTGCGAATATAAGCATTTATTGCCTAAAATATTGAATAGTGCAACCATCCGGAAGATTAACTTAATGGGGTGAAAATTACAAATAATGTTCGGCCATTGTAAACGGTTTATTCTAATTACCATCATTTGTCTTCATATAATAGAAGGGAAATGGATTAAAAACTGATTTCCGTGGAGCAGTGTCGTCCACGCAGACTGGTCGATATTACTTGTCGCACACCTTGTAGGCTCAATACTAGGATTAATACTCCGGCACTGTTCATAATTCAGGTACTTTGGATATGAGCCTATATCACGCCGGGTTTAAAAGTTATTCTGCTTTCTCCGTATAGTTCCGCTCTCCTCAGGAAAATAAATGACAAAATCAGAGTATTCTGACAGAATTGAATTAATTAGTTTATACTTCTCTCTAAAAATATAATCTTATATTTTTAGTTTGAATGCAACAGTTTTTAATTAAAATTCACAGGACTACACGAGGAAAGTTCGCTAAGACAGCAATCAATAGGAAGAGAGGAAAGGAATTAATAGAATAATTTCACAAAATTTCATAAATTGGCACACTTCTCACGGTGATTGCAATAAACTGTACGACTCACCGTATTATTTTGACCTGGTAATAATTTTCTGAAAGGAATTGAGACGATTGCTGTACGTGCAAAAGTACACTACTATAGCACGTTTTAAATTAGCGGCACAGTTGAAGAGAGAACAAGACGGAGGACTCTGACCAAGAGAAGGAATAGATTAGTAGGCCACGTTTTGAGACGAGGATCTTGTAAAATTAACATTAGAGGGAAATGTGTGGGGTAAGAACAGAAGATGGAGGCCGAGGATGGAATACGCTAAGCAAATTAGGGATGTGGTAGCTATGTAGAAATGAAAAGGCTTGAACAGAATAGTTTAGCTGGGAGGATCGCATCAGACCAGTCACAGGATTGAAAACTATAGCAACAACATATAAAATACGGCTCACTGAAAACAGTAGCCTACAAAACACAGCGATTGTTGGGAAAAGCAACGCTGCTTGATCAGCCATTTATTTTAATACTATCTGGGTGCCCGGCGTTGCCTAGCTTTTTTTGTAATAGCCATGTACATACCCGGGAACTCGCATTTACTCCGTTTTTTTGTTAACACAACTTTATAACGTTAAGCAATACTGAAAACATTAGCGTTAGGAAATATATCACTGTCAGTTCAGTATATGTTGTACGTCAATAAACTTTTATTTATTTCCACGTCGTGAAGAACTCGCGTACAAAATTTGGTCAATATTTCTCCACGTACTTAAATTTGTATACGGAACATACACACAGACCCACATACATACAATACGTGCGAAATTTGAGTTTCTTTTAACACACAGACAATGAATTTCATTTATAAGAATAATATACTTGATCCAACTATTTGGTCTGCTTAGCGCATAATCACTTACAGATTTAATGGACGTTTTATTTAAGTTACAATATATTGAAGTACTTAAAAATATACAAAAATAATAAATAAAAACGGCCAAAAAAAGTCAGCATTAAATATTTATTAACAAAAGCGACGTTTCATCTCCATTTTGAGACTTCTTCAGGCTTACAACAAACATAATATTACAATAAATTAATTCTGAGTTCTATGTTACAATTTTGAATTCATATATAAAATCATGGTTAAAAACGTACAAATTTTAGCAATACATCCTATTTACTCCTTGACCAGTCGAAAGAATTATTGATTACATGTGAAGATTTGGAGCCGCGCTGGACCTTCTCCAGTGTTGGTTACGGCAGAAATGATGTGTAACAATGAGTGCTTTCGGCAGTAAATTTTAACAATGGAGAAAAATTTTAAATCGTTAAACTGTAAGTATAAGTATAAAATCATATTCCATAAATCCTATAGAGAAGCACAAGCTTCAAGGATGTGGAACGAGTCAGAGATTTTACATAGGTTGCTTTATTAATATTAGAATATACTGTAACTATTGATTACTTTTAACTTATAATAAGATTTTCTTAAGTTCTATACAGAAGACATACAATTTGTACCTTATATATAAAATTGATAAATATTTTTACATCCTATACTAAAAAATTAGTGTTCTAATAATGTTCTTACCTTACATAATTATAAATATCTACCCTATGATACATTCAGTTTCATAAATTCTTCAACAGAGTAGAAGGAGTGGCTTAGTAAGAACTTAGTTAGTTCATATTTGAACTTGTTTGGATTTATTTTTAATTGTTTAATGGAGGTGGGAAGTTTATTAAATATGCTAATAGCATTGTAATGTACACCCTTTTGTATTATGGTTAGAGATTTCCCTTCCTTGTGTAAATTGTTTTTACTTCTGGTATCAAAGTCATGTATATCTGAGTTTAGTGTGAAGAGGTTACTGTTATTAATAACAAATAACATGAGTGATTGAATATGCTGGGAAGTGAGTGTCAGTATTCCAGTTTTCTTGAAAAGTCCCCTACAAGATGTTTTTGGTGAGACCTGACATAATATTCTAACAGCCTTTTTTTGAAGTGTAAATATTTTATCTTTCCCTGATGCATTGCCCCAGAATATTATACCATATGTCATTATAGAGTGGAAATATGCAAAATAAACTAATTTTCTTATGTTATGATCACTACAACTTGACATGATTCTAAGAGCAAAGATTGCCGAGCCTAATTTTCGTAGGAGAATATTAATATGATCCTTCCAGTTTAATTTATTGTCCATGGATATACCTAAAAATTGTGTACATTCAACTTCAGTTATTTCACCATTATTAGTTGCTACTTTTATTGAGTTCAAATTGGCATTCTTTGTCTGAAACTGCATGAAGTGAGTTTTATCACAATTGACTGACAAGCCATTGGCTGAAAACCAGTGAAGCATCTGACTTAATGTAACACTGGCAGCATTTTCCAGACTATTTTGTTTATTTGTAACCAAAATACTAGTATCATCAGCAAAAAGTATAGTTAACAACTATACTACAACAAAAGAGTATCGTAAATTTTGTTCAAATTTTCGTGTCATTTTTAACATTGATTCCTTTAGGGTTACACCTGATATACAACATTTCACTCATAATTCTCGAAAAGTAATTATTTTCTTCGTCTAAAATTTCCACATTTTGCCAATCGAAATTGTGATTATTAACATTTATGTGTATGGACACAACTGTGTACTTTTAAATGTCTAATTTGATGTTGTTTTTATGCGAGTTTTTAAAGCTCTTTTAGTTTGTCCGATATACAATGCGTTACAATCTAAACAATTAATTTTGCCGTTTTTATTTATTCTAAATATTTAAGTTAGAAAACTATGATATACAAAAATGTACATACCCCAAGTGCAGCACTCACGCTGCGACATACAACAATCCAGTCTTCCGTCATCAGAACACCGTGGGAGTAGTACCAAATGCCCTACCAACCTGATGCAGGTTTTCTAGGGTTTTACCTGCATCACATTTAGGTGAATCGCTGGGTGGGAAACTTTAACTACAGCCCGTGGGCTCCTAGTCAGCCCTTGGATACCTTACTCTACCTTCTATCCTCCCTTTGCCATCCCTTCCTATGTTATTATATGGGAGAACCACCAAAGTGGATAACCCTCACGTAGTCTTTATAAAAATAACACTAACTCATTTTTATTTTTTAAGATTTGTGATGTTTTGATTGAAGGCCACGTGTAACTAGCCGCCATCAGTAATCTAATTTAAAACACAAACTATAATACGGTGAGAAAACATTTGCCTTATGACAACAGTCCCCTAAAGCATTCTAAAAGTATTTCATGTAACATTAAATGTTACTAAATTGCCGTTCGAACACTACCATAGGATCCACCATACAAAATAGCCATACTGTGTTACTTCTTCCTGAAACTGAATTCATTTTTAAATAAGTATGAAAAAAAATATTTTAGTGCAATAAGCGTGTGTAAACTAGGTTTTTAATTATTCTGTTTTTTAAAAAATACATTTTTCATGTTGTGTTGACGGGATAAGAAATATAACATTTTACGGGTCGGGTCGTTTGCCTACATTATAGCTGTAGTGGCGTTATTAATATATTAGGTAATTATCCTCGTAAAAATTATTGTTACGTGCTATGTACAACAAAACTTAAAAAAAACTCAGGATCTACCACTGGTAGACGGTCGTCTACAATAGTTAAACTTAGATTTTCAATTGTTATTATGATATAATAGAGTAGGTAGCCTAATAAATCTTAAGTTTATTTACCTTGTAACTGCAGAACCAATCTGTGCGAAGATTACGGCGGTCGCAGTTGTGACTTTCCGGGGTTGGGGTCGGAGTAGGGGGGGGGGGGGGCAGAGTCCAGTGCTGTACATTATTGTAGAACTTCCCGCTTTCTAACTGTAAGTTGGTCCACAATGCCTGGAGAGTGTCCACTCCTAATTTAGTTCCATTGCACATGGTTCCGACCCCCACAGTTCCCGTTGATTCTAGTTTGTGCTCGCGTTCCTCTCAAGTTCAACGCACAAGCCCGAAGTCCGAGTGGCATAAAGCATAATGCCAGTTACAACGCAATCCATCCAAAACAATTAAATCTTGAATCAACGCAAGTTCAGAACACGTAATAGTTTGCGCAGTTGCTTACTGTCACAATTCCATCTACATAAAAATCATGATCGCTGACGGGAAAGAGGGGCTCCTATTATCCATAGATGAGTTTTTACTGAGCAGATTTAAAAACATTCACAAATGTATATTTCTATAGCTCATTTTCCTACGTTGTCCATCAACCTCAGCCTCAGTTAATGCAATTTTGGGATTTTGGGATTCCCGACGACAATTTAGGATTATTGGACAGGTCGAGCTGCCTCGTTTACTCAATATTTTTACAGTAAAAGTCATTGTATGATTTTCACGTGATTTTATCGAAAATATTTTCCCGACCAGTTCCACAGGATCGCCAAGTTTTAGTCCATGGTGCGCAGCAGTGTGGTGCATTGATCTAAATATCCTTGGACCTCTTCATATGGTGCCTAAAGGGGTTTGTAAACGAGCAACTTTTTACGGCAATATGTTGTCGGCAATTATGGCCAAGCAATATTGCCTAAAATCCAGCAACATTTCCGGCAATATAAACATACTGCCCGGCAATATATCAGTATTGCTGAGCAATATTGCCCGTATTGCAACCACTTGCCAGGGTGTTGCCGGTGAGTTCGATCCGGTATCGAAAATATGCAATATTGCCCAGCAATACTAGTCCCCAGCCCTCGCCTAGAGGTCTCTGTGGCCAATCAGCTGAGTTAATAATTAATATAAGATGTGGTTAGCGTCGTGTTTCCTATAAATATTATTCATTATTCCAATCGTGGATTCGCCAAACGAAAAATTATTGCATTTATCAATGCAGTTCACACAAATTCATCAATTTGAGACGTGGGTCATTAGAGAATACCAAGTAAAAAAATAGATGTTTGGTAAACAATAGCCAACAAATTTTACAACTTGTGAAACCTATATATTGGTCATTTATTGAAAAGTAACAAAAAATAATTACAAAGTAATTTATAATTTTTGAAATAATTTTTCATCAAATAAAGAGGTCTAGCCTGTAATTAAATAAATTCAATTAAACCTTCCTTTAAAACTACGCATACTTCAATCGAACTGTCGGACACTGAATAAATACTTCAAAGATGTATAGGGCATTCCCTTCAAAATAATTTTGGATAATTGCCAATCTCGTGTAGATGGTGTTGTATTCTCCATCACCGTATCCTTTTTCCCTACAATGACCTCTATTTTTTAAGGAAATATTCAGTCTCCCTTTGACATAGAAGGCGACGTTTTTGAATAGATAATCAAGAATCAGTTCGTTGCTTAAATTGTGAATTGTTCATGTAAAAAGGTCTAAACCAGGTTCTCATTTTCTTTAGTTTATCACCACTAACGATGCGCTAATTAATAAGAACTTTATTTTCGGCCATATTGCTGTACTACGTGTAAGCGGGAAATGTTCCGGGTACAATGTGGCCGCAATATTGCCGGTATATACATTGCAACACATTGCCCGGCCATAGCTAGGGCAACACATTGCCGACAATATTGCCGGGCCATAATTTTCAGAAATATTGCCGGCAATGTGAAATTTTTGTTGCTCGTTTACAAGACACTTAAGAGACAGGGGGGAGTGGCAACCATGCAGGGACTATCATGCGCGGACAATCTCTTTTACTGCGCATATATCAGGGAATTGTGATATTTTCTGTTATTGACCTGGTAAAACTTGACGCAGATTTCGATTTTCTCTGACGAAATTTCGAAAATCGCCTTTTCACCTTTTTTGAATTTCCGTGCGTGACATTCACCCTTCGGAACGCGGGACAAACTTTTCAAATATTTATAGATCGAAGGCTTTCCCGGTGCAGTTGCTGAAGAAAAAGTTCTCGGGTTTCCACACGGGTAACACAGCGATTAGCACGCAACGTTTCGTTATCTTCCAGGCGATATTTATTTACGCAGCTTTACAAAGTCTTGACTTCTGTTATGTATGTTTCGACGACATTCGAATTGTTTTGCGACATAAAACAAGATCGCAGACGTCCTTTCGTTCCCCTATCACAGCGGAGGTGTGTTTTAGAGGTGCTGCACTACTTGAATCATACAGGCGCAACGGTGTCTGCAAAGCTGACATCCGACCATTGCTTTTTTTATCGAGGGTAGGGGAAAATCTTCCAAAGACGCCGTGAAACCCGAGTTTCACGGTGTGTGGGATTTTTACCCACTAAAAACCACCTCTCTTTACAACGTACCCCCTCGCGGGAACAACCTGCTAGGCACTACTTCGCGAGGGGCGGATTGCCAATTGGCTTACAACTGAGTACTTAAGTAATTTCTAACTTATCTTATGAATATAAATATCCTTATTAATTTCTAACACACGTTCACACGTCGCGTCCTGCTGCCCTAAGGCATCGCGCATCACACTCGCGCACGCACTTAGTCTTCATTGGCACTCACACTTCGGTACACATACACTTCACTCCACTAGTAGGCGTCTCCTACGTTGTTTTCTAGGCGCTGCCTTTCTTCGGTCCTTAGTTTCTCCAGCACCTTGGTGGCGAAGTGCGTCACTGCGTCCCAACTACCTTGGTCCTGGAGCATAAACGGTATTATTTCTTCTGGCTTCGCTTGCCGTCCGAGGAGCTCCTGTAATGCTGCTCTCTCTTCATTGAAGCGCGGACATTCAAAGAAGACGTGTGCCACGTCTTCCACTTCTTCAGTGCATGCTGCGCACTCATAGTCTTCTATGATTCCAAACCTCTTCTGGTACTGCTTGTAGCATCCGTGCCCCGTAAGGAACTGGGTAAGGTTGTAGCGAAGCTCGCCGTGCTTCCGGTTTACCCATGTTCCTACATCGGGGATCAGCGTCTGACCCGGGGTCTGGTGTAGTGTTAGGTGATGGTTAAACTGAAAAATAGATGGAAACAGCGAACAGGAAGATCACAGTAATTTATAGGATGAGCTGTAGGGAGTTACCTTGTAAACTCTTGTGAGGATATCAGTGATTGACTAGTGCAAACAGCTTAACCTGTTTTTAGAATGAAATACATCATTTTCAAAGATCGAATACAGATCAAAGAGTGAGCTTCAGCTGTTGTTCCCGCGCTTGCATCCTGGTCCCCCACCCCTCTTTAGGAATGACCAGTTCTGGGAGTTGTTGGTCCTCTGGTGGCCCCAAACGAAGGAGAAATCCCCTAAAAATTACTGTAGTCGTATTGCATGTGCCGTTCCCTTCCATAGCCTATCTTCAGCATGCAATTCGATCGGATGCTGAAAATTCTAGCGCCAGCGTGCACATTCCGTAGCGATCACGCCACGAAAGCTCAAAAACTATTCTTTAAAACACAATAATTACATATTATAACATTAAATGGACTAATGTGCTGCTACACTACACCGACGAGACTGCAGAGCGTGGACAAGTTCATGCACACCCTGCCAACGTAGGCACAAACCATTCGCTTGTGGATTTCCAGCACCATCTGCCCGTTTCAAATATTTTCATCTCGATATCATTGGAACTCTACCGCCATCCGATGATTTTCGCTATTGCCTCTCGGAGATCGACCGTTTCACCCGGTGGTCGAAAGTTTTTCCACTCCTTTCATTCACCGCCGATGCTGTGGACGATACACACTTCCGTGGATCGTTTGCGAGTTTCGGTTGCTGTAAGGCATCACTGGTGAAGGGCGACAGTTTGAGCCGCTGTTGTTCCTATCCGTTGGCATATTCATCGGATCTATACGTCACCGTACCACAGCCTTCCAACCGCAATTAACGGCGTGATTGGACAATTAAATCGCCCATTTGAAAGTCGCATTCACCTGTCACACGGACGCCTCTTGTTATGATGTATCATTTCTATTGTTCAACTGCCTGTTAGATGAGGAGTAAAATCTTCATAAATGCACTCCAATATTAAGATGTTTTCATACCAAAACATAAACTAAGATTTATAATCAGCAGCACAAGTCCACGATTACACAAAATATATATTCTGACTCAACAAACATATTCAGGTTGTAAGTGGAATGCAGTTTGGTACCTCTTTGTGCCGTTCAGAGTGGTACTGTGGTACGCGATTGCCTTGTACCACATTATATTAATTAAATTGTATTTTTTTATTTCTTATTTTAATGTACATAAGTATTTAGATCTAAGCAGGACGAAGTCGGGAACATGAATGAACGCGATAGGTTAATTAAATGACGAATTAAAGTCATCTCTTCGGCCAGAAAACGGAAACATTAAGGTTCGGTAAATATGATTGGACGAGGTAGCGTCAAGTCTGGCCTGCGGAAGACATGGGCGACAGATGGTATTTACCAGCAATCCATCTGGTCAGCCGTGGGAAAAGGAAAATTTGACCTGACGCCTGGACCTGCTTGCTACCTGCTAAACAGGTCAAGTATTTATCCCGAATCCCCGAAAGCCGGAACAATAGAGGCAAGTGACTTCATAACAACAATTTGTTATGCAGTGCCCAAGATTATGAAGGACACTTGCCGAAATAACAATTTTCAGAAACATACCCTCCATATGGAGGAAGTAGAAAGTGCACACCCACCAGGAGAGATTTGGGCAGGGCGAGAAGATCAAAACCAGGGTGCACTAGAAGACGACAGCAGTTTACAGAAACATTTTCGGACGCATTTTGGAAAACAACATTTTAAATTTAAATAGTTACGTCAGTTTCACTGGACGTAAATCTGACAACCATCCGTCCTTCTTTGAGAAACCTGAAATATCGAGTCGACGAGCAGCCCTGGAGTGAAGAAAGCGACGCTTGGGAGACGATACCCAGCAGCCATCAGCCGAATAACCAGTCCAGCAAGGACGCCGTGGTTATGTACCCACCTTATTGTTTCTCGCCTCTGGTCGTTTGTCTATAAAGTGTTCGCTTTTCCCCCCATATTTGATTTATATACCCACTGAGCATTTATCTTTCCCTGAGATAAAGATTCAATCATGCTCCCGATGTAGTGAGCGAGGATCGCCTTAAATATATAATTTTATAAATCAGTATTTGTTAAAATTAAAACTTATAATTTTTTTATCCCGTATTAATTAAACAACTTAAATTCATTCTCCCCCACCTACCAATTTATAGAGCACGCACCACAGTACACTTGATGTTGAATGATAGCATTTTATCAAAACTAAATTTGCCATATATAAAGTTACCATATATAAATTTAATACAAAAATTTGTTTGTGCCAAAAAATAGCTTTTTGAAAACACATCACATTAAAAGAAAATGGATTAGTATTAAGACACCAAATTTCTTCTCATTGAGTATATTTATCACTCGATATTTTATCCTAAAGCCATTCTCACCTGTAACAAATTATTTTACAATTATTAGAATATTTATGGAGAGAATAATAAATAACAAACAAATTGAAGTAAAGCCACAATGGGACATGCCTGCATATTACAGTTACTTCCATATAAAATATGTGTCAAACATAAAAATTATAAAACACAATTGTTAGTTGATCAGGATTGATCTTGATTGTACTCTGAAAATAGGTTATTGAGATTTGCTTAAGGGTAATTACAGCCTGTCATTTATACACAAGATCTAATTTTATTTGCAGGTGGCACATCTACCACACCTCAATTGCGAATATATCATGATCACTAAAATATTTTTTGTCTACTCCATGATATGAACATCAAATGTGATAAACAGTTCCACTTCTATAGTTTAGAAACCCTTATCTTACAGAAAAATTGATATTGCTGTTTTGTTAAAGAGACAAGAAAATGTATTGGGATATTAATGACAAGACTCTTCAATTTCAGTCTTTCAAGCTGTTAGAAAATGCTATTTACATAAATTCCACCCAAATTTCATATTGAATTGTGTAGCCAAATGTTCAAAGACTTATAAAATTTGCTGAGCTCCATGCACAAAATTCCTAGGGCTATGTAGATAATAAATGAAATTGCAAAATGTTTATTAATAAATAAAAACAAATTATGTTGTTAGAATAATAGAATAGTCCATGAATGGATCATTAAAAAATTACTTTCCTTTGCATGCTGTTTATTGACAATAAATATAATTTTTTGGTGTAATTGTTTTGTGAGCAAAAGATATTTTACAGTTCAAAAAAACATTAATCAAGTTTCTCTAAGAAAATTATGGAGGAGACTTTCACAAAGTTTAGCACTCTTCTTGTACATGGCAGTACATGCAATTATTAATAGTATTTGTGATAAATAATAGATAAAAAAAATGCACAATTTTATTCAAGAAACAGAAGTAACTTGTGCAAACATATGTTTAACAAAAATAAATCAATTAACTAACGTTTGTTATTTAATTAAATTTATTTTTTCAACAAATTCAAATAATAAAATTTATGGTCAAATAAGACATATGTAAAGTAATGTAATTAATTGATTGTGATAAATAATTACAGATTATTGTTATTATTTATGAACAAATCCTTACTCATTCCACACTCTTAAAATCTACCTTCCTCAATACTCCTCTTGACAAATTTGATGGAATTCTTATCCTGCAGAGATAATTTTATTAAAATACAAACCATAGATTATAAGGAAAAAATTATAAATTCACGTGTTCTAAAGACTACTTATGTTGTACAACTAATTTTCTAAATATTATATCTGTTCTTTTTGCAATGCATTCTTCCACTGCAACTGATCTACTGCTTTACAGAAACACTACATCATACAGAAATTTAAATAACTAAATTGAAATGCATATATAATATTTATTTCAATGATCTCAATGAAGGTGATCAAAAATATTAATCATACCACAACAGTAAGGAATTAAATGGGAAGAGTTTCAAGCATGCCATCAAAAGGCATTTAATTTTGAAATGTATGTACTCAATTGAATGCATCTAAAACTTTAATAATTAGCAAACTCAATTAATTAATTGTTGATGAATTAAACTGGTGTAGGAATACATTTTTACATAACAAGAACTTACAACTCTTTGATCATAATCATTCCAAGAAGACACCTGTTAAATTAAATAATATAAAGTAATGACATTGTACATCATCAAACATCCAACATAATGAATCAGACAGACAGTTAAAGTATAACATATGTATATACATACCTCCAAACTATTTTCTATTTTACAATTTAATATGTACAGGTCTTAGTTTTATAAAAACACAAACCATAGAGTATAAAGTATCTGAAATCTTGGCACAGTGCAAGATTTTTTGTCTGCAAAGTTTTTTGTGCATATGAATAAATCTTTGGCCTGGGACATGGGCATGCCAAGGTGGGCTTTTCGGACCTCCAGAGGTAGACTGGACACACCACGAACCCTGAGGTTCCAATTCCCTGAAGGACAGCATTGGTCGGCTGCGCACATAGCTCCTTTCAGTTCAGGGTTGATCTGCAGGAAGAATTGCACTTGCCATTTAAATGGCCCTTGAAACTTGCCTGCCCATTCCAGCAAACCAGAGTGAGCTTTCAAGCTAGATCTACATTCTGCTACTAACAGCATGGGCAGTACTGTCAGATTCTTATTACCAGGTGGTTTCATCATTGGATAACTAGAAGCGTGAGAGCCAACACACCCCAGAGGCCCCAAGCCCAATGCTGGCAAAAGCCGGTACCACACACAGAGCCCCTGACGATGCACACATCCCCACACCTCCAACACCTTAACCACGACTCAATTACCACTTTGAGTCAATCTCGGCTGCTGTCACCAGCAGAACTGGAAGGCTACTTACCAGATTGACCCCATGGAGGACCAAACAATCTTCCTTCATTGTACCAGAAGAATTCTATCACCACCCTGAGGTGGCTTAACTCAGGTGCCACTTGAAGGCCTTGAAGGAGCAAACATAACAAAGGCCATAATCAGTGGCCCATGTTCTAGTGAGTCATAGTTACTCACGCCATATATTAGATATTAGACTAGCATTAAGTGAGGTTATATGAACACCACACACCTCAAAAATCAATTCAACTTTGATGTCATATTGGATTTTAATAGCTGATAATTGCAAGTCATGCCTTTAAGAAGGTTACACTCCCATCTATTTGTTTTGATGTTCTACAAAAGTTGGCTACTATCTTGTAGTGAGGAAAATTGCAGTGTTTAAGCCAAATTTCAATTATATACATGACTTAGTGATGGTTTCTTAATTTTTTGACATATCTTGGATATTTAAGCAAATAAATGTAGGTAATAAGAGGTTTTGATGGGGGAAGAACCCATTCACTGGCCAGATTTCTGAGCTGTGAATAGTATCATGACATTTAAAATAAACTAACTTTAAACATTTGTGTTTTATTCTGGAACCTTTTTATTAGCTGCAGAAAATATCTAGTATATTTTTATTATTGTTGACTATGTCCTTGTCATTCACGGTTTTGTGGAGGTGTTCTATGCTCAGCTAGCACTTTTTGGTCCCAAAGAATGTTTCATTAAAAGCTGGGTTGACTGGGTAGAGTCCAATAAGCATATTTGGAGACCCATTTACTTTAGTGTTCTTAGTGTTTGATTCTTCTAGTTCAAGTGGTTTTCCTCTCTGAGCATGATTTCTTGATGTGGATTTGGCTTTAGAAGTTAGTGAGGCATTGGTAAATTCTTGAATCATGTAATAGGCTCCATTCCTGAGCAATAAATCACATGCTAAAATGATGAACGTCTGACCAATGAATTTGTCGTATTGTAGTCATATTCTCCATGATTCACTCTTTACTGGCTTTAAAATTTCTAAAATTTATGTTCTTAGCATTGATAAATATTTCAAATAGTCTGAATAGTGGGATGCAATTAGCATTATAAACTTTCTCAGTTATTATTCATACAGCTCACTTTTTCACCTTGAAAACTGTGGCATTTTGAAAGAAATTCCCTCAGTCAACAATTCCAAGCTTACAAAATAATACATTTTTGTTTTATTTAAATCTATTTGTTACTAGGTTAACTTTAGTGAATAGTAAATGTATTTAAGTATATGACGAATGATTCGATGTGTCTACATTTAATTCTACTAATATTTAATTTTATTTCTCAGCTACTGCAATCCTTTTGAGCTGTACTTTCATGGCTTCAAACCATAAAGAGCTTTAAGTTGATTCTGTGCGCTCAATATTAACATTGAGTTTGGAGAAATTGCTGACAGTAACAATTACGTTTGTATCAACCGTGTATAAGACCCCGGTGTTGAGTGGATACATGTTAAGTTTGTCAAAAAGACCAGACGTTTTGATGATAATCCATGTAAACATTTTTGCAAAAGACTATAGAATAACAGACTATTAAGTAATACTGCAATTAATAATTTTGATGGATTTCTAGAACATTCTGAAATTGCAGGATCATTTTAATTAGGTTGTATGCTAAAGGTTCTGGAATACGAATGGTACAGAGTGGAACATATTTTAAACTTTGGATTAAACACTGGACCAAAAGGCTGTCGCAATTAGTGAGAAAGTAAGCGAATAAGTTCTGTAAAAAAAAGTAAAAGTTAAGTTTAGAGATGTAGAGAAACACTCTTTACACAATAGGTCAGTAATGGGGAAATAGATAGCCGGAAAACTAATTGAGAAATATTTAGGAAAGTAGTGGGCGTTGATGTTCATTGACTCTTCCACTTTTCCCCATAATTACTAAGATTGTATTCTGTAAAGTTGAAGTTAGATATCGTCTTATTATAACGCCAGCTGAATCGTATTTTTAATTCATTTTGAAATATTGAAATTCCTATCTCATCGAGAATATTTATTTTTAGAGAAATCGATTTATGATACATCGATATTTTACAAAAATCGCGAGGATGACAAATTGTGTGAGCGGTGGCTACAAGTTTCCTCAGCAAAACAATGTGACACAAGTTTTGGTAGGATCATATGTTAGTATGGGAAGTTTTTTAGTCTATTTAGATAGGTTCGGGAAGTAGTAAAAACGATACAAATAACATGAGAGCATTGTAGTATCCTGTTATTTAACGTACAGAAAGTTATATTTTCAATAAATCTCTTTACTATATACTAATCCAACCTTTGCAGACATTAGATTTACAATTATTTCTAGTATTACTTTCCAGTATTTGAATGAATAATCATATGATATATCATTACTATTATTTGTTGTGCTTAGATGCAAAATTTCCATCAAATACTTTTGTAAATATTGTGAAATATCTGCAGTATTGCATATGTTTGTTTTAGCCACTTATATTAGTTTTCTATATATATATTTCTTATTAATATTCCATGTAGATGTCTGTTAATGTTTTTTATGACTATATATTTTAAATTTCATGTATTTTGAAGTATATGTTAGGTCATTCAAGTATTTTTCCTGTCAGATGTAGTAGGAAACTTGGAATTTGATCAATATGTATGCAAAGGATGGAAGCTTTTTTTGTACTGCAGAACAAATTCCATAATACATCATGATTTCGAAAGGGCTTAGAATGAACTCAGAATAAATACTTGTAGGCTGCTAAACAACTTATATCAATCTCATATAAATAAATAGTTTATAAAAAGGCTGTAAAATTCAAATAGTCACAAGAATTAGTTTTTTCCCCTGTGTTAATTGTGTAGTACTGTACACTTCAATTTATGTTATGATATATAAATATTCATTTTTACTTGTTTCAGAACATGGCAACTGACATTTGTAGTATTCTCACTAATGAGTCAGGAGTGCAATTCAAATGTCTTGCTATAACTGAAGAATCAGAAGCTGATGGAAATTTCATATTGACTTCACTGATTTCTCATGTTCTTCTTAAACTGAAGGGCTCAGTTTGCTTAGTGACATTACATCATTCATCTGAACACTATCGCAATGTTTTGGCAAAATTAGGTGGTCATAACATAGAAAAACTGCAAGAATCGGGTCAACTAGTTGTAATTGATGCTCTCTCTATGCTAACTGAAAGTGATGCAGTAATACAAGTGAAAAATCTATTTTTACTCTTACGAAGTAAAGTGAAATTGCTGTCAGAAATTACTTCAAATGTTTTGTTAGTTGTTGATGATGTTAGTGACATTTTGGCTGCAGGATTCACTATTCAGCTTACTTTATCATTTTTGCAATATTGTAATTCTCTGAAGTATGAAATTCCATCCATTTCTATGGTGATCTTAACTCATCGGTGCGGTGAAGATGAAGAACATCAGGTTTTGGCAGCAGCTGTGTCTCATTTTTCTGATGTTTGTGTACAAGTTTCTGGTCTAAGAACAGGGTATAGTAATGAAATAACTGGAAGACTAGTTATAAATTACCCATTGAAACCATCATGTGAAAAATACAATTACAAATTATTGGATCGACAAGTAAAAGTTTTCGCACCTGGACTACATTAACAATTTGACTATATGTGGATCAATATTTGTGCTTTTTTCACTTAATTAATTTTGTATTGCAATTATTATATTGATATTACATGAATCTCCATGTTGTTGTTCTGTTGGTACTCAGTCCTAAGACTGGTCTGATGCAACCCTCCATGCTATCCTATCCTCTGCAAGCCTTTTCATTTTTACATAACTACCACATCCGCTCAAAACTGCTTAGCATATTCCATCCTTTTCCTACCTCTTCCATTCTTACCCCAATCACTTCTCTCTAATGCTAATTTTACAAGCTCCTCATGTCTCAAAACATAGGCTATTGATCTATCCTTTCTCTTGGGCCAAGTCCTCGAAAATTGTTCTCTCTTCTCCTATTCCACTTAGAAATTCCTGGTTTTTAAAATACAGATGACTATGGCCAAAAGCTTCTGGATAGTTGTGTTGACCGGCAATGATATATTGAATAAACTCGATAAAACAAGTACTAATGGATTATACCTTAACTACTATAAAATATGATCTGTCTATTCTTTCACGTCATTTATGAGATGAATTGTAGATTTGATCCTGGATTCAAAGTCAGCCAGACTGTTTTGTAAAGTACTACAACACAGAGCTACAACTTAAGAATTTTGACAATTTCGTTACACTTACATTCCTTCTGTTTCATTATAAAACTGATTTTAAAATATGTCCTATGGTCCAGGCAGTCATCTGCCTACATACCCCTCCTGCACTATTGATTTGTTTGTGAACAAACACACTCAGTTATGTGTATGGTTTGCATGTATTCTATAACATGTGAATGCATATATACCTTACTTCTTTCCTTTTTTACTTTATTCATAGTTGCAACATAGGTGGGGCTGTATGTCTACCTGGCATTTATTAAATAGTAAAAGTATGAGTTCTAAGAAAGAAAAAGGAGTGATCCCACACATTATACAAAATGTTTGGAACAATTAACTGAGGAGAAGTAGCTAGTATCAAAATATGATGAATTATTGTCCACCAGTAAGTAAATTTTGTGACATTGCCAATTTAATTAAATTAGTTGCATAGGACAGAGAGCAGCAGTTGATTTATCTTAACTCAATAGTAGGTGTTGCCAGGCTGTGAAGCAGTGATTGTAAAATTTTCAAGAGACTGACTCCACTTTTTCAAGGTAGTGTGGAGACGTCTACTCTTACAGTGACAATGTTCCATGCTGTTCAGACTTTTTGTCTAGAAAATTCACATTTTCAAACTTCACTGCCAGTCAACACCTGCCTCCAATTTAAGGCAAGTCAATGACTTACATAAATTTG
This sequence comes from Eucriotettix oculatus, assembly GCA_034510155.1. Classification (NCBI taxonomy): domain Eukaryota; kingdom Metazoa; phylum Arthropoda; class Insecta; order Orthoptera; family Tetrigidae; genus Eucriotettix; species Eucriotettix oculatus. The sequence continues at coordinate 167,693,555 of CM067376.1, forward strand.
ATATGGGCAGGAAATGGAGAAAGTGAAGGGCCACTTGAAATTGAGGGTTGGTGTTGATCTCCTTCCCAAAAAGTATGGCATATGTGCATTACATGCTAACTGGTGACATAGTGTCCAACGGTAATGGCAAAATAGTGAATTAAGTATCCTTATAGAAGGGATTTTTATAAAAAAAATTATAACTTCCTATTTAATACATCTTGAACTTCCTCTTTTTTTAATAAAATATTTCTTCTTCATATCTTAGATATACTGAGCCTTTACAATTCGGTGCATTTGTCATATAATAATGATATTTTCTAACATAGTTTTTTAAAATGAGCTTACTTCTTAGTTTTGCCTGTAATTGGATTGTGCCCAACAAAATAGTTTCTTATAATGTTTCACAGAATTCTGGACATTTATTTTGAGGACTGAGATATGTTTTGAATTACTGATACTTTGTCAATCATTGGTACACTGTCAAATATACTGGTAGCCATGCATAATTTTCTGTTCGCAGTGTTGCTCAATTAGTATTGATGTATCTGAAAGAAAATACACTCACTTTCGGTGGAGGGACAAGTGGTTAGCCTGTCATTCATTGGGGATTGATGATTTCTGGCAGTTGACTGTCAAGATGTTTTGTTTTCACAAATGAGCACTGTACTGAAGGTGGCCATTTGGTCCCCATAAGTGAAGTTAAATTTACTTGAAACTGCTCGCCTTCTAGCGCGCTCCCTCCCGTTGAAGCAACAAATCTGTGCTACCGTCGTTGTAGCACACGCTTTTGTCTGGAAAACGCGTACGCTGTATACTGCTTCAGCCTCGCTACATCATCCATAAACAGAACCTTCTTTGAGTTACATTATCTTTTGTTGTACCGAATGAGGCGGTATCGTAAGCGGGCAACATCGAGATCAATATCATTCTAATCATTTAGTAATTATAAATCCTATTTTAAAATAGTTTGTTTTAAAAACAAACATAATACTCGTACGTTTTGCGTAGTATTTAAAAGAAATCACATCAAATGTTATTTTTAAGACCGCAAACATTTAAGGAGCTGAAGCATCATTTCGAACACTTTCATCTTACTGCGAAAGTTACGGCAGAACTTTGCATAAAATGCTGCCATCATGTGTGGTTTACTCCTTCAACTAATTTTATTTCAAATATGTACGAAGAAAAAGTGCTCTGTCAACTTGGTTTCAAAAATTGGGCATTATTATATATAGACGGAATTAGAAATTTAACATATTACGAGCCGCAGAGTAGGGACACTAACTGTTGTATTATTAATATCCGTGTAAAAATTATCGCGTGGGGTGATTAAAAACTAACGTACCGTCTCTGCGTACAGCTATTTCATGGTGTTCCATTTGGTTTCAGGCCGGAACTAGGTATCAGTGGAAAAACATGAGGACCCCTTAAATAATTTATAAAATTCTTATAAGGTAAATAGATGTTCATTTAAATTAATTTTGTTTTATATAACGTTATGTTGTATGGTAGATAAATTTCGAATGATCTTCTAAAGATTACTCTTCCACATTTGACTTTTGCAAATAAGTCGATGATTTCGTCATAATATAAGCTTAATTTTCTTTCCTTCTCAATACAGAGAATAGATATGTTTTGTTTGAGTGAAGAGCGCAGATATTAATTTGTGAATTCTAACTTGTTAGATGAACGTTCGCAGACAGCTGTCATTACAGGGATGTAGAGGAAAATTCGCAAGCTGGCATTAGATCAGAACGCAAGTGCTTGAAACTTGGCTGTTATAATTTTTTAAGTCCAAATCGATATTGTAATTCAAAGACAGAAGCTCTGCTTCCAATTGTAGCTCAGTCAAAAGTAATGAAACTGAATTCAGAAAATCAATATGGCAAAATCTCGTCCGGATCAGGACTGGGACCCGTAGGTGACCTAGAACATAAAAATAGACTGGGATTATCTCATACGGAAAGCAGGAGGTCCCTGTCCTGTCGATTTTTTCTATTCTGAATTTATAAATTCGCTATTGTATTTTATCGAAAGACTTGTGTCCGTTTTTCGGTTCGGTTTTATCTGCAGGAAAAGTCACACCGCCATTTAAAAATCCAAAGTCTTCAGGGAAATCGACTATTGCTGTGGGAGACAACGGAATCTAAAACCTGCAGAATCGTGTTTCGACATTTCGAAGATGTTCGACTTCCTTTTAGATTCTTTCTTTCTGATGGCTGTTGGAGCTCTGATGAAATGCGTCATACATCATGAAGTAATAATAATCTAGGTGATTGAAGTCCACGGAAGACCAAGATGTGAGGTCAATCCTGCGGTCCGGGAAGGTCAGCGTCAGATCTTCACGCAGATCGTGGAGGAAATGTGCTGGTGCGCCATCACGTACAAACCAGATCTGTAGACTTTGCTGTAATGAAATATCCTCCAACAAAATAGGCAATACGTTAAAATAAATTGATGTAATGGGCTCAATTTAATCTTTATGTTAGGGTGTATGACCCTAGAAATTTATCACCAAGAACGCTCGTCCATTCTGTGATGAACGTCAAGTACGTTTCTTTAATTCATATTTTCTGATTGCAATTTGTTTGAAATTGTTGAAAGACAGGAGGGTGTGGCAATGAGACGCGCCAAAGCATCTTCCAGATTGAATTACAGGCACATTTAATAAAGTCCTGTGTAGCGAACAAATACATCGGCTCGGGCTTTGGCGGCGGAATCAAAACAAAGGATACAGTGGTTGATAGTTGGGCTATAAAACCTAGACTCGGCTCGGGAGTTTCCCAAAATTGTGTGAGAATCGGCGACCGGGTGGCTTGTTCTCCCCAAGTGTAACCAGGGATATTATTGGAGGAGATCCATCCCTGCCACCTTGGTGATAGGTGGGGATGTGGTTTAAAAGAGGCAGGCGGAGACATTTTGGTATGAGATTGGTGGTAGAGAGTGAATTTGAGCGATGTAGAGATTGATGGTGACAGATTGGTGGCAAGAGATTGGTAGAGAGTGAATTAGAGAGATTGGTGGTCGAGAGCGGTGAGATGAGAATCGCTCAGATGGTGCGAGAGCGGTGAGATGGAATTTTGAGACAGATTTTGGAGGAGATTGTTGGACAGCGGTGACGATCTGGAGAAATGATGAGGAAGGAGCTGGAACATCGAGATTCAACATCGACCAGCCGATGTTGTCTGTCACTTGTCACAGTACAGTGTGGATCATGCCTGTTCGCATCTCGACATCCTGTCATCACGCCAGGGGGGCGAACTCCTCCGCCGACGACCGCAGCCCGCTGGAGCTTCTTCACTGGTCGTCTCGAGGGACCTTGGACCATGTCGGAGAGCTGTGACGACGAGGGACCCACGGCAGCAACACCGAATCGCTAAACACTATTTACTTTACTCGTCACAAAAGCAATAGACTTTCTTTCTATTATCACTCCAAGCCTAGCACAGATCCTCCTAGAGAATAGAGACTTGTAAATCAGGACCACCCTCATGTAGCCTATTAACCAGAAAAAAGTCAATGCCAAATTGTGTGTTTAATTATATTATGTTTACCTCTCCCCATTTTATGATTATTACAATGTTGTCTCACAACGCGAGCGATAATTTCCCCGTCCCACACCTCTGTTTTATCTAATACAATTCGTTGATGGAGAAATGATGCCAATGCCTTCTTTCTGAAACTTCATAGGGATTTTCATCATCCTAAACATGCTGGTTATGAAAAGTTCACGTCTTCAACTCTTGGGAGCCTTGCCTCATTGTTAAATAAAATTATCGACGAAACCAGTGGATCTGCAGCACGCTTCTGCAAGAGCCATTGACTGAACTGCAATCTGCGACGTTGCTCTTCTGGCCTTCGTGCCAATAGTATGGATATATCAATTGTTCATGTAGTACCCCTCAGACAAAAGTATGACGCTTTCTGCTGCTGTCTTTTGCCAGCCAACTGTAGCACATGCTCCTACATCAGAGGTGTGTGACCTTTCACTGTTCCCGTTGTGGGGAGCTAGAGAACTGTGTTCTCAAGACACCTTCACAGACAAACGTCTTCAGCCACAATTGACAAGTGTACAGATCTCAGAAAGTGTGCTTTCCGGACCCACGTTGATTGGACTTTTTTTTCTTGTTTTGATGAATATTCCTGAATGTGAAAATATTCGACACTTTTATAACATCCTGTATATGCATTGTCCGAAAAGTTATTAATGCATATACTAGAATACGCCTGTTTACGACGTAAAGTCTTTGAGGCATTTTTGACACCAAGTAAATATTTCGATTTCTTAAGTGAATTTTAGTTTGATGCCTAGTTTGCTGTAGTGGAATATCGCATGTGTAGTTGACATAGCGAAAAATGAAAAATCTGTTGGAGGATGGTGGAGAAGGGGGGCCGTGATTAGCCTTTGTTTTCCAGAACTCTGTAGAGAGCCCGGAAGTGTTGTGATGCCTACCGATGCAGTTGTTCCTGCATGAATAATAATAACGAAGTGACTTCGTTTGACAGCATGTGGTGCTGTATTTCTCACTACAGAGTCGTCAGTTCAGTTATGATCAACTCTATTGACGTTATTTATCAATGATTGTGGCACATGCCGTCATAGTTAACGCGCTCTTTCTCATAGAAACTAAAACTCCTGGCGTTTCACTCGAACAATTAAATTTCTAATGTTTGAGTACTAGTCTGTGCACATCTCAAAGACGATTTGCTATCCTCAAAAATTCCCAACTATCTGAATGAAACCGAGAGGCTTACATTGGATTCTCCTTCTCTGTAAATAAGCTTAATACCAGTTGCACGTTGATAGCACATATCGGCCGCCCGGGTAAAAACATCGAGAACGGATTTACGTTGTTCACCATTTCACCACTTTCATCACTTTATGCAGGTGGCCACAGTGGCTGCTCTCGAAGCGGAAGGAAATGACACACAGAAGTTACTGGCTACATCCTTACAAAAAAATTATTTCAGTTATTTTATGCAGCCGTCCTACAAAATGATGAAAGTTATGTATCCAAATGTTCATCAACTTCTTCGATGAGCTTCTGGTATCGTCAGTGAACATATAGCAAGGATCATCAGAACTCCAATTAGCCCTCAGGAAAGCATGGAAATACAGTATCTCCTTTTTTTGCATAATAGAATTTACTGTAACGCTTATCCGTTCCCCCGGATCGGGATGAACTAATGCCGACTCGGGCACCTCTGCATATATATATATATATATATTTATTTAGCCATATACACATACGATAACGTCTATTACCACGCGATCCGCATGTTCCAACCAGGGAGCTGACACGCGTCGTGCCAAGACACCGGAGTTCTTGATACAAGCATGATATTAATTACATCATTTTGTGTGTCTTTATTAAATAATAAAATGATGATAAACGGTGTATTAAATTATTGTATTTGTAAACTGCCGATCTCCTGTGGTCGAGTGGCAAGCGTTGCTGCCTCACAGCACGAGGTCCCGGGTTCGAATCCTGGCATGGGTTTGGGTGTTTGTGCCCTCACGGTCACGGAGACTGGGATTAAGATTGCTGAAGAATCGATAAAACGAGAAGATTTGTAAACTAATCACGTTTGTCCACGTGGAGAAGGAGAAGAGGAAACTGTCTCTGGAGGCGAGAAGCAAAAAGGTGGAGAATCGTTGGAGAAGGACGATCTTTGGTTGAGCACAGGTGGCTTGCGATGTTTTTGATGTTTGTGGGAGCTTGAATAAATGTAGTTTAGGAACAGGGAAGATATTGCAATAAATACTTATATAGCCACAGTCTGAATATTATTTATGTATTTTATATACAGTAATAAAAAGATTCGATTAATTATGATTACATTGAAAACTATTTGGTTCAATTAATTAGAACAAATTTGATCGTTTAGAACAATTTACAATCAACATTTATCAGTAATTATCATCAATTAAAAAAACTCAGTAATTGGAACACAATAAAATGTAATCAAGTTATTGAATATACACTTTTCCTCCAAAATACACTGAAAATCAACCAAACATTACACTACAGACACAGTGGCATCTCTTGATAATTGCCACTAATTACCGTGGTTGTGGAAAATTCTCGAAGCCTTCCCATTCCATGTACACGACCTAGCGTTAACAAAGTGAATTGTTACTTCTTTTCTTTGTTGGGACTAATGTTCTACCTCGTACACGAGTCTGAATCTTTCACATAAAACTACGCACAATTAATAAAGTTATCCTTTTTTCACATGTCCCTCACATAAACACTTAAAATTATTATACAATCAATAGTTATTTATATTTACAAACGTCTAGGTTACAGTTAACCTACTTTAAATAAATTTAGGGGTATCAATAGTCAGGGTTTTGAAAATATGTTAACAAAAAAGTGGCAGTAGGGCGGTCACTGCCCTTGGGCATCGACCGTACAAACGCCGGACACCCTGAACCGTTGAAGATCTTCATCGAACCGCCACTCAAACTTGATCTGTTCAGGATCATGCAGAAATGACACAGCATGTGTCTTCTTTCAATAACACAGACCTGTCTCTACCTTACAAGTTTCGCCACTAAGACCGTCCGTGCTCACACCTTACATAATATTGATTAGGAAATATACAAAGAAAATCTTAAGGGCGATTTTATTTATTACAGTACTATGCATTAGGTACAGGAATATTATGAACGTAAAAAGAAAAATAAATCGGTAAAAACAGTTTATTTAAAATGTTTTTTTAACTAACTGTTATTGTTTAATCGAATCTGTTTTTTTAGAAAGGGATTGCTTAGAATAACGATTCGGAAGCAAAAGAATAGCTGCGTTGATGGGATGGTCACTGGACTAGTTAGGTAGAGGAAGGCTAAGGCATTTGAGGCGATGACGTTAGAGTCGATAAACGGAATTAAGAATCAGGAGATGACTTAGTTTGGAAGTGATGACGTTACTATTACATATATCCGGTTTCTTCAGATTCAATCGAAACAAAAAACTCCACAACTTTCTGCCGAAACCTCCATTTGTTTTTATCCGACAGATTCCTGAAGGACGGAAGAAGGGACAGAAGGTATGAGCGGTCCGGGTCTTCTGGAGACTGCATCAAATGAGTTGCACGATCAACTCTTCTTAATAGGGGACTTTGAATTGTTGTCGATGCATTTCGTTTCCCGAATCTCTCCGGCCTCCTAAATCCAGACGAATGTAGCGGAGAATCCGTGTCGGAAGGAGGTGGAACTTCTACAGTAATTTGTTCAGCTTCTTCTTTAACTGTTTCCACGACGTTTTCAGATTTTGGCCGTTTTTCAATATATACTCTAAGAAATTCTAGATTTTGTGACCACATATACGAGCATCTCTTCTTCTTTAAGGCTGGGTCTCCAGTTCTTGCCTCCTTTTCGCTCTTCACATACTGATCTTTTATATTCCTCCATTTTGATTTTATACTGGTTACTGAAAATCACAAAACAGTTAAAATCATTGGTTACTATTACAAGTGTGACGTTTTACATTAGGAAAATATTAATCAATAAGTACAAACATTGAATATAACAATTAATTTCACAAATTATAAGTAGTAGGACTGTTTTGAATGAATTGTAATTATATTGTTAATATTCTATATTTTTATCTCAAGCGTTGCGGAAATGAACTCAAGAACTAGATTCCCAAATGGAAGTATACTCCAACGCAGGAAGATAAGATTTTTTGTTGTTATCCATAAAATATAAAAACTTAACATATGTTCTTTTTAATTCTACCCCGCCCTATTAACAAATTTCATTATACAAAATAACCAAGTAATTATTGACTAACATTATAGCAGCCAATATCAGATTAAAGTAAACTTGATACTCCCTTCACTTAAAATATATTACAATGTATAAAACATCACGTGATACAAGGTGATGGCGAGAGGATATTGAAGGACAGTGGTGGGCAGATTTCTGGTGATACAAGGAGGTGGAGAGAGGAGATTGGCAGCAGATGTGTGAGGTGGCAGCTTGAGAGGTGGACCATGCTTTGATCAGTCCAGGAAGCAGGGAAGAAGGGTCTTAACAACTCAGGTTCGTCAACGAACAAAAAAAATCTGCTACACGTGGTCACCCAAACCATTATTCCCTGAGATCTTTAATACAATCCCATTTTAATTAATTATTTTTGTACATAATATATACACGCACGACTCATTAAAATGATTGTGTTTACAATTAATAAATGTATATATTTAAACCCAATTATAATTTTCATTAATTAATATTCCCCCCATTCATTTACATTACTGGCCTTCAATAATGCATGTAATGTGTCTTTATTTTAAAGTGTCAATGATACGACTCCTGCAACTTGGTGAAATTCACTTTCTGCTGACGATGATGAATTCTGACATTTTAACACAGTTACTGATTGCGTTATAAAACAATAAAATGAAGTAGTCCTTTTAATTTTGAGAATCATCCAGATAGCTCGGCCGCTGCGTCTCGTCACGTCCCCCACAAGTGTGACGCAGGCTTTTCACTTCAGCCATGATAAATGCCGCCGTACAGTGGACTGATTGTCTCAATTACGGCGAAAGGAAAACTTAATTGGAGTTACTATAAAAGCGTGCTGTGTACTACAAAATTTTGTGCATAAAAGCGATATTAACTTCCCAGATGGTAAAACTAACCCATTTTTGACTGAAAGTGATCTAGTCTCCACTCCTCGTGAACAGGGAGTTGAAACAACTGTACACAAATTTCGTGAACTTTTAATTATTGTAAAAAAAAGTTTGCATTATTTTCACCATTACTTTCAGATCACGTCGTACAGCAGAACGTTAATTTGGAATGCTTACCGACAAACGAAACATTTTTCATTCAGTAATAATGGAGATTCTAGACTGTGTTGAAAATTGAAAAATTATTGTGTACTACACAACGTCGTACGAATAAGATACGGCATTAACTTCGAGTAGCATTTCATAAATCAAATTCTAAATAACTGGTAAATATAGAATTTATTATATCAATACTTACCACGTTCCCTCTGTTTCTGTTCATCAAGCTCCGTCCAATTATTGTAAAGAATAGAGCAAATTTCCCTCCAGCATCCGTCTTTTCTTAGATGGTTCTTGTATTCTGCATCTGTCATGTCCCACAAACAGGGACGTGCTTCAACCTCCGATATTAATGTATCAATTTGCATTTTAACGACACCAAAATTTTCATAAACTACACAACTAAACAGTAGAGTTGCATGCCTTCTCCCGGCGGACCGAGAATTGCTCAAATTTCTTTCTTGCTGTTTAATGGCTTTTGTGCTGGGCCATAGACTCGTAGTTATTTATAATTAACAAAGAGGCCAAAGCTATAATGGCATATAAGCACACGCGTACTAGCGACCGTTACAGCGGGTGCGGTGCTGACGCGTATCCGTTGCGGGTCACACAACACACGAACTGAAAGGGAGTGACTCATCTGCGGGTGCGTGCGGGCGCTCTGCGCATGCGCACTTGGGAACGATCGAGGCCCGCAGCTTGTTGCGGTAACCGCCGCCACCTGCACGGGAGGAAGTGAATGGGGGCGGATATCAGCATTGGAACAGTATTACTTCTATGAGGAATGAACTTTGGATCAATACGAAATTACCCACGTTCATTTAAAAATTATAACAAGTTGATGTTGACTAAATTTTATTGACAGTCGCACCAACTGCTAATGGTTATTAGCGACAGTCTACAATTAGGGGAAGTTATTTCTACATTTATGGACAAAAATAAATAGTGCATCACTTCTTTTTTGTAATAATTGGTATTACATTGTAATACATTTATGTGACTAATACGAATTACGAAACAATTCCGACCAGAATTAAATTATTATTCGTTGAATTTAACGATTTTATTATTTCTTGCTCCGATTCGTTCTCTGCGCAATTTGTCATTCAGAGTTCTCACATTCAAATTTTCAAGTAAATCTGTCCAATTTCCTTGATAAGTGACATATAATGAGTTTATTCTTCTGAAAAGTGATTAGTCTTGTTTTATCAAAAATGATCATATAAGCCGCAGGGTCTGCTATGAGTTCGTTTCTTTTTGCAACTAAATTTTTTGTCAGCAGTTGTGATGTGACAAGAAATGAATACATTCGGGAACTAATGGGGGTTACATCACCTAACTTAGATACAATAGAAGGTATGGACTTTTGAGACGAATGCCAGAGGAACGGTGGCCATTAGCCAACACTTTGCTACCTTGCACTTACCATTCCTCAATTCACTTCCTATGCTATCAAAGGGGAGTTGATTGTTTATCACCCTTACGTAGCATGTTACTATCCCCCCCCTCCCCCGGAACAAAATCGTGCAAGTTGTCTCTTCAAGATAAGGATCTTTTTCGGTCTGAAATGGGGGAAGGAAGGATACCCAAATATTGGAAAGATCGATAGAAACCTTCTCAGGGCCAAGCACTACAGCACGCGAAAATTTCATGGTAATCGGATTAATGGTATATGAACCCGAAAGAGACAAACGAAGTCGCAGAATAGATGGAAACGGTTGTTTAAGCTCCCTGTTCACGAAAAGTTGAGCCAAGAACGCTTGCACAAAAGTGTGATATTTACCTTCTACAAGTTAATGGCATATCTTTTTCATATCAAATTGTGTAGTAACACAACACGCTTTTATTATATCTTCATTAAAGTCTGCAATCGCCATTATTGGCATGAAAAGTCGTTTGCAATCAGTACAAATAAAAACATTCCACTATACGGCGGCATGTTACATGTTCATATCGTGAAATCGTCACCGACAATTCAAATTACGCTACCGAAATGCGCTGGAAAGTCTCGTCCCCCGCCATGACGAGAAAGCTTATTTATGGCTCTGAATCTGTTCTGGGTAGAATTCTCACACAACACAATCATAAAGCGTCTGGGCAACTATGATCACACCCGCGACACCAGATACAAACGCCCCAAACACCTCCTCCTCGAACCCAACACATAATATATAAATTCCTCTCCAGTTTCCAACCGGGTCAAAGATTTTAACAGTGACGTTTCGATGGCTTGCTCTGCCATCATCTTCAGACTGAAGTGTCAAATTCGGTGAGTGTAATCATTTGTATAGTCTGAGGCAAGTCTGTGCAAGCACAAAATGCCTGTGATTGGCTAGATGTTGACGCGGGAGCGAGGGCGTCTCCCATTGGTCCACTTGCTTAGTCATGCTCTAGTCTCCCGTGGCTGCGGTCACGCGGCCCGTCTCCGCTGCATCTGGGATCCCGTGACTCAGCTCCGCGTTCCTCCGGTAAAACATTGGGTTCCAAGCCAGGCTCAATTCGAATCCAGAATCTCTATTCAGTAAATTCTCACTGGACCTGATGTTTATTGCCTCCAAAATAACGCTATCCCAATAGCAATTAGCTCGGTCCAGGATACGCGTCTTATCGAAAGCTATTTTATAGCCCGTGAACAAGGCATGTTCGGCAATAGCTGACTTATTGGGTTGTTTTAATCGTAGATGTCTATTATGCTCTTTTATTCTTTCTTCTACGGTTCTGATTGTTTGTCCTATGTATTTACTGTCACCGTCGCAAGGTATTTCATAAATACCAGGAGTCTTTAGGCCTACATCGTCTTTTACATTCCTGAGCATGTCTTTGATTTTACGTTGTGTTAGAAACACCGTTTTTATATCATGCTTGGCCAGTATGCGACTAACCGGTCAACTCCTCTTTTTTCTTCTTCCTGGTTCCTTGTATTGCCCGTGAAATTTCACCAACGGTGTAACCGTTTCTTGATAAGGAACTTCGAAGGTGATCCATTTCGGCTGCCAAGTGGTCCTTATCGGATATCATTCTCGCTCTATGTGTAAGAGTGGAAAGCACAGCCCTTTTGTGAGCCGGGTGGTGGAAACTGTTAGCGTGTAGGTAAAGGTCCGTATGAGTCGGCTTACGGTACACGCTGTGTCCCAGGCGTCCATCCGGTCTTCTGTGTATCAGGATGTCGAGAAAAGGTAGCATCCCTTCCTTCTCAATCTCCATCGTGAATTTAATGTTCGGGTGGATACCGTTGAGGTGCAGTAGAAAACTCTCTAATTTTTCCTTTCCGTGTGGCCAGATGACGAAAGTGTCGTCCACATATCTGTAGAAGCACTTAGGTTTGAAAGGTGATTCACGTAATTCTCTTTCCTCAAATTCTTCCATATAGAAATTAGCTATGGCGGGCGAAAGGGGGGAGCCCATGGCCACCCCGTCTACCTGCTCATAGTATTCACCGTCGTATTGGAAATATGTGGTTGTTAGTACATGTTTGTACAGGTTGACCACATTCAAACGAAATAATTTTTCCAATAAGACGAGAGTATCGGCCACTGGTACCCTCGTGAAAGTGATACGACATCAAAACTGACCATTATATCATTGGCGTTCACTTCTAATTTGTCTAGAGTCTGGACGAATTCAGCAGAGTTCTTTACATGATGTTCACACTTGCCAATGAAAGGTGATAACTTACTGGTTAGATATTTGGCCAAGTTGTAAGTGGCTGCTCCTATTGTACTAACAATAGGGCGTAACGGGAACCCTTCCTAAACACATAATGATTGTCTATACGTAATTTACTGACCACGCTTTCTAACGGACTGTTACAGGACATGCTCGGCGATCCGAACGTGACGGAGAAGTGGATCGACGCGCACGATACCCAAGCCCAACTACTAACAATATCCTACCAAACGCATATTGCTGTCGCACAAGAGCAGTATACTAGCTTCTTGTGTCCTTCAACCCCTCTTACTATCGCTGAGGTTTTTTTCCCGGTAAGGAGATCCTTCTGGTCAAATTATCGGCCCCCTTTTTCCCTCATCCCTACGCTCTTCATTCTGTTTCTCTCACAATCTATCTCCGTGAACTACCGTATTAAAGGGTATTATGCCCTCAGGTGCGGATCAAACACAAAATCCCGATTCTTGTGTTCCAGTTAGTGTACTAACAGCACGTGCAGAGGGGGTGTAGAATATGGTAGACCCCCATGCGGGCGGTGCGTGCTTTCAGGGGGCACCGCCCTTGGGCCTTTGACCCATTTGTATAAAAAAAAATGTTCTGGGTAGACATTTAGATGGAAGTGGATTAAGTTAGTTCAAGTACAGCTCATTCTTCATTAACTGTACTGATCTGTTTTCAGCCTCCAAGTAATTAGTTCTGCCGAACCAGAAGGTTAGTACTGCTTAGTATAATTCATATAACTTAATAGGATAGACTTATGTAAAATTTAACACTTTCAATAGTAATAATTGTTTTATTTTGTAACTCACGACTGGATACGATTTCAGTTTACCGTGGCAAATATGAAGTCAAACTGGAGGATTGTAAACGGACAATATCTGAAGAAATTGTAAGAATTGTATAATACTAGAGGCAATAAAAACACTACGCTTTGCCGATGATATTGTAGTATTAGGGGAGTCGGAAGATTTGGAAGCCATAATAAATGGCATGAACGTGGTCGTGGGGAAAAAGTTCAATATGAGGATTAATAGAGGGAAAACCAAGGTAATGGAGTGTAGTATGTGAACAGTGGAATAACAAAGGGTGTTAGATTGGAAGGGATATTTTGACAGAAGTTAAGGAATTCTGCTACTTGGGAAGCGTAATAACTAGGGATGGTAGACAAAGAATAGAATAGCATAGGCAAGGAAGGCTTTCGTTAAAAAGAGGAATTTACTTACGGATAATATAGGTGTGAATATTAGGAAATTGTTGCTAAAAATGTTCGTATGGAGTGTGGCGTTATATGGGTGCGAAACTTTCACGATAGGAGTTGAGGAAAGGAAAAGAATAGAAACCTTTGAAATGTGGTGCCACAGAAGAATGATGAAAATCAGATGTGTGGATAGAATCACTAAAAAGAAAGTTCTGAGCACAATGGGGGGAAGAGCGTATAATATGGAGGACATTGACCCAGGGAAGGGATAGTTTAATAGGCCACATTTTCAGAGAGGAGTATTTTGTTAAGGTACCATTAGAGGGAATTGTGTGGGGTAAGAAAAGAAGAAAGGCAAAGGGTGGAATAAACTTGGCAGTTTAGGAAGGGTGTGGTAGTTATGCAGAAATGAAAAGGCTTGCGCAAGATAGGTGAGCATGGAGTGTTGCATCAGATCAGTCATTGGACTGAATACTACCACCACCACCACAACAACAACAACTTACATACAAAGAGAGTGAAGGGTGAAGGAAGGCCCCAGCCCCCTAAAAAGAGATGCACATATAATGTGTCGCAAAACCTAGAATTGAAAAACCCAACATCATTGGTGAAAACGAGAAGTTCAACAGGTTACTGGAGAATATCCTTGTCATTCACTTGATTTAGCAGATTGACTAGATGCAGGAAATTAAGTGCACAAAAGACTTTCCAGAGTTTCTTGTATTTACTCTTGCTTGATTAAAAAATTTAAATACATAATACACAATTCCACAAATTAGCGAAAAGAGGTAGTCTAATAAATAACGTATATTTCAACCACATATTAAAATACATTTACAATAAATTACATTTATAATAAACTTTGAGTATAAACTGTATAAAATGGTATTAAATTACAATATATTCAGAGTATAAATAACATAAAATACATTAAAACAACTCGAAACATTTTCCTTTCTAAAGTACACAATGCAAACATCTAATTCTTAATTTAATGCAATTTTAAATGATGATTTTAATATCTATTCTATTGAAGTAATAAAAAAAACCTTTGACATTCACAATTGTTTTTAAAGGATTAATTTATTATAAGTTAGCTTTTGGCAGCTATGCTGCCACTTAACATTATCCATACAGTGGACCTTGGGAAAGTTTAAATTTTTTTGTTTTCTAAACAGAAATTATTTTAAACTTGTACAAAGTACACTACAGATAATGTTAAGTCCAATTTTTTAAATATAATAGGATGAGTATGCTAATTTAACTGCCGAAAACTGAAAAAAATTAATCCTTAGAAAGTAATTATGGCTGTCAAAGGATTTTATTATTATTTCTTCAATATCAACATTAAATGCATATCTAATTATACAGCTTCTGGAGATGGAAGAGGTCCACAACTGATATTCAAAGTAAATAGTCCTGCAAAAGAAAAAGCTCAACACTTAATTTAACATGTTGGAAAATATATAGCATTTTAATCAGAGTATAAAAATCATCTTTCATGTAATTTCTCATTGTCTTTGCCCACTATCAATTTCCATAGAAGTACTTACCAACACTCAATCTTCTGGGTAGAGGCACTGGGGACAAAGCTACAATGGGATTCTCATTATTTGGTTTAATGTAGCCTCTAACAAGAGTATGAAGTTCTTCAGCATCACGAAAAAGTTTACGAGGCAGCCAGGGCCCCTCCTCATCTGCAAAAATTCACAGAAATAAGTTGGAATCGCTGTGGTAACATGGCAATCAGAAATAAAATTTAATTAATGTAATAGAAACTTTTAAAGTTTATATTTTACAGAAAGTTTAACAAAGACATTTTTTGGATAAGTAAAGTTTAATAATGGAACCAGTGGTTTATTTGTATGTTCTCAATTTTCAAGAATCTACTCTATAGTTTGCTATAAGCTAACATCAGAAAGACTTACCATTATCATTTTCAAAACTATCATAGAATTGCAGCAGACTGTTTGAGTTTGTCTCCATTTTATCACCATTGTTTATGAACACATCATCTTCATAGTCACTGCAACCAACTGAATAATCTGAAGTTCTGTCAGACTTCACATCCGAAGTGTCTTTGTAAATAGTAAAATTGTTACATGGGGACCCAGAATATCTTATGATTTTTTTATGACTGGATTGAGCAGATCCAGAAATATTCAGTTCTTTAAATGGGCTACGTGTGTTGCTCAGAATTCTTTTACCAGTGGGTTGTTGTGGAGATTGGCATGTTTCCCATTCTTTTAATGGAGAACACACAAAACTTGGAACCCTTTTACAGCCGAACCGAGAAGTTGGAGTACTCGTCAATGCACTCAATGGGGAGATGTTTACAATTGGACTCTTTTCACAGCCAAATTGTGGAGATTGAAGATATTTAATGTTATCATTTGTTATTTTATTTGTCACATCGGACAGGAACCTTCTTTGGTGTGTAGCACTTTTAGCTCTCTGTCTGCCTACAAAATTAAATTTGTAAAAATAACATTTTAGTGGTATTTAAAGTTAGGTATACTGGCTTAAATCAATTTAAATAAGATCTCTATTAAATTAGAGGCATCCCACTCCAACCAGCCATGTTAGAAAAGTACAGGGGAAATAAGTAGATGGTACGTTGAAATCTAGACAGTGATAGAACAGGTCAAATTATTTACTTAAGAACCACAAGTAGTTCTCTAAAAGTGAACAATTTGTGGGGTTTATCATCATATCTGCTGTAATATTTTTCCCCTGGGCTTCTGAAATTTGGGAGGTTTGAAAGGAACACACTGTTTATTTTTCCTGCAATTAAACCTCAATTTCTATACGGTAATTAGTTTTTATGCCAACTGTCCTGAAAGTTTGAGCACATGTTCAAGAGTTACTGTCAATACAATGGTACACATTTACTTAATACGACAAGCAGTAAATGAAAATCTTAAACTACTGTCAAATATAGTCGACATTATCTTCGAATATATACCAAGCAAAGCAAACCTTCATACAAGCTAATTCTGTAACGTGCTGCTGTATTCTTTTTCTCATTGAGCAGTAGTGCTGTTAATTTACGATCTTGAATGACTGTTGAAAATAAAAATATTATATATATAAAATTGAAGTAGCTAAAAAGTCCTCAAACTAAGTAGTTTACAATCTATATTGCAAACACGAACAGTATTATTCAAATATGATATGAAGAAAATATACAAGTTTATTAATTCATCATCAGATGAAACGTTTTGTATGGTTTGTAATATAGATTATACTTATTTTTTCTGACTTGGTGACTACTTTCTTATACAATTTTTTTTAAAAAAAGTCTCATTTTAAAGTAATATATACATAATTAGCTGATTTAAGAATTCACACACACCTGGTGTTGCATAATCAACAGAATTCAAGCTTTGTATTTTAATTTGTACTTTCGGCGTAGCGATGGTAAAGATACTATACATTTCCTGGTCCATTCTAATGAAACTGAATTCGATCTAGTCAAGAGTAAAGCTCGTTAAATACAGACAAAAATATCTAGGCAATGTTAACGTCTGTTAACGCAGGCGTCGATGGACTGAAAACCTTCTGCCCAGGTTAACCCTTGCGTGACACGTGATGAGGAAGTAAACTGCCCAATCTATCAATCCAAACATTATGAGCTTTAAATTCGCCGTCGATTGTACAAAATTTCAAGTAAGTGACTTTTCAGCCCTTGCGTTCTCTAGAGGAGAAACAAGGCCTATTCTAAATTAATTCATGTATTCAGCATTGAGAAAATTAAAATTAACATCGAGATCGGGACACAACAATCAACGCAGGATTTTGTGAAATAACCCGCGATCAGTATCATTGTTAGATAAAATCTAACATTTTTAAATTTTTGGGCACCTTGCTAAATGGGCATGTTGTATATTGAAGCGATGCTAGTTATGCCTGATCATACCTCACCGCAGTTTCCCTGGAAATAACTGTATTCCTACCGCGCGGTGTCGATATGTTAATTGAAATCTAACACGATACCGATCGCGTCGCTTGAAATTGCGGATCTTAATTGCGTTCGTGCTTTTATTGCACGCTGGAATTTAAACTGTGGTTTTGTATCGTGTGTTGCTGCGCAATTGTTGCATAACGTCTCACCTGTGGTCTTACAAAAAAGAACAACATTTACAAGCGCTTTGGGAGAAGGTCGGATGAAGAAGGAAGTGAACAAGAGGGAGAATCGGATCAACCTTCTTCGAATGAAGAAGAGAATGGATCATCTGATCACAGTTCCCACAGGACCGATACGGGCGAAACAAATTCCGAATATGTAGAAGCAGGGTTGCACAAACGGTCATCGCGAGTGATTTTTAAGTCGATCTCGAGAAACAATTTACCGATATAGATCTACTTTTAAAAACAATCATTTATTACACTAATAGCCTGTTTTCTTGAATATCTATAACAGGCCTTATTTTCATATCTTACAAGATTTGTGTTACAGATTTCTTCTATTTTTTTATAAATATTTATTTTTTAACAATAATAAAACTAATCAACTAAAACTAAAGACAGAAGGGTATAGGTTGAAGGGTGCGTGGGAGTAGGAGGATGAAGGGAAAGTGCTGTGAGATCACAGCTGGCGGAATATGGAAGGGAAGAAAGAGCGGGCGCTCTAATATGAAGGGAGAGGAAAACTATTGTGGGGAGCAGAGATGTTGCTCCACACGCAGCAGCATCGCTGACAGAGACTTGGCAACGCTGCACCTTCCCCCACTCTGGCAACAGGCCTAGTGGGGTGCAATCCGCCTCTCGCTCGTTCACTTACTCAGCTCTCTTGAGACGGACTGGTCGCCCTCTCATGAATAAAGCAAACTAACGCCACGTGGTCGTCGCTCGTTATTGGACACCCTCGCTCCCAAACTATGTTAAGTCATAGCTGCTTCCATCCTTCTTTTACATTAAATACAATTTATAGACTGAGATTTTTTAACACATTTTTTATAATACTTATATATATACATCAAATATGGAAGTATATTTTTGCAGGGGGTCTGTAGAGCAGACTGTGTATTATGCAGACGCTCTCCCTGCATAAGTTCTACCAGTAAAGATGCGTGGAGACGCAGGAGGTCAGCCATTGCTCTATTCTTGTCTCCTGGGCTTCCTTTTGGAGGCAGGAGACAGTCTTTCAATGTTTTCGCTTCCTCCCCCCTTCCTGCGTCTCCACTTCTCAAGCACAGGCTGTACTTCCAGCTCCGGAATTCCGGTTTCCCTCATTTTCCGGTGTCCAGGATATGAGGGTTTAAGCTGGATTCGTCAAGTGTATTTTTTTTCATTTCTACCGCCAAATTGATACGAAAATGTCGGGAATGTTTATTCTTGTCTGTTCATATCTGTTTTTCTCTCCGGTTCCTGGGATTACCGGTCCAGGAGAGTGGTGTTGTCAGTCACAACATCTTTGAGGGACCCAAAGTAGTGTCGAATTGTTTCACAGATTTTGTTTTAGTTGATCCTCAATTAGGTCAGAATAATACCCAGATCACAGTCTTTTATCGTAACAATCCCCTGCTTGCGGCGAAAGGCGGCGTTTGCAGAGGAACGCGCGGTACTTGACAAAGAAATTCCGCGACGCGCGACGTTTTTGATTCCCGCCGATTTTTCTATTATCATCGGGCGGCGTGTTTGGCGGCACGCTTACAAACAAACCATTCGTTAGTTAGGTACTTGAGAACTTTCGAGACTTCGTCAGCGCTGATATAAATGTTGCGCCTGTGGGAGTAGGAGACAGTTTTGTGACATTGTGTCGAGCTAATGACGATTTCCCTTCGTTTTTCTCATTCCATTGCATTATCCGTCAACAAGTTTTGTGTTCCAAAGTTCTAAACATGGAGGAGATTAGAGGAATTGCAATAAAAATGGTGAATTCCATCCGTGCCCATAGCTTGCAACGAAAGCTCATCAAATTGCAGATGGAAGATAGTGAATCTGCTGAACACACTGATTTAGTTCTTCACACGGACGTCAGGTGGTTGAGTCGCGACAAATTACTAGAATGGTTTTAAGAATTATTGCCAGAAATAATAGCTTTTCTGGACCAAAGAGGTAATGAAACTCAGATGCTAAAAACGATGTAGCATTTTTGGCAGACATCACAATGCATTTAAACATCATTAGGTCAGAATAAGCTTCAACGTAAAGGAAAATCCATTATTGAGATGATTAGCGCAATAAACGCATTCAAAATTAAATTGCAACTTATGATAGATCAGCTGAAAAGAAATTATCTAAAACATTTTCCGTCTTTGAAAGCAAGGATTCCTCAGCCGAATTTTAATATTTATGGGGAAAATTATTAAATATTTTTGGCGAATTCGAAACACGTTTTATGATTTCAGTAAATTGGCAAGTATTGCATCTTTTATGAGTTATCCTTTTTCGTGTATAACATTGAGGAATGTGTTACAGAAATAGCAAGTCAGTTTAACGTGGACTCATCTTCTGTTGAAAATGACGTGTAGATTATATCAGATATACATCTTAAAGCCACAGCATCTGATACTAAATTGTGGTCTTTTATATCTGAAGATCCGAATCGCCCTTCAGTTGACGGCAATGTTTGGGTCAACTTATCTGTACGAGTCTGCATTTTCTGAAGTGAAAATAATCAAGACTAAATATCGCAATCGACGAACTGACGAGCATATGTCTTCATGCTTGCGATTAGCACTCGGTAATTACGCGCCATCTTATGAAAAGTATGCTGAAGACATGTAGTGCCACGCTTCAACATCAAAAGTCATTCTTTAGTTGAGTTTAGAAACTAGAGCTTGTTTGTTTTGTAACAACCAATAAACTCGCAATTTTGTTTAAGTACTTTTAGTTAGAGCCTACCTTCATCAAAAAATATATATTGTGGAAAACTAATTTTTGCCGTTCTTACTAATTCTACGTGAATTGATGGCCATGAAATTACGCAACGTCCCTATATATAATATACTTACACCTGCGCCACTATATACGCTTCCTACCTAGACCACAATCCTGCATCACATATACTTGCAGACTCTCAGAGTCGATCGATCGGAGTCTAACAATATCGAGGTAGTTCAAGTATGAGCATGAATTGGAGGGTCTATCACAACCGAGATCACCACAACGCAGTGCTGCAAGCGGTCCATCATACACCGGAAAAGGCGGAACCGAGTGGTTAGTGCGTGAAGCAAGCAAAGAACCGGGTACAACCGCGCCTAAAAACTTAATTACGAAATGCCTGAGTGTCGCAAGACATTAGAAAACAATTTTCTATTGCTGGAAACTGATTTTCGCTGATAAGATTGTTGCACACATTACGAATTTTACAAATAAACAACTAGATAAAACCAGAGGCATTGTTAACAATACGAGAAAAGTCAATAACAAAATTAAATGGCTGTTATATCTATATTCTATAGAATCTAACACGATATTAATGGCGTGACTTTCAGAGACGATACCGATCGCCGCTAAGTTGCCATAACCCATTAATTAATTCTCACATGGAAAGAAAAGCAGCTCAATCTCGTTTACAAAATGTACGTTGTTAAATGAGACAGAATATAGAATAAGGTGGGGAACTGATTCCAAGGGTAGCGAGCTGCAATTATCTGGGGATATATTTCAACAACAGACTTGGGTGGGGAGGAACAGGTGAATTTCACGGCCCGAAAAGCGTGGAATTCCTTACATTTCATTACGAGGAAATTAAAAAAGGGAAGTTCAAAATCAAAGGACGTGGCACATTTATCCTTAGTTAAACCAATTTTGTTGGGATCTCTATAGAAAAAAATCAAATAGAATCATTAGAGAAAGTTCAGAAAAGGGCTGCTGATTTTGTGCGAGTAGGGCCGGTCATAGGAATGAAAAAGTAAAACAACTTGGTTGGGAGGGGTTAAGCAAAGCTGCATTTACTATTCAACGCTTATACGGGGCAAAAACCATGGATTGGAATTAGCTCGAAAACGCAAAAGCCCAGTAATATAGGTATATGGGATGAGCAATTCAAAGTGAAATGTAGAAAGCAAAAAACAGATGTTGGCAAATTCTCATTCCTAAATAGAACCATCAACGACTGGAATAATTTACCTGTGGGAAAATCAATTCAGGACAAATCTCAAACAAACGTGTGAAGTGAAGTGGATATTTTGAATAATATAAATGTATATTCGAATTTAAAAATTAAAGTGAAGTGTTAAGATAATGTAATTGTTGTATGGTTTGTCATTCTTTTTTCAGGGCTATAGAAATTTTAAAGGACTTTGATTATTTTTCTTTATGTTAGGAATAATTATGTTTAAGAATTTTCATTTTGTACCTGCCACCCGACTTGCGCCCAATTATAGACACAATAAATACAGAACAAGAATATAGGCAACCCGCATATACATTAGAGATCTCGTTACGCTATATAGCACGATACTTTATACATAAATGTTTTTCACTTTTTCACAACATAGATTTGGTATATTTATTTTTTTAAAAGATTATGGGCAGCTTCGGGCTTTGACGTACACAAATTCGGTCAAATTCAGACCAGTAATTTGGACGTCTATATCTGTGACATGCATTCTGACAAGCTGACAAAGGTTTCTAGATAGATAGATTATCATTCTTAAAATTTCGTTTTCATACTTATCAACGAATATTCCATAGCTCATTTCACTTTAACTGACATTTTAACGAGAACAAAGTTATATGTTAACTAATTTTGTAATTGTTTACAACAATAATTTTGTAATGGTATGACGTGTATTACTGTTATAGCGTAGAAATTATTTTAGTCTTGATAGTGCAAATGATTTCAAAGACCGAGCTGGCAGTTAAAGGTAATAAATAAATAAATAAATATTTCGATTAAACGACGGAAACCCCCAACGCAAATGGCGACCATGCATCTATATTATTTTTATTTCTCTTTTATTTTAGTATTAGCATTAAAACCACAATAGTAAAGAGGTGTATTAATGACCATTTCGACGTAAATCCACAAAGAAGCGTGAAACGGCGCCTTTGTGTGTTACAATGACAGAACAAGGCCGCCAGGAGCGCGTGTTTAGGGTACAGACGGGCGATCTAATCGAGATCAGATTCAAAGAGTGAGTGATCATTGTTTCGGAAGGAAAGAGCGGTAGATCTTTTGGATCATTACGCTCCTGTGATCCGAGAGCGCTACTAGCTGTTTGAATCACTCACTCATGAATCAGATCGCGCGAACTGAGATCGCAGAGCTACTGGATCGCTAACTCATGAATCAGAATTTTTTTCTTTCTGGATAAGCTTTCTTGGGGCGATAAATAAAGTGGCATATGCACAAAATATTGCAACTGAACGTTAATACGATTCTCAGTTACCTTACTGTTCAGAATAAAATCGTATAAATCCATTGGGTAATGTATTGGCCCACGTATTCTCGCTAAATGTTATCCTATACGTTTCACTTTAACCTCTCAAGATCGCTTCACTCTTTACTGTGCTTTTATTAACATTAATAATTCACTTCATTTTCTCACATCCGTGTGGAATTTGGATCATGTCATTTATTAAAATAATTCATAATAATAGTACAACGGACGTATGTAAAATACAAGCATATATATGAATATTTCCAGTAATCTTGTTCCTCTTTGAAACATTATCCGAATCCATTAGTGACCACCCAACACCTCAATTATGACAATAAAGTTCCTGTAACAGTCATTTCTTTTATTTTTATAATTATTTATTAATTAATAAATACGAAGAATATGTAAATATTATCTTTAGTTCTACTGTCCAAGACGGGCCTCGTATTTCCTCCATTGTCTCTGTAATTTACCTTAGTCCACCAGCTCTTGATTTCCAATCTCATAATCTCATTCTTAACGCAGTCCATCCAACGGAGTATTCGGCGTCCCACTCTTCTTTTTCCATCTAAGTTGCACGCTAGGATTCTTTTTGGTACCTCATTCTCCTTCATTCCCTTAATATGGCCCACCCATCTCAACCTGGAAACATTTATTACTTGTATAATAACTTGATTTCCACATATCTCCTACTTTGACTTTTTCTAATGTGCCTAGCCTCAGCTTATCAGTTTCCGTAAGAGACCAAGACTCAGATCCAAACATTAATGTATATACAATACAATACACATTTGTTTTTACGAGATTGTAATCTTGATTAAAATTGTCTTTAGAGACCATAATAACTTCTATTAGCTAGTTGAATTTATAGCACGGAACTCGAATAATAAAAATAATGATGAAGAATTTTGACCAACAAGACAAAAACCAAAACTTATTGTGGCAATACTCCTTGGAAAGAAACTTCCGTCGGCTTACCAGCAGGATAGCTGCCCAAGTAATTGAAGGAACACTCGAATCTTCCTCCCACGTGGTTTCTCTCGTTAGTTCCGCCGAAACATTTCTCCATCCCGTCACCAGCAAGGAATATTCTATCTTACATTTTGCAAATTTTTTGCCAGTTCCCCTCCCCTCTTCCTTATTTATTGCGGCTCCCCTGATTGGCGGAGACCGGACTCAGCATTCCTCAGCCAAATCTGTTAAACGTTTCCTGGTTGGCAGCTGAGTTTCCGGGAACTGTGGTATCTTTAGATGGAAGCATCTTCCTAGAATTTTAACTGTTCCTGACCATGTTTGTTCCAGCCGCATATTTAGCACAAAAATAAAGATAAAATTTAGAAAACAGTATAATAATTAAATAAATGGAGCAACGACGCATCTTCACCAGCACACACTCGACGTCATTAAGTCGTGGATATAAAAAACAAATTACCCTAAATAAACAGAGATGTGCGCTATAAAGTTTTCTACTGTTTTTCTCAGATACATTATTTTAAAGTTGTCAATTATAATATGTGTTGCTGGTGTATCCTTTTTGCCAACTCCCATATTCTTAGTTTTTTGCTAATTGTCTTTAAGATCCATTCCATCACCAGCACATTTTTTGGCTTCAAGGGCTTTTCGCATGGTTAATTCCGATCTTGTTATGACATCAATATCATCCGCAAATGATAGTAATTGAAATGATTTATAAAATATTGTTCCTCTTGTTTGTATCTTTGCTTCCTGAATAACCTTTTCAAGGGCTATATCGAACAATAAACACGCTAGGGAATCGCCTTGCCTTAAGAGGAATTGAGATTCCTGTTACTTTCGTTCACGAAAGTAGCATTCTGTAACGTTGTCCGTAGGTTCCCTCCACAACTGTGGTATGATGGCAAATGGCATAGATGGGTGGGTGGGTTCCGTGTAACCAGTCTCTAAAATGTGAGCAGTAGGTCTGTGTCGCCCAACACTTATCCTCATCTACGACAGATTCAAAATACAACTCGTACGCGTTTTTGACGATCGGAGAAATGGGATGTCTTTGAGATTTAGTCGTAAACTCACCACACAGATAACAAAAAAGATTTGGTGAATTAACACACTTCCTATACATCGCTTATTTTACCTACCCCCAAGTGGCTATCTGCCCCCCTCTCCCCTCTCTACTCCCACCACTTCACAATAATATTCCTAAAATAGCAGAATATGTTAACGCCCCGACAGCAAAAAAAAAGCGTTTCCAGAAGAAAGTTTAGGTGATAGGTTTCCGCCATTGTAATCAGGGCAATGAATAACATAACCCCGGTATATTATTTAATTCTTGGTCAACACATGATTAACTGGTATCGAAAACGTCACAATATAAACCTCCCCAGTATCTCGAGAGAGTCAAAAATAAAACTCCCCTCCCCCCACTTATAGGATGAATTTTTACTTAAAATTGCACATTAAAGGTCATAATGTAACACAGCCAGTGGTGGCTTGTGAGTATTTAAAGTAATGTGCTACATCACCCCAAGGAACAATTTTTACGAGGATAATTTCCGTTGCGTAAGATATTAATAATACTGCAATAACTACAGGTTGCTCCACGACCCGTAATATGCTACGTATCTAATTTCGTCTACGTAACGTGTAATAGAAACGATTTTTCAAAATTGTGAATATATAAAATCAAATTGGCGCAAATTCCTGACACAAAAATATTTGTACTTCTTACATATTTAAAATAAAGAAAGTTAATTTTAGGAAGAAGCCACATATAATGGCAATATTGTATGCAGGATCGTGAGGTAATTTTCTCAGAATTATGGATGTCTTCGAAGTGCCCTCTGTTAAACGTGTTTTATTTTCATAACCTTTGATTAATTCAAATAAACCACAAGCCCACAAACGGTAATATTTTTATTAATTCGTCAAAAACATTTAAAACTGTAGCCTGATGAGGCAGTTCGGCGCCCTGTTCTTTATAACTCATAAAATTCCCTGTTTGTGGACGGGCAGGGAAAAGAAGAGGAAATACTGCGCATGCTCCAGACAGAATTCTCGAGCTGTAAAGAATGTAGCCCAGATATATGCGGAAGGGAGGCGCGCTGGTAAGCGGACAGTTTCAAGTCTTCGAAATCGAAGCAGAAATTCACACTCTTAAAATATGATTATTTTCAATTTTCTTAAAATTACGAAACAAATAATTCTTCCTAAATTAATTAACGTGCTGTAACACATGAGCACATATGTACCAGCCGCCACTCAACACAGCGACTCGCATTACACCGGTTTCGACTCCAAATTCGATAGTTTCCTTGTTATTTTCATATGACTCATTTCCAACCTCACATTCTGGAAGGGGAGGAAATTATACACAATTATTAACACTGTAAAAGAATTTTTTCGACTTACATATCAGTCCTTATTATTAATTCCACTAATTCCACCTCCTCTCCCTACGGGTGGTAGCCATGTCTTACCTCTAAAGTGTTTGGTTTTGAGTTGCGAGGAATATGGAAACAAAATTTGATCAAAATTGTTCATTCCTTTATTACGCATTAACCCCATTCCATCCCCCTGTTAGGGGATGAACCGCAAATTTAATTCGAATTCTAAATGTCAGAATCAATATCAAAGATTTCCATACCAAACTTGCGTGTTTTATTTTCATATAACGTCCCCTAAACCCCCACGAGGAATGGGGTCGAAATTATATGCAAACAAATTTAATTGACCCTAAAAATATATACTAGAAGGAAATAACAGGTGGATTCCCACCCCCTGCTTAAGTGGAGGTAGCCAGGTATAATTGTTTTCGATAACTTTGGTGGGCAATGCTGGCCAGGGATGATATTTATGTGAAAACATAAATACTTTTGTAATTTGAAGTTGGTAGTACTTTTGTAAAATGTTAGGTTGGGAGAAATGTCATTGTAGGAGCAGTAGAGATAAGAAGGAGAGAGCGGGCGGGTCGCTGGAATTGTTGGATCTGAATGTTGTGCTGTATGAAGTAAAGCCGTTACAATGTTTATACACAGTTTTTAATTTGATTTGGCCATCACATTTATTAAAATTTTTATTATTATTTTCGTAATATACGCATCTACTGCCGCAATATTCAAGCTCAAAAGTGGCGCTTTTGAAACGACTCCGACGAACGACAGGCTTATACAAAAAAAGCCCGTATCTCTTCCCAAAATGTTTATTTGGAACTGAAGTTTTGCAGATGTTCACATAAGGCTTCATAGTACAAACTGTCAAAATTTCATCTAAATGGAAATGGTCGCGCGGGGATCGTTCCTCAAATTACAACACTTGTCAAATGGAGTGACCCAAATGAATAAAAACTATTTCGTCCTGGAATCCATCCAAGGACATTTACAACCAAACTTTTGCAATTGCTTGCATCAACTGGCATCCTGTCACTCATAATGCATGTGATGACTTGCCTCGTCCTCTAAAAAATGCCAATTTTATGTATGTGGAGATTTATTTATACGGAAGCAGTTAATCATATCTCTTGAATTAGTACTTCATCATTAATGAATTAACTAATTGAAAGTTACTTTTATTTTATGTAACAGTTTTGGGCTGGATAGGTCATTTTACAGAATCCAAGTACCCTTCCTATAAATGGATTAAAAATGGTTAAGAAGGGTCATGGCAGATAAAAATATGGTAAGACAATCTCAGATCCCAAGATTTTAGTAGCCATTTTTCATGGAAATCTGGTCAAGACATGTAATTAGTCGTGGTATTGAAGTAGGAGGTGGAGGTAATAAGAATATTGAGATTTCTGGGGGTATGGACTTATTTCTCATTGGCCTGTATTATTTAGACTTCCAAGATGTGGGTGCAACATTGGTTAACCAAGATGTCTAAATGATCTGTAGGGTGGACAGAAATTGAGAGATGTGGTAGAAGGGCAGAAATAAAGACAGTACTTGCTCAATGGTAAAAAGTGTCAATTGTTTTGTTTTTTGTTATTAATAATAGTAATTATTAATGACTTTTTATTTAATTTTACCCTCCTGTATTAATCATTTGTGGTTCCTGGGTACATTAATTATTAATGATAAAATTTTCAATATTATAAAGTGAAAGAAACAATTTTTATTAAATTAAATTAGATCAATTTGAATTAGAAATATAAAAAATACATTTATTTACAATAGGATGCTTATTGCAATGGGATGTTTGCGAATCCCAAACTCAGGCCTTGTCCAAGGACTGATCTGCCATTTCTCAAGTGGTACTGATTTGTGTTTCTCTTTCTGGCTATCGATATCATCAATCAGATATTAATTAAATATTAACCAAACATGATCATTACTTGCTTGCCGTTGGCCTGGCAAGCAGCCTACCTGCTTCCTAATAACTATCATCTATATACGAAATTAATAAAAGATATGGGGAAATTGTTTTTATATAAATATATGCGTGGGGTGCAAACACAAACCACACATTGAATAAACAGTATTAAATAAATGGTTATTATTTTATTAAGACTAGTATCCAGTAAAGAGATAAAGTAAAAATACCATCCAGATAAATTATTACAGATGTTGAAGCAAGTCATCAAAACATTGCAATAAAATTCGGGTAGAAACCTAAGAGTTGTTTCTACATCATGTACAGCAGGAATCCACTTTCTTGATTAATATTTATTGTTTCCAATCTATGAATGTATGCACCCCTACCTGTAAATATCAAATAATATCAGAATATATAAGATGTGGTTATGCGACTTTCTGTTGCTTCACTTGGAGATACTAAACAATGTTCAGCAACAACAGAATAACTAGTGGCTTGTGAGATTACAAGTTATGTGGTCCAACACCCCTCAAAATATACTTTAAGAGGATAATTATGTAAGACATTAATAATATTACAACAGTGATAGTTTTATCAATACTTTGCAGTTCATAAAATTTTACATTTGGGAAGCAAAGTCTTTAAAACGAAACTTGATACACTTTTGTAACACAAAGGTATTTTTTCCTTTGTACATATTTGAAATAAGTTTAGGAATAAGCCACACATGTTGACAGTATTTTATGAAGGATCCTGCAGTTTGATGAATGTCTTCTAAATGCAACCTCTTAAATGTTTTCTATATTTAAAATAACCTTCAACTGTGATTTTTTTTTAAACTATACAAAATTTAGAAATTCTATTTTTGTTTTTAAAATGTACACTATTTTAAATTAAGATTTCTAATTATGAGATGGTTCCAATTTATTTTTATTTCTGTGCGTGAATCGCCCACTAATGGCGTCCCAAACAACACAGCTACCAGACATTGTAGCTCAAGGGAGAATCAGTTAGTGGACACAATGGGTGAAGCATTGTTATATTGTGCATGCATATTTGTCATTCCAGATAGAAGTCTGAAGTAGAATCAGTATAGCACAGATGTGGAGGAAGTGCACTGGGAAGCTGGCAGTTCAAAGACTTTGTAATCAATAAGAAATTCAGACTTAAAAAATATCATTATTACATAGGTTCTTTAAATTATGAAACAAATAATTTACCTAAATTAATTAATGTGCTGTAGCTCATGAGAACATATGCACCAGCCGCCACTGAAAATAACCTTTGTAAGCAATAAAAATGTTGGATTCATCCCATTAAATTTTATTAAAAACAATATCAATTGTGCACAATCAGGTATTTACATGACATTTACAAAATAAAAGTCAAGACTTACAAACAGTAAGTCTTTGATCAGAAAGCGTACAAACATACGAGGAATGTTTCTTATTTGTACTACAATACAGAAATTAATTCAATTAAAACAGAAAAGTTAATTATATCTGAACAAAAAGACTTAATTTTCCTTAATGTGATTGATTTAAAAAAATTAAAAAATATAAATGATTTACATTCTCACATAAAAGGTTTGTAAATAATTTACATAAAATAAATGAGAATCTTCATATTTCATAATAATAAAATACTTCACACGTTACAATCATTATCAAGATGAATAAGTGTACTTTAATACACTTCTGGAAATATAATATTTCTTAATGAAATATTAGCAATTCATCAATATTTGAAAGGAATGTAGTTTATCTTTGGTAGACTATAAATTAAATGAGTACATTATTATGCTTAAATAAGTGGTACAGAATTATTTATTTTGATACTTCATAGATCTCACAATAGTTTTGTAATTCTGTACGGAAGAGGTAAAAGTCACATTGTTTTAAAAGACAAAATATATGGACAGTTATGCTAATTTGGTTAAACACATTTATCTATTGCAAAAGAAATTACTACTACACAGTGTATAGTAAAATTACATTTCCATGTTTTTATAGAGTTGATTATCAAATATTGGCACTTCCCCAAAAAAGAATAATGCCAACCACTTCCCGTACAACAATTATCTCTAATTTCTATGTATTTATATGCACTAATGATTGGTCAAGTGTTTTAAAGACAATTTTTAAAAACATTTTCATGTTTCTGAGCAAATGACTAATGGTACTTTGATCACACTGCTTTGTGTGCAAAAGCAATCAAATTAATTTAAGAAGAAGTAATCTTGTCATTTTTAAAGTTCTTTCAGTTTGTTTGAATTGGCTTCACAAAAGGAGTAAACTATTACTAATTATATAATCATGAATACAGTTAAATAATTGAAATAAAGTTTATAAATTTGAATTATACGAAATACTACTTAGTCAAATTATTGAATTATTTATTTTTTCAATTTATTCATGTTTTACCTAGTAAAATTATGAAGTGTGTGTCCTGTTTCATCAGAATCAGTGCCAATAATTGTTATGAAGAATAAAATAAACTATTTGAAACATTTTAGAAATATAACTTGGACATCAGGTAGGATTATATACAAATATCACCAATTTATCATGATTATCATAGATATAGTAACAATTTCTCTGCAAATATTTGGTGACATGGATATGAATTCATAATATTTCCCCAATTCTCAATAGCAGACCATGAAGTTTTCAAATAAAATGAGCATGTGGCTCATTCTATAACCTAAGTTATATAGTTGGTAACATTGCACTCAAAAAATTATTGTAACATAAGTATTGTGAAATTTAGTACTATCAAATATTTAAAAGCGAAGGTATTCAAATCAATTAATCCAAACAATAACTTTCAAGTAAATTCTGTGTGTTGTCTGGTTTACAAAAGAAAGGAATCTTTCTAAAACAACAAATCCACTTCATCTTAGTTATTTGAGATTTCAATTTGATCTAGGTAATTCCAAATAATAAATATATAATTACAACACAAAGTAAACAAAAGGCACTTGGAATACTATAATCAACATGTTGGGAGTGGAAACAACTATCGTATATCTCAGCACAAGCTGGAATACGTCATTATATCAATAGGTTATAAAAGTATTAATATTTGCTGCAGATATGGAAACAAACATAAATTTGATTTCAACATGAGGAAATTTGTTCATCTTATATTCTGACAGATTCATGAAAAAATATATTAAATAAAGAACATATTCTCTGAGCCAATAATTAGTATAAGGGCATTAATTAGATAATGAACTCATACAATTATACATACAATAGACAGACAGTGATAAGGAATGTAAAAAAGACTTTAGATGGCAAAATTAAAATGTTAATATATATTGACAGGAAAATAGCAATGAAATAAGGGTTTTATGTGGGAGTAAAATGAGATTTTTTACATACATTTTATGAAAACAGAAAGACGGGACACAGGAGGTAACTAAAATTAAAGTTTAAGTAAGAACATTACAAAATCAAACACTGGTACTGAACACTTATTGAACAATTATATCATTATATGCATTGATTCCAAAAATAAAACCTAGTATTTAAGTATTTATCACAACTTTTTAAAACATGGTTTTCATCTTGATGAAAGAGAACTGTACTTCCAGTGACCGTAAAACATGCAAAGTTCATTGAATCAAAAAATACTGTTGCGAATACTTTAACTTAGATATAAACCTGAAAATTATCACATTATCCTGAAAAAACAAATTTGTGTAAAGCCATGTATAATGTAAAATAGGTATGTTACATAACAAAGTGAACAGTGTAAACTGACGAATGTTGTTGCTGTACTGATAAATATCTAAAAATATTATTATAATCCTTTCTTTTTTGAAATGGCTATTCTTAACTATAAAATTTGTAATGAAAATAAATTATTTTGACACTGACACTTAATATGTGATCCATTTATGTTGTAATGTTATGACAAGGACATTTGAAAAACAAACCATCTGACTCTTTAGGCTAATAAGAAGCATACACAGAGCAATAAAATAAATAACAAATGTGCATATTTTTTATGAATACAGAAATAAATCATATTGGAATTATAAATGGATATTTATTATTTAGTATTAAATAGAAAATAAACTTTATCTTGCTCTTAGTATGCTTACAAGAACATAAATTGCCATTATCAAATATGGTAAAGCTAAATATAGAATGACAAGCATTCAAGTAATTGATAAAATAATAGTCCAGTAATGATTGATTGGTTTGATAGTAAAATACTTCTGGCAAAATTTTTTCTTAGTGAACAATGAACACAATAAAAATATAAACCATTAATTGATTAGGCAATTAGTAAAATGATTCATCATTACAATAAAACATCAAGATAGCACACATATTTCCAATGAAAACCACACTCATGAGTATTAATATATTTTACTCTGTTCATCCATGAGAGTTTTTGTGAAGAGAAGTGTCAATGCTGTTGCATATTTGCAATTCGATACTCTTTTTAACTTGTCCCAGTTTAACTATTTCTCTTTGTATCGCAACTTTCATTGGTTTATAATAGTATATTTTGAACAATGATAAAATCTTTCATTATTATCCTGAAATGATTATATAATTTATTTTCTGAGTGTAAATTAAGTAAATTAAGTGATGTTAAATGTAAATATTCATTATGTATAAAAGTTTAAGGCATTTCTTTCTTTACTTATAGTTTCAAATAGTTCCACAGTAAGTTCATTTTGTTATGAGCTACACTTATACTCATGTATTTTTAAAATAAATGTGAGCAGATTAAAAAGAAAATGTTGAGAAGAAATAAACATAAAGTCACACAAAATGCATTTGTGTACAGTCTTATTACAAATATGTCACAGCCTCACAAGTATCCTAATATCTAAACATTACAATGCCATCATGACCACCTAACAACAGCTGATGCAAACACTAATATCACAGTTGGTACAAAGGAAGTTGATGGGGCCGAACAAGTTAGTTCATCCCTATGATAGGTATCAAAATGCAGTGGTGTCAGGTCAGTATTACAATGATCTCCAACTGCTTTCAGTTTTTCCTAAAAAATGAAGCATCACAATGAGTCCAAAAAATTGTAATACAAATGTGAAAAAGGCATTTTGATTCAAGATTAAATTATAATACTTGAAGGATTGATGACAATAAATTCATATTTGCTGAAACATGTCCTATTATTAAACACTTGCATTTACCAATATTGAACAAATTTTTAAATAAAATAGACATCTGAGAGAATATTTAATATAATTTATGCTGTACTTTGATAGAATTAATTACAATTTATTAATTTTTTTTATTACACTACAAAATAGTAGAGCCGACCTCCTGTTCTCTAGTGGCTAGTCGCTGCCTTGCACCACAGAGGTCCCAGGTTTGAATCCTGACATGGGCTTGGACGTTTGTGTCCTCTGAGAACCCATACTATGAAACCCCTACATGGATATAAGTCCCCCTAATCATGCTCGGTCACTAATAACCTTGCAGAAGGTGCGACTAAAAACTTTTTTAAAAAAATAATAGAGAGTATGTGTAATATAGTTACACTAAATGTTGATTACTGACCAAAAAAGAATTAATTATTTTTCCAAAGATACCCATGAGTATCAAAGCTTGAGATTGTCACTGAGTGGCTGGCTATCAGGCTTTTCAGACACTCTTGTACTTCAGGTATCACACTAATTACCATAAAAATTTGCGCACCACCAAGGAATTATAGGATCATCACAAAACATGGTAGGAAGATGTGTGTCAGGTAAATATGGAAATGATTACAAATATAGTGCAATTGTGCATTGAATAATTCCACCAGAGAGCATCGAAATGTGATCTCAGTGGAGTATGAAAGAGAACTGGTTTGCGTGTATTTCATTTGTTGCAGAAGGACACTTTGGACATAAAGATGGCATTACTCCACCATTGAAGACTATATGAACATCTTCCTGAGAGGGAATAAATTTTCAGGATGATGGAAGCCAGTTGGTCATCCTGGTGAGTATCACATCAGTAAGCCATCTCGACTTTACTGTGAGGAAGTGTTGGGACCAGTGGGCAAGAGAGAGAGAGTGATCACTTACATGGCAACAAGGCTCTGGACATACTCAACAGACCAATAGTCAAGAAGACCATCACATCAGATGACATGCACACATAGTGTCAACAGTCTCATTCTTGGTCATCCAGTCACAGATGTGCCCCTGATTCTGTCTTTACCATTGCAAGGGTTTGAAGGTCATTTACTATCCTGGTGTCCATTATGAGTGTTACCAATAACACCCACCAACCGTAACACAACTTTTGGAGTGCTGTTGCAATTGACAGGATTGGATTACAATTGTGTATGTGTGTGGAGTCCTTGTGGTGAACACCTCAATCCTGCCTTCTCTTTACAGCAGTGCAGTGCACCCACAACTGTGTGATGGTATGAGGTGCCATTGCATATGCCACAATTTCACCCCTAATAGTGATCCACGACACCATGACAGCCCAGCACTACTTACGTGACAACCTTCACCTACATGTTTTGCCACTCATTGCTGGGCTCTCAAGAGCCATTTTTCAACAAGACAATCTTTGGCTACACACAGAAAGGGTGTTGCAAGACTCCCTCTGCCACATTACCACCCTTCTCTGGCCTGCTTGATCCCCAGGTTGGTCAGCAATTGAGCATGTCTCGGATCACTTGTGATGGCAGGTTTGGCAGCATACAAGCTTAGCCACATTAGAGGCACATTTACAGCAACTATGCAACAAGATGCAGCAATACATCATAATGAACTTGTATGCCTCAATGCTTGCCCAATCGCATCGTGCATTCATACTAGAGATGGCCCAACAGGGTATTAAAACCTCCATTCATGGGTAATTTTGCTTCAATAACTGATCATTTTGCTTTGGTTTTGTAATCACTTACTTATCTCAATGTTGTCTTTGCATGTGTCAAATTTTATTTTGTTCTGACAAGTCTTTCTTGGTGAACAAATTTTTATGGCAATTAGTGTATAAGAGAGTGATATATTTTGGTTCTTTGTATGATATTATTATTACCAATTTGTTGCATCTTACCTCACACAGTTCTGCACATGGAGGACAAAGTAATGCCCCTTTATGTAGCCATCCATTGGCTAATATACGAATAGGCAATTCTTGTTTTGCTTTATAACAAGTGAATGTATAGTTGGCAACCTAAAAACATAGATTTCTGTTATAAAATTTACATATTCATCTTCCATATAAAATTTCTGGCTTAGAAGACTTGTCAGAAATGTTTTGAATAGAGAAAAAATAATGAATAAATTTTACGTAAATATGTAGGACAATTAAAGTAAAACAAAATATGTATTGGGATAAAATCCAAAGCTTATAAATCACTGGTTTGTACCATACTTGAGTATAATAATAATAATGAATTTTTTTAGGAAAGAAATGTTACTACTACAGTATTCAATTTTTCAATGTTTACATTTCATAGATTTAGGTGTTAAAATAAACTATTTTTAAATTTATAAAAATCTACATTCCCTAATTTCTATTGGTTGTAGCTGTTGTGGTAATTAGTCCTAAGACTGGTCTGATGCAACCCTTCATGCTAACTTATCCTGTGCAAGGCTTTTTATTTCTACGTAGCTACCACATCCTATATCCTCCATCATTGGCCTCCCTCTTCTGTTCATACCCCACACACTAATGCTAATTTTACAAGACCCTCATGTCTCAAAAAGTGGTCTATTAAACTATCCCTTCTCTTCTCCAAAGTCCTCCAAATTGTTCTCTCTTTGCCTATTTGTAACTGGTTAAATTATTTATGCCTTTAATAAAAATACTTTATTGTTTTAAATCTAACCTAGACCTAATTTTACTTTACTTCTAACATTGCATGGGTTCCTATCATGCTTATAAGCTAAATGAGTATTAAAATGGAATGGTAACAAATTATTGATACATTTATAGAAAATATCATAGTATGAATCTTTACAAAAACATTGAAACATAATATTACTGTGACACTACATCTTTTATTATTACATAAGATAATTCTTAATACCCTACTTTGCAATTGTCCATACACTTATTAAAAATGGAGCAGGTTGTCAAGATCTTTATAGGAAAAGTTCAGAAAGGGACAGCAAAATTTGTGATGTGGGGATGAAGTCAGAAGGAAGTTAGTTAGACTTTGTGCATTATTTAATCATACATGCCAATAAAAGCATTGAAATTCATACAAGATAAGACATAAAAACCAAATTATATTGGGAGAGGTGACCACAAAAATAAAGTCAAAGTAAGCCTGCAAAGAATGGATGCAGGGAATTTTTATTTCTTAAACAGAGTGATAATCAATTGGAACAATTTACCTACAGCACTGTATGAAAAGTATGAATAGTGCTTACCACAATATGCAGCCTACCAGCTTCACAAATATATTGATAACAACCTGAGCCCCAGTGTTGCCATTGGCGTACTTGTCTACAGGAACGTTCTTCCCACATATAACTGGTATGGTCAAAGCATTTTGATTCCAGTCCATAATTTTCCAAAGCAAAATTCTTTTCAGGATCTGAAATTATTATATAATTTTCATCACTATACAGTTTTACTATTTTAAACAAATAAGCTTTGTTTTACATTTAGATTCATATGATGAATTTTTAATTTATTATTAATTGTTAATATAATTTATGAAAAATTGGTAATTTCTCAATATTGAGACATACTACAGTAGATCTACTGCTTCAAATGGTACTTAGAAAACTAACTTCAACCTATATCTTCCATAAAAGTTTCAATTTGAAATATGATACTGATCATTTAGGATGATTATATTATAGCCTATATGCTACAAGTTCAATGTTCCTTGGCAGTTTACCTTAATAAATACTTATTCCTGCAATAAATGAATGATATATTTTTATTTTATTGTAATATGTGGAAGTTTATTACATAATATAAATTACTTAAAATTTAAACATCCTTTTATAAAATACTCAACACAAATCAATATTTCTTTCATATATTATTAAAGTATTTTTTAATGATTACTTACTTGGATTGTTTTCTACATACTGGCAATGAGATCCACGAACAACAACATTCTTGGAACGCCAAGTAAATTCTTGAATATATGGGCAATAATCAGCCAAAGATACTGAACCTCCAAAATGAGATTCTTCACCCTCATTAACATGTGGTATGGAGTCAAAATTCTGAAAGTTGAATTTAATATTATGATATTGTAACACATAATATATAATAATAAAGCTAAACAAAATTCTAAAAATGTAATTAGCTTGTATTCCAGTTTACTTCTCAAACAATACAGCATGATTATAGGCAAAACACTTAAATTTAATTTTTCATTATATTACCTCTATTTAGTCACTATGATCATGAAATAAGTGACAATTGATGACAAAAAAATAATTTAAAGGAAAGAGCAGCTTATAAATATAAGGAATAGAAACAAAATCTAATTTGGAAATTACCTGATAAATCAATGGCAACTTTTCTTGATGTTCCACTAAATTACAAAGAGCCACAGAACTACGATCATTGGTGCACTCTGTTTCAAGAGGATCTTGCTTCACTTTATTGCAAAATGGATGAATTGATTCCCCACTGAAATTTCATGAAAAATAAAAACACTGATACTCAACAACTTAATACTTAATCATTTACAACCTTCACTGCATTATCTGTGATAAATGTAAGTAGCTTTCATTAATATATACTACTTTTAAATTGTATTGAAATTTTAATAATGTGAAGTGTTGAAAAACAGTAATAATATAATGTCTTAAGACTATTCAAACTGAGCCTCCATTTACTGTATTACATGTAATATATGTTGTAAATAAGATAAAGTATAAAAGACCATTCCTAATTTCTGATCTAAATATATTATTGGAAATGTAATGAGATATGATCTTAATTTATGAAAATTCATTTTTTTGACCTTGCTGTCTTATTATCCATCCATTCCTTGCAACTTTTGAGAACAAAATCACACCCAGCTTTCCGCCCCCATGACAGTGGTTGTGCCATGCTATAATTTGCAAGGTACCAACCAGTATCTTCCATGAGTGCCAGAGTGATACGAGAATAAACAGGATTTTGTGTATGAGTACCTGTCATTGCTTCATTCTGAAAGGGAAACAAGCATTAATCCAAATATACCATATTGTATCAGAACATGAATAGGAATTATCATTAAATCTAACTCAAATAAAAATAGTACTTAACATTTTATATTTTATTATAGCTGTATAGTATTAAAGTTTAAACATTTATTGAATATTGATTTAATTTCATTATATCTTAGTAAACACATAACAAAACACAAAAAAGTTTAGATAAGGATATAATAAAAACAACATTGTTTATAAAGCATTAGCCACAGTAGCCATACTTATTATAAAATGCCTTTTTAATCCTTTTTATGGAGTCATGTGCTATTTATATTGTTTGGTGCAGTTCTCAACCTATTTTGATCCAAATTTTCCACAACACACAGATAAATCTAACCTTGATATTGAATATACAATATCCTTTCTTCAATCACTTTTAGTGTAATAGTATTTCATTTTTATTTCTTAGTGATACTTGACCATTTTAAAATTATTATCTAAGAAATCAAGTTAGTAAATATCTCTTATTGAAAACTACTATCAAACAGATAAATGTAACTTTACCTCAAAAACACGCTTTTCCCAATGAGTTAGTGCTGTCCCATCTTCTCCTTGATCTTCTAGCTCAGCACCTTCCAAATGTTCACATCCAAAGTGTTCTCGCACTTCTGCTACAACACGTGGAGTTACCAGTATTTGCATCTCACGCTGCATTCGTCCATGTCTAACCAGCCAATCTGACCTCACCACAGATCGAATAATTTTGTCACTCCATTGCCGTGTTTGTAACCTAAGATTAAATGAAGAAGAAGATGCCTATATCAATATGAAGTAAATTGATAGATAGTGTTATTTTTAGTCATTATCATTCTCACGAGGGATAAACATGAAGGAGTGCCACATAGCCTGTTAACTTCAAGTGTGAATATACTTGAAAACATATTACACAGGTGAATACATCAATATACATCAGACAGCACATAATTATATCAGTATTCTGTATTTATAAACAGTGAAATAAATAGGAAAACATAACTGAAAATAAAATGGATTGTTAGAGTTCTTATAAAAATGGTAGACATGTTTGTAATATACTACTTAATAAGACATGGAAATTATTATTCAAAAAATTAACTTACTTTTCATTGAGGACAGGCTTTCCTGACTCTTCTTCGCGTGGTGTTAGTGGATATCCATTTTTATCTCTATAGAAGGCATACAAACTGACAGAAAACCCAAGGGCATGAAGAATTTCATGTTTAACTGTTGACAGCAGAATCTCTTGTTCTTGAGGTTTTGTACTTATACTTTGTGGACATAGATTAGCATGACCAGCAATAGGTCTGAAAGGAAACAAATTTCAGCATCTTCATGTTACAGAAATGGAAGCTTTAATGTAATATATAGATTAAAACTTTGACAACTGTATGCACAATATTAAAATGAAATAAAGCATTAGGGAAGATAACTTTAATGGTTCCTAATTACTTGACTATTTATTTATTTCAATGTGAGCTTCTAATTATATTTTAATTAGTTACAATATTAAAAAGTTAAAGTTTGCCTGAGTTTCAGCATTATTTCTACATCATTTTGTGTACTCTTTTATATGCCATCATCAATTTAATATTATTTTTTTATAAATATCAACTTGCAGATATATAATATATATATATATATTGTGTGTGTGTGTGTTATAGAAAGAAGAGGCAAATGTTTTGTAAAAAAAGCAATGTATGATAATAACCATGCAAGGAGAAAACTGTAAGTGGTCTTTGTATTCTTTTGTACAAAAAGTGTCAAACAAATAAGCAGTAAACATATTTTAAGAATTGTGTCCTTTGATCTTGACTGAAGTGAGTAATGTCATGGTGTGACTATGATCTAAGAACCCCAACTGACCAGCAACCTCATGACATCTGGTGCAGCACCTGTCTGAGAGTAGACTGTTACCACCTCACATTAGGGCTCATTTCTCCAAATGGATTATGGCATTCCACAAGACTATATACAAATCATAAATAATTTCATTATTGAATCTTTTCAGGATTGTCACCCATTGGGACCCGGAGGAATGGTGATCAGCAGTAATTTACATGAATATGGCTAGAATGGATTTCCTACAAGTAAGTTACGTTTGCAGGATAACAATAACAATAATAATGTAGGACTTTGACAAAAATCAGATGGTTTTTTAAAACACACTTGTCAGTTGTCATACAATATTTTAGACACATGATGGATTTGCAAACCTAATTGGAATGACTACAAATGGTGTAAATGATTTATTATAATACACTTTTAAGAAAACCAAAAGTTGAAAAAAAAAGTTTATTCAAATGGGTACATTTCCTTCTAACCACAGGATATTATGGCATATTGTTCAAAGATAAATTAAATAGCCTAAGAGTAAAGAAAGGGTAAATAAATGTCACTTCAGATGACAGTCAGAGTAAAGTCATGCTACCTGTCGAGGGCTGCCTCCTGTTGGCAATGGGCAGCGTAGGCTACCGTCATGCCTTTATGACAGCGCGAGGTCTCCATGGCAGACACATAGAACACGAAGTCGGCATCTGCGACACCCCTGCCAGGTTCCTGGGCCCCTGCCACGCCGCAGTTCTGTCCGTTGTCATTGCACGTTCGGCAAACCTGCAGTAAGTCCGAATATTAGACAATCATTCACTACAACTTGATAAATAAAAGGACATTGCCCCAACTCGATGTAAAATCAGTTTGCCCTCACAATGATAATGGAACTAAGAAGTTTTACAGTCGCATCTTGCACCCATGTAGACAAATTGTCCAATACAATAACCGGCGGCGTAAAATAAAGATAAGTAAACCCTATAACGACATTAAGAGAAAGATACATCAGCAATGAATTTGAAACAGTACAATCCGTCGCTGTAATAAGAAAATCTAAGGGTTATTTTGAAAACCACTGCCAGTGACTTCACACGCCAAGGTTTAAAACCTTAATCACTTTCTCGCAGACTTCTCCGAGTACAATAAAACAAATTTTGTAGTACCAAACAGAAATAACGACTGTAAATATGATACCTACGAGGGTTGTTTGACAAGTATGGTAAAAATGTAACAATTTTTTTTGAAAACTTACTTGATATATTAACTTTGTCTCCTTCTTTAGCTACATATTTGGCCCAGCAAGTTTTCTAGTTTTTAAATTAGGTTTTTTAAGGCTTTTCAAAATACTCTTGATACGGTCTGGATCACTTGCTCATTTTATGAAAATTTCTTCCTGCCAACAATAAGCTATGACTGGTATCTGGAATATCTTGAAAATGATCATGTTTTTCCCGCTCTTTCATAAAAATTTACAAGACTTATCGAACAACACTCGTATGGATAGATAATTTTTCAGCGTTGCTGCTTTGGCTGTTATCTTTTTCTGTACGTTTCTTTTACCAAAAATAAACGTGGGTTAGCAAAAAAAAAATAGCATATTGCAGAACATAACTTCAGTTTCAAAAATCAGACAACTTCGGTAAACACGGCACCTTTGAGCGAATGCGCCTTATACTGTATACAAATAATAAAGTCAAGGTCGTGCTTCGACGGTGACTGCACCCTAGCGATATTCTCTTTTACGATTTGTGCTTAATTCCATCCATACTTTTCTAACCTCTCGGCGCTGTCAGCCTAGACTGCAACGTTTTCTACGTGACTTGTTTCTGAAGATGCCCAAAAGCGAAACACCCATCACACAAGCGACAAGAACGTAAAATTCAACTGAATAAATGCAACAACTGCGGAATTTCTAACAATAAGTTTTTTTTGGATTAACAGGCAACTCCCCTTTAATAGCATTGGAAGGGAATTGAAAAGGGGAGATAAGTTAAGAAGAAAATTATTATACAGACTGGAGAATGCAATGTAACTGGTAGATATAAGAAGTTTCGATCCAATGTATTTTTCAAATTGATTGTAAAACGTTTGACATGGGAGCCGAATCATTTAAGACAGTAGGTAAGGAATCCGACATGGACATGACGGCTACCATAGAGGCCTCGGGCACGATAAAAGCGGCAAGCGGTGGGACTCCGAGCGGCAGAGTAGTGAGCGATGCCGGCTACGATAGAGAACCCTTGAGCGGCATCGCCCTCTGTTTAGTACAGGACGCACTCGTCATGGAGTCGTCGTGTGAAGTAGCAAAGCTTCTCTTGCTCAGTGACAATAGGAGCCTTTTATGGAAACGAATTTTAACGAAAGGCAAGAGAAAGTTAAGAGTTAATCCCATAAAATAGGAGTATAAAGTTTTCGGAGAGTATCACCATCTTTTTAGAAATTTTAAGAGATGACGAAAATAGGTTTTTCGAATATACGAGAATGTGTATGCGAACATTCGATTACGAGCTAATAAACACTAAACCATTTTAATGAGGTACTTATAATTAAATTTACATCTACAGTTTTATGAATAGTGTAAGCTGCAACAATTGTAAGCCTAATTTCAGTTAATAAAGTTATCCATTAATTCATAATAATTTAAAATATTGTATTATATTCAAAAGTATATTACGCGTACCTGTCACATAAGTTTTATTTCATTTCCAATTTTTTTATATCAGTACTTACGCTTTATAAAATTTTATGTCTTAGAAAGCAATTTAATAAAATAAAAATGTATATTAATAATCATTTTATTGTAACTGATAAAAAGAAAAGAAACTATACGTTTCGGAAGAAAAGAAACATGCTTAGTCTCGAAAAAATAATTACTTATTTCGTTGGATACTTTGGATAATCTATGTCATTTTAAACCTGAATTAAATGTACAAATTATAATATTAGTTTTTAGACTAATTGGGATGTTTTTAAAGTTGCAAGTCACGGGCAACAAGAAATTGTATGCAATAAGTACATTTAATTGAGGTTTAAAATGACCCAGTAGGCCGAAACCACTCAACAAATTAAATCATTATATATTGAAGACTTGTTCATTGCCTTCAAAATATATCTACAACAGTCTTCACTAAGCAAATAAATATGTTTGATTATCGATGCAAATGATGGTAAAATTTTGAAAACTATGTGCCTTCCGAAAAATTAAAGTTCTTAAAAAATAATCTTTAACATTTAATAAACAAATAAAATGATTTTTTACTAACGGAAATTACAGTGGCCTCGTCCTGTTTTTTGTGCATTCAGTTGGGCTCGAGAGTTTTTTTATAGTCCCTGCCGCTCAGCAGGGGCAAAAAATTAATGTCCGGGGTGAGCGGCAAGCTGAGCGGCGGAATTCGAACCGCTCTCCGCTTACCGCGGACCCATTGAATTACATTGGAACATTAAACCTGCCGCTCGCCGCTTTTATC
Organism: Eucriotettix oculatus; assembly: GCA_034510155.1. Lineage (NCBI taxonomy): Eukaryota > Metazoa > Arthropoda > Insecta > Orthoptera > Tetrigidae > Eucriotettix > Eucriotettix oculatus. Next base: position 167,737,268 of record CM067376.1, read on the forward strand.
GTACCTGAGGCCTAGATTAAGGTCGGCTTTCCCAAACTGCGTTCTGCTGGGGGTAGAAAGGTATTCCACAAGAATTTGGAGTGATTCTATCTATACTATCGAGAATACTACTTAATCAGTTCATAAGACAAAACTCTGTTTCCATCGAACTGGAGAAAATCGAATCTCAGTTTTGCTACGCAAAGAAATCACGTTCCTTATTTCCCACTACAATACGAAACATGAGTAAGAATCAAAAAGTGTGGATGAGTTCCGTGAACCATAATCCTGTACGAGTGAGATAGAGATTGCCGTAGCCCAGAATTATAAGTTAATATTTTATTTAACTTGATAATGAGCAGTTACGACCAACAAATAAACAAATCCGATACACCTTAGTTTGTGAAATGTAATTCAACAGCACATAATTGCAGTCTGTCAGAACCATCCAGTGCAGCGGTTCTCAACAGAAATTTAGTGGCCACTTCAATCCAGATTATTTAAAATTTTGTAGGATGAAATTGGTAGTGAATACAGCACTTTTATTACTATCCAGAGGAAATGCGATATTAAAACTTTTTGAACTTCGAAGTGTGTTTTGCTGGTCTCCTTGAAGACACAAAACAATTAAGGACAACCCTTTGTTGAAGTTTTACCAAATCTTTCATTGTTGATAAAACTGGCAATAAACTTATTATTTCAAGGAAAAAGTATTACAATTTTTTATACAAGAGTTAAAATTGCATCTTTTGATAAAAAAATACCATTTTGGATTTCAGGAGTTGAAACTAACGATCTTAAAGACGATTCCTGGGTTCAGAATCAATTTTCTGTAACAGCTAAACCAGTAGGTTTAAGTGCAAGTAACTATGAAAATCTAATTGATTTAAACAGAGACTCTTTTAGTGATTTCTGGGCGGGTCCGTCAGAAGAGTACCCCAATATTTCAAAACAACCTATTTTTATCCTTCCGTTTGGGGGGGGGGGATGGAGGGTTAACAGGCTACATGAGGGTGTTCCTAAAACAGGCAACTCCCCTTTAATGGCATAGGAAGGAAATTGAATTTTTTTTTTGGGTAACAGGCTACATGAGGGTGATCCTGAAACAGGCAACTCCCCTTTAATAGCATAGGAAGGGAATTGAAAAAGGGGGGATGCGGAAGGTAGAGCAAGGTAGCCCAGGGTTAAATGCATGCAACCTATTAATAAGAAGCTGGATTTTATTATTATGCTGCAAGTAAAAGTGCAAAAACAGGCCTTGACGCCACACCAGATATCAGAATTCAATTTACAAATATTGTGCCTTATATCAGCTAGATGTGCAATTCAATGAACCAAAATCATTACAGTCACTAATTACTTTATTTATTCATAGTTTTATATTTATATTATATTACAATTATATATTTAAAATAAACACTAAATTAAATCTTTTTTACTTTTCACAACCAGGAATCACCCAAGCTAAAAGATAAGTCAAGAATTACGTTAGAATGTCCGATTTTGCAAAGTGTTCCATTGCAGCAAAAGTTTGGGAATCCCTGGATTAAGGGATTAAAATTCAGAGAGGAGCAAAATTTAGCGCGCGAGATTTTCGTAAATAAATATCGCTTACCGAGGAAGAAAAATCTATAAACAAGTAGAAAAATCCACCCAAACGGTAACCTCAGTTTAAGTGAGCCGAAGTTGAAACAGAACCGAAAGAGTAGAGTAGCATGACAAGTGGAGAAGTGTTTTATCAGAATTTGAGAGAGGAATTCGGAAATTCGATTGAGGACGAGAAGGACCGAGGAGGATAAGTTCGTTGAACCCCTAGAAGAAGAGCGTTAAGCAAACGTCACGACTTCTCGGACCAGCCTCCCGCCTGTGACTTCAGGATGGGAATGACAACGCAGCATGAAATATGAGATAGGCGGATTCAGAGAAAGTATGTATTTCCAAGACTAATTACTCTGCTACACGATCCATAAACACACTGACAATTTTCCCCCTTATCTTTTCTGATTCTATTAATGTACATTACAGTGCCATCCTCTAATTTATTCTAAATTATTTAATTTGTAAATAATAATTTCTTCAATTAAAAGAAATAAAAGAACATGAACATTTCATAACTTTCAATAACGATATAAGTAGAAACAACTACAGCGACACATTCAACTATTTGCAATTTCAACTACAGCACTAAAATTATATAGAATATACGTGTTCTTTACTTACTAAATGATATACCACATTTCTATTTATATTATACTTAACATTTTCATTTAAATGTGTGTCACGAAACACCTACTTTAAACTTTCCTAGTTATTTCACCACGAGACACCCTTTTTTCCCCTCTCTCTAGTTTCAGAAAGGCTTATATGAAGAAACATTTATAGCATTCAGTATTATGAATAGCTTATAAACCTCAATGAAACTAGAGAAAAAAGAAAAGACAAGAGCGATCTTGCGGTGAAGAGACTATTAAATAAAGGGTTAAACGCGTACACAATAAAAACATAAAGTAATAAAAAAATTCAATGCTTCTACACCAAAAATAGAAATTAATACATCTTGAATGAAAGTACTAACTTGCAACTTTAAAAAACCGTGTCATTGGAAAGAGGAAAATGCTTCCCAAAATATAATAAGGAACATAATAAATTTTTCAGTAATAGATGTTTTAAAAGAAAATTACCCTATGTAATTGTTTGGTATTTTCTCAGCAATTATTATTAATTAAAATTTCATAAGACATATGTTTCATATCTTCTCTATAATAACATTGACTGCGTGTATGTGGTTATATGTTCCGCATACAAATATAAACGAGTGGAGAAATTTCAACTAAATTTTATACAGTTGTTCTTAGAGACCTGGAAATTAATACTGTCGGGATAAGACAGGACGGAGGCGGGGATGGAGAGGGCAAAAACTATTAAATATGCTAAACCGGCCGATAATAAATATTTTTCCGCGTCAGTTCCTTTGATATTGTTTGTATATGATTTCAGTCCCATTTAGAATGGAAAGGGAGTGTTCATAGATGTTGGGGGGGGGGGGGACACGTAAAAATAACATGAAAACAATAGAGATTGGTGTAGGAGCAGGTGTTGTAGTAGTCTATGAGTTTGATTCTGACACTGAACACGTGATTTAAATTAAAGTTCAACCCATAAGAGGATGTTAGAAGGGGATAAAACAAAGATTCGGTAACTATCTTAGACGGGAGGTACAGTTTTGATCAAACTTTGTGGGCATGTTCTTTAAGACGCAAAAAGACCGCTGTGGGAGTATGACTACCCAGAAATTTTAATGCATTCATCGAACGTCGATATTTGCGATATTTCGGTGTTAATTATTTAGAGAATATTCCTCCGATGTTGTTTGCGTGTAGTTTGAATCCTATTCAGAATGGAGAGCTGTAGGGGCGTCTCATAAAATACAAGAAAAGAATCGACATTGGTGACGAATCAAATATTATGGGGGTCGTTGAATTCAATTCTGACATTCAAAATGCAACTAAAATCGTAGTTCAGCTTCAGGATGGCGGGTGGATGGTCGAAAGGGGTCGAAAGCCAATAAGAAAAAATTGAATTGAGATTTGAGTCTATTTCGGAATTAAGAAAGCCGCCATGTTAAATTATGGCATTGAACATGTAATTCAATAAAACGAGGTTCGTCATCATGTAGGGTTATGGAAGACGCTGAGTTTAATTCAGAGATTCATTATGCAACCTAAATCATAATCAGACGCAGAGTGTGGCGAGGGGGATGAAGGGGTTAGGTCAATAAGACGATATCAGACGAGATCCGTGCCTATTTTCAGGTATGGACGACGCTTAGTTCAATTCTGGCAGTCATCATGAAACTTATATCTCTTTTCAGACTCGAAGAGGGTGAAAGTTTATTACACCAAATCAATGGGGATTCGTGTCTATCCCGAGGTTATGGAAGTCAATGAATTTCATTGTGACATTGACAATGTCGGTTAAGGTGAATTTCAGCCTTAGTAGGGAATGAAACTATGCTTTCCTTACAATTGGAGCAATTTCTATCGAACTTTGTACACGGTTCAGTTTAAAAACTGAATGGGTACAATTCAATTGAAAACTGAATGGATACAATAAACCCCTAGCACCTATAGGGTTGTGCGACAGGCGCATATTTTACTGTATTAGGATACCGCATCTAATTATCACCCTCTTAAAGTATCGGGCGTAATTTTGAGTTCCTTAAGGAACCGTGTTTCTTACCCTATAAGGTTACCAGAAATATTTTTAAGTAACTGGTGATTATTTATATTTGTTTAATATAACGGGAATATTTTAGCGCTTATAAAGTGCTGGTAGTGCTTTTTACTCCATTAGACTAGCCATTTTTTTATTTTTGTTCAACCGAGAGTATTTATTTTCGCCTCTATTATCGTTATGGAAAATTAAATGAACTTGTTTATCAGACTGTTCTTCTACGGCTCTACAGCCCGTTGAGAGCCTGGACCTTCTGCCCCCCCCCCCGTCACCTTGTATGGCACATTCCGAATTTGGTCAGCGTATCGATTCTTCAACAGTCTTAATTCCGATCTTTGCGACCATGACGACACAAACATCCAAGCCCATGCGAGGATTCGAACCTGGGACCCGCGTATAGATTCTTATCCCCGTAACCATTTTTAAAGCAAATATCCTAAGTCGCTCTTCGACATAAAAGGTGATGCTTTGGAAAAAGTAACTTCCAACAATTAATTTGTTGCTCAAATTGTGAATTTTTTCTCGTTTATTTAAATAATGTCGAACCCACTCATCTTAAATTTCTTGTATTTGCTTTATCACAATAAATTCTGCGATAGTAAGAACTACAGTACTTCTTTTTCGGCTATTTCGCAACACATTGCCCAAAATGATCCCCGCCATTGTTTTCAGAAATATTGGCGACAACATGAAATATTTGTTGCTCGTTTAGGGCTCTGGCTGTCGGTTTAACCAGACGTTGGCCAAGAATTAAATTTTGTACCTAGCTAATACAAATAATCACCCGGGCAACGTATTAAATGTTGATGTAATGGGTAATAAAACTCTTTTTCGGTCACTGTTTTGAGATTATTTCTTTAAATGGTAACTTTCGGCAGTTATACTGCCATATTCATCCTTGTACTTACAAAATATTTTATACTATCCCTATTTTCCGTACAAAGTACGTTGTTAATATTTAAAACGGACGACGTGTAAAACAACACAAACATTTTTAATTATCATCAAAATATTATCTTGACGATGCTATAATCAGGATTTTATGTTTCAATTGGAATTTTAATGGCGACTATCTTCTCCGTAACCTTTAAAGGAGCACTAATGCCGACGTGGAGTGAATTCGCGACTGGCCTTTTATTGCTCAATCGTTATTGGAATAGTAATCTTATCGAACGCAATGCTCGAACTTTTAAATACAGTGTTGAACCGTATTTATCCAATTCCAATGTATTTTAAGTAATAATAAATTTTTTCGCGTAATAGACTGGAGGCTGTTACGTGGAACGCAAATCTCCAGCTAATTTTTCGTATAATCTACATGTCAACAGTTATTTTCAAATAAAAGCAAAATAAAGAGTCGGGAGCTTAAGGGCTCTACAGAAATTACACAGCAAATCGGAGCTTTTTTTAATATAAATAGAACTCAATTATTTACAACAATCAATATAGATTAATACCTTTGTGTGAAGCTTTTCCAAGCGACAAATATAAAACACATTGCGTTGTATCTTGGGAGCTTTCAGCTGCAGGCGTGTCAAGTGATGTATTTTGAAACAAGCGAGGTAAATGTATCAATTTGATATTTAATACTTTGAACAAAATTAACGAGCAGTTAATATCTACTGGAATTCCAGTTGATGAGCATTATAACAACAATCATTTGACGGGCATGATAGATATATTCTGTAGGAAAATTTGAATTGAACTCAATGTGGCGAAATTCGCAGAGAAGCTTGGGTGAATATCAGTATTTCACTTTTACTTGAATTACAACGTTAAAAATTATCAATTATATTGTTTATGAAAAACAACTTCCTGTATTTAAATCGATTTATCTTTTTTTGTCATGAATATGTAAAGTATATTTTTTTAAAACAGGATATTTTTGTCGATAATAATTTAAATAATAATAATAATTTTTAACCGCAATTTACAACTCAAATCCAACAACACACACATATATATGGAACATAACTAAATTACTAAGAAGATGCCCATTCTTTTTTTTGAGTAACAATAACTATTGGAATTTTTTCTTCAGTAAAAATTTGCTTTTTAAAAATACTATCTTCGCATTTATGTTCTCAATATAAATTATTTACGTACGGTTTGGTTATAAATTTTTATTTACAATCAATATTATGTAATTTTTCAGAAAAAAAAGGCTGTTATTGGTGTAGGATACACCCAGGAGATTATAGTAATATGGCGTAAATTTATTAATTAGGGTCATCTGAAAATTTTTTGGGTTAACAGGCTACATGAGGGTGATCCTGAAACAGGCAATTCCCCTTTAATAGTTTAGGAAGGGAATTGAAAAGGGGGGATGCGGAAGGTAGAGCAAGGTAGCTAAGGGTTGATTAGGGCCCCCGGGCTATGGTTTAAGGATCCTACCCGGTGTTTCACCTGAAGAGATGCAGGGAAAACCCTAGAAAACCTGCATCAGGTAGGTTGGGCATTGGGTACTATTCTTACAGACAGCATGTACAAGATAAGCTAAATGTATAACGTTTCTTGTGCCAATTGGTAAACATTCTCAAGCACAACAAAAATGAATATGGATGAGCAGGAACAAGTGCAATGATAAAAAGTCAGAGATCTCAAGTAACCAGAAGAAGTTAATGGATTTTTACTATGTGCGTCAGTGTCACTTTGAACATGAAGAGTATTATTGCTGTTAATTTTAATACCAGATTATTTATTTGACCGATAAGTCTAGAGTAATTCATATAGTATTAAAATCAGAAACAGTAAAACTCTTAATGTTCATAGTGAGACTGACGCTTTCAGAAAAATTTATAACCTGCTTCCGGATGCTACAGATCTTTGGATCTTGCTTACAATAACTTGTTCCCGCTCATCCAGATTCATTTCCGGTGCGCTTGAGAAGGTGTGCCGACTTATACAAGAAACCTTGTACATTTAACATATCTTGTAAATATAGTCAGTCAAAATGGCCAACAGTATTTACAAACAATATATTGTTGTTATTGTACTTTCCAAATCAAAGGTGTGGAATGTAGACATAAAATAATTTTTGATTAGAAAGATAATTTCACTTTTCCAATATTGTAAACAACAGCGAACAAAAAACCCAGACGTTATTAATTAAATAAATAAATATCAAAACACATACTGTAGCCTGGGGCCAATGTAATTAATTCTGTATGCTACCAATTTTTTTAAAAAAATCTAATATTGCTATAGTAAATTTGTTTAAACCAAGAATTTGAAAGTTATACAAGGACAATACATTAATATTTCCATAAATTTTGCAGTGATAAAATGTACTCACGTCGAGGTGATCCTCGGGCACTTGGACTTCACCACATATGGTCCTGAATTCGCAGGCTTTCTTGCAGTACGTGTGGGGGTCCGTTTTAAATCGGAAAAGCTGGTTTTTCACACATTTTCTGCAATAGAATATGGAGGAATAGTGATAATATTCGCATATTGATTATAGCAAAACCTTCAGACTACTACTGGGTTTCAGTTATTGCAACAGTTACTGCATACTAACAAATAGCAACTAAACAGTAGAGTTTAGAAGTGATCCTAAGTTTTTAAGTGTCAAATTAACAATTGAAACCCTGACTAGGGTGTTATTTATTGATTACGGATCTGTATTAAGCACATTTAATTTATTGTTCCGCCGTCCAAAGTAGAAAGGCAGTAAGTAAAAATTTTCGAATTTTAAAAATATTTCACGGATAAATATATTATAATTAATTTATGGAGGCAAATACATATTTCTTGGTACGGATAAAACTATTTTCAAAGAGATAAGGGGTTTATGTAAACGTCGAAGCTCAAAAAAACTTTACCCCTTCATTTCTCAAAAGCATTTTTAGACTTACTGCCTTTCTCCTTTGATACACTATTTGGCAATATATTATCGAAGCAGTAGAGTACCCGTTGCATGGACTATAATATTAAAACTAATCAACAATTTAAATTTAAAACACATACATACATAAGTTTTCGAATATTGTCATATTAATTTGAAAAGACATCAAGCTACAGTTCAACCAAGAACAATCCAAATTTTAGATTCATACCCGCGTGTAAACATTTGCACCATTTTAAAAGAAACGTTGTACAATGGAAATTTATGTATCTGATCCTTTACGGCATAATTTAACTCCTAGAATAGTCCCGACTAATTTGGCAAAAAATTTTCTCTCTTGCACCCTTTCTATCTGTCATTTCTCTTCAAATTCCTTTCTGAATTGATACCATCACATCTATTAATCTTTGTAGCTTTCGTTCCACGTTCAGATTTTGTCATTAACTTACATTATTTTTTAACTCTAATTTTGCAAAATGACAATGAAAATCCCGAAACCGTTAAATATAAAAATTTAATTTGATCATTATTAGCACTAAATGATATGGATGTTAAAATAAATGATTTTAATAACGAAAAATAGTAGTTCAAAAATCCCCCAGTACCTAGTAAGGAATACTGTTTTTATGAATCAGCATTGACGAAACGAAGAAATCTTGATTTCATAATAACAGAAATAATTATGTTTTCCAACTGCATAAATTGTTCCTTACCTGTTGAGCCTGATGACGGTTTCAGTTTTTCTAACCATTAAAGTGCTCTGCCAGAACTGAACGGCTTTCGGTAAAATCGTATTCTGTAAGAAGAGAATAGATTATTTACTTTTTGAATAATTATGAAATTGTTGAGATATAATAGTTTAAGGTATTTAATACAAACTTCTTGCGAAATGCAATAATTTGTATTAATTTACATTTAAATTGACCATTTTGTAGCTACTCACCAACGCATTATTGCTGTCATTAACCGTACATTACTATACACACTTAAATAAATGTTACCAACTCACAAAATGTAATGTTTCGTTTGCTGACGGCTGTGTTTGATTTTGGGCATGAATAATAAGAAGAGCTGATGTTGATCGCTGGTGGACTAGAGAAGTTAGAATTGTTGGCCGACCTGGGTTTCCTGGATGACTCAAATATAGGGTTATTGATTTGTGTAAAATATTTTAATGAAATAAAACGTGTGTGTTGTTAAAAGACGCCATTTTGATGATCTACAAAAGCTAGGACGATATTATATGCTTTGCGAAGTGGATTATCGAATCTAAAATTAAGCCAATATCGGCGAAACAAGTAAGTTATTGCTTTACGGATGGGACTCAGCCATCTAGGCTAGTCGTCAGGTCCGAGACCTAAGTTCGGCTCACTTACAAATTACTAATCACGTTATTCAGCTACGAATCAGTGAAGGATGGACATTGTGTCAATTGATTAAAGGCGCATGAATTTTAATTCAAAGAAATAAGAATTGCTTCAATTGAAGCCATGAAATTAAATTTAGATATAATACTTTGCGCGATTTGTTCCCTCAAAGTAGTTAAGATATACACTACTTTTTGCGGGGATTTAAAGAACAATTTTAATGACACAATAGTTTTCTGACTTAAATGTTTACAATAAATTAAAACGGCCAAAAAGTCAGCATTAAATATATAACTATTTATTAACAAAAGCGACGTTTCATCTCCATTTTGAGACTTCTTCAGGCTTAAAATTTAGCAATACATCCTATTTACTCCTTGACTCCCTCAGTTGAATAGGTTATTGAATTTACACGTGAAGAATTTGGTGCCGCGCTGGACGACCGTTACCGTCGCTGAAGAAAGTCAAGTAGTAAATAGGATGTATCTCTAAATTTTAATCCTGAAAAAGACTCTAAATGGAGATGAAACGTCGTTTTTGTTAATAAATAGTTATATATTTAATGCTGATTATTTTGGTCGTTTTTATTTATTGTAAACAATTTCAATTTTATGGTATAATTTTGATACTTTTTTACACGATATTTCAGTTAGAAACCAATGCAAATTCGTAATAAGTTGTTGTAATTGCTACGACTTATTCTACGCGACATTTCTTGGAACCAATATATCGCGTTAATACATGATTGGGTATATACTTTATATTTGCATTAAAATTTACCTATTTCTTGGTATTGATTGTAGTGTAATTGTTTACAATGACGAATTTTGTCCTTTTGGACAATAAATTGTTCTTATTATAGAATTTAAATGCTGTTAAAAAATAACCCAGGAAGTTTGGTTGAAAGCAGGAACTTTGACGAATGTAAGGCCAAGTACTTCTACTGATACATCTATCATTGAAGAAGAAAATGATCGAAAGCTTAAGTTTCTTTAAGTGTAATATAAAGACCAAGTGTCGCCTCTGAACAGACCAAAATGAAAATACAATGAATGTTACTTAAAATTAGGGTGTAATGTCCGTTTTATGTCATGAAGTACTCTCAAAAAGTTCTTTGGCTCCATCGAAACTTGGCAGGTATTTAGAAACGATACACACTAATTTTAAAGGAAAAGACATACAGCTTTTAAGAAGCAACGTGACTAACTAAAAAAGTCCAAACTTCAAATGATTACAATGGCCAAAAATGAAACTGCAAGAGATGAATCTATATAGGGGTGATGTTCATACAATTGATGAGACGCTCTCAGAAAGTAGCTACAGCAGTCATCGAATTTTGCACATTTAAACAATGTTACGGAGTGAAGCCGTAAAAGTGCTTGCATATGTAAACTCAAAACCACTTTAATCCACATTAATTAAAATGTTGTGCGACGAAAAGGGTAGTGAACACAAAGCACTTTCATTACAGAAGGGAAAATGACTAGGAAGACATTATGAACTTCGAAGCGTGTTTTTGATCATCTTAAAGAAGAAAAATAATTCATAACAACATTTTGTTGAAGTAGTAGTGTAGAGGAATAATCCCTATTCAATTCGTCGTTTAATATATATTTATTTCGACAGCTGGACGAAACGATATTCAGAAACAGGCGGAGTGGCTGCGGAATTTCCAAGATTAGTCTGGCGCCGTAAAATCACCTAGGTTCATGCCTAGAAATACAGTTAGAGGATTTAGGCTGGCCAACCACCAGGGGGCGATGACCTGTGAAATTTCCCTACAGTCACCCTTTCCCATTGTCCTCGTGAAGATAACACAGAATTGGCATAGACGCGTCACGTAGAATGGCTTCTTACTCATGGTATGGATGACAGAAAGACGAGATTGGAAGTCGCGAAGAGATGAAAAAGGCAGTTCATGACTACACTTGGAGAAGGAGGTCAGGAAAGAGAGAAGGAATAAGATATTAAGACGTACGGTTAAATTGTTGTCTGAGTCAAGTAGAAGGTCCGCTGTGAGAAGAGAAGAAGAGGCTTTCCACAAACAATTGAGAGTAAAATAGAAAACACATAAGAAATTCTATCATCTTAGCAACAATTTTCGACTGAAATATTATCATCTTCGTGAAGATGGAAAACTGATTTTCCTCGACGCCGGACAGTGGCAGATTCACTGTTTTCCGCCTGCTGAAACTCACACGTGCAAAGTGAAGGAAGAAGAAGGATTCACCTCTGTATGACTGACGTTTAGCGACCCACATCAAAGTCTCCTGGTTCCTGCTCAAGACTCCAGTCGCCGAGCTTATAACAAAACAGGTTAGTTTTCTGGCTCAACGTAACAATTGAGATCTCTGATGCACGTTTGTTTGATTTCCCCCATAGATATGACCCTGATTGTTAACTGAGTCTCCTGTAAATAAATACCCTGCGTTTAACCATCATAAATTAAAAAAATTATTCAACGGCCATATATTTTCCATTCCGTTTAGTAGACGGCCCAATTGATAATTTGAATCAATAATTAAATAAATTGTAAAATTAATAAATACAATTTTGTGTTAATATTTTAATAATAACCCCGCTTTACAAAGTTTTAACAAATCCTTGGTTGAAAACCTTTCTTATCTAACAGATATTTTTAATAAGTTCAATTAACTTATCATTATGACGATGGAGTATTAGAAATTTTTGAGTTTACCTCACTCAAACGGGCTAACAAACAAACAATTATTTTCATAGGTGCATTGTTTCACATGGGCTGTAAATCGGCCACTGTGTATATTATCGTTCCCCATCAAAATTGTTTTACCAACGCGGGAGGAAGTGCCAACTGTTGTTACGTCAATGAGATCAAAACAAATCTGAGTTTATTATAACTTCAGATTTATTCATTGAAAACTCTACACAGTTTATCACGAAAACACCCCTAAATAGAAATGACTTTTTTACTGCCTTCAGAAACAATAACCTCAAAGTGACTTAATTTTCTATTATCCGGTGAAGAGTCATAAATAAAAATTATTTAGCAAATAAATGTATATTTACTTGGAAAAAGTAAATCGATATTCAATTAAATATCGGAAATAATGTTATGGATACCAATGTTTTAATTGATGACGGAGGTCTGGAAGGCATTAAATACCAATACCAGTAACTTAAAATAATAATGTATAATGTTTGGGAACTTATTTATAGTTACGATTAACGCCTATAGCAATTATTCGACCCGGAAAATATTCAGTATAAGGTGAGACATTGACAAGTCGAGGAAGCAGTGAAGAAGTAAGGTAGAAGGCGTCGAAAATGCCACAGGCAGAGGTGTAATGAAAGACATTGAGGAGGCGAGGGAGTTAAGAGTAGCAGTGTGATCTTAACAACGAAGAAAGCTAGAGGGAAGAAGAAGGAAAAGGCTGAGTTTTCCTCAATTCTGGCAGCACGACTTCATACCATTGTCTACCGGTAGCTTCAGGTTCAACCCGAAGGAAGAGGGAAGAAGGATGTTCCAGTCAAAGCCAGACGCAAATGTAACAAAACAGATTCGTCCAGTGAACGGAAATTCTGCTGCACGTGGTTACCCGAACAATAATTAACCCTGAGAATTTTAAATTCGTCCCCTTCAATTTATTTATGTAAATGTAATAGCGTGCAGGACCCCATTTAAGATAATTGTGTTTTTTATATACATAAAAGTATCATATTATATCCTAAAGTACGTAAATTCATTAAAACGAATCATTACAATTACCACGTTGAGTGTGTACTGACTAAACTGCGTTGTTACCCCACTTATTTATTATTTTATTTTATTATTTTAAAATTTTAACTAGCGGTGAAGTCTGTGATCAATGTGTGGCTGATACAAGCATGGCCTGGTACAGGTAAACAATTCTAGGAAGAAGCTTCCGTTTGAAGATAGCCAGGTACCTGGAAACCGCCTTCGCCCTTCAAACCCAACCAACAAGGAAACATGAAATATATTTGGCTGAGGATTCTGAGGCCAGTTTCCACCAATTAGGGGAGCTGTAATAAAAAGGGAGAGGGAAGAGGAGCTAAGCAAATATTTTGCATAAAGTAAGAAAGGACATTCTTTGCTGAGGTTTTGTTGGAGAAAGGGTCAGTGGAATAGAGATTAGAGAAGCAGAAGACCCCTGGTAGAAAGAATCCGGATTTTGCTCCAATTTCTTGGGCTGCAATTCTTACTCGTAATCCGTCGGTAGTTTCTTTCCTAGGAGTGGTGCAACGATAAGTTATAATTGTGATCTTTTTTATATAAATTCCTTTTTTATTCGAGTTTCCAGCCTAAAACCTTGAGGGAAATAGTAACACGTTGATTATCCGGCAATATATGTTTTAACTTAGATTATTTATTTTGTAATTAGATATTTTTTCTTTTAATTAATAAATGCCATGTAAATTTTTTTTTTATTTATGATGAATGATAATAGAACCAAGTGCATTTTACTTTTGTTTGTACTATGGCACACCACGTGTTCATTAAAGTATCATGCAGTGGGTACTGGATATTTTTCTCTGTCTTTTATTTTCATTCATCTCTAATCTGTTGGAAACTGAAGGACTGTTATTCAAATTGTTAAACACACATGATGTGGACAAGTGCAATTCTTAATTAATTTTTTACACAAATAGAAATATATCCATTAAAGTATATGTTTCATACCGTCTTTTCTATCATAAATTTTATTTTTGAGAGCAAAGAAAATTACTTAACAATTTACCGCCTCGAGCTCACTTAAGCCCCTAATATTGGTTACAGGAAACTCAATGTAATTATTTTTTAATTTTGATTTATGAAGGCAGAGACGTTACATATTGAGCTGTTGAGATATTAAACAACTTTAGTAATATTTCTCGGAATTATAGCAGAATACAATTTTTCTTCCCTCTGCTCACATCTGTCTTCGTAAAAGAATTAAAAACCGTATTTCGCACAGGTGCACAATTGAATTAAGTTCAGTGAAAGGCCCCATGATTTCATTACTCTATTAACTGAAATAGTCAGTTAATAAATAATTGCTTTAAGATACAGCTGGTAAACATCAGCAGTTAAAATTCATTTAATGAATATATGATGGAGAAATATAAATATATTTTACTTATTTCAATTATTTATTTTAGGGAAATGGAGTAATAATTATTTTCCTCGCCTTTTAAATCCGAATACTTAAGATTTTTTAATAGGAAACGTGCTTCCCCTTAATATATAATCTCATAATCATATATACCAAAAAGAGTTAAGTTGCTACCTACACTATTTATATTAAATCAGTATTGTTTCTGCAGTGTTGCGTTGTAATTAAATACCTCCGTTAAAAAAAGCAAATTTGTGAGATTCTCTGTGGCCATAGTGTTTCTCTCGCCCTAAAACCAGGTTGTAAATACAACAATTTTAGAATGGAAAGTTTACTTGTAACATTTCCAGTAGAAGTCGACCACAAACATCCAGGTGGAACATTGAAAAAGCAGAAATATTAGAAAGGCGGAATTCTCCTAAGCTTGTCGAGACATGTAGAATGGTATGCTGCGTCCCCACCCGTCGTTAGGATGGTTCTCGATAAATAAGAAAGTGCCGCCGAGGGAGGGTGCCCCTTGTCCACCAAGCGTTGGGCTGACCAATTATCTTTTATATGAATATGAACCGCCAAAGATTTTATTTTGGACAAAGGAATCTCAAAACTTGAGATGCAAGAATTTAATGAAATTTTTGACGCCGCACTTCTTGCGTTATAACTGTTGAAGAGGCAAAATACTTTTGTTTTATTTTCCTGGCAGCTGTAGAGTTGCATTT
The DNA here is from genome assembly GCA_034510155.1 of Eucriotettix oculatus. Classification (NCBI taxonomy): domain Eukaryota; kingdom Metazoa; phylum Arthropoda; class Insecta; order Orthoptera; family Tetrigidae; genus Eucriotettix; species Eucriotettix oculatus. The sequence continues at coordinate 167,752,500 of CM067376.1, forward strand.
TAATTTCTATTCAGTGACATAACAATGATAATGTAAGCTTATGCATGAAAATTGCCAGTAATTTTGTTCATCTTTATAAGAGAAATCCAAATTCATTAGTGACCATCCAAATACCACAATTATAAAAATAAATTTTCAATAGTTATTTATTTAATTTGATAACTATTTCTTATTTATTAATAAATAACGACAAGTGTATATATTTTTTACTGGAAATTCACGGAAACAAGGTAAGATTCAAGATTCATTTCGGTAAATAGGTGCGGTGAGTAGACCGAATATATATATATATATTCCGATCACTAAAATGAACGTGTTTACCCGTATCTAATTTGGGACATTGCACAAGTTCTATCCCTTTCTATCGTAATGGTCGATGAACCCCAGTCGAGTTTCCTATCCGAATGGCCAAAGAAAACTACGTTGGCCGCCTCTGTGGTCTAGTGGCTAGCGTCACAGCCTCGCATCACAGAGATCCCGGGTTCGATTCCTGTTTGTGTTTTTTTTACGTTCACTGACTGAGCATTATTGACCAAACAGCAAATCAGTTACCCAATTAGAAAGTCGCTAACGACCCTTGTAGTTGGTGTGACTATAAAACAATTTTTAAAAAAACTACGCACCATTCGTAACGAAAATACCATTACTTATAGTAACCAATATAGTAAATTTAAATGTTACAGAGACTATGTTCCAAGAATAATAGGGGATGAAAAGTGGATACATTCTTGTAACAAAACGAAGTTATTTCTAGCCACGAACACGTTTCCCGCTATACTGTATTTGCATGCTTGCAAGGCAACGTTTACTTCAATGGTGACTCTATTTGTCTTTGCGTTAATTAATTACATGACACATTTGTCGTTTATAGTACGTGGTATGCATTAAATTCAAATACCGCCGAGTTTTGCGTCACGAAATGTGTGGGAAAATTTATAAATCTTGATGAAAGTACAGAAATGATTGTCAGAAATATATATTTATTTGAAATGTAATTGCATTTAATAAACTCCGAGACGCATCCAAAAAAAGTTTTTTTTAATATTACATGATGTGGCACGATCCGTTTCGAATATATTAACCACTATTTCGGCTATATATCAACAACAAAAAAATATTACACTTAAAGTAATTGGTTTTCAATTATTAATATATCTTAATTTCAAGATCATGATGGTAATTTCGGCACATCACGCACTGAATTTCCACTTGTATAAACGATACGAACTTTAAAGAGTCCAGTAATTTAGCACGATGGCGGCAGCTAAATGCCTGGAACAGGGAATAATGCTGACGACGTGTCTGTTACAAATTCTAGCACAAATTCATTTGTTTCACGCATTAAATGTTCAACTGAATGGGCAGCTAATTATCATTACCAATTGAATGTTGAATAATAATGAAGGCGGAAAAAATTAAATGAAAGCTAAATCATAAAAAGTGTATCTAATTGATTCTTTTTTACCTTACCTTATCACTTTTAAATGGGCTGACATTTTCATGTGCCGGCTTAATTGAAGAATTTATGTATTTTATCCAGCAAATTATTATAGACTATTTATTAACATCAAATTACAGTGATATTTTGATACAATTAGGCTACTTCGTTGTGGATACGTAGACAAAATTAGAAAATGTTTCACAAAATTCAAATACAATTTTTTTTAAACATTACAAAATTTTGTAGATCACTATGGCACCACATTTCAAAAGCTTTTATTCTTTTCCTTTCTGCAACTCCATACGAACTTTTTTAGTAATGTTTCCTTATATTCATACTTACATTACCCATAAGTAAGTTCCTATTTTTGCGAAAGCCTTTCTGACATATGCTATCCTACTCTTTATGTCTACTATAATTATGTCATCCGTGGTTGTTATGATGCCAAAGAAGTAAAATTCCGCAACTTTCTTCAAAATATCCATTTACAATCTAACAGCCTTTGTTATTCCACTGTGTCTTATACTACACTCCATTACCTTGGTTTTCTCTCGATTAATCCTCATATTGAACTCCTTCTCCGAGATCCCGTTCATGCCATTTGTTATGGTTTCCAAGTCTTCTTCTGACTCTCATAATACTACAATATCATCGGCAAAGCATAGGTTTTTTTATTTCTTCTCTTTGCAGTATGATTCCTTTTCCATATTCGTTTTTAACTTTCTTTGTCGCCTGTTCTATATAAAATTTAACCGTCAGTAAGGTATACCAAAATCTTAAAAACTTGGAATATATTTTTCAGTGAAGAAAATGAAACATTCTCCGCGGCGAGATACCTTTAACACACTAGGCACGAAAAACGTTCAGGAAGAGCTTAAGTGAAGGAGTCGGGCAAAACTTAATTGATTACCACTCAAGATCGAAGTAATTAAGTCACAGCTATCCCTAACACGAGGAGACTAACTTTGAATTTAACGATTAATTAACATAGATATTATTAACGATTAATTAACATAGATATTATTAACTGAAGTTATCCAAGTGTTACTCGTCTAATTTCAGAAATTTATTTCAAGAGTTGAGTGCACTTTAACGTATATATACAGAAATACGGAAGAACCTGAAGGCTATTGTGACAGTCTATATATTACCCACGGAGAAAAGAATAATATTATGAAGCGTTTGAATTATGATGCAACAAATTATAGTTGAGGCCCTGAACGCAATGGTAATTTTGAATGCGGACAAAAGGCAGCCCAGGCGAAATATATGTGTAGGATGAGTCTCGAAAGGAGGCGGCTTTCGAACACAGCTTTTTTGTTTTCTTTCTCCACAGGTCTACTATGCAACAAAAAGACACGACAATACGAAGCCAAACTACCTACAGGAAATTCTGAGTAATGACAATCTTATGTAGTTGTAACACGATATTGCAAAATCGTCAAGATAACAAGGTAAATTTGATACATTTGAAATCGTTAGTATATTTCTTAGTTTCGAAAAAACAAATGAAAACTTTACATCTAACGTATCACTATTCGAATTATTGTCTAACGCTATCCTAATTACTGTACACTTTAATAAATCTATATTCACGCTTTTAGTGGTTGTTAGAAGTCTTATTTTACTTGTCATATTTTAAAGATCTTAATGATATCAGAGTTTCCTCATTTCGGAAGACGGGTCAGAACAGTTTCTTCCAAAGAAATTTAATTTTCATTCCACCTAAAGACGAATAATTAATGATAATTAATAACACAACTTGTTAAACATTGGGAAAAGAATTGTTTCTTTTTTGCATACACTCAATGCACTAGAACATTGTGTAACATGTTTTTGAGATAACGATAATGCAGAAAGTCTATTTAAAAATGTTAAAATAAATTTTAAATACGTTAAGGTGATTTAGAAAAATACATTAGTGTGTTATATTTCCTGGTAGATTTACTGACTAACACAAAGCCATTATCATATTATATTGGTACGGAGCCATATGTAGGTTGTTGATTTTCTTATGGTAGTGGAATCAGGGTTACACTGAGTCTCTTAGTTACCCCTCATCTTTTAACTTTTCCAGAGTTATTTTATTCAGCTGTAGAGTGGTCGGACGAAAATAATTAAAATTGAAGCACATTTAGAAAAACAAATGTTTATTATGGGATCCTAAGCATGAGTAAAATTATAAATAAAATTAAACAATACGAAGGGAATGAAGTAGGTATTTAAATCAACGTAAAAAAATATTTTCTACTTCTAATAGGCGAAATAAAACAATTAAAAGCAGTTAGTTTTAAAATTGAAGCAATCATTAATTTGACTTGTCACATCATCACGTTTGAATCGAAACATTAGTAATTTTTTCCCTAAAATATATATATCCATTCGTATTGCTTTTCTTGATTTCTAGATTTAAGTCAAATTATTTCACTTCAATGGGAGTTGAGAATCGATTCACTTTGCTTAGCCATCTCGATTCTGAAACCGACATAAAATAATGTGTTCAATGATTTATATGTTTTTGACAGTGCATTTTAAATCATAATCTCAATATTTACTTTATGATTATTTTGTAATATATTTTATGAATAAAAATATACCAATTACTTCAGCGTGTTTTTAATAAAAAGAAAACTTATTGGCTGCTCTCATGTTTACTTTTTAAATGTCAGATTAATTTAATTATTGCTACTGGAATTATCACCCTCAAGTTGCATATTACCCAAAATAAATAACCCGAAGACCCTAGAGAACCCATGGTTATCTTGCTCTACCTTCCACATCCCTTCCTATGTTATCAAAGAGGAGTTACATGCATCATGTATCTATCATTTCTTATTGGACTTTTTGGAATGTACGAGGATATAAAGGGACACCATGAAGACACTACGCGTCTTTAGGTGAAATGAGAGTTAAATTTCTTCGTAAGAAACTGTTCTGGCCCGTCTTCCTAAATGAGGAAACTCTGATATCATTAAGATCTTTAAAATATGACAAGTAAAATAAGACTTCTAACAACCACTAAAAGCGTGAATATAGATTTATTAAAGTGTACAGTAATTAGAATAGCGTTAGACAATAATTCGAATAGTGAGACGAAAAGGTAAAACACGTTAGATGGAAAGTTTTCATTTGTTTTTTTGAAACGAAGATATATACTAACGATTTCAACTTAAATTTGAGCAGCACTTGCCCCATTAAGTTTTACTTATAAATCATTTTAGTTAGATAAAAAATAAATAGGAAGCAAGAAAATATAAAAATGCTCTTTCTAGTGCTTGACTGCTTAATTTAATAAATAAAATAAAATATTTGTCTGTCCGTATGTTTGTCTGCAATAGATTTCCGAAACTGCTCAACGGATTTCAAAGAAAATTTGAGGAATTAAAAGAAGGAGATTTAATTTATATATTCGTGCATATTTAATTTCGATATATTGCAGAAGATATTAATGTACTATGAATATAAATAAAAATATTAATTCTACGGGAAGATTTCTTGGAATTTTGCGAGCGAAAGATAGTGAGTAAACCAACTGCGAGTTAAAATTCCTATTAGGCGTTTCTATATAATTCAATGTATATATATATATATACAGCAAACTTTTATACTATTGTTCATACGATGTATACATAAATTGGTTTTATTTATCGCGTCAGGTAGATTTTAAAATTTAGTCATTGCTAATATGAAAATAAAAACGAAACTATCGAGTTTGGTAAAATGTGAGTCGCTGTGTTGTATTATAAGCATTAAATAAAAATTTAACCATTAAGTGGGGGAAAATTTTTATTCTGTTAGACTTCGACTGATAGTCATTATACGTTTAAGGTACAGAATTTATTTATGGAACTTATTATGAGTGATATAAATATTTTGAAACAATTTCCTGAAAACGTATTAAAATGATCTGTCCCACGTGACTGAAACTAGTAATTCCCAGTTTGCTCTGGACTTTGAGGTAGGTTTAACGCAAAGCAGTTCAGTTCCACAGTCTTGTTACCGTCCTCATAGCTACTGGTAAGCCGCAGATAAGGGTCTTTCATCTTTTGCCCTCACAAGTTCAATCAGAGAGACTATGCTCCATACGCATGGAGGTTTCCTCAAATTTATGTAATGAGCGATTTGTGAAACCTTTCTATATGAGGTAAATAAGACCAGGTAAATTTGGAAATTAAAATACGAATTACATAGCAAGTTAGTTAATTACGCGATGGTGAAATACGAGGCAGTAAAATATTACGATCTCAATAAAGCTTCATTGGCTGACATTACATGTGATTAAAATTTACAGCCCCTTGGTTTCTGGGAAGTAGCCAATTGATTGCATAGATTATCGGAAAGCATGCAATAGTAAAACATAAACATTTACTATAAATTCCATATTATAAAGTTAAACTTTAAAATATACATAATTTTAAGTGCCAAGGCTACTTACATTAATTAGGTCAAACTTTTCTCTGTCCAACCTGCAATAGAGAGATTATATTAGAGCATTCAATAAAATAATCAGACAAAACATATTAGCATTAATTTATATTAAGGCCTGACCATAAAATGATGAAATAAAAACATAATAAGATGTAAGTAATTATTATATAATTAAAACATTCTGAATCCCACGATTTAATTTTTCTATTTTTAGTAGCTTTAAGATGGAAAAGTATAACATCCAAGTGCTTATCTTTGTATATAAAATTCCAGTGTGCGTGACTTGGTAATCCTGTTAGACCGATTATGTTGAAATTTCGTTTTCGTACTTATAGGGCCTCATAATATAATGTGTAATGCCTAATTTTTTCAGCCTGACTGTTTGAATAATCTATGGCAATTGACTTACGCATCGATACATGCTCAAGTTAATTGCGTCGTAACTTGACATCCCTATCTCAGCTGGAACACCATGTGTATTATCTCTCAAGCCGTTTACATGATGCCCATTCGACAATAATCCATAAATTATTACCAGCATATAACCCTAGGTACTTTTTTAGGAAAAAAGTTTGTAAACACAAAATTTTACTTAAACTGGCCAATTTTATTTCATGTGCTAAAACTATGTTCTAATAATACTGATTTGTCACTAAGCTTCTATTACAGAAAAATATTAATCATATGTATTGTTAATTCTTTGCAATTATTACTTGAAATATCTCCAAATTTCAAAATACGCATATTCAAATTTATCGAAAATTCTCACTAATACAACAAATATATTAAATTACTAGATAACCCCTGCGACTTCGTTCATGCCAAAATAGCTCTTCTTATTTTGCCCTAAAAACGAAACAACAGGTACTGAAATGTGATAAAGTTGAAATCATTAAACTCGTCTCCCGTCATTCGGAAGGGTGTGAGAATAGTAACCAATGCCCGACCTACCTGATGCAGGTTTTCTAGGGTTTTCCCTGCATCTCTTTAGGTGAAACACCGGGTAGGATCCTTAAACCATAGCCCGGGGGCCCTAGTTAACCCTTGGCTACCTTGCTCTACCTTCCGCATCCCCCCTTTTCAATTCCCTTCCTATGCTATTAAAGGGGAGTTGCCTGTTTCATGATCACCCTCATGTAGCCTGTTAACCAAAAAAAAATGGATCTCCCTAGTAGAGTGACTGCGGGGTTCACCTGATTATGTCGGGAATGCCTCGCAATCTCTATGGGTTTCGTTTCAAAGTTCTCACATGCAGAGACACCGTCACCTTTTTTGGGAGATATATATACTGGTCAAAGACCTTGGTCATAGGGCAATAGTTGACCGCTGATCCCATTTAATCAGTCGACCAACTGCCTCTTAAAACTGGTGGAGGCATGCAGAAGGGAATGCTGCGACTCCACAGCAAACTCGTCTCCCGTCATTCCTGATGCAGGTTTTATAGGGTTTTCCTTCCATCTCTTTAGGTGAAAAACCAGGTAGGATCCTCAAACTATAGTCCGGAAGTCCTAGTTAACCCTTGGCTACCTTTCTATACCTACCACATCCCTCCTTTTCATGTCTTTAAGTTCATTTTTTTATTTTCGATGAGACGGATGAATGATGCACTTTGTCGAATGTTTTTTTCTGCGTCAATAAATACACGTAAGTAGGAATTTAGAATTTTGCATTCATTATTGATAAAGATCACGGCAGAATATAGAAATAATTACGGAAAATTAAAATAATGTAGAAAATCTTTCAAAAAGTTATTTCCACTTGAATTTTTGATGTCTATTATATGTTCTGCCACCTCCTTTGGTCTAGTGACTAACGTCGCTGCGTCACAGCTCAGAGGTCCCGGGTTCGAACAGTGGCTTGGGCTTGGATGTTTGTGCCGCCATAGTCACGGAAACAGGGATTAAGGCTGCTGGAGAATCGATACGCTGACAACGTGTTCGGAATGTGTACGTAAGATAACTGTCCGCAGAAGACCCGATAGGCCAAGGCTGCAGTGGGCTGTAGAGTCAAGGAGGGTTGTATGTTTCGAAAATTTACTTACAGTTTTCTTCTTAGTAATCCGCTATTGATTGTTCCATATAGCAATGTGTATTTCCTTAACAAGTTGTAACTACGCTTCAGTTAGGAAAGAATTCAAAACACTACGGCACGTGGAAAATAAATATGAATCTCTTCTCATTTTAACAAATACGTTCACTTATGTTACCTTCAATTTGTTAATTAGGTAAATTTTTGTAAGTACAACAGATCGTAACATCTTTCTCACGGAACGGATTCAATTAAGATTCGTATTGGAAGTGATTGTGTTAAATTCGATTATCCAAACCTGTTCTGCGAACCTGAAGTTCGACGTTGTGTGAGGTTCCTGTTGAGCGATATAAACCACATTCAATAAGACGACTACTTTCGAAGCTAAAATGCGGTTAACCACTTGGCCTTCTTGATTAGAGATTTCCTAAGTTTCTGGAAACTGTGAAGATGAAAGCAGCTTTGAGCTTGTACAGCCACGCATCTGTTTTCAACCAGAACATTCCTAGACCATTGGTTCACGTCATTAAAGTTAGAATGTGAACAACTAAACATAGTTGTCAGAATAAAATGTAATGGAATACTTGAAAATGTTTCTACTTCAGTACGATAAGAATGTTAATACACAATTAATAATCATTTCTTAAGCAGAATTCGGGTAAATTGCTATTTGTGTGTTTTTACGATAGAATTGTTTCCAAATTTCTAGTTTATTTTTTTGGGGGATGGGAGAGAGGGTGCGCAGGGGAAGATACGAAGGGAATTGAAAATGGGAGGGGGTTGGAAGGTAGCCAAAGGTTCATGAGGGTGATCCTGAAACAGGCAACTCCCCTTTAATAGCATAGGAAGGGAATTGGACCCCGTGTTATAGTTTAAGGATTCTACCCGGTGTTTCACCTAAAAGAAAGCAGGGAAAACCCTAGAAATACTGAACCAGACCACAGGTCTACCATATATGAGACACAATTTCACAATCACGGTACTTCACCTGAAGAAGATGGCGGCACCAGTCATCGATACCCAGATGGAATCCAGAGAACACTACATCAAATATAATTTAATTCAAATTCAACGCCACCCATCACAATGTTATGACATCAACTAACATAAACACAAGCGAACAACAAATAATTTTCGAAATATCAAAAAGGGCGAATTGTTTTAGAATTTACTGACTGGAAATATTTCAAGCGTAAATATGTTTACAAAATATAATTTATTATTAAACGATCCTTTAAATTAAGTTTCATAGTATTCTACGCTGAGATTTATTTGATAGCATTTCTGTTGTTATTGATTAATTTATGATGTTATGAAATACCTTCCCCTGAATGCAGTTGCGCAATGTATTTACTACGATACCTTCAAGCTGTTACTTAGATAACATAAGTTGTAATAGATCTAATGCACAATATTTCTTTCTGATTTTTTCCTTTCTGTATTTCTCAGAATCACGTCCTACTTTCTTAGTTTTCCGTCACCATTTATGACCTCTTTTCCTGTGCGAAAGGCCACAGCAATGCAGATAATTTATAGACACTTAAAAGTTTCCTTGTAAAACAGTAAATTATCTTACGGAGTTCGCAAAACTGCGAATCACGATAGTGTTTATGTATGCACAATATTGAAACTTCAGGATGGAAAGGAAGTGCTTTCAACAGAATATGGCAAACATATTTTAAGTATATAAATATTATTCAATAGCGTACGGTTTTCGTAAATACCATAACGATTTCAGACCGAACTTAAAATTTACAGCACTAATAAAATACGCATGACTATTTCAAAACTACCGCTCAAATTTATAGCACTAATAAAATACGTACGACCATATCCAAGGTTTTATCAGTCATCTGTTTTTATACCAAACATTTATAATGGAACCGACTGAGGTCAACATTCGATAAAAAAAACATCGTTAAGTTGAATCGACGTAAGGTTTTCACCTGATGGTGGGGTTGCAGTGTACAGGTTTTCTCATTCATCAAACACTAGTGAAAGTCATAAATTAACAACTGGATTGTAGTGGCGATTATTTGAAATTAAAGCAGATGATGGCCGATGAGCACAAGCTCCAAAAATGTTTTAATCCATTGAATATAGACTTGTGTTTTTTGCTCACGTGTGCAACATTATATGAGAACCAGTAATAAATGGGATCAATTGATATTTATAAGTCTGTAATTACATTAAATGTTTTAATTGCATCAATGACTAATAATAAATGAATGTTTGCTCGTACTTTATTTCAGTGAATAAAAGCTGAGAGTTTTAATATATATTTTAGATTTAACATCGTTTGATTAAATATGTTGCTAATTACTTTTACAAAATTAACACAGATTATCATGGACTTTTAATGGACAACGTTGATTACTAATATATTCTCTTTCAATAGGAAATTCTGGCCTTAATTTTATGCGGTTAGAATTTAAAATAATTTACAATTCGTTGAACTTAGCTCGGCGGGAAATGAATTACAGGAGATTTCATAGAATTTAGGGCTGGCAGATGAGGCACCTCGTCATCAGCTATCGTTACAACCTTGCCATTCGTGAAACTATCCTTAAGGCTCTTTTTGACACTTCAAAAAGTTTTATGGTAACTGTTGCCACGCCGCTCATTGGGCCAGGTACTGAAAATGGAGGCGGAAACCCACCGTGTTTGAAAAATGTCCCGGATTTTAGGCCGTTTCGGCGAGAACTTCTTAGGTCAATTTTGTGTCTGGGCAAGTCAATATACTAATCGATACGGTACTAAGGAAGAATTATGGCCGTGGTAAGTCCGACGGCCACGGCTGCAACGAACCTAGTTTTACAAATATTTTCAATGCCTTCCCGAAGTGGGAGCAGCTTTGGATGGCCGCGCAGGGCGGGAAACGTTCGCCATTTTTAGGACATTAAAGTTGTAGAGAGTGATAGGAGGTGGACGCGTCTCTCGGGTTGCAGCCGTGAGCTCCTATGAAGAAACCAGCCGCCTTCGCCGAGGCTAAGCCCTCTTATTCCCTATATTTTCCCGTGTGACCAGTCTTCGGTGTCTTTGTGAAACTTAGTTTGGAGTATACTGATAGATAGTCCTCTTCAATGGCGAACTTGGGATACTGAAAAATTTTGGAAAAATATGTAGATTAAATTCTGTAACTAATTAACAATTAACCCCACACAATACATGAAAGCTAGGCCCCTGAGTGTTTCGTGCTCGGCTCAAGTACTAACGTGTCTCAGTAACATGTGTATTATCTCTGGTCGGGATCCATCGTTAAAAATCTCGTCAAGAGTTGTAAAGTTCAACGCCCCTCTAATCGAAATAATTCGAAAGCCAATTTTGAGAGACCAAAATCTGTTTTCTGAACATCTCTTGCTATTTTTAGGCTTTATGCGCTAATTTACACAAGGAAGCCACAACACATATCGCATAAAATGTTCGATACAGAAGAATGCATATTTTGAGTTAAACAATTGAAGTAACATTTTGATGAACACTTTTTCAAGTTACGTGATTTAGTCACAAAATATTATCGGTTTTAGTTATCCTTTTTTAATTAAATTAAGCATTCGGGTTGTGCGTAAGCGGACGAATGATGAAATATTTCGCCTAATTCCGAGGTAGCAAGCGTAAAACACGAGTCGAGAGTTCGTTAAGGGCGACAACGGGACAGAGACAAATCACACCAGGTACGTATTATTCATCTGTCTACAGCAGAAATATTTCATGCTCAATTGCGGCTATATTATACATTTAACATGCCCCGTGCTCCAATTTCTCAACAAGACATACTACTAGCCTATAAAGTATTTAATAAAGAAAATAAGTCCATTGCTAATAACTACCTGTTGTGTATTTGGACTGCATTTCCGTGTAGTTTAAATGAGACTTGCATGAAATGATGTGATTTATTTCTTATTAATATATATTGCTGATATACACACAAACACACTTAAAAAAATTAAAAAACAGAATGCGAATACAGAAAGTTTTTAACAAGAAAGATATTTCACTTATGCTGTGAAGGCTCTGCAGTACACACTGAAAGTGATTAACAATACTAATACGAAAGCATTATGCAACTATTTCAAGGCTCAAGTAATATTGAAACCTATATTTATACTTTCTTCAATTATTTTAAATTAATATAATTAATATGTCTGGTTAGGTTATGTTGGATTTAGAACTTTTCCTAAATGAGTTATGTTCATTTCCCAAATTCTTTTAAATGAAAATTTTTTTAATGGTTTTATAAATTGTTAATTATTTTTAAGAGGAGCATTAGGCAATTTGCCATAGTTATCTAGTACATATAAAAGAAGCTCATCAATAATATCGCGTGCAAACACAAAACAACGTTTATAAATATATATATTTGCCAATATTCTTAATTGAACACTAAACCTATAAGTGACGTAAATATTGTAGTTAATATCGCGTATGATAACAAAGTGGTAGAGTACAGTGCATCATTTTGAATACACGCCCGCATATTGATCATGGATCCCGGTTAACAAATCCTCTTCAACGCGAAATCCCGCTAACGTGGTGCGGATGTTTGAGAGATAACGAATCTGGATAATTGGAGACAATCGCACCTGGTTCCTACGTATCCGATACAGTCATCACGAGCACAATTAAGTTTGTAAAAATTGTGTTTCACAATATTGTAATGGGCATTTTTCAACATCCAAAGAAAGACGCCGTTGCAAAACTTAAACAAACTGAGAGAAGATTTATAAACAAAAACGTATGGAGCATTACCGGGGATGAAGCATCTAGGGTAAGTCAATGAGTACTTACAACTGAGAAACCATTTGGAGTATTGCATTCTCCACTCTCATATACAGCGGCTCAATGGTTACAATTTACAGTAAAACTTTTATTTCCAATAATTTTGGAAGGTGAGTGCCGTGCTTTCTCATACTGCTCTTTTCGGAGACTAGCTCGGTTTCTTCTCGTCGTAATACTGATGAGTTTTTACTACTAACTTTGATAAAACATGGATCCTCCCACTACAGACACAACAGTTGAAACAAGAAGAACCGGTTCCTAAGAAGGCAAATTCAGTGAAATTGGCTGGGGAGGTGATTGCCTCGATTTTTCGTGATGCACGCTGAATTATTCATATCGAATATTAAAAAAAGGTCTAACAACAAATTGAAACATTTAGATCACTTGAACCAAGAAAATGAATAAACCTGCACACTCAGCCAGGAAGTGATTTTTATCACGAGTAAAGCTGTAGAGAAATACCTACTCAAAAAGCTGTGCGCACTACTCCACTGCCCGTTAATTGAATAATGCTCACTTCAACACAAATTTTGTTACGGCAACTTGGTGGTCTAAAAACTGTTTTGAAAAAATTGGTGCAAGGATACGTAGGATGTGCAGTTCAGCATGTTTTACGTCAAGAAACCTCATTCGCGAATGTTCAGGAATTATAAGTAAGACCTTGGCGCTTTCTGCATCTCTCATACGAATGGAAATGTTAGTAGCTTCTCTCCAACGGCTGTTTCTCCCAGTCGAATATACTCCCGTGCACTTTCACCATTCTTCTACTGCGTAATTAGAACGCCATGCGACCTATAAAAACATGTGCTGTTTCCATGAAGATAAAAGTCGAATCAAAGTTTAAATTGTTGTCGTATCGACTTAGGTGACTTTTGTGTTTCCTAACCTGAAAAATTCACGTTAAACAAAGAGCTTTTCTGCAAAAGGACAGTCCGAAAATATTTTGAACGACGTGAAGAAAAAAAAGGATAAATTCGCATCGAAGGTTTTTGGTCTGGAAGATTATGTTGAGTAAAAAAATCATTCCGCAAATGATGCGAAGGATAAACGTCCTGATTACAAAAAACTTCACGAAATATAGTATTATCACCTAGGGAATGGAGCTGTGTAGTCCTAGACTCAAGTAACTACGGCCTGCCTTGCGAAAAGGATTACGAGTATGTGTGTAAATTCACCCAGTGGATTTCTGTCGATCCGAATTCAATTCATATTATTTGAAAGTTTATTAGAATATATTTAAATATCTGTTATATGGGGCATTATAAAACACGATACAAAACAATCCATGAGGGTAGCTGCAATCAATTTTTATAATTGATCCACCGATGCACAAGTTGTCCGATTACGGTTTGTTTGCACAACTTACTTGACTTGAGCTTCCATTCTATGCTCTCTTATTCGAAGGAATGAATCCTCGTTTCATCTCCAGTGATGACTGGTTTCTGAAATGCTTCGCCTTCGTTAACATGGCGGTCCAATATGCGGACAAATTCTCACACGGCTAGGTTTGAGCTCTTCATAGAATTTTTTTTAGAACCAATAAGGCACTTTCCTTGCAAAGAAATATTGTCCCCGGACTGTACTGAAAATCTTCTACGAATTGCCGCTCTGCTTTGGCAATAAAACAAAATATTAAGGGGAACGTGACGGTCCGACTGAACATTCCCAAATATGTGCCCTACAAGTGTTTCCAACAATTGCAAACAGTAACACTTGTCTGCACATTATCGATGGCAATACTTTTAAGACTATTTAGTCTTACTATAAATACTGACAATTTTTTTAAAACGGTGCACATGCGGTTTTGAAGGTCGTGGTGACCCCTCCTGTGCAAGAGGGTGGAATGGGCCATTGCGAGTTGAACTGTCATGGAGAACGTGCGTTCGTGAAATTTTAGCTATGGATTGGGGCTATTATAAAAACTGTGTGGTAATAATAGCTCTTAATAAAGTGGGTAAAACAGCCCCCGTGATTCTCACGACCCTTAAAACGTTGAAAATTGGCAAAATTATCGTGTATCGGACCATAAAGTGATTCACGAAGATTGGGAATGTTGATGATGCCCGCCGCACAACCTGCCTCAGAGCAAAGAAATTAGTTGAAGCAGAACTACCGTACGAAACCAGCCGGCGTTTATTGTGAGCTGAACACTTAAAAAGTGTCAATGTCTCGTATATTAAGAAGTGGTTTGGGGTAGAAGGTTTGCCGGTGAAGTACAGGTCACTTACTCAGCGCACGTCTGAAATAGTTGAGGGTAATGAATTTAAAATGACTCCTTCGGCGTTACGCAAACAACGAGCACAAAAGAATTCATTTCACAAATGAAAATATATTCAACATTGAGGAAGCTTTCAGTCGACAAATGACAGTTTATGATTCAATATACCAAGAAGATCGGGAGAAAGCCCCGAAGATTCACAAGAGTAATCATCTTGTGTGAAAAGTCAGCCGGAATGTAGTGTACTGTTTGGAACGTTGTTGTGAAGCCTTTGAGTGACAACTTGTTCAGGAACCATTATTGGAGCTTCAAACAGGATTCGGCACCAGTCCACAAAGCACATTCTGTCCAGGGCAGGCTAAGGAGAAATGATTGGCCTGCATTGGATTGCAAGTTGTGCTTAATGGTATGGTCTGTAAGAATAACGCCAATATCGGCAATCTGAAACGATCCCTGGTAAGAGCAGCGGCGGATTTACCTACAGAGGTATAATTCTAAGTAACCCGTACAGCATGGAAATTAAATTATAACTAAAACTTTCGTATTAATTCACTTTAACAGTTGCGTCAGTATTTATAGTATTATATTACAAAGTTTTTAGAAAAACGAGTAGTCTTACTCTGAAGGTTCGATTTTCATATCAAAACTAGTACAGAACTTGTTTTAATACAGCGCATTTTTACAAAGAGGACGAATGCAGCAAACAGAGTTCCCAAAGGCTATTGAGATGAGATCAATAAGATGTTATCTATATTGCACACAGACGTAATCAAAGTCGTTAAAATATGAAAGCGAGTGTATCTGACAAGCCATCTGACTCTTCTCTCAATACGAGTAGTCAGCTATGAGATCGAGTTTTAAAAATTAATGAAAGGTACTTTTTTAAATATATAATGTTTACAGATGTTCATATTTTAAACTAAAAATTATCAATATTATAGATATTTATTTATTGTTCGGAATAATAGAAAAACACTGCTTACCCGATAGTGTCACGCATTGCATTTTTTCCAGACATTTGCATCTGTCTATAATACATATTGACAAGGCGTGTCTGGAAATTAAATACAGTTCGTTCTACCGCCACCGCAACGCTAGGCACGCGCATGCTCACATCTCTCTCAGATTCATTGTCTTACCACTGGCGCACATTACAGCCGGATTGTGTTTGTTTACATTTGTTAGTGACCGTTCAAAATGTTGAAGACATTTTCTGATCCGGTCGACTGTGAACTGCGTTGTGTAATACGGGTTTTGACCTCAAAGAATGTTAAGCTCATTGTTAACTTGGAGAAATTTATGATGCAAATGTAATGACCGATTGCATGGTAAGAAAGTGGGTTAGGCAATTCAATGATGAAAGAGCCAATGTTCATGTTCTGCTGTCTATGCTGGTTTGTCTGAAAAAGTGAATGAGTAAATGCGAGGAAAAAGACGTTTCACAAATAGAATGCTCTGTGATGAGTTTTCACAAATTTCAAAAACTGTTTTGCATGAGATTGTCTGAAATTGCATAAGTTACAGCAAATTGTGTTTAACATTGGCTGTCTTAACTGACTGCATCTTGGCATGAAAAGTTGGTTCCCCGCCATGACAACTATGTAGAAAAACAGTTCTACAATTTACACAAAGACCTGTGTGATCATCCACGTGAATTTTCAAGCCTACTATAGAATGAGTATTTACTTAATAAGATCGGACCAAAAATTACCTATCATGATATAGCATGGAGAAAGAGCATTTAACAGTAACTTTGAGTTAAGTAGCGTCGACTTTCAAACCATTAAATAAGTAATTAATAACAATTAGAATATTTTATTGTCATCTGAAACAGTTATTAACAAAAACTAAAATACATAACGTTATAAATAATCACATTATGTTGTTCTTCAGCTGTGAAATTTGCAAAATTACATCGAAGGAACAATCGATAAATTCAAGGATGTCAACTTCTTCAAGACTAAAGTCACTTGAAAATATCCCTTTCAGAATATGCCTCACTTTGGGATGGGCTGGAATCGCTGGAATGGCAGCTCGTTTCTCGGGAAGCCCTTGGATTGTTTGAGTCACTAGAACTTAAACTGTTTTAGGGGCGGTTGGCAATGGGCTCCTGGATCAGTTCGCTGTGATGGATGGGGATAGTCAGAAATAGCTTCTGGACCAAAGTGATAAATTCCGGTTGAATGGAGCCCAGATATGACATTTACTGGAGATACTGCTTTTGGCCACACCTTGATGAAGATTTTTCCAAACACACGTTTATTAATTTCTCTGTTTTCTTTTCCGTTATTTTTGTACTAGTACAGTTGGACTTCGTCATCCCAGTAAGACTCAAACCGTTTAAATACCGACTTATCCATGGGCCGGTGGTGTTGCTGGGCAAGCAGTAATTTCGGGGTCCAAATGTTCTTTTTATATTTGATGGAGCATCGTCACATCTTTTGCAGGCTTGTATTTGTAGCCTTTGATAAAGGTCGCAGTATTAATTATATCCTTATCTGTCATTTCTATCGCTGTTCCAGGAGGCAAAAAGTATTTCCATTCTAGCTTGCGTCTCTTTCCTCTGAAAAGGACCATTGGATGAATAAGCTGACAAATTACCTTTCTACATAAGACAATGGTAACATTTCCCCCATGTTCTGAGCAAGCGTTTCTCACCTTTCTTCGCCAAGACTTGAGGACTCTTGTGGAGAGATGAGGTGAGGGTTTGTCAAATACTTCTAATTCGGCGAAGACCGCTTTCAATTTTTGGAAATGATCATTTGCTTTCATCTTGTTTAGCTTTACAGATCTTCCTAGATTAATATATTGTTCCTTCCTTCTTCCGATGTCTGGGTACCACTTGCTTCCAGCCAATCCTTTCGTCTGATTAGATGGATTCTCCAAAATATTATTTTCACAGAATAAAAATACGCATCGTTGGAGAACTTTCGTTGTAATTGAATACGCAACCTCAGTGAGTCTAAAAACTCTTTGGCAAAGCTATATTTCTTGACCTTCGTCTAAGCAAGGTCTCCATGATGCAGATTGTAGGAACAAACAAGAGGGTGCTCTATAAAACTCACCCCGGGCCTTGTTCGCAGCGCCTTAATGGGAGCAAACGGTTTAAAACACATGTAATTTAATAAATCACAATTTTCTATTAATCAATACGTATTTACAGACTAAAATGATCCGTATCCATAACGATAGAATTAGACCCAATGTACCTTGCAAAGAAGAAACAGCCCCATCAACGAAGAAACACAAATGAACATAAAATGACCAACAGAGCTGCTGCTGATGTAGTTGTGATCTCAACAACAAGATGCCATAATCTATCACTACCAAAGATAATTGGCGGTATTTTAAAATTTTTGAGGTCTGAAAATGAGGGTGGCCTTTGATAGGATCTAGGCATTGTATGGTACTTTTTTTTGGGTAACAGGCTACATGGGGGTGATCCTAAAACAGACAACTCCCCTTTAATAGCATAGAAAAGGAATTGAAAAGAGGGGATGTGGAAGGTAGAGCAAGGTTGACTAGGGTCTCCGGGTTGTAGAGCATGTACCTTAATGCCACTAAATAATCACGCGATTACAAATCGCTAGTGGGTGCCTAGCATAAATAAGTAATGATGTAGTCAACACATATAGGGAGATAATTAATTGTCTTTGGTATTTATTGCCAGCTTATTACAAGAGTACCCTGTAGTACGATAATGTAATTGCATGAGAAACACAGTTCCCTACATTTAATTAAATTCGCCGCATAAATGGATTGATCATACAATATATAACAGCAACCTGCTGAGATCAACACCAAAAAACTTTTTTTAGAAAGAAAACTTAATTTTAAAAGTCTGAAATGATATTATAACTATGCATCAAATGGACGTTCTGTATGTTTGTGTAAAATATACAGAACAAATCAAACAGCTATGTGTGTGTTTCATTTCCGTACGCAAACTTACCAAGTAAGGCACCGGGTTGTATTACGTTTGTGTGTCCAAATCAAACAGAATTTTTTTTAACCAATTGAAGAGTTAACGAAATTTGTTACAAAAGTAATTAATCTCCTACGAATATCTAAAGCCGTTCCGGTAAAACATTCTTCTCATATTCGAAACTATTACTCCCAAATTAAAATTTTGATGACAACAAATTGCATTGTGCTTTATTTGGACAACTTTGCAAAACGATTTAAAGATTCATTCTGCATAATATGAAATTAATGTAACTTATAACTGAGGTAATTCAAACGAATTCCAATTCTGCAAGTGTGATTGAGTATTAAACACCGATAAATAGAACTCTTTAACAACTAATTCAAATGTTACTTCGATATATAAATACCCGTTATCTTAATTAGTTTACCACCCGTTTAAGAAATATGGAATTACCATTATATTAATAAAAATGAAACTATAGTAGGATAACGCACGTAATTTTTAGCTTACTGTTGTTTGCGATAAAATTTATATTTATATATACAGGGCACAAATGTTTTGGATATGGTGGTGTCTGTATAATATGTAGTTTATTATTGTCACTGATGCCAAATCACCATAACAAGTTACACGATTGAACAGCACGTCGAAACGACCGGTTCGATCAACACTCGTACGTCAAAGGAATGCCAGATCGACCAAGAACATCGCCGCAATGGACATTTTTTGAAAACGACGTCGTTGTGGCCATCACCGCCAACGGCGAACGCTACAGAACAATGTTAACAGATTTCTTGAACGATATGGAAGTACACGACACGTGGTTTCAGCAGGATGCTATGCATGATGGCAAATATGTACCTTTAACAAAAAGTCGGTAAAACCTCGCACACAGCTTGATTTATTCCTTTCAACATCGACCCACCTTATTCAAAATCCTTTTTAAGCGTGGAAGAAGTTTGAGTACGAGAAGCTGATGATATCAATGTTGATCAAAAATAGGTAGGTACATGCCGTAATGGTAAAACACATCTACTCGGACTTTGACGGTGCCGAGTCAAAGGCAAGAGAGATTATATTAGACAGGGGTTTGAAAAGAGCGTAGTTTTTCCCGAAAAACGTTGGTGCCGAAGGGAAAACGATTCCTTCCACAGAGGTGAGACAATAAATTTGATTGGTGGATATCCAGCCCCGCCACCGACGGAATATTAACTAAGGAAGTGGGGAAGAATTATTAAAAACCCCAACAGAAATTGAGGAGACGAGGAGTGGAGGTTATGAACTGAGGTAATTTCCTCTGTAACCTTTTGCCCATTTCCTGGTACTGCCAGGTCCGAGTAGATTTTGTGTTAAATATTTTCGCTCATATAATACGAACCTTAGAGTACAGATATTGAACTAAATTGTAAGAAAATTAATTTATATAATTTTTTGTAAATATAGATATATAGTATTTCAATAAAAATAATTGCCGGTTAATAATATTAAAATGGGCAAATTGCAAAAAAGTAATTTTTTTGTGATTATAAGTGGAATTTCATTCTTAACATATTAATATTTCATCAATAAAATAAATAATATAACCCTATTCATTTCTATACCAAGAAGTAATTAGTATGGAAAGGAAAAATGTAGTTGAAACTATGTTTTTCAAAGCAAAACCGAAGCGGAGAGTTGTACAGTATAATTACTAAAACATATCCTAATTTGATTGGCGGAGCCATGTGGATGTTCCTGAGACATCGACGTCAACTTGGACGTCACAGAATTCCAGAAGCACCACGACGGCGCATGTCTACATCTGCTTTAACGAGGGTATAAACCTGTTTCTCAAGCTCATCACGAAAGGAAAGATGATTGCCAACGAAAGTATGCATTACCCAGATTAAATACTGTGCAACAAAGTCCTTAAACTCCTTTAAAAAAAATCCCATTTTATTTTGGCCCCTGACTTCACGGTATTATACCGTCTGAGGTTTGGCAAATATATGTAATGTTAATTATACATTAATTTCTTTTGAATAAACCTATATAAAGTTTTATTAAATGTAAAAATTCACAGTAGGCTTACGTTAAATTTCAGTTTTGTGTAAGCATCGCGATTCGTATTTTTTCATCCCATCTTAACGTTAATAAGCTTATAAAGGATATTTTTGGACTCACTAATGTAGTACTTAGTCGACTATCAACTTAAAGTCCTATTAGGAACTACCCGCGTTTTCCGGACTCCGTGAAGTGTTTCAATTCCCATCTTCGGGACTAAGAAGCCGCCTACATTAAGAGCCAAGCTCTCCTAAATAATTGGCCACTAAAACAGACAGGCTTTACGTTCATCATGAGCATATACCATTTCGTTATTATATAAGTACGTCGTTACTAAGTAGTAGCTTTTAATTCGTGCTTGTACTTAAATTCTGAAAAAATTATATATGCGCTGTTATTAAACTAATTTTGAAACCCACGCTGTTAAGTTACTACTTCGGAACTGATTCCGAAATAGGTTTAATGCGACTACAATTCACTGGAAACTAATATATTTCAGCGTACGATCTAATTTTTTCCCCTTCTTAGTTAATTTCATCTCGTAGCTGAATCCCAAATTAGCAGTTCAGATCGTATTAAATTTGAGTACTTCCACTTTCTTATATTTACTACTCACTATTATTTATTTCAAACAATTCAATTTTGACATATATCTCGAGTATTTGACGATATTCAACTACATAATTTTTCACATGCTCACAAAAACTATTTCTGTCGGATCTGGTTACTCTAAGAGCCTTTTAGTTTTTACATAAATAAATATAACAAAAAATATTTGCCTTCAAAATTGTCCGTTATTATTAAACACTCGTAATTTTATGACAAAAATATTTTGCTTTAAAATCTGTTAGTTTTAAAATAAATTCCGTGGTTAGAATTTGATGGGAAAAGCATACGTATGCACTGACAATTTTCCTGAAACCATTCAGCTATAACAGCTCGTCGAGAGTTAATTCGTTAAAATTTTATTAATTATCCAGCAGGAGATTCGTAAATCGCTTTTTTTATAGGTTAAATTATTTTGTAAATTACAATTAGTATTCTGAGTTTATTAGCATGTCTTAATGCCGAATTATGTATAAAGTAGCAAACTTGTTCCACGCTGGTCATGGTATGAGTAAACTATATATACGTATAAATGAATCACGGTAATGCATATACGAGCATAACTACCGAACGACTGCACAAATTGGATAATTCTTTTTTTGTTGTGTTCGTTATCAGGGCAAGTTTTGTATAAAAGAATATTTTTTAAAAATCGTACGGAAAATTTTCAAAATGTCATAATACGGAAAATCTGCCTTATATCCGCGCGTTTGAATCTCCTAAGTGAATGTGGGTTGCCCATAGTATTTATCTGTTTATGCTTCAATGAAAAGTTCAGGAATTAACTGAAAGTTTCGTGTATGTTTCATTTCAATATCTGGCAGCGTTCAGAAGGTATTAATGTAAATATTTATAAATCCATTGAATTAACTCCTGAAAGGCTGCGTAAAAATCAACTGCGAGTTAAAAGTCCTATTATGCGTTCTAAAGCTGTTCATTCCACTTACTATGTTATTATAAGCGTAGTTTTGGTAGCATGAGAGATGGAAAGGGTGGGAGAGAGAGAGAGGCCGAGCATTCTCAGTCCATTTATTGTTGTAAACATGAGAAAGCGGAACCTGTTCAAAACTAACTGCGACTTATGAATCGATCATAGCTCAACCACAGGACGTGTTTATACAGTATTAACAGATTAACATTCATCCGTATTCAATTACAGTTTCTTTCGCAACAGCAAAACTTAGTGTGTTTTGATGTGTTTACCGCCGTGCTATTTATTGTTAGTGATAAGAAAATTCAACCAGTGAGGCGTCAAAATTTCGGTCTGCGTACGTGTAACGGAAGTCGAGTTCATAATCTGCTAACACAACGAGACTGAAGAAGCGGGAAATCAGCGTTTGGAGCAAACAGTATGGGAATTTCTCAAGTGAGATCTAGCACGGCTCCGGTTCGGGTTCAGGCGAGAAAACGTAACAATTACCTATGAACGTTTGGCGTATAAGTTACGAACGACTCCCTTAGGGGAAGGCGTGGAAATAGTGGAATTTTTATATGTTTGACGTTAATTACTTTTATTGTATTTTCCCCGAAAATATTTAGGTATAATTTCAACCCCTTGCAGCGTGTGAGGGGTGGGGGTGGAAACGAGTCATATGAAAATAACAAGGATATTATCGACTTTGGTGTCGAAACCCGTGAGAAAGGAGTCGCTGACTTTGAGTAATGCAATTTATGTAAGAATTAATCCCTTAAGTGGGGAAGAAATTTTATTGTTAGAGTACTGAAAATATTTTTAGTCTTGTTATTGTACCGGGTGTACTTTTGACTCCGTCGATAAACTGGGAGTATATTTGTGGTTCATATTGTGAAGTTTTCGATGCCGGTTTAATCATGTGTTGACTAAAAAATAAATAATGTACCGGGATAATATAAATAAATGCCCGGGCAACGCCGGGTCCCCAGCTAGTTTTTTATAAAAGTAGAAGTGACTAATGATGAGTGTTGCATTTAGGAAATGATGATTAATTTTTGTAACGGGGAATGTAAATTTGTGATAGGGAGGCAGTTCTAAAGCATTCTGAATCATTTAACATTTGTACATTTACTGCAAGATACGTAAGTAGAAGTAAACAGCAATTGCATTTGGGCAATAACTATGAATACGCATTGATTGTCTTGTCATAAAAGAGAACGGAATATGCTACCTTTTCCACCATACATGCTCCAAGTTTTCTATTTTATAAGTTGGTTCCCGTGAGCGTGTTCCGAGGTGCATAATATTCAGTTTTCCCTGAAGAAGGTTCACTTAGGTACTATTTTTTTCAAGTATTCATGTCGGCTTTAGGGAGACATGGCGGTTAGAAACATGGAAATGAGACATTATTACAATATACGATCTCTTGCTCTGTTGATTACTCCTTCGGAAACAATTTTTTGCTTGGTTACATTGTATTTTCGTATGATTTTGATTATAAATGCAGGCTCAAGTTGCAGGACGACTGCATGGCGTCGCGTGAGGCGAGCGCATGCAAATTAATGAGATGGAACGCTCTGGAGAGACTGTGACATGCTGCGGCATGTGGCGCCATTAGGTGACATGTATAAACTACACTTGCACGTGAAGATTCACTAATGCAAGGAAAATGAAGGAAGTGTGAGGAACTGAAATTATTCTCTAAGAGCAGTGTTACGGAGATTCATAAACATATATTAGTTGTAACAAGCATCTATTTTACATGTAGCTAGATGTTATTAGGTTAAGGTAACGTGGAAACGTGTCGAATTCACTGAGTACCATTTTGTTACTGAAGTTATCTACTACCGTGCGGCGCTAAACGTCAATACATAATTACAACCACAAATGGTAGTCATTACTTTGTAAAGCTTGCAAAAGCGACGGTATGATTTGAAATGAGAGAAAAGCCTGGACATTTTCCTTTACACAGGTACCCTGGGTGGATCATCATGGAATCTCCTTTGAAAATGTTGCTGCACAATTATGAAGGACCTTGTGGAATGAAATTCCAATTCTACAAACGCACGTTCAGCATCAGCAGACATTTCTGGAAACTCAAGGCCTCTACTGGTACTAATGAGGGGATAATCTATACGAATAAACAAAATTTAAGTGTCTGTCTGTCTCTCTATCTTGTCTGACTGTCTGTCTGTGAGTATGTTTGTCTGCAATAGGCTCAAAAACAGCTCAACGGATTTCAATGAAAGTTTGAAGGTTTAGATTTGATTGCAATATTCGTGCATATTTAATTTCGATATATTGCAGAAGATATTAATATAATATGAATATAAATCAAAAGATTGATTCTACGGGAACATTTCTTGGAATTGCCGCGCGAAAACCTGACTAAACCAACTGCGAGTTAAAATTCCTATTATGCGTTCCTATATTATTCAACATATACATAAATTTTGACACAGCAAACTTATAATTTATCTATTGTTGCAGCAGGCTGAGAAAAAATTATATTCTTTGGATCGTCGATACGATGTGTACATAAATTGGTTTTATTTCTCGCGTCAGGTAAATTTTAAAATTTAGTAATTGCTTATATGAAAATAAAAAAGGAAACTATCGAGTTTGGTGTCGAAACAGGTGTAATGTGAGTCGCTGTGTTACATTATGACCTTTAATATGCGATTTAAGTACAAATTTAACCATTAAGTGGGGGAAAATTTTTATTCAGTTAGAATACTGAAAAAATATTTATTCCCGCTATTGTACAGGGGGTATTTTGGATTCTCTCGAGATACTGGGAGTACATTTGAGGTTCATATTGAGACTTTTCGGTGTCGATTTAGTTATGTGTTGACCAAGAATAAAATAATTTAGCGTTATAATATACATAAACACTTGGGCAACGCGGTTCTCCAGCTAGTTTCAAATAAAACCTTGCGAAATATTCTATTTGGTAATATAAGGACCATTTATGCATTATACGCGGTTAAACAGTAAAGAGTCATCACCTAAATATGGCAATACTTTTTACTCACTCTGTACTTCTGTTTTTTATTTCAATCAGCCTACGGTATCTATAGTATATAGTATCTAACACGCTAAACCAATATTAGCCGCAAGATTAAAATTGTGTGAAAGATATTTCAGAAGAAAATACAGAATTTACAATTCGGGTAGCCGTTGGACAAACGCGAAATATTTCGACTGCAAGTTCAGCGATCGTCATCAGGCCTGTTATATATACGGAATGCGGCTCCAATATCTCACGCTCGACGAGACGGTCATCCGGTTGGTCTCCGGTCAATTAGACTTAATTGATCTTTGATTCAGAAATCGTCTGTTGAAACATAAGTCAATTTAAAAAATACAAAGAGATCGAAAAGTCACGAACACCTATTCTTGTCTGCGACTGATCAAGTTTCACGGCAACTATCGTATAATTTTTATGCACTGCTACATCGGGATATTTCTCACGAAATTGGTCTACAAAAATGCATCTGAACGACTGGCAAAATAATGTTCAACAATGAGCACTCGTCACTCTTGGGACGCAACAACATATTTCCGAAGCTGTGAACTCGTCAATATTGTAGTCATGTGATCAGTACACATTTCAATGGCCCCTACATAGTTATTGGTATTACGAACGATGATATCTTGTGACAATCGACAGAAAAAAAACTACTAGTTTCATACACATTTTTTACGTGCACGACTTTTCTATTTATGTGTATATATAACTTCATTAAACTCTCTAAACAATAAAAATGACACACTACATTACAGGAATAATAAAGAATATTTATGATAAATTACAAAACGAATATTATATATATAGTTTGTTAAGAAATTTAAAATCTGCTCATTTTGAACATTAAGCAAATTAGATAAATGAAATTACACTGAGGGGAGAAGTGGTCCAGTGGCCACGTTCCGAATTAATTAAAAAAATATATGAATACAATAAAATTAAACTCCACAGGTCTGTTGTCCGCTTCGTCTTCCATCTGTGACGTGATGTTAGTTCATTTGCTAGATGGGTTTGGTGCACCCTTATAGTTGGATCCCATATGTCGATATGGGTTTAAGAATGCGTTTGTATAAGAGTATTTTGTTTTCTGTTTCCAATATGACATTTCTGCAAGCTTACTCTTGATATGATCCCTTTTGGATGTTCCATGCAAGTTTAGAGTCCAGTAGTAGACCAAGGTATTTGACTTCATTGCTGACAGGAAATGGTGTATTATTTATTGACATATTTGGACAGTTTGTTTCCCTGGTGGTAAATATATATATAACACTATATAAATAAAAAGTTTACATATTAAAAATTAATACATTTACGTTGTAATAAATAATTGCTTTTTATATTTAATTTACTCTATCCTATGATAGGCAATCTTAAGAGAACATTGAAAAAATACATATTTAATTTTTCGGTTAAATTTCATAGCAACATACCTAACCAAGTGACATAAGTAATATTATTATACGCGAGAATTATTTATACTATTTTCTCTCATGGTTTTATGTGAACTTTTAATGAGAAACAGAGGGCAATTTTGAGGCAGCTTTTATCTGAAAACCCTCCTATATTTTATTTGCTGTTCATTCTAACATAGAGAGATTTGTTGTGTAGGGCTGCTTTATTGCGGCATTGTCTGTCAGATCAAAATGGAAGTCTACGCTTTGGCGACGAAAATAGACATGTTACGCTGGTGCTTTCTTCTATATATATAAGAAAGCACCTACGTAACATGTCTATTTTCGTTTTAGTTTTAAACTAAAAATTAAGTGTATTTTGCTTTGCATATATATATATATATATATATATATATATATATATATGCAAATCAAAATACACTTAATTTTTAGTTTGATACTCTCAAAACGGAGCCACTATTTCAAATAAACACTCAATCTCTTTGTGCCTCCTTGGAGAACCAGTCGGACGGACGAACATTCCTCCCTCTTAGACTTTAAAAGTATAAGATAAGGATCTATTCTCGTTTCACGTCCCGTTTTAGTCTAAAAAAGGTTTCTGAATCTTTTTTCTTTTTGACGCTGTTCTCTCATAATTGAATCGGTTACATGTTATTATGTTATAAGTCACACCCAAACGGCTTTGTTCAATATCACGAATTGGTTCACAGTCACTGCAGTTTTACGCGTCCTCCTAAAACACTCACCGATGCAAAAAGCAAAATAGTATTTTTAAATTATTTCCTACGATCAGCAATTTTATATTTTACAACGTGGTTATCTCTGATCAGGCGGGAATTATTGGCTTAGTGGGCTCTGAATGGTCAGTCAATTGCCATCGGACAGTTGCTAAAGTTTGATTTTCTTTACTTTGACCAGGACACTATCCCAAGCTTTACTAAGCTCAAAGGTCTCGGTACAATTTAATAGATCGTTTCATGGTCTGATTTCTATGCAATCACTTGACGCAAAGATCAACTTGATTGACATGTAGCCAAGCCATATTTGTGTGGTTTTCGATATAAATATATATTTGTCTACCATAATTTCAAGTACTGATTTTCTTTCTCACCTACCCAACGTAGTATAGCGTGGATGTTTGTGTCACGAATACTGCGGTTAAGACTAGAGTTGTGGGCAGAAAAACGAGAATCGGTCGAAAGAGGTGATTCTTATAAAAAGAACCGTTCTTTAAAACGTCTCACTGTTCTATTCGTAAGAGTCGTGAGCCAGTTGTTTACCTCGTGATTCATTACATGTCTAGTGGCCTAATTTGAGGAGCGACCCCCAATGCGACCATTTCCGATTTCTATGAAATTTTTAGTCTCTACTGTGATGCTTTAGGCGAACAACTGCAAAATTTTAATTCGAAATATGCATTTCTGGTTGAGATACGCGCTTTTTCGTAAAGGCTGTCGTTCATCAGTCAACGTCATCTCAAAATTCCCCCTTTTGAGCTTTAATATTGTGGCAGTTATTATGACAAAGAGTACGTCAAAATGGTTTATTTCGCGTATTTTCATTCAATTATGAGCTATGGCATCTCTAATTGGGGAAACTGCTCCACGAGTGATGAAATATTTAAGTTGCAAAAGCGTGCAATTAGAATACTTTCTAGCACGAATTCTAGATCGAGTTGCAAACCTTTCTTCATAAGTTTGCAAATACTTACTTTACCAAGCGTATATATTTATGAAATATTAAATTTTGTAAAGCGAAACACTAATTTGTTTCAAACAAATGGCGAGTTTCATGAATACGCGACTAGAAATCGTTCAGCTCTAAGGTCGGACAAGTATCGCCTTGCTCTACACCAGAAAAGTATTCACAATACCGGGATAATTTTATACAACAGCTTACGCCAGAGGTTAAAAATAGTACCTACAAAAGCTTCGTGAAGCAGAGTAAAACTATTCTTTTAAATGGCGCGTTTTACTCGGTACAGGATTTTCTTAATCGTCCTTCTAAGATTTAAATCAAGGTTCCTGCAAAAAGTGTTGAATGAGCTGCCTTATAAAATACCACATCATCACATATCTTTAAAATTTCTATTCAGTTTTTTCTGCTCTATTGTTTGTTTGTTTGTTTCATGTATTGCCTGGAGCTACGACAGAAGGACAGTTTCCTGGTCGCAGAGCTCCAAGTAGTTAAAACTCCATTGCGTGTTCCTCAGTGTGTGCTTGTTTGTGTTTCCCAGTGTGTGTGTGTGACATCGTGTGTCCGTGTTGTGTTTATATTGACTTTTGTCTATATACATTTTCTTTTACTAATTTATTTGAAGTTTATTTGTCTTTAATAATTTACTTTATTTTGTTCATTTTTAATTTTTAATGTATGACGTATCCTATTTCCTCAATCGAGGATTAATGGAAACAATAAATCTAAATCTAGAGAATAGACCCTGAAAATTCGTTTCTAAAATAAATATTATGCGTAAGATACGAAAATAATAACTAAAAGTTACACAAATATCGTCCCTGGCTAACATCCCCCCCATACACACACATAGTAGCCGAGAACAACATTGCCTTTTTGTTCGTATTTTCAAGAAATCCGACTGGGACGAATAAAATAGGTACGATATTCATATTTTGTATTACGCATAACTGCCTGCAAGGCAGAAGATTTACAGCTTTTCAGACAGTATACTTTGATGAATATGGTGCAGCAAGCCAGGCGCCATAGTGAAAAACGACTTCTCTACTTCTATAGTTTACATATCATTCCTAGAGTTTCTTATCCCTTAGTTTTGTTTCAAGTCTTTTTCTTTATTACAAAAACTTTTATCCAAAGATAGTACAGTTTTCTCACTTCTTGAATAGAATTTTTGTATACACCAACCCGTAACCATTAAAACATTAACAGCTGTAACTTGCAAGATTAAGTGCAGTGAATATACATAATAAATATTATTTATATATAGGTTGCAGTGTAGACAGTATTGCAAATAACTTGTGTTGAATATTTCGTTTAGGATAAATCTCGGAAGGACGGCTAGGATGAGGTCAATGCCCTGTTTCCAAGGACCGTGAAGTCTTAAGGATGCCAATCTATATTTAGAAGAAACTGCTGGTTTTCCCCGCATGTATAATTGGTGAATTTCCTTAGAGAGGGATCAACAGTTAGAGAGCAAATATTTTAAGTTCTCAACTCGACAACATCTTGAAGAGGATAAATGAAACTCTCCAAAGTAAACCTTCACCAATTAATAGTGGTACAGGAAATTGAAGTTGAATTTGGAATCAACCGTTCAGCTTGTCAAGTGAAAAGGAACCAACTTACTTTCCCAAATGCTTCATATAAATAACATTAATTTGTAAAATAGTTATAGATACATATTTATAGTTTTTTTACAAACAAATGACTTTATAAATATTACGCATTTTGGTCTATTATTTTTGTGTGGATTCCTACCCCTCTCCTCACCCTTCTTACTCAAGTAATTAATGTTCAACCTTGATAAATGAATCGGATGGGATTCCGAGAGCCAACCTTTTTATTTCTTCTTTACTTCCACATCCTCGTTATCTGCTTAGCGTATTTCATCCTTTGACTCCCTCTTCTGTTCCTACTTGACACACTTCGTCTAATACTAATTTTACAATACCCTCATGTCTCAAAACGTTGCCCACTAATCTATCCCTTCTCTTGGTCAAGGTCTCCAACGTTGTTCTCTCATCTTTATTCTGCTTAGAACTAGTTAGTTACCAACACATAACGCGGGAACCTCGAACTCTAGCGAAGTGGTGCCACGAACATAAAACCCGGACACTGGAAGAATGTGGTATGATCCGAAAAATCATCGTTTACATTGTTTTTCTACAAACGGCCGGGAATAAGTATAGACGACAACAAAAGAAGCCTACGATCCGGCCTGCCTGCTTCCTACAGTGAAGCATGGGGGAGGTTCCATTATGATTTGAGCGGCTATATAATGGTATACAGCTAGCCCAATTACCTTACTGGCCGGATTACTGCAAATGAATATCGCTAAATCCTCAGCAATGAAGTGATTACTATTACTAGCATATTGATGCGAGACACTGCCATATTCCAAGATGATAATGTACCCATACACACAGCCAAAAAGGTTCAGGCGTGGTTTCTAGAGCATCAGAATGTCCTCAAACAGCCTCCCTGGCCAGAATAATCGCCAGACCTCAACAACATTGAACCGTTATGGGGAGTTTTAGAGCAGAGAGTGCGGAGCAGATTTCCACCTCCAACATCGTTGCGGCAATTGGCGGACGTTTTGCTACAAGAGTGGGAGGACATTCCGTAGTAAACTCAACGAATATATTTCGCGACGAATTGGAGCTGTTCTGAAAGAAAGTGGTGGTTCAAATTCTTATTAATCAATAAATATTGTGTAAATGCAGGCGTTTCGATTATTTTGTCCAACGCCTGTATATAATATAAAAAGATTTAACAGCAGAAAAATGAATTTCATATTTTTATCTTATTTCTCATGTAAATAGTTCACACATTTAATCAAGGTCAAAATACGCCATGCATTTAATAATCATTTCGGCCGAAGGAGTCAAGGAGTGAAGATTGTAAATGGCTAAATTTGTAAGTTTTGAAGCATGCTTATCATTATAAAAATAACAGTATTCCCCCTCCCCATTTATTACCAATAATAAATAATAAAAGTTAATAATAACTTTGTTTCACTAATGCATAAAGCACAAATATACTATGTTTATCCAATTTATGCACTTTTTATTTTATTTAGTTTAATATTTCTGTAATATTTCACCGATATCTGCTCATTGCGTTTGTTTGGCCACAGACTTTTGTGTGTTTCACATTCAGTACGTACGTAAGCATTGAACATTGTTTTAATTAATTTCATATATTTATAACGCTAACTTTATCTTTCAGCACTCCTTCTCCATATGAATTTTAACCATGCCAAATCTCAGACAACTCCGTGCGCGCAATGTTCTTAAAAAGGGGTACAAAGTTATTTCTTCACGCATTCATGTACCTATAATATATTCCAAACGCATCGCATGACAACGTAAATTATTAAAGAGAAACAGTAAGAACAATATAATTCTGCATAATGATTCAACTTCACAAAATGTAATTGCATAGATGATGTTGTTGTTCTCTAGTTTGCATTCCAACTGTAACGGTCCTTACAGAAGCAACTGATTGTGGAATATTCACAACTGTAATTATCTAATTCGACAAGGAAAAAGAAAGCTGAAAAGCCTGAATAGAGCGGGTTGTCACTGTAAGAAGTGAGACATATTCGTCATGCCTTATTAGCATAGTCTTCAATGCAAACTCCACATAGTTACAATACAATATGCAGTAAAAGGAACGTCTATTATCATTCTATGACAGGCAAACCGTAAATGGGAAGGAGGGAGAAGAATTTTTCAGGCCATAACTCTTCTATAACATTGCCTATGGAAACGACTACCGGACTGTAATCTTCCATGACAAATTCCGAATTTTTCGACGTGGAACGTGGTCAGCGTTTCGTTTCTTAACCATTACTAGCACAAACACCGACGCCCATGCCGTGGTTCAAACCCAGGACCTCTGTGATGCGAATCGGTGACGCTGACCGCTACACCACCACAGCAGGTCAAAAGAACCAAGCGGTCACCCATCCAACTATTAACCACGAACTACGTTGCTTAACTCAGGAAGCGGTGTTTTCAGCGTGGTGTGGTCGTTGGCAAAAACGGTTCAAATATAAGCTCGAAAGACGGGGAACTACTGTAAATTAAACCAATGAATTCGAGCATAAAATAATTATGTACTCTACAAATTTATAATACTCATTTTACTAACAATTGTAATTTTCTGGCGTATTTTAAACTAAATGTATGCTTCTAAGTAAGTTTGTATATCTGTACATTATTTATTAAAATTTTAAAGCGTGGATAAATTGTAGCAAATATTGATTCACAAATATCTATTCTTAAAATACCGAAGAAAAACAGTCGTGTCAGCACGAGTAACGTCACCGACACTTGAGAAAGTCAAAATTCAAGGAAATTCGCCATATTTAATTGCGAACAATATGGCAGCCACTTGTTTACATTCTATCCTCACATTTGGTCATACAATACGCTTAACAGGTATTCATGGAAGAATAATAAAAAGAAGTGAAAGAATTTTTAAGATACGTAAGTTCGTATATTTCCATTTCATTTAGAACCGCCTTCTATAAGAAAAACATGACATATTTCACGCAACTACTGCCCATTATTAGGCTTTCAAACTCGACATTTACCCAATTATATCATGGAAAACCAACTTCAGGAAACATTGAAGGTTGATAAAAAAACAGTGAAGATTCTCAATAATTATAGTTTAATATTTTTTTTGTGTATTGCAATGACTGACGAAGTAATTTGAAGTGAGAATTCCAAAGGATTAACGACATTACAAATACTTAATGTATTTCGTTATATTACAATAAATAGGTGCATTGCCTTGCATGAATAAAATGCAAGAATTGAAAACGCAATTAATTCTACACATATATCTTTCATGAAGTAAAAAATCTATCGGATTCAACTGGCAGCTATTCCAGATTATTGCCTCAAAATTTATTTATATATATATATATATTTCATAAATGTTATGGAATATTTTTACATTTTATAAATGCATAGAGACATGGATTTTTCACACTGCAGAAAAAACAGAAGGATTAATTATTCCATAACTAATATTATGCAAGAAAAATATCGTCTATTGTTGTTTAGTTATAAACAATGGGTTTGAACCCTTATCCTATCACCTTCGTAACGGTATAATTAGGTATTATACGAGGTAAATAATGAAAGAGCCATATTGTCACTTGATTAAGTATTAGTAAGAGCAAAGAAATTTATAGGAAAGATTCCGGTCATTGACAAAAATATTAGAAATGTTTAATTTATAGTTGGACTGTCTAGTTCCGTGAAAGTATCAAGAGATTGAATTTGAACTTGCAGAGCGGGGTAATTAAGTTCCTGCCAGTCCGTACAATGTTGACTTTGTAATCAATACTACGTCATAGATGAACCCATTCACCGTGATTATTAATTACCCTATCCTGGCCTCGGAAAACAACTAGTCTGAATCAGCAGTGCTGATGAAGTAAGCGGCGAATGCATAATCCGATATAACACAAGCACGTCGAGTAGTGCTGAGATCATGAATGACACACCTCATGGAAATAGAAAGCCTCGATTAAATCCCCGGGTTTAAATAGCTTCTATGTAGTTAAAAAATAAATATGTTTTTATTTTTGCGGCTGAAATGTTCATATTTTTCGATGAGGGTTAAACAAAACCGACTGAACGCAAGGCACAGAATATACCGCGATTTATATCAAAATAGCTGCGTACCCAACGATGCCCCGGAATTAATTTATATTAGGCCATTCTTATTCTCAGAAGGCGCTACAACGATTTATTTCATCGTCTTGGCCTGCTCTATAATAGCCTTCCAACTTTTTCTATTCATAGTTCTTCTCCGTCCAATTCTTGATGACAAAGCCGTTACACTAATTAATTCGACTGTAGTTTCTTTGTTAATTCGTGAGTGTTACACTTTTGAAAATTTACTTTTTCACACCCCCTAATTTATAACATAATTTCGTCGTAACAACCGTGACTTAACACAGTAACTTAAAAGTCTATAAAATGTGCAATGCCAACAACACCGGGAGACACTATCAATCTCACTAACCGTGATAAATATTTATTCGCATGCAGATATCTGCAGTTTTTGTACGTTTTAAATTTCCTTACGCTCCACCTACAGTCCTTGGCTGGCGCTTCGCAAGGAACACGTGTACAAATTTGGTCGAAATTGTTCCACGCGTTCACATTTGTATTCGGCACACACATACACAAAAATAGTCACTTGTATTTAAAACGATAAGATACTTGGACCATCTCTTCGATCTGATTACCGTGAAATTATGTGTATAGATACATGTACGTATCTACAAAAAATAAAATTGAGTGTGCGCGGCCCTGGTCCTTATTTAACCAGTCTGCACTCTGACTTATACAGTGATTTCTATTTATAAATTAATTCAAAATTATCACTACTCATGGAAAAAACGAGATTTTATTTAATTAGTGATACATTTTAATTGGCTTTCACCGTGTCGCACTGGATAGGAGACTTTTAGTTACAACAAAATCAGTCTCGGGAGCCAGAGTCCTGAAGCATTTGTATTGTGACTATTAAGGCATTTTGCATTATTAACAACTAATTAAAAAGTATAATTACTTAGATAAAATGTAAGTTAAATTTAAGAACTATTTCACTCTAAACAGCAATTTAATATTCTCATTTGAAAGGATACGTGAAGTCATATATATCTTTTCTAAGTTTTATATGTCTTTAGGGTGAAAACTTTTTTGTCCTGAAAGGGGAAACCTAAAGCTTCAAAATATCGACAGTAACCTTACAG
Organism: Eucriotettix oculatus; assembly: GCA_034510155.1. Classification (NCBI taxonomy): domain Eukaryota; kingdom Metazoa; phylum Arthropoda; class Insecta; order Orthoptera; family Tetrigidae; genus Eucriotettix; species Eucriotettix oculatus. The sequence goes on from CM067376.1 coordinate 167,787,806, forward strand.
TATCTCACATGCCTTTTATTTATATACATAATAAATTTAACAGTCGCTTTTGGAACATTTCTTTTCACGTTCCTAATGTTCCGTCATATAATATACAACGGTAGACATTCGCGTATATCTCATCTTCAAATCACATAATCTCATTTAGAAGTCCATTTAGTAGACCTAATTATTTAATTTGTAATCACATAAAATTAATGTGAAATAAACATAAAAATATGAATATTTGAAATGAAGCGGCACATACAAAAATGTTTAATATTTAATTGTCTGCTTCCGACTCCCACTTCCGGGATTCCCACTGGGTAACCTTTCCGGGAACTTGCGGCGTTCCGATTACCGTTAACTTGATAATTTTATTTTATTCAATACAATTAAAATTAATAGTCATATCATATTTTGCTTTTTAGTTTTCATGACGTTTCTGTCCATGCAATACTAAATTTAAATTATTATATAATACATTGTCATTTCACATTTTGTTATTTGTTTCTCTTATTATAATATGAATTTAATTACATTAAAAAAATTATAATCCAAAGTTGTCAACAAGAAGATATTTTATTTTCTTACTTTGTCTCACATGATGAGGTTGCAAACACGCAATGAAACGTGATTTACTGGCTATTTAATTAATTTACCTAATTTATACATTTATAAATCGTTAAACAATTATAATTAAGGACTAAGCATGCAAAAATTTCACCGGTGAAATGCGTCACTTCTACTAGGATCGTATCTTATGAACCGAAAACAAGTAGTAGATAAAATTAAAGACGGCCAACTTCATTTATCCGATTGGGAGTTTATAGCATGCATAGTCCGTCAAGTATGAATTCTTGGGCGTTTCCTTATTATTCTATATAAATGATCTTCGAAGATGCCTACATGCTCTAAAATTGATTCTCTATGCGCATGATACAAATATAGTTATTGCAGATTAAAGTTTCTATAATCGTCTTAAGAAACTGGAAAGTACTCTGGACGTTATAAATTTCTGGTTAAGATCAATAAATTATCCCACAACCTAGATAAGACTAAATTAGTTCATTTTACATAAATTTTCAGCTAATGTGCCGTTCCTGGCTCTTCGGATTGATGTTAAATTAAAGTGGACAATACATTTTTACATTTAATTGAGAAATATGCTGATATAACTTCGCATCCAACTCGCAATACTGATTTCGAAACATGATCAATATTTTTAATATTCCTATTTGAATTAATATTTTACCTTATATATTTGAAAATACTAATATATGGTGTAAATAAAAAATCCACTTAAATTTGTCCTATGCTGCTTTAAGAAGGACTTTAGCGGACTCAAAAAGCGCTGTTTTTTTGGGTAACAGGCTACATGAGGGTGATCCTGAAGTTTTGAACTTCAGTTACCAAAGACGACAGCGTGGAAGCTTTTAAGAAAATTTTTGCACTGATGTTCATACCGGCTACAGTTGATACATGCTTTAAAGCCAGATAAATATGGCGTACGTTAATACTTTGGAAGTGAACTTTTGTAGCAGGTAGATAACTTTCTTCATAGTGTGATGAAGAAGGCTAAGCTTTGGACGTTGCGTTGTTTGAGTTTCCATACTGTGACGCCCCTACATATAATTAAGTCGCTAATGACCACTAGTAAGTTGGTGTTATTATAAAAAATCAGAAATAAATGTTCGAATTTGGGGTTCAGAACATCCTTCTGAATTTGTACAATATCAAAGAGATTCCTCAAAATGAAAAGTTTCCAGCGTTGTGTCCCGACGTCAAATGTACGGAAAATTTTCGCTGAAGCTATCATAAAAGGATTGCCTCTTCTAGATATGTTGCCCAATTAGAAAGTGAACGTGAAAACAAGATGGAGTCCATCCTGTAGGGCATCTCTTTGTACGAAGGTGGTTGAACGAACTTCCTGAGCTTTGAATTGGTCGTAATGGTCAAAACGCCTGATCTCTCAGTTTCACCTCACATCACGCCATGCAATTATTTTCTTAAAGGGGCTTTGCAAACGATCTTGTGCGGCCGCCACTACCTAAAGATTTGCCAGAGTTGAGACAACAGAATTGAAGAGGTTATAACTTCCATTATTCTATTAATCAAAATATAGGAAGAATTGGATTTTGGGTAGTATGTGTGCAGTATAACTAAAGATGAACAAATGGGAAAGTTCTAAGAAAAATTAAGTTAGCTTACGTCTTATTTTATGTATTTTTGTTGTAAATAATCTAAATTAAACTGTTATAATATACCATTAAAATTCGGATAATCGTCTATGGACAATCTGGATTGTTCACGAGTCATTTTATCTGATTTGAAGATCATGATGATTAATTGAGATAGGAAAATCTATTGACGTAGAGAAACCGGAAAGAAAAATACTTTGTGAGAACTAAGCATAAATTCAGAAGAGAGAAGAGTCCGAAAGCCTTACATTTTGGACCACCTCGGTTCAGCCCATCTCAGGCTGAGTAATAGCCTCGGGGAAAGAATTTTGAGGTCTTATTTTGGGTGAACGAATTGGAAGAAGAGTCAGAAATCACCGGCCCTATAATTAGAAGAGCACGGGGTGCATTGGATTACAAACAAGTTACTGCCAAATGTATGCTACGTTGAAAGTTGGTTACAGAATTGCTGGGAACTCTGTTTTACAATTTCTAAGACCTTGTTGAGATCAATGCAAACCAATAATCTCCAACCTCACACTCAGGCTCTTGTAAATATTAAGAAAATGGACCGGTGCAATAGTTTCTCAACTTCCTATCGTTATTGCGTCTCATAACGACGGTAAGCTTTAACTACGAACGATTACATCGCACTTTGTCTGGCACTGAGAACTTGACCTTTAATCCGTGACACAACGCACATACAATTATGTTCGCCAGTAAAACCAACAGACCGTGCCTATAGACAATTAGTACCTCGCGTGGAAACACAGCATCCCCTGCACCACTGTTCCTACATGCACTCCCTACGTAATCCGATTCTGAATACTCTATCAAGCCGTTAACAATCCGCTTCAAATATAACTTCTCACATAACACAATGCCTTGTATTGTTTGCAGACGCTCCTTTGAGGTAAACATGTCTTTATCACTGGACGCATACACTCATTTATCAACCAGCCACATGGGACTTTTGTAATCGAAATTTGTGTTTACGTATAACATATTAATTCCCAAAAGTCATTTTACTTTAGCGAGAAAAGTTTTTTATGAAAAAAGGGAAGTTGCGAAGTAAAGTGATGGTATTTCCCAGAATAAAAAATAAATAAAATTTTAATTAGTATAAAACTTTGCAGACCGCGTGCTTTTACTAGCAGAAAATTGTTTATTTTACAGAGTACGTGTGCAGAAGTGAAGCTGTCAACTCGCAGTCTGAAGCGGTTAAAAGCACTCCGAGAAAAATCTCTTTATGCGTGAATAAGTTTGGAATATTAAAACGCCGTGTTATGGTCTCTGCCCAATAGAACGTACAACACTTTTAAGACCCTACAAGGAACGAAAACGACCCCTCCGATCTGCAACGGATCAACAACGTTCTATACCAGAATACAACGCGTATGATAACCATACCATACCCGTTTAGTGGCCGCTCCGTTCCTGTCGCTCTATCAGACTGCGAGCTCTGATATATTTCGTGTATTGTATTTGTGTGCATAACGAGTGAATTATTTACCGACATTGAACATATGAAGTGAATTAGAAATAATATTTAGTGCAAATGTTTAGGGGGCATTTTTAGAATAACGATTGATATACATGTTCAAAGCCATTCTTGCCCGTTCTATCCTACTCTTTAAGTCTACTATACTTCTACCACCCCTACTTATTATGCTTCCCAAGTAGCGGAATTCCATAACTTCCTTCAAAATATCCCTTCCCAATCTAACACCCTTCATTATTCCACTCTTTCCAATACTGCACTACCTTGCCACTACCAAGCCTTCTTCTGACTCTCCTAATACAATAATATCATCGGTAAAGCGTAGAGTTTTTATTTCTTCTCCTTGCAGTATTATTCTTTTTCCACATTCCGTTTTAACTTTCTTCATCGCCTGTTCTATATATAAGTTACACAGTATGGGCGACAGACAGCATCCTCGTCTTACCCCTTTCTTGATTTCTGCTTTCTTTTCTTGATCTTCAATTCTAATGACTGCTGACTGCCTTCGGTAGACGTTATGTATAATCCTTGTTTTCGATATTTTATTCCTATGCTTCTAAAAATCCTTAATACTGTGTACCAGATCACATTATCAAAGCTTTTTTTTCTAAATTACGAATGCCTGTATTTTAATATACTGTCTTCTAAAATTAGAAGCAAAGTCAATATTGCTTTTTGTGTCCCTGCAATTACTGAAACCAAACTGATCTTTTCCTAACTCGCATTCTATTTGTCGTTCCACCTTCCTATATACCATTTTCGTTAATATATTACATGCATGAAATAGTAAACTAATTGTTTGTGCTGTTCGCATCTATCAACCGTTTACCCGTAATGTAAGTGCGAATCATTGCTAAAAATGTTCGTATGGAGTGTGGCGTTATAAGGGTATGAAACGTGGACGTTACGAGTTGCAGAAAGGAAAAGAATAGAAGCCTTTGAAATGTGGCGCTGAAGGAGACTGCTGAAAATCAGATAGGTGGATAGAGTCGGTATTGTGGAAGTTCTAAGCAGAATAAGGGAAGATAGAACAATTTGGAGGAATTTGAAGGGATAGATTTATAGGCCACGTTTTGAGAAACGAGGGTCTTGTAAAATGAGCATTAGAGGAAGTGTGTGGGGCAAGAACAGAAGAGGGAGACCAAGAATGGAATACGCTAAGCTGGTTAGGGAGGATGTGGTAGTTATGTGGTAAGGAAAAGGCTTGCAGAGAATAGATTAGCATGGAGGGTTGCATCAGACCAGATTTAGGACTGAAACATCACCACCACAACAACATTTTCTTAGTGCATTGTGCGATTTCGATGATAGGGTGCATGAGAAGGTATATTTTTACAAAATGTGACAATATATCTGATGGTTTAATCACGTGTTGACAAAGAGATTACTGTCGAATTAAAGACTGCAGCGGGCAATATAAATGAATCACTGGGCAACGCCGGACACCCAGGTAGTTGATGGATAAATTAAAGACTTTACTTTCCATTCTGTATATATTTCTTTAACTACAGTAAATAAATTCACTCTGAAGACATCTACATGTCAGCAACTGACTAGCATTTAGAAAACATCTCATTCATTTTAATGAGGCGCTTCTCAGATTTCTTTCAGTACTATACTGGCTTACATCGTGTATGTCACGATTGATTTACAGACATGTTAAGCCGATTCTTCTAAGACTTTTTATACTACCCGTGCCTAAGGAAGAAGTAAGTATCACGTAAGGTGTTTTCCTGTGAATTCATTACCATGTTTTCGGGGTATAAATACACAAACATTCTGAGTATTTAACCAACTACGACTTGCGTGAGAAAATAAGTACTGAATTGTTTTAACTTTTGAAATGGAATGAATAATACAAATAATCCCCATTATACAAACACAATCCCTTTAAACACGGGGCAACAAAATTTTTCATATTGCTAAACACACACAATTTCGGTCCAAGGTAATCCAGGGGCACTTTCTCGGAAGCGAGATCTCCCAACATTCAGGGTCATTACAAATGTAGTAACGATTATTGCACTAATAAATCTCGCATGCATGCCAGATAATAAAGATAGATAACGAATTAAACAAGGTTAAGCATTATTGAGTTAGTGAGTACATTCCGTAACGTAGTCGTTATTTTTATAGAAGTATGAGTGCGGTGAGTTCAATATCATTTTACAGTAAACAACAGAAAAGGTCCACTAAGTAATTTTGAAGGGCGAAGCCTAAGAAACGAAGTTAGCCTATAGCCTCAGTTGGAAATAAAAAAGAATGCCTATACAATAGAAATAAAGGAAGAATGGAGGACTCCATTGAAGTCAAATCAGGATATCTACTATAACTCAAAAGGATGTATGACTATGAATAAAAAGGTAATTAAATGAAAATGGAATGGAAAAGAGACGGCTCACATCTATTCCACTTATTAATTATGACAGCTTAATAAAATTTGTCGTATGCTGTCAGTGGGCGGTGGTCAAGGTCTCGTGTTGCTGAAGACCTCTCGAGGGTCGGAGAGAGATCCTTATCAGTCCTCCTGACCTGAAGACCTGCAAACAGTCGACTTGCGTCCGTGCTATGACTGAAAATACAGGAGAGAGGTCGTGGTTATGCCACTTGAAGGACTCAAGTTGTCCCTGGAGTGCTGGAGATACTACTCTAAGGATCTGGCTCAGAAAGTTCTTTCACGCAACAATACGAAATAATCGATTGTTTGAATTAATTGCCCCTTTACTAGTTTCCAAAACACAGAAGCACTTCATAAATGATTAATGTACAGGAGCGGCACATACGCCAATACTTTTAAGACATGTTTTAAAAACAGCATTATTATTCGATAAGCAATATATATATATAACTAGCTACCAATTTCAGAACTATAATATTAAATAACGGTAGAGTACTCTAATATTTATTTACTTACAACTTTTAATTTAAGTCACATTTCGATGGAATATTCATAACGTTTAGTAATTTTGCATTTAAAATAAATAAATAAGGAAATTAATTTAAAATGAAAAAATTGACACTTATTTAACAAATATTAGGCGATTATTGAGATTTTTTAAAAACAAAAAAATGAATTAAATTAAAAAAAACACCCTAAATCAGAAAATCTTAAAATCAGGGCCACCTGATAATATAATATACTATAATGAAGATAATTTTCTTGGCAATTATGACTGGCAATGTTATACTAAATAATTTTTAAATTAACGATACCGACAGAAGGAAGCAGTTTTCTTAGGTGCCAGAATTGACCAGACCTGAGGTTGTCTGCTTCTGACGAGATTCATCAGAGCGGCTCCCGATGGAAATGATTCTGCTTGTAACCGTGTCGGCTGTATTATCAGTAAGTCACGACATTGACCAGAATTGGCGACAGATTTACCCAATTCTCAACACCTCCTCTGGGTCACTACTTTGACCTTAAAATGCCAGTAATTTAAAAATTCATTTCTTCCCTGGATCGTGGTCCAGAATTTACTGACTATCTTCTCCCAAAACTTCTTTCCATTTTATCTCTTGTGTCTTTACAATATCTTACTTATAACAGCCAATCAGCTTCAATTTTAAATAATTTCCATTGGTTGAGTTTTTTAGACTAATGGACAGCTGGATGCGAGCAAATGTGTAAGCACATGTTTCTAGTTAGTCATACAGTAGCAGATATTTCAGTTAGATATGATAGAGGTAAATCAGTCTTTCATTTAGACCCGGACTGTCTTCATTCAGGGTTGGGTCCACCTTGTCCGAGAAAAATTTGTCTTTCACTTTTATCGGAAGAACAAACATCAGGTCATAAAAAAACAACCATTCGCAGCCTTAAATGTTTCTCGTGTAACTTAAGCCATTGCAGTACCATATAAGAAATTCACTTTCCAGATCTTTCGAAAATAAAATAGTTCGTTTGAGCACTTATGAGCATTTGTCACCTATGATTTTAGTTCATAAATAATGGAAAGAATGATTCTTTTGCAGATAACACAATAAAGTACATAAATTTAAGAGATGTATTTTTAACTCAACCCTGCCTTATTTTCCAAATTATTAATTCAAAATAACCAATTATTATTGGCATTAAAATTATAGCAGACAGTAAAAGATTAAAGTAAGTAAATTAAAATTACAGCAATTCTAAAATATTACAATATTATTGTTCGAAATATTCACCTATTATTCATATTTACTTAAATTAAGATCCTTCGGCAGTTAAGAAATTAATTGACGGGGAAAAAGAAAATATTTTGCTTGCAATCCTTTCAACTGAAAATGCTGCATTGGACATATATTTACTTTTCGCATTATTTATGCACGGATGCGGAAGTCTTCACGGATTTAGAGCAGTAAACCACACTAGAAGTATGGTGCTGTTTTCGGTTATGAGTAAACAAATATAAAGCTACTTGAAGTGTGTGTGTTACGATGTTAAGTTGCTTCGTGATTGAGGTGAGGATAATTGAAGAAGTGAGCCACACCCTGTGGCCTTGCATGCGTATCGTAGTGATCCTGTAAATGTCACGAAACGAACTGGAAGCGCGAGTGCTCTAGCGTATGACATCTTCATTTGCAGACTTCGTTCGTTAATTTAGGCGCGCTATTTAGCACACGCATCGCAAAACATAAATAACAGCTATTAAATTTCAAATCATTCGGCTCGGTACGTCCGAACTAATTCCGTCCGATATTAATATTTCTGCAGGAAAAATTTTTTTTATTCATGAATGTGTCTGCAATATTCACATACTCTGAAATGAAATTGTAATGAGGTATGATGTAGAATCACGTATTGCATGATTTTCACACATTTTCTTGTTGCGAACGTTAGCATCGCCGGCTGTTCAACAAACGTTGCAAGGGGGAGAAAACCTGTAATCATTAAATTTTAATTCGACAAATAGTATGTAAAATAATAATAAAGCAAACAGTAAATATTGTTTATATGCTCAAAAAATTGAACTGCGTACCTGACATCGCAATTTCTCAGCAGGAATACATATGATTTATTCTATCAATATTGTAGTGAGAGGACATAAATAATTGCGTATTTAATTACATTGCATATCTTAAATGATATATAAAATATATACGTTGTTAGCATAGGTAATCGGGCATTGTTGGGCGTCAGTAAAAAAAATTCCGGTGCGCGAGTGTAATTCTTCTCTTCCTAAACGACTTAACCTATTCTGATTAATATTTTGTTGTTGTGTTTATTGGGTCACCTGGATAGTTCTTAGCTATAGGCCCACCCGGTAGGGTGTCAGATTCAGATATTTTTTAATTTTCCAACCGTAATTATATATATATACAACAAATTAAAATAATATATACCCAAATTCATTTGACTTATACATAAATATATACCCAAGTTTATTGCGTCGTAGCTTGGCATTGTTTTGACATTTCATTTCGGATTGCTGGGTTCCTATATATTCAGCGTACTGAAATTGACTGCATTTATTTATTACTATAACTTATATCCGAAGATATTTCAGTTGTCTTTATATGGTATATAGCATTTATTCTGGGAATAAATAATTAAATAATTATAACTAAATTGGCGGTGAATATTATCAGAATTTAGGGTAGTAGGGGGCATCAGAACAGAATAAGAGGAAGAGTTTTTTTAGAGTCGGAGAATGAGGTGACTGCTAACTAGGGGAGAAATTAATGTTAGGTTATACTTGAATGAGAGTGTAAGGATGTAGTCGATTGGTAGTTTTCGTTTGCGGTTGTGTGGAGGAGGAGAAGGTGGATTGCTGTGAAGAGGTCTATAGTGTCATTGGAATGATTGATGGAGCTTTTAATTAAGGAGGATATGAATGATTTTATTGTGGTGGAGATCAGTGAAATTTGGATGTCATTGTGAATTACTGAGTTTCGAAGGTACCATGAGGTGTTTGAAATGATTTTAGGGATTCTGGTTTGCTTGGTTTGAATTTTATTTAAATTGGATATGGCAGTTCATCCCCAAATGGAGCATACGTAAGACCATATGGGGCGGATTAGGGAGAGGCAAAGGAGTCTTTTGGTGGAGATGGAAATTGGTGCGTTTCTGTTGAGGTGTGGATTGAGTAGTTTTATTTTAGTGTTAATATTAGATGAAATGTGGCTTAGACGGAGTTTCCAGGAAAATTTGGAGTGTAGAATAAGTCCGAGGTAAGTGATAGTTTTTTATTCGGATTTGGGGCAAAAAGATAAAATGAATAAGGGGATGATTGGTTTTGAGGGTGATTGGAACTATTGCATATTTGGAAGAGATTATGCTTACCCTCCAGTTTTTTTGCCCAAATTTCCAGGTGCGAAAACCCGAGGTGAATGAAGTGGGTTGGTGGAGGATAGGTTTGCAATCGGCAAAAAAATATTGTTTTAGTGGATGGATTATGGGGATGTCATGGGAGTAAATGTTAAACAGGAAGGGGGCTAATACGCTACTTTGTGGGACGCCAGAGGAGATGGGGAAGGTTTTGGAGAAATGATTGTTAATTTTGACCGAGTACGAGCGGTTAATAAGATAATTTGAATAGATTCTGAAGAGTGTGTCGTTAAGTTTTGGATAAGAGGGATGGATGATGTACTTTGTTGAAGGCCTTCTCTGCGTCAATAAATACACCAATGCAGGAATTTCGATTTTCGAATCCATTATTGATAAAGGTGGTGGCAGAATATAGTCGGTGAATGCACGAATGTTTAGGCCAGTAGCCATATTGAGCAGATCGGATGAGCGATGATAATTGATTAGAGATGAGGGAAAGGAACAATTGGACCAGACGGTCACGTTCAAGCCCAGCACGTGCGGGATGGGACCATTCGGCGCGGCCCATTCGGCGCAGCCGTTTCGGCGCGAGCCGTTTCAGCGCAAGCCAGTTCGGCGCGAAACTCGCATAACATTATTAGACGTAAAGCAGCCGTTTCGGCGCGAAACTCACTTAACATTATAGGACATATAATTTCATATTTAGCAAAATTTTTAAATATATTCCCAAATACTTAATCAGTTGCAATATCTGAGAGTAGTAAAACATTAATAGTAAAACAAGCTATAAGTATGAATTCCACAAATATGGACTAAGCGTCGTAGGTTAATTTAATTAAATATTAAGCTACGTTTTTATGACAAATTATCTGGACTTTTCATTAATATTTGAAGATGCCAAATTATTTATTCATTTAACAATTTGTAACAATAACTCATGAGACTTCTGTGTTCAGAATAAAAAACGAAATATTTATCTTTCAATGAAACATAAATTTTATAAAAGTAGCGATTTAAATTTATTTAAATTACTTGTCTTTTAATAATAATAATAGCCGAATTGGTCTAATGTGATGCGTCTCACCCATGAGTCTAAAATAAATATTATATTTTACATCTGAAATTATAATATTTTTCTAATAAATCTTATGGTTGTTTCAATATGCATTCTTCCACAAAACTGAATAATTTTTCACATTGAATTTTATATTTTTCCAAGTCCCATAAATGCGGATATTAAATGTGGGCATAGTTTGGCCAATATAACTGTAATTACAATATAAACAGATACCGAAATTATTAATTTTATTTTTAATATTTTAACATAGCTTAAATTTAAGATAATTTGGATATCATAATTCATTAAATCATGTCATAAGTTTGTATTATTTCTTACTGCGTAATTTTACGGGTAAATTATTAATTTCATATTAATCTTAGTGTTATGTACCTTATTTTGTTCATTTGTAATGTATGGCGTATCCTATTTCCTCAATCGAGGACTAATGGAAACAACAATAAATCTAAATAAACATATTCATGTTAAAATTTCTTTCCCCGATTCATACTAATGACAAGTTTAGCAAGTTAGGCATCATGCAAAAATTCCGCAATTAAAGAATCCAAAACAGGATTACGTAGTTACAGGAAAGCATAAGTGTATCACATTTGAACTATGGGACAGGCATTAATGATTGGAAAATAGCAACAACAGGCCCACTCATGTGTCGTAAACAAGTGGAGTGAGCTTGGTTCTGTTGTATTGTTGGTATTTGTTTCACCGTTAGGTTAATTTATTCGAGATCACGTTTATCAAGTGTATTGAAAACGAAATCTGTAATGTAGAATGAGTGAAGCTGAGTTGCGAGCAATTTAATTGATACTGCGAAATGAAAGCCGCAAATATGTTCCCGAGCTACAAAGAGGCCACATGAAACTACCGTAATGCATTCGATCACAAATTCTCTATAATGAAGCATCATTAGTAATGTTATTCACTGAAACCAAACGATGCTCCAATCAGTTATTTGACATTCCTGCGAATATATTCATTAATTACTTATTAAATTTACTTTCTCCAGGTGTCAGACAAACTTAAGACTTATAGATAGAAAGAAGTTCAATAAAAGAAAATCTAATTATGTACATAGTGCCATTCTAAGTGTCATTAAATGTTGTAGAAACATTTCGGGAACATAAAAGTTTATCTGAATTTCATCATACAGTTGCCTAGTATTTATTCGCATCTAAAGCTCTATGTTGAACGCAACATATATAAATGTCAATTATTTCGGTTCATATTCCTAAAATTATTTTCCTGTGTGGTATTATCCAATCTTCAAATATGGAAATTTCTATTATCGTTAAGGCAGTTTAAGCGATTCATTCATTTATTCCTGTAGTCATTTCTTGCTCTAATTTTACAAATTTAAATTTAATTATTTTCGCCAATTACGAAAAGAACTATTAAAAAGAATACGTAATAATTCATCGGATATAATAAAAATCTATGTATATTTCTATGTTTCATAAGTTTTATGTTTTTATATTCTTAATAGATTTAAACACGCGGACAGATTGAAACAAAACTCGGTTAAGATATTATCAAGACACGATGAAAAGAATGGAGGTAGAAGAATGAGAAACACTTAGCACTAATGTCCAAGTTACAAAAAAATATGGAAATATGTAGGCATACGAAAGTTTGTGACGTCGCCGAACATTAAAACTGACAATGCTGGGAAATGTGCATATTGCAATTGGCGCAATATGGCTGCTACAGTGATCAGTTGTATTCTGGAATACAAACCAGTAAATATCAAAGTGTGATAAAAAAAACAATTGTAAAGACTGGCGGAATAATAAAAAAATTATATGATAATAAAAATATTACATAATTCTTAAGAATCTAAGATTATGTGTGCAGTTTGACTTTTAAATTTTCACAATTGAAAGACCTGACGAGATAATTTAAAGCGTGAATTCAAAAGAATGATATTACTTATCTTACATTTATTTATAAAGTGACCTGAGTCATAGTATAAACTTACCGGGAAATACTCTGCAATTTGAACTTTAGCAAAGGGTAATAAAAAACCATAGGCAAGTTTTATAATTAATATAATTTAATAGTTTTGTTTTCAATTGCTAAGACTTCACTGGATTTAAAAGTCAACTTTTGAGGTTAAGCTCTCCATCTGAATGGCTTGAATATGCGTAATATATTTGGGAAAAAATTTATTTTCTCATTTAGAGATAATTATCATAATTCCCAGACGCGGAAGGAAATAATGTTTCAACGCAGATTAATACAATGTCAACCCTAAATTATTATAGTTTTCCATTAAAATCCTCAGATTTTACTATAGGTTAAACTGGCATACATTAATATTACAACAATAATAATTGAATATTTCTTTATTTATTAAGTTAAAACAAATAATATAAGCAAAATCAATACGGCCAAATGTTTTAACAAAGAGACACTAAAATCATTTAATTGGGAAACAAAAAAATTCTGCCCATTTTCATAATTCAATATGAAACTACCATATTGCGTTTACTTCAATACTATAAACATTATATCCAGAAAGATAATTAATTTTAATAAATTGTACTTGTAGAAAAATAATTTTAACATTTGTAAGGAAATGAAAATGTTAGGTACTTTTGTGTTAAAGTAGCAACAAGAATTTAATATATAATCCAAAAAATTTTCAAATCATTGTTCTTGCACTAACGGAAAAGTTACATTTAATACATTATTCACCTCCTTGAGATAAAGGGAAAATTCATTAATCCATCATTGTACCAGGAGTATTATTCACTTCCTTAAGGTACCGAGTTTATTTTTAACTACCTTAAGGTAGATAACTCCGTAAAACTTCCAGAGATATTTTTCACTCTATTAAAGCACCAGCAATTTATTTAACTTTCATCATTACTGTGGTTTTTTAATGTTCCATGAGAAAGGTACCACCCGACATTATCCCTATTAATTTTAAGCTAACTAGCAATCATCATTGGTTAGTGTGCGCCCATTAATGGATTAGTGGTCCAAAAAATTTCCAACCTCGATTCAAGTTATATCACGTATTAAACAAGATGATAGTTACGAATTAATCTGTCCTCACGGTCGAATATAAATACATACCCGGGGAACGCCGGACACCCAGATTATACATAGTAATAAGTGGGAAATTTTTTACGTGTGTCTAATTTGTCTGAAAATATTTTTGGACTAACACGAACGTAAAATTTCCACTTACGTAGCGAGCATTAAATAGTTTAATTACGTTTCGTTAGGCTTTAACTACGATACTGCTGGTCATTTGATGTGATGTCTGATCGTGTTATATTTAAATTGGGATAACATTGAATGTTTACGTAAATCTATACGAATAAATAAAACTAAAGTGAATGTATGTATGTTTGATTCTAATAGGCTCCGAAATAGCTCAACGGATTTCAATTAAAATTTCAGGAATTAAAACAGGAATTTTGATATCTTGCCGAGTTCAGAAGATATTAATGTAAACATTTATAAATTCTTTGAAGTGCCGCGCGAAATCGGTGTGAAAACCAACATATATATAGTAGAAGATGGGTCGTTCCCGGTCAGCTCAGCTCTGCATCGATATCCTTTTTTAGTACTCGGACCAGAAGATTAATATATATATATAAGATTAATATAAAAGTTTGATTCTAATCAGAGCACGAAGTTGGTAATCTAAAGCAGGGCGTGGTCACTCTCTCATCCCCCCCCTCAATTATTCAAAAGACGACACCGTATTGAACGGGATTCGACTCCAATTATTCGTGGCTTACTCCCCAGCCTTTATACGCCTCGTGGCTGCTAAACTTCGCAGTCCACGAAACACGTCATTCATCTCCAATAACCAACCTACAACTGTCCCAACATGGCGTGTGCCAATCTGCAGAAGCACGGTCACATGACCTCAACAACCAATCGCGTGTCTCTAAAATCCCGCGCGACGTCGGCCAATTGTAGAACTCTCTCACGTGGACACGGAATGCAAAGCATAGTTTTACCGCGTCATTCAGCGACGTCATCGGCTCAACAATAATTCTGCGTCTGTCCTTGGCGCGTAACTCTTTAAACAAGTCATAGCTAACATTCTCTGCTTGTATTTGTTTTGGGTTGGGGCTGTAACTTTACATGTTACAATATATATATATATATATATAGCCGATCGGTCGTTTCCCCGTTCAGCTCAGCTGTGTTGATATACACTTCTAGGAATTTAACTCAGAAAAACACCAAAATATCAATTACATAGTTTAATTTTAATCAGAGCACAAAGTTGGTAATTAAAACAGGACGTGGCCACTCATTTATTCTCCACTAACAACTCTCAAAATACGTCGACGTAAATTAATTTAATACATAACAAAGACTTTAAATACTTCGAAGCGTAACACCACCTATATCTGGGGTTGATTCGATAGCCGTTGATCCGCATGTGGCTGCAAGGACTCGCGGACCACCACACATTCGTCTAAGAGCTCATCCTAGCATCGACCAGCCAGCTCTTGACTTGTGTCAACTTGCTGAAGCACGGTCATATGACCTCATCCGCCAACCATAGGTCTTTTACGTGCTACAATATATATATAACAGTCGAGAAAGCTTAACAAACTCAGTCCTAAAATACACACTCATAACGTAAATTAATACTATACAAACCACACTGACAAAGATAAATTTACTGTATTTTATTATATATTTAACATATGTTTACAAAATAAACACAACATTTTGTTTTTCGAAAATGCCTGCGATATATTCTCATTTTAAATCAATCCAATCGATTATTAAAGCTTCAGGATATCAAGTAATTTATCTTTGAAAGGCAATAACAACCTTTGGAAAGATTCGAAAAATAGCTTAAAGAATGTTAAGGAACCCGAGATTATTGCTCCGTATCCTTACAGGATTGTCTCCCTTCCAAATTCATATTTAAACTGTCGATAATTAGTGAGAAATGAGGACTACTTTCAAAGCCAAAGTAGCAGAACTCTCCTCTCATTGCGTATGTTACAAGGAACTTTAAATTAATTAGGCTAACTGCAAATGGAAAGATAACGAATATTTTTAATACCAATTTTTTTGGAACTTGTAAACAATTAATTCTTAATAAAACCTTCAAAAATATAATAACTGAAATGGTTAATAGATAACAAATACTGTTATTTAAAAAACTTGAATACTTACAACTATTAAAATAATCTACACGAATTAAATATTATTTTTAAAAGTTAGGGTTCCAAATATAGGAACCACTGCGTAACCCATCACTAGCTAAAGTTAAAAAGTAAAAACACGTGACCGTGTTACGGAGAATTACAACTGCCTGTCATTCTAAAGAGGAGACTTTGAAATTCTGTACGACGCGTTCAGCGGAGCACGGACCTGCTACATAATAATACTGACATCTGTCACATCTGTGCAAAGGCGACGGGAATAACGTCTTATATATATATATATATATATATATATATATATATATATATATATATCAACATGGAAGCTTATCTTTTCCTTTTCTAGAAGATGGGGGATAATATTGCACCTAAACCAGTCACGTTCTAACAGATGTCCAATTTTTCAACTCGTTCATTTTATACACGGTCAAACCTACAGCCAAAACAAAAATTCTTTGTTTCTAATAATTAATATACACTTTTTTCTCATTTTGGTACAAATATTTGCGTATCTTACAGCCACGTCTCAGGCCCGATTACATTTATAATTGATTATAGTCGCTTTATAGCCTTTTACGCCCCCCACCCTGCAAAATCAATTAATTAAAATAAATACTCTGCTAAATTTAAACATATTACACAAATATTGACATAGTAATAACTACAAAATAATAATTATTAATTTACTCCAATAATAAAGTGAGAGGAAATAGAAATTTATATTTATAATTTAATTACATTTGCCACGGCTAATCCGAAGTTAATAACACTCTCTTCCTCGAACTTGGAAGCAATACACGTGACGAAATTTAAAGAACTTTCGCGTTGAATGTGATGAATGTATTAATCATCCATCAATTCCACAACACCGTAACAAAAGAAAAAAATAATAAACAATCTCATAAGTAATGAAATGATCACGTCGCAGTAAAAGTTAATCAAAATATACATAATGTATTTTAATATAATTTAATTAAAAATTCATTCCATAATTAACGTTAATAATGTAAAAAAACAATAGAAGGTTGGTAACATATTGAAGATTTGCATTAAAAAATTATAATTGCGGTAAGCTTCGTTTTTAATTAGTACTTTAATTAATGCTGTTGTTGTAGTAATCAGTCCTTAGGCTGGACAGATCCAACCTTCCGTGCTAACCTTTCCTTTGCAAGCCTTTACATTTCTACATAACTACCACATCCCACATTCTCCCTGCTTAGCGTATTTCTTCCTTGGCCTACCAGCTCTGTTCTTATCTAACGCTAGTTTTACAATACCCTCATGTCTCAAAACGTGGCCTATTATTCTGATTATAGTTTCCCTGTTGGTTACTCTATCCACCTATCTGATTTTCAACATTTTTCTATATCACCACATTTCAAAAGATTTTATTCTTTTCCTTTCTGCAACTCCTATCGTCCACGTTTCTTGCGCATTTAACACCACATTCCATACGAACATTGAAATAATGATTTCCTAATATTCTTAATTATATAACCTTTACTTTCCTACTCTTTATGTCTACTATACTTAAACAATCCCCAGTTATTATTCTGCCCAAGTAGCAAAATTCCTTACCTTACTTCAAAATATCCCTTTCATACCTAACACATTTCGCTATTTCACTATTTTTCATCCAACACTCCATACCTTGCTTTTCCCTCTATTAATCCTCATGTTGAATTGTTTCTCGAGAACCACGTTCATGGAATTCATTATTTTTCCAAGTCTTCTTCTGACTCCAATAATACTAAAATATCAACTGCAAACAGTAGGGATTTTATTTCTTCTCCTTGCAGTATGATTCCTTTTCTATATCCATCCCTAACTTTCTCTATGTAAGTTATACAGCATGGGCGACATACAGAATCCTTGTCTTACACCTTTATCGATTTCTTCTTTCTTTTCTTGCCTTACAAATCGGATTATTGCTACTGCCTTGGTTTGAGGTTATTGATAACTCTTCTTTCTAGAATTTAATTTCTGTCCTTTTCAAAATCTACAAATACCATGTTCGTATGCCTGCTTTTTCTTATCCTGTTTTCTGAAATTAGATCAAAGTCAATATTGTTTCTATTGTCTCTACATTCTTCTCAAAACCAAACAGATCTCCTAAGTCGAATTCTATTTGACGTTCTATTATCCTACATATGATTTTCGCTAATATTTTGCACGCATGGGATACTAAACTAAGTGCCCTGCGATGTTGGCATCTATCAGCCCCATTCTTCTTTTGTATGGGTATAATTTTGTTGTTTCTACAATTTTCTAGTATACTTCCTCTTTCACAGATTTCGCAAACTATCCTGAACGTACATGATATTGCTTCTTTGCCTGACGATCTTATCAACTCCGCTGGAATGATATTAATTCTTGACGCTTTACCCTTGCTCATCACTCTCCATCCTCTGTTTCTTCTATTACTGTTTGATCTAGATTTCCAGCATGATACACCTAGATATTCCTTCCATCTTTCCGGTTTCTCTTCTTTATCTAGAATTGGCTTCCCATCTGCTCTCCTGATGTTCTTATTAATATTTTCTCTCTCCTGTTCTTTCTTTAATTTCTTATTTTGGAAAGGATATAAAAACATTTAATTTCAATATTTAGAAATAAAGAAGGTTTCTGAATAAAAAGTATTTAAACATGGTTAAAAAAAATTAAATTTAAATAGTTTCTTAATTGATCGTTACTAGCTTTCGTGAAGAACATGAATTTTTTATCTCAGGAATGAGAAGTGGGAAAATTACGATTAAGTGAGGACCGAGAACACTTTATAATGTAACGACTAGAGGCGAGAAACATGGAAGTTTCTACGTAGCCACGTTACAGTTGGTCTTCCTTCCTGTCATCATAGCCCAAGGTACTCTGAATCACTGGTGGGCTGATGACTGCTTGCTGTCCGGGGTGGCAGGTAGACTTAAAGGCTACATCTGTTGCGATCTCATGCGTTGTGTGTTGACTGCACAGCGTATATTACGCAGAGAGAACGAACTGCACGAGTCTCTGAATGATTGAATAGGTCATCAGCCTGAAGATAACGTAACTGAACATCAAAAAATGAATGCATAGCTCAAAAGCTAAAATTGTGATACTCAATAGCCGAAATATCCGTAAATGAGTCTCCCTCTCCAAAAAATGACTGAGTCACCGACCAAGAAGTGCTTCGGCTTTTCTTCTCCACGCTCCGCCTCCGCTCTTAAAATTTCACCCTTGTGCAAGAAGTGGGCATGATTTTTCCCATTTTCTTAATTGAAAAGTGAGACTGACACATAATATTTCTACAGCTATCAGCGAATATTTTGAGACACCTCTTAGCGGAAATCACCTCGCGTAATGCGATGGATTTTCAACTTAAGTAAATAGTTATGAACCATTCTTTTTGTATGGAACACATGTCTGCCGTTTTCCTAATTCTGGGCATGCATGAAATGACTGCTTAGTGTATTTCTTAACAAAAGCTTCTGCCTTTAAGTTAGGACGCCGGACAGACAACTGGGCATCCATGTCAGGCCTCTTGTTTTCAATAAATATCTACGGTAATTTCTTTCTACCATCGTTTTCGTAGAAAGTTCTGGACGTTTTAGCCCCGGTCCAAAAAAGTTATGCGCAAACCTTCATATTTCGCTTTTGATCAATGAGATAACTCATAATTCATCATTTAAATATCCAGTTGCATTCATTCTGGGTTCCGACTCTTGAATCTAACGTCTGTTACATATTATATACACACAAAAAATAGATATTTAATATAAAATAGTATTAAATTATGATATGATACACATATAATACAAAACAAATTAACTTTTCATCAAACAAGTTGATATGTTACGCTCAAATTCAGTCAATTATAGATAGTTTGCTTTAACTCTTTGTAACGGCGCGTATAATGCTTTTATATTATTGTACAATAAAATATCAAATACAATAAATCCAAGCATAATGGCGGAAGTCCATTAGCAAATGTCTCTGGGCGGCTACTAGTTACCCTTCTAACTACCGGAAGTAAGATTGACCGCATCTGTTTCACAACCTTTCGTCGTTCGCCACCCACCTTTATGTCCGTTACAAGAAAGTAAAAATTCCTTACACTCCATCAAGACAGTCTCTTTTCCATTTCCTTAACGTGCGGCTTGTAACGTTTCGCTTGCTAAAGGAGCCCTTTTTATTTCGGCCTTTACCCTTGTACGACATGCTCGCCATAATTTTTATCTCTAATTTCTTGACTCTTTAAAAGTTACCAGATTAAGGAACCAGTACAGTAATGAACGAATGTTAATAAATGTTATATGCGAGTATGTTCTGACTTATAGACCGTTTTACTAATTCAAAACAGTCAAATAATATAACTTATAAATAATTAATATGAACTCTAATTATTTAGCGATTATTATAAAGGGCCACACCCATGAACAATCTCATAAGCCCTTCAAATGATTACCACCTAAATATTCAGTACATAATTAACATCCTGTGCTGACTTACACGACTGACAATTTGTCAACTTCATTTCACGCTAGGGTTCCCAGGTTATGAGATATGAAGGAGAAATGAGAATGGAAATTCGGCGCACAAGGCAATATAGGATGTGCATGGATGAAATATCAGAATAATCATAATTTCAACCGACTGCAAGAAAAAGGAAATTGAAAGTTAAAAAATTAATACAACAGCAATGCAGTAATTCAATTGCGCATCACCTCGATATTATTATAGATTATTTTGCTGAATGGAATTCAAATAATGCACTAATAAATGAAGTTAATTAAATATATTTCTGTAAAATTGCACATTCCGATGGAAATATTAATCGGAACAAGTGATCAATGGAAACGGGGAATTCATGAAACGTCATAAAAACTGCCATCATAAATATCAAAACAAAGAATTAAACAGCTTGAAAAATTGCCAATTTACATCTACCAAAAGAGATTATCGTGAAATTAAATTCAGTCTGCTGGGAGAAAGAACTGAAGTCGGAATTCCATTCAAGCACAGCCGAATAATGTAATGGCCAAGGAGTGGAAATGGAGTCTTTTGTTCTCTTTGTTTCTTTCGATTTGCGGCAATATGACAGGAGAAACTATTGTTTTATCAATTTTAATCAATATATTTGAGGTTGATGTAATGATTCGGCATACTGACTAAAAAGTTAGCTTTTTATCGGATGGAAAGCACTTATTTTGAAGTTAACTGAGAGGCATACGACGTAGGTGGGTGACGATTGACAGGCGGTGAACTGATTTATTGGAGGATATATAAGGATGTGGTCTGCGGGCATGATGGTAAAGGTGAGTTAGGATTGCCTGAATGTTCAGGGGAAAGGATATAGCCAACTGGCAGCTTTATTTTGAGCCGATGGAAGCATAGAGATGGAGGAGGATTGTCAAGGAATTGCTGGATCGTGGGGTTTGGGTGGTTGAGGACGCTTTTAATTAGGATGTTATGGATTTGGAGATAACGGAGTTTACTTGGGGAAGTTTGATGTTACGGTGGATGACGGAATTTCGAAGGTACCAGGGAGAGTTTGTAATGGTGCGAAGGTTTGTTGTTTGAATTTTGGCTGAATGGATTACATAACATTACATCATATTTCGGCCGTAACCGTCGCTGGAGATGGTCCATGCAAGACACTAAATTCTTCACATGTAAATTCAATAATGTTTCGGCCCAGGTAGTCAAGGAGTAAATATGATGTACTACTAAATTTTACGCCTGCGGAAGTATCAAAATGGAGACGAAAAGTCGCTTTTATGAATAAATAGTGATAAATTTATATGATGACTTTTTGGCCGTCTTTTTATTTATTGTAAATATATGGAATTATTTAGGGCGATGCTACATGCTGACGATATCCGTTTCGTTGTTATAAAGTAATCATTAATTACTTTCTTATAGACCTACAAATTTTTGACAGAACAAAATGAGTGCTTACGTAACAATGTAACTATAAATTCTCAACTATTTTGTATGGGGACGAGCAGCGTTGAAATTTGGTG
Source organism: Eucriotettix oculatus (assembly GCA_034510155.1). Taxonomy (NCBI): domain Eukaryota; kingdom Metazoa; phylum Arthropoda; class Insecta; order Orthoptera; family Tetrigidae; genus Eucriotettix; species Eucriotettix oculatus. Next base: position 167,809,937 of record CM067376.1, read on the forward strand.
AGGGAGAAACGGAGACATGGCAGATAAATCACACAGCGGCCAACTGACATATGTCACTGATTATAAGGAAGGAGAGCTGATGAAGTGATTCGAGGGGACAGGCGCGTTAAGGTCTATTCAAACACAGCAGTGGCGTGACCAGCGCCTGATGAAACCGGGAACGTAATTAATATTTTATTTCAATCTCCGTCAGTGGTAACTGTGCTGCAAAAGTTGCCGTTCAGTGACAATTCAGTGAACTGCAGGACGATATTCTTTTACTATAAAGGACGTTATTTTTCTTAATTTCATTACTTTTCATACTTTTCTAACGTTTTAATTTCTTTTCTCTATTGAAAATGATATTAATGTATCAGAAAAATGATGTCGAAAACGTTATGGAGTTAGTGCGTCACTAAGCCGAGGTTTATGATTTGTTCAATCTTAATTATGTTTCAAAAATGAGAAATATTGCTCTCTCTCTCGTTCTGCTTAGAACTTCCAGGTTAGTTACTCTATCCTTCCATCTGATTTTCAGCATTGTGCTATAGCGCCACATTTCTAAAGCTTCTATTCTTTTCCTTTCTGCAACTCCTACCGTCCACGCATCCATATAACGTCATATTGTATACTTAATGCAAGATAACTTATTTTTGAACTTTTTCGATTGACTGAAAAGATCTTGAAAGTCCATTTGATAACTCATATATCTTCTCTTGCAGCGAACATTAGCACATTCTGTACTTTCTCTATTCACGAATAAATACGTTATATCGGAATTTCAAGAGATTTTGAATTATGCTCTTAATCCTACTATTGCGTAGAATGAGTGCAATGTAATATATTTCTTGTGGCGCCCCGGGACGTCGCGACGCATATCACTGGAATGACTCCAGTTTTTTGCGGCAAATCTGCTCAGACCCAGTGGAACATAGTTTGGGAAACCCGGCTTTAGCCTATGGGCTAGGGAAGTAAATGAAAGAGAAAGATGGGTACTGAATGCAACACGAGGAAACGTGGAAACTTTTCAACTTTCCCCCTTCTCTAGGCACGGGAATACTTAACCTCCAGCAATTTTTTACGCTCCATGATAACATTTAATAGATGCCAACCCAGGAAAATGTCTTATTTCATGCAGTGTAGAGGAATAAATTGCAAGTGCCGGCCTACCAGTACACGCTGGAGTCGTAGTAGATGCGGATGCGCAGCGGCTGGTCGATGCTGCGCTTGCGCACCACGTGCTCGGGCTCCAGATGAATGGCGTGCAGCACCTGCGCACACAACACACATTCAGTCGCCGGTCAGGCGTCGGCAGCGTAGGTTCTATGCGCCCACGCACATAACTTATTATTATATTGCTACTACACCTTCATTCTTTGTCAAAGAAACAAATATGTCTATGCAATTACATTGGTTGAAATTTTGAGCACTTATTGTAAACATTGATGTGAAGCGACACAACGATATTGTAAATAAACGATCTGTTTATTTTCATATACATTTTTTGTGTTCGTGCTTTGATGCTTCATTTACGAACAGACATTCTTGTAAAAAGTGTGATTTAGTAAGCTGAACCACTCCTAAAATATGCCCCTGAAAATATACAAAATACATCAAAATATCGTGAGAAGATTCAGGCCTTTTCTTTTTTGTGTGTTTCGTTTTAAACAACGCACCCATCCCTTACCGCCAGACGTTCTTCGCAGTGTTTGCTGGCCCCACTACGAAATCGCTGGGCATTGCGCTCTGGCAGGGGGAAGCCCGAAGCTACCAGTGACATCCCGTAGGATTAGGTTCGGTTCACACCAGAGCGATAAGATATCTTTACGTTGTAAGCGATATTCGATAAATGTCCAGTAAAGGACTATAAAAATGTGAAGGAAAGACAAAATTAGATCTTGTACAATTGCGACTTCTGTCGTAAGATACGTGTATGCGTATCTCTCCTTCATTGTCGTACGATATTGCGAAGGGTAAAGGTGGCAAATTCAAAGAGTCACGACATTGGTTTTGTGATTTATTTTATCTAGGAAATTGAGTCACGTAAGTCCTTATTAACTGAAATCGTACCTCACATTAATTAATTTATAATGATACCCCCACAGTTTTCTCCTCTTTCTGATTCTTATCAAATACCCATGAGTCGTAATAACTTCATCCTAACTCGACGACGAACTCATGATTATCGACGAAACTTCTGCTATATTTTATGGCTCATGTCTTACGAGTTCAGTGTAAATATTGCTTATATAAGGATAAAAATGGTGTATTTAATGTTTCTAAGATAAACATCTTACAGTTCTGGTGCAACCTGACCTAAAGGAGACAGCGATATATTTCTGTTTAGAAACAAATAACGAACTTAAAAACATAATTTCTGATTTTCATAGTTTCGCTTTGTCCTTTAATTGGGGATCCCAACAGACGCTTCACATACCAGTTTTCCCGATGAATACATTCCGATCTGTGTTTGCCCAACCGGGCATTATCTGGAATGACGTTTTAACGACAAGTTATTGTCTCGATTTATATTTCCCTGGCAGATGAATTATACGGATGGGTCATTTTTCCGAATGGTGTGTTTTTTCAAAAAAAATTAAATTAATAAAATGCTTTCATATATATTATTTATATTGTAAATAAAATTATTAAACAGTGCGTGGGACTTATTACACACGTCAATTACGATCCGGTAAAAAGCACTGTTGATATTACTCCATCGAGAGTGACAGTATTAATACGAGCGACCTTGTAAACTGTTTATTCGATTCCAATATAGTTGCATATTATCAAAGCTCAACTTTTTACCATCCCCCACCCACCCATTGGGGTGCTGCAGACCACCGTGATTTTTCCTGGATCGTAATTGACGTGGGTACCAAGTTTGGTCTAATTTGTCCTACGAAATAATTGATAATTTACTTTAACTGGATAGAAAATTCATAACTTACGTGGTGTAGTTATTACACGTAGCAATTAACCATAAAATTTTCGTAACTTAATTTATAATTCTTAAGAATATTTTGTAAACCATCTCACTATCAATTTTAATACTTTTCATATTTTAAATACAGTATGATTGTAAATCCAGATAGGTTTCTGAAATTTTAAACATTAAGCATATTATACCATTGTAAATTCAGTTAACATTAAAACAAGACAGATTCTTTAAACAATATTTACAATATAATAATCTAGGATAAACCTGTAATGTTTTAAAAAATATTTCTAAATATTATTGTCCAAATTGTTAAGTTTTCATAAAAGTCGCATTTATAGGTACATCAATTTATGCGACCTCCTTTATTATTGCGTACATTAAATGTGGCCTCTAAAGGTAAAAGGGTTCCCCACCTCTGTTTCAGGAGAACAACAGTGTGTTCGTTCGTAATAATTCTTTAATCCGGGTGGAAACCCGCGAAAGATTTCAAGTAGGGAGCATGCGCAATGCTTTTGACGACGAGACATGATTCCATCTGTCATTGTCTGACACGCTGAAACAAGTCTAAAGCTGTCTGGCTGTCAGAGACTGACTGTCTCAGACTGTCGGACGCGATTGATTTGCCCGGTGTGCTACTATACATACGATGCCCATGTATAATTTCCCATGAACCGTCGTTTGACTAAAATGACTCCTCTATGCCGTTTTGTCGCTTGCAGTGTGCGGGCCACTTAAGTGACAAGTCAATTTTTTTCGATGAGGATAGTGCCCATATTTAACTGTCGAATATAAATAAATATACTCGCCTTATATGAATTTTGGAAAGATTATTTCTTATATTATTGTATTTTAAGATTGTAACAAAGTTAATATCCATGGAAAATTTATAGGTGAACATAACAAAAAATTTATAACTTTAAATAATGGATTGCATGTATAAAAACGCATACTAATATATTACATCGTTGTGGTCTTAATTAGAACCCACTCAGTAAGGACATATATCAAGCGCCATTAAAGAACATTTATCTGGTCCAGCCGATTTCGGCCGATAGAAAATAAAGCTAACGATAAACGAATTTAGACAACGAAGTACTTGACTAAAAAACGTGATTGTACTCAAATTGAAATTAACCTCTTGCCGTTTTCATAATCTGAGTTGAACCAATTTTTATCCACGCATCAATATCGATGACGTACTTAAACATAACAAAATTTAAAATATGATTTCAGAATAATTATTTTCCATGCAACCTTTTACAGAACACAACTGATTGGATATACCTTCCACATTTCTTCTGGAAAATTAATCCTTGATAATAAACTAAGTTCATTCAAATTAAGTATTAATATATTGGAATTAGGACATATTACCTTAATTTCACTGTTGTTTTGGATTAGTGTCCCCGCTTTGATTACAAAACGTTTTATACAGCGAACATTCAGTTATAATAAATATTTATATATTTCTTTTATTATGTTATTTCAGTACCTACTTCAAAATACTGAATTTTCCGTAAATTGTCAACAAATAACGACTGAAAAAGTGTAAGTTTAAGGACAATCGATAATATTTTTCTATAAATCTTGTAATACTACAAAGTCATTATAAACAAGGCACAAAAATTCACAAAGTAAAACTATCAACTCATAAATGTAACATTCGTAAATTAAAATGTTTTAATAAATCGGTGGTAATGAAAAGGAAATAATTTTTATTTTTCATTCTCACAAATTTCCTTTCTTCTACGAAAAACTACAATTTATTCTTTTTTTCCATTAGTCTGAACGTAGGACTTAGATACTTGGAGTTTTTCTTCGTTTGCATGTTTTATAAGCTACGAGTGTCTTTCTCTGGAAAATGTGGCAATATTTTGAATTCCGGATGTGTAAGTTAAGTGCAGAGTTCATAAAATGTTAAAGCTGTTCCATTTATATGGTCAAAATAGAATTTCTGTTTTCATTTTATCAAGAATATATAATTAACTAAAAATGGCAGATGAACACAGCATAAGCTCCAATTTTAAAATCACAAAAGAACTATATACAATAACATCGAATTATAAACCGTAACACAGATTGATTCCTGGCACATGGCTGGCTAAATTCGATAAATCTTTAAATTACCTACTTAGCTTTTACAAATTTTACTTCGTTCCTTCACATCATTTGTAAGTTTCTTGCCCAATTAGTTTACCACGCTGTCGGCAGTACAATGCCATTAACGGAATAACTGCCTGCCTGACACGCTGCCAAGAGGTTGAATTTTTGAGATCGAAATTCGTGTCCCCGCAGTCTAATTAGCATACAGAATCCTGTAAGTTTTGTTCATGCACGTCTTTTATAAGACCCCCTAGGGTACAGTGCGCTGGTTCACCTTAATTAGAAATATCAGCGGTCCAGCTGGCCGTTCTTCCAAGGCCGGAAATTCAGATAAGGCCTGGGGAGGGAACGATAAATAATATAACTCGTTACCATTTTACAAATAAATTATACTCATTCCTTTACTGATATTAATTTTTACGTATGCGCGCAGAATATAATAAAAGCGGGTTTCAAATTAAATTAACATTTTTCAAATTTAGTATTAGAAACAAGTGGAATGGCTGTAAAGCAAGATATCTTCATAAAGCCATTATACATAACATATGTTCAAACGCATTCAGTAGTCAATACAGCTTTAAATATATATATGGCCGTTAATGTATATAATCGCATAACTACGGAAGGACTGCACCAAATTGGATAACTCTTATTTGCTGTATCCGCTATTGCCAGGACAAGTTTTGTATAAAAGAAAATTTTTAAAAAAATAGTACGGTAAAGTTTCAAAATCTCATAATAAGAAAAAATTCTACGGAAAAGTAGCCTTATTTCCTCGCGTTTGAATCAAAGTTCAGAAGATAATAGCGTAAATATTTTTAAATCCATTGTACTGCCGCGCGAAGGGAAGCGTAAAAATAAACTGCAAGTTAACAGTCCTATTATGCGTTCCTATACCATTCATCCCACTTACTATGGTATTATAAGCGTAATTGTGGCAGAATATGTCTGTGTGAGAGACAGAGAGAGTATTATCATTCCATCTATTGTGGTAAATATGGGAAAGGGGACCTGTTTAAAACCAACTGCGACTTATAAGGTTTGCCGTGAAGCGATCATAAGCTCAACCACAGGTAGTGTTCATGCAGTATTGATAGATCGACATTCATCGTATTCAATTACCGTTTCTTTCACAACAGCAAACCTTTGTGTGTTTCGTGTGAATTGATGTGTTTATCGCCGTGTTATTTATTGTTAGTGATAATAAAATGCCGCGCCAACGAGGCGTCGAAATTTCGGTTGGCGTACGTGTAACGCAAGTCGAGTTCATAATCTTCGAGACAATGAGACTGAAGAAGATAGTAGGCAGCGTTTGGAGACAAACAGTATGCGAGTTTCTCAAGCGAGATTTACCACGGCTGCGGAAGAACCCATACCGTCGGGCTCAGGCGAGAGGTAACAAAACAGACGGCCAAACCTAACAATTACCTATGAACAACTCCCCAAGGAGTGATAAAGGCTCATATTTGAATTTTTGAGGTCAATTACGTTTACAGTAATTTCCCCGACGATATTTGTTTATAATTTCAACGGTGTATAGGGAGTCGCTGTGTTACATTATGACCTTTAATATGCAATTTAAGTAAGAATTCATCCCTTAAGTGAAGAAGAAATTTTATTCTGTTAGAGTGATGAGAATATTTTTAGTCCAGTTATTGTAGCAGAAGTAATTTTGACTCTGTCGAGATACTGGGAGCATATTTGAGGTTCATATTGTGACGTTTTCAATGCCGCTTTAGTTTATGTTGACCAAGAATTAAATTATGTACCGAGATAATATAAATAAATACCCGAGCAACGCCGGCTCTGTCCCCAGCTAGTTTAATATAAATATATTCTCTTTAATATTTTACTAACATACGTTAAGACGTGAAGAAGCACTTTGTAACCCCTGCTTAAGCTCATTGCTCGCACGGAAGAGTTTGAAATATGGCGTAGTTAAAGTTCATATGCAGAAGGAGTCCAGAACGATAATATTTATCCAAAATATGTGTTATAAATATATTAGATTAAATCAATAAACATTCATTATTTACGTTCATACTAAATTTAAAACACAAATTACTCTGGCTACAGAGTCGCACTGAGCAGAGTTATCGCTGACGTATTGCAAATATATTAAATGAAATAAAACAAGCATACCTAGGATAAACATTGCATGTTTGTCAAATACAGCTTGCTTATTATACATATGTTACAAAAAGCAAATTGTGAAGAAGCAATGTGAATTGAATTACATTTTGCCTATTTATTATTGACATTTTCAAAAATGTGAGTACATTCAGTATTCGCATTAAAGGGTTGGAATGAGAAACAAAGAAGAAGGGATATTTATTTGCGTACACATAATAATAGATCAAATGCAAGTTTAAGTAGTGTAAATAGTTAAAAAAATGATGGAATTATTCTGAGAGATACATTTAAAAGCGCACTGAATGCCATTCGAAGATTGTGGATTGATGGATTTACAATGCAGGTTTGCAATAAAGCTCGAATTAAAAAAATTAATGAATTACGGTCGAATTTTGACCAACCACTGGAAAATGATTGTATCTTTGTCTGTCCTGCGTGAATTCCTAAGCCACTGATACGCTTGTGCTAAAATTTATACCTAATATACAAGCCTAAAAATTCAAAACTTCGCCACATTTACGAAGAAAATACGTAACTTTATATTGATAATTTAACATACGCATGCATATTTCCTCCCACCTAAAGGTAACGGGAATGTCTGTGACTGCTTCACTGTACCGGGATTACATTTAGCTACCGTACTTATAGGGACTCCATTTTACTTCTTCATGTACCGCGAGTATTTTGGACTCTGGAGTATTTGGGACTCTTTTAAAGCACCGGGAATATTTTTCATACTCTTAATGTAGCGTGAAGACTTTAGTCTCTGAAGTTCAAATGCTAATTTAACGTCCCAGAAGAACTATTTAATCGGTTACGGCACCTCAAGTCATCATCCCCGTTAAACTAACGCCAAATGGACATAGGTCGGGGAGTTCCGATCTATGGATAAATGTGCAACGAAAGTAATCTTCACGACGCAGGATAAACAACGTCTTGACCAAGAAATATTTATGGAATTTTTTTTCTTTCCCCGGATAATACAAATAAATACCCGGCAAACGCCGGTAGTTTAATATTTAAAAAAATGTATCGACATGACGGCGTGAAGTACAGAATCGTTTTCCTTTGTTTTAATTTTTCTGGTGTCCTATCAAGTTCTTCTATTATTTTACAACTATACTCTACAATAATTTAACTGCTGACGAGAACCTACGCACGATCCACTGCTGCCTTCTCCGTCGACTGAAAATTGAAGATTGAATTTTATCTTTCCTCTTTTTGTCCTTCAATTTTTAATTGTAAAATTTTGTATATTTCTTGTAATATTATATTTGACGTATCCTATTTCCTCAGCCGAGGACTAATGGATTGAATAATAAGTCTAATATAACCTAATTATTTGTTTGTATGTTGTCAAACAATGTTACATTATTCTGATCAAGTTAAGCTGAATGCGTATGTGGACGTAACTAATAATGTAACTTATATCAAATTTATACACTAAGGCAGCTCGAGCTAATTTTAGTTCTTTCTTTTAAATGAGTGACTTTAAGACGTCACGGAAGCAAGACTTTAACCTTAGTCTGAATGTAATCCTCTGACACGCACGTTCCGCATTATGAGGCAGGAACTTCACGAAACTGGAACACGTCAAATCAGTCATCCGGCTCCAAAAAATTTGGATAACTATCTATTGTAATAAATTTATGTAACATATTAAACCGTAAAAGTATTTAATTATTTTTAATTTATAATCTCATTAAAGGGTGTCATTACGGATAATTTTACTGACTATAATTATTAATCTGCAAGTTTTGTTCATAAATGAGTTATAAGATGCAATACACTGGTCCAAATTAATTCGAAATATCAGTGGACCAACTGACCGTTCTACCAAGGCAGAAAATCCAGATATAGCGAAGAGCTAAAGAACGATATTTGAATTTTAATAGGCAAAGTCACGATTCGATTTATTTGCTTACTACCTGCGTGTACCCATATTTTTTGGACTACTAACTTCATGACGTGTCAATTATATTGATTTTTCTCCGAAGGCAAAGCAGTTATCCGTAGCCAATATTTCAAGTGTTTTGACTTCTAACTTCGCAAATTATATTGTACCTTACGAAAGTTAAGTAATATAGGTAGATGGGATCATCAATTCTAAGGAAAATGTAGATAGAAAAAAACAGATGTTGGCAAATTCTCATTCCTAAATAGGACCATCAACGACTGGAATAATTTGCCTGTGGGAGTCTTTGGGGGAAATCCTCTTCAGGACAAATCTCAGAAAACGTGTGAAGTGGCTATTTTGAATAATATGTATGTATAGTCGAACTTAAATGTTAAAACCAAAGGGAAGTATAGAGTTAATATAATTATTGTAGTGTTTCTCTTTTCTTTCTAACAGGAGTATAGACATTTTAAAGGACTATGATTATTTTTTAGATTAGGAATATTATGACAAGTAATTTCATTATGTATCTGCCACCGGAATTACGCCCAAATGTAGACTAAAAAGAAATACAAAAATTCATCGAAAACAGTTCAGACGATTTAATTTATCATATTTAAACGCCTTTCTCAATAAGCCAATAAGTGCGTGATAACGTATGAGGAACGTTTTTAAAATTAAGTACAGATGTTCACAGAACATTATTTTAGTGATATAACCCGGGTAGAAACCCAAGAACTCTATATTCAAACTATTCACCGGGAAAATCTGCATTCTCTAATATGAAAAACTATTATTTACTGGCTTTATTGATGTTAATTCGATCATTTCCGAGCATTACTCTTAGATATTATTCTGCTATTTTATATAATGATTTATTACTTGAGGTATTCCCACGACCCTGTTTCAATATACTGGATGTTACAAAATGATCTTTAATACTACATTTTATTTTCAGATTGTTACTAAAATAATTAGCTGCTTTTGTCACTTTATAGGTACGGATATTTTTAATTGTAGTGATTTTCTATTAGATATAAGCTTGGCTAATAATATTACTTTTAAATTTGTAGGGTAAACTAAATATTTTTAATTTCTCTGTGCACTTTCCGACAATTTTTCCCTCATCGACATAAGCATCCTTTGAAGCCAATGCGAATTTGAATAAGCCCAAAGTTATAAATAGTTCCTCATCGTATTACACAGACCTGTTAATATTCGTATTTCCACTGCTTTACTTAATCAAATTTGAATATTTCATAACTAGCCAGAAATAAGTTGATTGAAATCGAAAAGCTTGTAATGAGCGATTTGAACGATCCGCTTCATTACAACATTTCGGACCTTTTTGCGATAGATGGCATGGTCATCCAAATTTGTCAGCCGTCTACCTGAGTTAGGGGAAAGCCAAACGCGGGTTAGAGAGGGGGAGTAACGGGAGAGACGAGCGAGGAGCTGGAACGTGGAGCGGGGAACGTGATGCTGAATGTTAAACTTGAAAAATACCCAGATCGCCAGCCAGGACTAAAACTCAAGTAAATTATGAATGCAGCCCCTAATAATTGTGCCACTGTTTAAATAGCCACCCAGCCCACGAACACCCTGAGAGAAATGTGCTCATCAATTAGATTTAAATAATAATAATAATAATAATAGGTTTTTTTATATTTGTATAAGATAAAGAATAAAGGAGGTAGTACAAGCTTACTTACAGTAATTATGAATAAAACTTCATTACGAACATAGTCCAATTGAGATTCAAAACTCGCACACTTAAAAGATGTTTAATCATAACACAGTTACAATTAAATAATAACAATTCTTAACGTACATCCAGGCAATAAGATAACAATGAAAGAGCTTTCATATTAGATATTCGAAAAGACCCTGGAATTAGTGACGGGGGAAAGTGTTAGGAAAAGAAAATTGATTGGAGCGTTCTTAATCCCAGCGGACTACTACGCGACTTATTTGGGGGAAAAGGGAAAGTAAGAAACCCGATAGTAAGAGGATTCCGATTCGATCAGTCACTGCGTGGCACTCCTATTAAATTGTCTCCAAAACGTTGATACAGGAGAAAATTATAATTTAAGTACGCAGAAAGTTTCAGAAAACAATAGGAAAGACCTATCTACTTTACCTAGGCGGACCATCTATTAGAAATTGACGTTCACAACGATCTCTGTTGTATGAAAATACGAATTATTTTATAAGCAAGGATATTTTTTTGCAAAATTTTCCCTCAAAGGGTAGAAATTGAGTCAGAAATATTAAGAAAAACGGAATAAGACTAGACCTATGTTTCAAACGCACAAAAATGTTGAATACATAATTGTGACGCGTTCTTCAATTAATGCATGATTCATCTTTCATATTATGTGCAATTAGGACAACTTCAGAACATCCTTATAACTACAGAAACTTTGAATCACAAAGGTTCAGTAATGAGTTCACAATTTCACGCAGAAGTGCATCATTAATAGTGAAGTCATTAAAACAGAGCACTGGCGATGAATTCGTTACGGATAGACAGCATCGATTCTCACTACCAAAAAAACTTCAAAAAATTATCACATCGTATCCAATACTCTAAAAACTGAAATAAAAAAGGTAACAAACCAATATGATGTAATTAGATTAATCCGAATTATTCAATGCTAGACGCTAAGAAACTGAAAAAGCACTTTATTATTTATTTCAGTAGTTTAAAGACAGTTTGTAGTAAATTATTCTCCCCAATTACGCATACACTAACCAATCCTATATTTTATTTACAATATACAGGGTGTTTAAAAATATATAACTTCAATAATGTGTTCCTCATATGTAGACAGTAAAAACTTTTTTTGCTATAATAAAATAAGCCCGATCTACCTGATGCAGGTTTTCTAGGGTTTTCCCTACATCTCTTCTAGGTGAAACACTGGGTAGGATCCTGAAACTACAGCCCGGGGGCCACAGATAACCCTTGGCTACCTTCCACATCCATCTTTTATATTCTGATTAGTTACTCTATCCACCCATCTGGTTTTTAGCATTCTTTTATGGCACCTCATATCGAAAGCTAATATTTATTCCCTTTCTGCAATTCCTATCGAGCACGTTTCGCATCCATATAACGCCACACTCCTTACGAATATTTTAAGTAATAATTTCCTAATATTCATATGCATATTAGCCCCAAAGTAAATTCATCTTTTTTTCGAAAGTCTTTCCTTCCTGTGCTATCTTACTCGTTATGCCTACTACATTTCTACCATCCCTGGTAATTAAAAGGCCCAAGTAGCAGATTTCCTTAACTTCCTTCCTTGGTTTTCCCTCTATTACTCCTCATATTCAACTCTTTTTCCTGGACCATGTTCATGCCATTTATTATGATTTCTAAGTCTTCTTCCTCTAATACTACAATCTTAAAAGATAACCATTTTCAAGTTTTCTCCTTTTATAGTCTAGTTGTTGCGAACTGTGCACAATCCATGCAGCAGTATTAGTCACCCACTTGGACAGTGGATTCATAATCTTTCTTGACCTTTCAAATGAAACGGAAGAAAGCGCCGTTCACGTTCGGTCGTTACTAAACGGAGAGATTTCGTTGCAGAACGATATAGTTACGAGAATTATAAGCTTACGTCACGGTTTTGTACGAAATTGTAATATGAGTAATAAATTAAGAAGCAATAGTTTACACTGTAATTTAACGAGTTTTTATGTATGTTTGGTTTAACTTACGCAGAAAAAACCGATAGTGATGATATGCATTAGAGAACAACGACAACAAACTCCCATGTACTCAAACGTTTTTATGAACTGCGAGTTTATCTTCCATAAAGTGGAATCCCAAAGCGACTTCTCGGTATTATCTGATGATACTTGTTATGCAGCATCCACGTGTACAGGATATCTGAAATTAAATACCGGTACGTCGAAGAGCGTATTAAAAACCTGACTCAAACCGTTCGAACAGCTCGGCGGCTGAAAGCAAAAAAAAAACATTGTACATCGTAATGGCTCCGCTTCTTTTCAAGGAATGGAGGTTACTTTTCCAGTAGAAAGTGAAGACGAGTCCATATGCAACCCGCAATTAAACGTGCTGCATCTACTTTCAGTTGCCTTATGCTGCTTCCCTTTCACTCTCGCTCGCAATAGTCATCGTAGAAAGTTGAGTCGGTTCACCGCAACCTTGAACTTCCTGATCTACTACTACAGCCAATATTAATACAATACGAACAGAATTGTCATTTGAATATAAGTCATTAAATATAAACTATGTCAGTCCATCAGAAACTTCACAAACGTACAAGTACCATAGTGAAAATCCAGTAGTCTGCTGCAGCTGTCCTCAGGCTTTTATAAAAAAACGGCTAATTTGTTTTCGACGTCTACCAGAAGGACCTACAGTTAAACTCAAAGTATAATTTAAATTTTTATCCTCGAAATATAAATGCGTGCCTGATTTTGAGTTATAGCCTAGGGTTTGAGTATATGGTTAATGAGCAGATTCATGATAATATCAATCAATTTCTAAAACTTCTCAACAAATACAGAACGATTTTAAATGGATATGTCACGTTTCATTTCTATATAAAAAAAACCCCCACAGTAGTCTCTACACACCACACGCCCCTAACACCACAAGCGCAGAGAGCGCGAGAGAGAGATCTCTATAAGAGAGAGGCCCTTGCACACACACACACACACACAGGTATCTCCAGCACCACCTCCACACACACACAACAAACCCCACACACCCCACCACACCACACCCACATAACAAATCACAACAACCACTAACTCTCTATCTACATGAGCAACAAGCATCACACCTCATCACTATATATCACGGGTGAGAGTGTGTTTTTCCCTTACTTGAAGAGAGAATTTGAAAACCTTTGAATTGTTGTATCAGTCATGTTTGAACTAGTGACAGTTTCTTATTCTAATATCTATTTCGGGAAAAGATGATGTCCATTTACCTCGGAAAGGGAGGCAGGTACAGAAGAGTCCTTGATTTTGTTAAAAAAAAGAGAAAGAAATTAACTAAGAGCCTTATTAGATAAAAAGAATCCCTCAGTCACAAGACAATGCAAAGTTGACAGTTAACAATGTAGGATGTACACCGACCCGTAAGTGGTATATACGAGCGAGAGCCGGCGCGCGAACGACGCCCAGATGATCGCGCGAGCTCTCATTTCACACACACACAGAGTAGTTTGCTTTCCGCCTCACAGTGAGAGAGTCTCCTCAAGCATAGCACCTCCCTCTATGGCACACATCAACCCCAATCGAGCGACATGTAAATACCTAAAAACACACATCCCAACAACCACAAACCGCAAGCCCACATTAGTCTCTCGCTCTCACCACGGACTCGCATCATTCATACGAGACTTTGGCTTAACGCACAATTCAGCACACACATATCATGATGACTCAGTGACTCTATCATCTCTCTAACCACCACACACACAAAATCTCTCACACACAATCTGCGTGGTACACACACATACTGACACAAATGATAGTGGCCGGTAAATATATAAATTTTATATTTGTGGAGGTGAATTGTAATTGAGCACAAATAAACAACTAGACTGCAACAACCCGTCACCAATCTCATCCCAACACACCCTTACACTCCTCTCTCCTTCCAAGTACTAGACTCTCACACACAAAATCACACCACTACTTACACTACACTCGAGAGCGCCCGTCCCTCTACACCTCAACTACCACACACACACCCACCGGCGATCGTGGGAGGCGCGGAGTCGAGATAGAGTGAGATAGATGATCTATACTACGCCATGCCTCTAAACTCACTCATTGAAAGCATACACCAATCTGTGTTGGGTCCAGTTTTTGTGGGGGGGGATGTTGAATGTTTGGGGGGGTTGGTTGTTGTGTTATGAAGAAGGGATAGGAGGGGAGTGGATTAACTCGATTTAAATGAGAGAGAATGGAGGGGAAAATTTTATTTTCTCAGCGACACACACAAATGTATTGGGGATCTCTCACATACGATGAGATATATTTCTTATGAACTTTAATTACTTAATATATATATTCTATCTCTCTGGGGGGGGTGATGGAGGGATATGGTTGCAAGAGAGGGAGGGGGGTGTGCTCCATAACAGTGACGCTTAAGTCGACACACAATCAACTCTGTCAGCTAAGAAGCGATTAATATGGGGTTGGGTTTGAGTTTGGAGGGAATAGGGTGGCGATATATACTATCTTATACGTAACATGGGGGATTACTACATTATGAATCTCATACTCTGTTTGGACCACACGAGCACATTTTGTGGTAATTTATGTGATCTAACACATTTAAGTAATAAATGGGGGGGTGGGGGGGTGGGGGACTCTTAGGGGTGTTGATCTCTACAGTAAACAACGTCAATATTATAATAATAAACTCTACTTAAAATCTCCACACGGTGATTGATAAGATTTGGTTGTAATTAGGGGGGGTTTGTGATGGGTTGGGGTTGGAATGTGTTAGTGGGGATAGTATAGGTATGGGTGGGTGGTTTTTAGGGGTTTGTGTTTTTGGTTGGTTAGGATAGGGATTTGTGTGGGTTTAGGGGTGGGTTTTGTGGTAGGGTAGTTTAGGGAGAGGGGGGGGGAGTTTTTTATGGTTTTTTGGGTGGAGATTGTTAATGTGAATGTAGTATTTGATTTATTGGATTAGGTTTTTTTTTTTTTTGTTATGTTATGATTTATTGATTGGTGATTTTTATTTTGTAAGGAGTTTTTAAGTTAAGTATTAATTTTTTAAGTTTTTTTTTGTTATTATACGATATTTTTAAAATAACTTGAAGGGTATTGCTTTTTTAATATTCCATTCAAACATTTTTTTCAGTTTAAGATTCTAAAAGGACTTTATCTGCCAACATATAAATACCGAACATGATTACGTTAAAACTTAAGCCTTTTTCTAAATTTTAACTGCATGGGAAACAGCTTATTAGAATACCGTTAAACTGTTGTCTTCAATTAGTCTTCTCAACAACATTCAAGATTAAGTAGTAATCTGTATTTTTAACGCATTACCTTATACATAGTTTTACGTTACATAGATTCGGTAATCCGAATAATGGGTATATGCGAACTATAGATGATCCGAATTAGCTCGACTAATCCACGTTCTATTGTACTGAGATTAGTGCAAATTATCTGACTTAAGCTGTAAATGAAAAGCTCTATTGTTTGGTTTCTTCAGATTCAAGTTTTTTTAAATTTTGTACAAGTGGGTACTTCTTTTATATGAACCCAGTACAATATTTAATTCTATACTAATACATTGGTCAACGTACAATTTAATCACCATCCAGAATGTCACTTTTTGAACATTCACCTTGTCACGCCTACGTATCCCGTCGGAATGTTTATGATCATATAATTTTTATGATCATAAGCAGCATGATGACATTATTTCAGTCAAGAAATCTCCTAGTTCGTTAAATAATCATGCACCATTTAAAAGAGTTTAAAACATCTCGGAGCAAGAGAGAGTGAAAATATCCCCAGCACTTCATAACGCTA
The DNA here is from genome assembly GCA_034510155.1 of Eucriotettix oculatus. Lineage (NCBI taxonomy): Eukaryota > Metazoa > Arthropoda > Insecta > Orthoptera > Tetrigidae > Eucriotettix > Eucriotettix oculatus. Next base: position 167,826,538 of record CM067376.1, read on the forward strand.
ATTTAAGGAGCGTTTCTGAATAACGCTAAATTTAGCGTCGGGTCAAATTATTTAAAACGCGAAGTTTAAAACTGGTGGGCGAGCGTGAACTTAAATATCTGTGCAGAATATTTGGAGTATAGGGTATGAATAATGGTTCACTATATGAAATAAATGAAAAAAAATCCGCCAACTCTTCGATAGAAAAGATTTCAATTAGGTATAATGTCGTTAAGTGTTTGGAATTTTCATTTGTAATTACTTTGACAGTTTATACATATAATTGATCAAATGAGAGTAGCAGAATGTAAACTATAGTCACTCTCTGACGTTACAAACTCACGCATGCTGACACAATTTAATATTTTAAAATTATTTTTCCTTTCACATTTGTGCTAGGGATTTCTCTCTCTCCCCTTCCTTTTAGTGTTTTATGCGGGTTTTTAAGAATATGTGTACCAAGTTTTGTTGCTACTTGTCCGCACGTTGAAATTTGTATGAATAATATACAAAGAAACACACATATTTTTCATAATACAGAAGATTTAGGGTATTAAGTTGTTTTAGTCTATACTTGGATGTTATGTTGTTAGTTATAATTGGTATCTTGTTTAGAATACTAGAGTTTACAGTATCTTGACCCAAATGTAGCTCAATTATTTAATTTAACAATAACATAAATTTTGATACTTCTGAGAGTAATCAGCCAGACCTGGTCGGTATGTTTTACATACAGACAGGTATGTGTAGTCTCCACTTTTTACATAATTGAAGATTTTAATTCAATGCAATAGACGCTATGGGGTATGTTTCATTCTGTCAGATTTGGACGCATTGTTTGAAATTACTTTATATTCTTTAAAACACTCATTACGAAGAAACAAACATTTCGCCATAGTCCCACAACACAAAAGAAAAAAACAACGAAGCAAGTGATAGAGACAGAGGCTAAGAGAGAATAAAGAGAGAATGTTGTTACTGGAATGGAAGTACAATGAATAATTGCAATAAAATCACCAGAGGGAATCCCAAAACCAACGTATTCGACACAGATAAAACAATAAATTGATAATTGGCTAAGGATACCTGCAGCACATTTAAGGTTAATCCTATTTCAAATTTGTATCCTATGTCTGGGGCGAGAGGAAGAAGTCTAATGGGCAGTACATAACAATAAATACATGCCTGGAAGGCAAAATTCAATCAGAAAACACTGCTAATTTAACTATTAGCCATGGATGAATCTTTCCTACATTAAGAAATTTTTTCGTTGCAACTTTGTAAAGTTTCTTTAACTGACGAGATAAACACTAGTTCATTTACGGTTAAAGCCTGATTGCTGTTGAAATAAAAAATACATTAAATTAATTGTAGCAATATACAACGGTAAAGAAAAGTTTGGAAACTAAATCTAAAAAATAGGAGTAGGTAACAGTTAAATTATTTCCGAGAATTATTTCTAAGAATTATAATGTCATTTTGTACATTTAAATAAATTGAAAAATTAGAAGGTGTTATTTCGAATTTTTTTACCAGTTTTTCATAAATGAAAAAAATTAAAACATTATGTAGCTAAGGTTATTCTATAAGCAACTAATTAATTCTGACCTCTAACATCAGCAGAGCAACTTTCTTGGACGTGAAGGAAGAAGGAAAACATTAACTCACACATGTTACAAGCGTTCGACGTTACTTTCCCAGTACAAAAAAACAAAACGGCTGCTGTATGAAGCATTATAAAACCTGATCAATTATGTTCATGGCCGATCAAGTAACCCACACAGGTGGAACGAATGTACGAGTATAACTTGCACGCCATAAAATTCTGCAGACAGTGGAAAAATCAAACAAAATTATCGCCGGAATTGCACACGAGACAGAGTCTGGAAGATACATAAAAGGCTTCAGATGTCTAAACAACTATTAAAATCATACTTCAGTTATCATCAACAAAAAAATTTTAAAAAAATCCGAGATTACTTGATAATACTAGCACGGATAACGTTTAAAAATTATCTGACAATTATAATTTCGCTATCCGGTGAATTTTATTCATTTCTAGTCTCGTCAAAATTAATGTTTAGTAATCAAAAATAAGAAACTAGAATTATAATGTCAAGTAAATTTGACATAGTTATCGATTAAGAACGGTAGAATTACCGTTCATTACCATAAATACAGCTGTAATCGAACCGGCGATAAGATTGGGAAATCAAGCCACTAACATTCTTAATTTGTTTCTTCATTTTATTGCATCACGATGAAACTTAACATCTTACTTTCACTCTAAAATATTTCAATATTGAATGGATATAGCAATTTTTCATGCAAACTTTTTTCATCAATGTATTAAGACTCCGAGTTTATTAACCAATACGATTATTTTCGAAGAAATAATTTACTGCGCAGGTGTGGCAGAGTTGATTTTTTAAGTTCACTTCCAAATGCGTCTGAGGGTTTATAAATTTTTTCATTATTTTAGGAAGTTTAAATAAACGAATAATCTGACGTTTTCTTCAAGCTCGGAGGGTGATCCTGAAGCAGGAAACTCCCCTTTAATAGCATAGGAAGGGACTTGAAAAGGGGGGGATGTGGAAGATAGAGCAAGGTAGCCCAGGGTTGACTAAGGCCCCCAGGCTATAGTGTAAGGATCCTACCCGGTGTTTCACCTAAAGGTGATTCAGGGAAAAAGCCTAGAAAACCTGCATCAGGTAGGTCGGGCTAGTGGGTACTACTCCTGCGCCCTTCTGATGACGGGAGACTGGATTGCTGTGGGAACGCAACAAACCCGCCTCCGTGCCTTGTTCAGTATTGAGAGGCAGTTGGCCGACTGGTCCAATAGGATCAGCGAACAACTCTTACCGTATGCCGAAGGTCTTCGACCCCCGTACATACACCTCTCAAACTGCCCAAGGTCGTCTCAGCCTGCAGGAGTCTTGAATTAGCTACCTTGGCCATGGACCAAGGGGGGAGGGAAAGAGGAAAACCAGGAAGGAGGAAGTCTACCTCCACCTGGCTCTCACTTATTTCCCAGCAGGATATCTTCCTGCATATCTTTCAGAAATTAAAATTGACTGTAAGGTATTTATATAGTCCAGCGTGTGTAGAGCACTCGAGTTATAAATATTTTTGTATATTGTTAAGTACTGACAATATGCTGTTACTTATATAAAACGATCATTAAATTTATTTCACGACAAACAGACAAGATAGAGCGATTATCTTAGTCTTATAAATGAATTTCAATGTTTTTATGTTTTTATGTTAAAAATCTATGTTGTGTATACAAATACACACGCGGAGAGAAATTTCGGTCTACTTTTATAATGTTCCTTGCGACTGGGAAATCAGTAGTCTGCTACATCCCCTTGAGGTTGGGGCTGGAAGGTGCGGAAATGTTTAAAAATGCAAAGTCAGACGATATTTCAATCGAATAAATACTTTTCTCGGTCAATTACTTTGACCGTGTTTCTCCCGACACCTATTTGTGTATAATCTCAATCCTTTTCACCATGAGAGGGGAGAATTTATAGAGCTGGGAGTGGAAAGGAGTCACGTGAAAACGACTTGTCGAAACCAATGTAATTTGATTTGGCGATTCTGATTACGGCATTCAAAAGGCCGGTTAACTTTAACATCTTATTTTTCTTGCATATTTATTATTATTCAATGTTATTTCTTGTAAACTATCTACTTTACAATTGTGCTAAAAGATGGTTCTGTATTAATAAGAAGCTACGCATTTTGAAACGGTGCTAATACTTTCGATTCCAAATGGTTGCTTTAATCACTGTGGACGATGTATTTGCGTGTATGGAGGAATCTGGGATTGTCGCTCTTCAACTTTCAATCTGGAACGTTTCCGGCAACAGGGCTGCCTGCGCAATACTCAGGCCGGCTGAATCTTCGTCGTTGAGCCATGCCGTACAAAAATGTGATTTTGCATCAACTTAAGTTCGCCAACATTTTAGTGTTAGAGGTGCATAAGGCAGTGGCTAATCACAGTTAGCAGTGCTTCGGTATTTGGATCTATTACTACCGGATATGACCTGATAGTCTGGATTCCTTTGTTCGTTACGATTTGGTCAAGCAACAATCGTGAGCCGCAGTCAGTAATATATTGTTTCCCAGATCTTAAATACGCAGCCAAAAGACATGCTGCCAAATAAAAAGTTTGATTTAAAACTATATCCATACGAATAACAAAAAATATTCGTAACTATAAATGAAATCATTAAATTTCAGAATACATTTTTATATAAAATGGGAGCGCCCTCAACCACCCAAACCCCACGATCCAGCAATTCCATGACAATCCTCTCCACTCTTCCGTCAGCTCAAAAGAAAACACCCAATCGACCTCATACTTCCCCCTGATCATTCAGGCACACCCTAACCAACCTACCGTCATGCCGGCAGACAACATCCTCATATATCATCAAGTAATCAGTTCACTGACTGTCAACCCTCACCACCCATGTCGTATGCGTCTCAGGCACATACAAAAAAAACCTAACCCATCTTAATTAAATAGATTAACCTACCTCCATGTCTCCATGTTAATTATATACACTATTTTAATTTTTTAGTCATTAGTTTAATATTGTATATACAGGATTATTTACTGTACAAACTGATAATCTTTAAGATAAGGTTTTTTATGTAAAAAATAATAAAATGGTGAATTTCTTGAAACAAGTTTTCAAACACGCCATTCATCACGAAAATGTAATACTTCCTTTCGGAGTCGAGTCTACCAGGCCCATTTTCCGAGCACAATGGAAATGCACTTCCTGTAGAGTAGTTGGTTCTGGAATGGAGACTGCAGGGATTGTCATTTTAGACCTCTTAAATCGCTGTTCGTAACTTCAAGAAATCCCATTTGGCTTATCGGAGAGTTTTCTGCATTTAACAGCAGGTTTAAACGACTCACATTTAAATGTATAGATTAAAAAAAAGTAAACGTACGAAAGAAACGAAACTTAATTCTTTGCCTAGATGGAAGAATTTATTTCTATATTTTATAGATAACTAGCCGGTGACACGGAGTTGCCCGGGTATTTATTAATATTATCCAGATACATTATTTAATTCTTGGTTAACACATGACTAAACCAGCATCGAAAACATCACAAAATGAACCTCAAATATACTCCCAGTATCTCGACAGAGTCAAAATTACTCCTGGTACAGTAACAGGACTAAAAATATTCTCATCACTCTAACATAAAAATTTCTTCTCCACTTAAGGGATGAATTATTACTTAAAGTGCATATTAAAGGCCATAATGTAACACAGTGACTCCCTATACACCGCTTTCGACACCAAAGTCGATAATGTCCTCCTTATTTTTATATGATTCATTTCCACCCCCACCCCTCGCATGTTGCACGGGGTTGAAATTGTACACATATATTGTCGGGGAAACTCCATAAAAGTAATTGACCTCAATAATTATTTTTCGACTCAAATATGAGCTTCAACTACTTATAAAATTTCCACCAATTCCTCCAACCCCTGGGGGAGTTGTTCGGAAGCTATACGCCAAATGTTCATAGGTAATTGGTAATTGTTACGTTTACCCTTCTGTTTTTCCGCCTCTCGCCTCAACCCGATGGTATGGGTTCTTCCGGAGCCGTGGTAGATCTCGCTTGAGAAATTCCTCCAAACGCTGCCTACGTTCTTCGGCCTCGTTGTTTAGAATATTATGAACTCGAGTTGCGTTACACGTATCCCAACAGAAATTTTGAAACCTCATTGGTGGCATTTTATTATCACTAACAATAAATAACACGACAGTAAACACATCAAAACACACGAAAGACACTAAGTATTGCTGTATCGAAAGAAACGGTAATTGAATATGAATGAATGTCAATCAATCAATACTGTATAAACACATCCATCCAGTCCAATGGCTGAGCTTATGATCGTTTCACAGAAAACCTTGTAAGTTGTAGTTGTTTTTGAGCAGGTCCCGCTTTCTAATGTTTACAACAAAAGATTGAATCAGAATGCTTTACTTCCTCCCTCTTCCCCCTCTCTCTATCTCTCGTGCTGCCAAAATTACGCTTATAATAACACAGTAAGTGAGACGAATGGTATAGTAACGCATATTTCTCATATTTTATCTCTCAGTTGAGTTTTAAGCCGCCTTTCGCGCGGAAATTCAATGGATTTATAAATATTTACATTAATATCTTCTGAACTCTGCAAGATATCGAAAGGAAACATACACCAAACTTTACATTAATTCTATATCAATTCCTGAAATTTTCATTGAAATACGTTGAGCCGTTTCGGAGAATAAACAGATCAAGAGAATAGGCAACCGACATACAATTTGAAGATTCAAACGCGCAGACATAAGGCAGCTTTTCCGTAGAATTCTGTCATATTATTGGATTTTTAAACTTTTCTGTACGATTATTTAAAAAATGTCTATTATACAAAACTTGTCATGATAATAACAAACACAACAAAAAAAGAATTATCCAATTTGGTGCAGTCGTTCGGCAGTTTTGCGTGTACATACATTACGGCCAATAATTTTTGTATGCATAGAAGATATGTCCTAATGCAAAAATATTTCTTTACTAAATAATAGAAAATAGATCCCTTTTTTAGCGTACTAAACTACGTGTTTTACGTTCATATGGGTCGGACGCCATAAACTGGTTCATTTTATCTACCTCACATATTGTATCGTAATACCGCTTAAGGCTTTTTTATTAATTTTGTGGATCGTTTGGCTCTCTCGGATTTCATATCGGACGAGAAAAGAAATTTCAATAAATACGAGATAAGTCGAAACGAACACTACACATGGGTTGTTACTAAAGACGGGTAGAACAAATGAGGGAGAATTTCCCATAAGTCATCCCAACAGTTTAAAGACAGAAACCTCCTTGATGAGGACGGTCCCGTCACCCTCCCGAGAGAAAAGAATAGCTGGATATTCACGTCAGCAGTTTTTTTTTCAGCTTATTGGATATAACTTATTTCCGAAGACATTTCAGACAATCACTGAAGGTGTTTATGTACCGATTGTATATTCCTCGCTCAAATATATTTGAGACCACAGGAAGAAGATAATTATCAACGTCGTATGCGCTGCCTTTTTTAAAGATTGGAATTCAAGAACTGCAGAATCGAACACAAGGTGCGTAAGTCTTGTCCATAAATATGAGGCATGTGTTGACACCGCCTTACGGGAAGGATCAACGGACCGTCTGTGTCCCTCAGCACGCTGCTAACATTTGTATAACCTTCTTGATTAATATTGATATGACAGAACTTAATAAATTACTAACACAGTTCAATTTTTTTGTTGCAGAAAATAAAAAAGGAACATTAAAGTAACAATTCTCAAAGAAGTTTATTTATCAGATTACTGCAGTCCGGTTATTTTTTGCGAAAGGACGTGCAGAAAATTGTATGAAGAGGATTCTTTGATGTCTTACGAAGTAGCATGAACGCTAGAATCGTCTGTTTACTTTGCTCGCATTGAGGCTCAGAAAAGTGTATTGATGTTATGTTCATTTAACGGTGCTTAATCACGAGGCATTGCTCGAAAGATCAAAGAGTAAGATTTATTTTGTGACAGTTCGAGTTTGTCTGTGGCACCACTTCAGTGTTTCTATTATGGTTTACATTTCTCTCTTGCGATTCCCTTCTATTGTGACAATGACGTCATCAGAACACTCAAAAAACCTTTACTTCTGCCTTTCTTCTCAAGTTTAACTGAAAGGAATTTAAGTAATTGCTTGTGATATTTTTATACTCTCTGTTCCTGTGACACTTGATTTTTCAAATATTGAACAAGTGAGTAAGAAAACCGTTGAAAACATCAGCGACGAAAGACCGCAATCACAAGTACCCGATCAACTTAAACATTCTTTCTGCAAACATTATAGAACTAAAGTGTCCTTCGAGAAATTGTTACAGAAACCGCATTGCTTACAGAGTTATTTTCAGAAGAACAATTATTTTCCTTCGCATTTTGGACGACTGGATTTCTCATAATATTTCAGTTCATACTGAAAAATATTTTACAGCAATTATTTTGTATTATAAAACAGTTCTGATCGTAAAGATACAGATATTAGCATTACTACGATTGCATTTCAGGGAAAGGGAGAAGCGTGATGCCCCTTAGGAATAAAGTTTTGAGAGCATGAATAAACAGAAACTTAAATTATCTTTTTTTTCCGGTACTAAACAAGCACTGCAGTGTAGAGCTGTACGAAACAGCTACAGGGGCTATTACATTTCTGAGAAATGAACTTACTGCATAATACGAATTTAGAGCTGGTGGCAGCAGAATTCCATTTCACTGGCGAGTGCTTTTCTGTGAAACCTTGCTTTCCTGTACATCCAATTTTCCTAGTCACAAGGGTTCGGATTCCCACCTAGATCTTTGAACAGCTTGATTCAAGCAGTGTATCTTCCTGACTCGTGAGAAAAAATTGCGACTTATATTTATCAAAGGTATGCCACTTAATTCAGCGTTACTATAAATAGAACTCTTTCAGAATTTTGACTTTTACACAAATTCTGAATCGTGGCAACCGACTTTGATTTATACGTATAAATTCAAAAAAACATAAACATACGAATAATAGAAGTGTAATTATTTGACTAGCTGGAAGAAATAATTTATTTCATTAGTTCATACATAAAATATACGAATACAAAAAATAATGCTTGAATAATGAGTAGGAAAAGTTCTACGATAAAGTAAAACTTATGTTACCCAAATGGAATTGATTTTCTCTTTCTCAGTACGACAATGAAGAATTAAACATTAAAGACTAATGCAAGTAGAAAACATTGCAGAACAATTCATAATCGCGGACACCAGTTTCAATAAATTAGACTTCATCGATACCAATTATTTTTAAATAATTTACATTTATACATTTGCATATATATTCAGGTAAAAGTATTATTTTCTGCATACTTAGTGCTTGAAAAAGCATTTAACTTAAATTCACTGAGTAAAGTAAGGTAAAAAATTGTGCCCTAAGCACGTTTATATATACGTACATTTAATACCATGTCATAGATTTTAATGATGGAGTACTGCATACGGTATTTAATTAAAACTCTATTTTCTTCAATAAATTAATGAAATTAGGACTCTGCATCTATAACACTGTTATTCTAAAAAAAATTATAAACATTTCGCGCCGTAATTAACCTATTGTTGGCAGAGAGCTTAACTCCCTGAGAAATAATAAAATTCTTTGGATCATCGATGATATGGTTTTATTTTTCGTGTCAGGAAAATTTTAGTATTTGCTCATTTTTAAAAGCAATTATGAATAAATATAATCTATACCAATAAATATAATTAAAGTTTTTTTGGAAACCTGTGAAAGAGGGATCTGTTAAAAATCAACTGCGAGTTATAAGGTTTACCCAAGAAACTGGAAATATAGTTGTGAGTGCTGCGATATGCTTTACATCGCAACAGTGCGGAAAAAGGTCCCCAACCATAGTGTAGTTTCCCAACATTCGACTCATAACCTATTGCATACAAGTAGAATACGATTGAAATAGATGCATTTCAGTTAGTCCTTCCCTTAAGCTGAGATCTGTGCAAGTTGAGTTCATGCAGAGGTGCTGAAATGTTGGCGTGTTGCGTGATCCGCTTTGAAAGGGCATGGGACTATTATGCAGCCACAGGCAAACGGACTCGACCAATACACAAAGCAAAGTGTTACAATTGTGATCCAGTCCTGCTGACAGACTGGCTATATGTTTCAATTACCGGTACTCTCTAAGCTAATCTGTTCCACAGCGGTGCATCAACCTCAGTTTTATAATTAACAGCTGACCGTATAACAAAAATTACAGCGACTTGATTCCGCAATATAAAACATTTTCATAAAGATTATATGAAAAAACCGGTACAATGATGACCAGATTAAATGAAAAATATAAAAAATTCGCAATTCAGAATAATTACAGACGAAAAAAATATATCAGCACTTTGTTCTCTGTCCATGGGAAATTTTTAATTTTTTTAATAGCACTTTAAAGACGTAAATACATTTCGGGAAAATATTTTCCACATTTTTATAACAATAAAATATTTTGAATTTCTCGAGAAATAACTCCTGGTAATCCCAGCTCAATCTATAGTATAATCAAGTGGATTGTGAATTTTGTTACAGAATCCACGTAGTAGAAGAAGCAACTTTCATGTCGAAAACACTTTACATCAAGGAAGACGTTTACCCTTGGAAATAAATTACCCTTAATCCTTGGTAATTAAAGTTATAATTAAATTTTCGTTGTGAGCCGAAGGACAAACAATCCCCAACTTGCAGGACTGCCATGACGATCATGAAGGATAGAAAACTTAGAAGTCTGAGGTTTAAACAGTATTGTAATTGGGAAAAAAAGATAAAAAAAGACATTTTCGGTCACGTAAATCTGATTGTACTAGTATTATACTTAAAATAGAATAACAGAATTTAAGTAGTTGGTTTCTTGCATTTTTCGGACGGCGCGAAAGGAATTTATGAAATAATCCTGCACTTCAATTTCTATTTAAAGGGAATGTGAGAACGAAAGGTGAACATAAGAGTTTCTACACTGTTTAAAGTTACAGATAGAGGAAGAAATAAAATAAAATGCCTTAAATCAACACAAGGTTTTCCACTGTTAATTTTAATTATGAATAATACTCAAAATTAGGTTCAACAGTGTCTGCAACACTCGTTTAGCCTGCATTGAGTGCGGAAAATACACACCTTAAAAATGATGTGTTAATTAAATTTTTTTATTGATTAAATTAAATCTAAGTAATTATTTTGTTTTATATTCACTTGAGACTGCCTTCGTCTTCTAGGCCGAAGTGTGGAAGATGAAGGCAGTGAAACGTCGCTGTTCAACATTACCCTTGTGGAAACCCGGGAAGCATTTCCTATCTTCGTACTGAAATTGTTACCCTTATAAAACTGAGGAATTTATAAGAAAATGAACGAAAAGTAGTGGCATATTTTTATTTTATTAGTTATTAACTGACTGGGTATAATTATCTGATTGTGGTCATTATTGTTTGTAAGGTTCTTGTGTAAATTTATCTTCATTCACGGCCATATATAACCAAAACACACACAGCACAACCAATATACACTGTAGATGATAGTTTTTTAACCATTATAGTTTATTTGAAGTAAAAGTTAACTATTTAAAGATACATCAATAATAATTGGAGTACCAACTGTATATTGTATATTTCAACACTATTTAACGAACTAGATTTGCGCAAATGCTGCCTCAAAACCCAGAGGTCCCGGGTTCGAATCCTGGCACGGGTTTGGATGTTTGTGTCGTCATGGTCGCGAAGACCGGGATTAAGACTGTTGGAGGATCGATACGCTGACCACGTGCCACTCCAAACTCGGAATGTGTCATGCAAGATGACAGTCCGCAGTCGACTCGGTAGGTCCAGTCCCTCAATAAGCTGTAGAGCCATGGAGAAAGAAAGAGAGAAAAAAAGGTTTGCGCAAATCAAACTATCTTCAGCATAATACATTGGGAAATTATTAATAAATATTTGTGGTACATTTCTTCCACAGATCATAAGGTTCAATACTTCGAATTACTGAAAGTAGATTATTTTACAAACGTCAGATAATAATAGAAATTAATTCTACCGATAGTACATGCATTGCTGATTTATTTCATGGTAGGTTGCTGAGAAGTAATTAAACCTGAAACCTCAGTTTGCCAGAAGATACCTTTCCAATTGCAACGGGATCACTGCGGTGAGAGCAGAAAATTGAAATGGCAGGCTGCTCGTCGCCCCTGTATTAAATTTCTTTCATTTTTACGAACGCGGTCTTCCACAGGCTCAAGTGTCAGAAGCTCTTTTCTGTGCCTTTCTTTATAATAAGAGTTTCTATCTAAATTTTTTACGTATTCTAAGTTTATTAATTACTGAAAACCAAATGCATATCGATATATAAACATTTTAAAGTCAATTTATCTTTAGCCTTTCGGACGTCGTTATATAATTTATCTTCTATCTATACAATAAAAAAGATGCAAGTTTGTCTATTTGTCGACATGAAAATCAATTTTATTTTTATTTATGATACAGACGTTAATATCTATGTTTCATTTAATAGAATACAAAGGGAGAAAAGAGAAATAATTACTGGAACTTTTAAACCAAAATATTTTCAAGCATTAAAGAAGTTAATGACGCAACACCCTTGGTTATAAATCAGTCAAAAATTTAATAAAAACCAAAATTATATTTTAATTTTGATTATAAATTTTATTGACATTTGAGGAGCTTCCGGCATCTAAAAAACGAATTAATTGAACCATTACAAAAACCATATTATAGTTATGAGATTTCTACAATATGAAAAGTAAACTTGATTGCAATTTGTTTCAAATCTGTAATCACCTGTACAAACCTTCATTTGTCAAACTAAAATTTTTGTTCATATGTAACTCCTAATTTTTCATGGAATGTTCATACAGGGCATTTGTCGAACTTCGGAGTTCACAACGTTCATCAAATTTTACCAACCCCTGTGCTTACCGAACACAATTGGCAACATACATCCACGAGTAGTCGAAACATTACATTAAAATTATTTAAATGAATCCAGAACAATAAATTGTGACACGGCGAAAAATTATTCGCTAAAAGAGTCGACGTTTATCGTCAAGATAAGAATCGACTTACCAAACCTACAACTCGTGAATTTTAACTGTAAAGTTTTAGCGTTACTCTAAAACAGTTGCATAGGATTTTGATAAATAATTACTTTCTGAATTTCCTTTCAAAACACTATGCAAGTGTTTTAGGAAAATAAAATGTTTTATTTCAATTAATTTTTTAACTGTGGAATATGCAGAAAGCTCTTTTAAATTTAAATAAAATTTGTAATCAAAATTAAAATATTACTTTGGTTTTTATTACATTTGTGACCCATTCAAAACCATCATTATTATTTACATTAAAATAGGTCTTAATAGAAAAACTTCCTATAAGAAGTTATGATCTAACGATTTTGACAACTTTCTCCAGATTAACAATACGTTTAAGCCAATTTTTAATACATTCTACATTTGTAAACATTCTGAAATTTAGTAGTGTGTTTCTGAAATAGCATAATACTAAGGTTACGTAATAGTGGAAGTATAGCAACTTAAACAGAACTAAGATTGGAAAAAAATTGTTGAAAGACTGGTGGGAGAAAGCCATTAAAAATATAATCCGTACGAGTAATATAGCTACACAGATGTTATTAGGACGATGATCAAACGTGGACGACTATTCAGTGATATGACACAATTTAGGTTTCTGTGTATACCAGTCATCTTGAACGATTTTAGACGAGTGTTTTTAGGGTTGCGGAAGCAAACAATTGGGGCGTAACTGCCGGAGATAAGGGATATTTATGCGTTGGTGGGGTTTAACCAGCACGCGACCATTGCTAAACTTTAAAGGATTCGTACGCGTTCTTTTATCTTGAAAGGATTCCTCGACCGAAGCGAAGCAGACAAAAGTACTGAAACACGATGGCTTTTGACGCCATAACAATACCAACGCCACGGTTAGAATTAATTTCTTCTATAAGGGAACATTCATTATTAATTAATTACAAACCTAAAATATTTGTAAACCCTTTACGGAACAATTCATTTCGCGCGAAATCTTTCAAATCATACTTACATTTGGAAAATTTTCGCTGAAACGTTTCTAACAGGGAACGAAACATATATGAAATAATGCTATGTTATTTTAGTTACACGGTATGACACTTCTCGGCATTATTATTATTATACGCAACCAAGTTTCTTTTTGTTAAGTAATCTTAATTTCTTGTTCAACACTAATAATTCATATATTCAGGCGATATGCCTCTTTGAATGAAAGTTCAAAACTGACGGAATTGAACATATTGGCTCTCGTGCTCCTAAAACGTATTTTTATACTTGAAATACTAAACGTTGCATAATATAAGTAGCTTTTCAAAAACTAGGTACCTGTATAGGTCGTACATTATTAAAACCTTGACATCAAAAGACAATTAGAAAAACGTGAAGATTTGTTCCGTAAAATATATGTTTTAGACATATTTTTTCTGAATATGTACTGAAGTATATTTACTATATTGGTTGCATAATTTTTCTGAAATATTAATATTATATCATGGTTGAAGCACCTAAACAATACGTGTACCACATTTCGATATTCCTTCAGTAATGGTAATCCTTTCTTCCCGGAGTGTTACAGCGTACTTCATAATCTATTGTAAAATTATTTTTCCAAGGTTTTCTCTAATTATACAGTAAGTTTGATTTATAAAAATTGATTTTTATTAATAAAGTTAATAGTTAGGATTTACTGGTCATGAATCTTTAATGAAATTGCAGGGTTTAATTGTGGGCCGTATAGCAGAGAAAATGTCTGGGCAGCCTCAACGAACTCTTGCATGCTTCCCCTCCAATTCTTATTTACTATATGCAGAACGAAAATTACGCTCATTACGCTATGTCACAAGTAGTGAATAAGAAAATTACTGGTCACTTCTTATGTACCAACAATTTTTTTCGCTCATAACTTTATACTTTCCGATCCTCACGATCAAAATACATGTGCGCGATTCCTGATATAATACACAATTTACGTCATTAACGACTATTTTAATTCGTCAAAGGATATTTATTTTCTGTAGTTAATAATTTAATTATTTATATACACACAGAAAAAGTAAAAAATTTAACAACTTGCAAACGTTCCTATTACTATGCGGAAATCGTCAGGTGTACCTAAAACTTTTGGATTAACGCTGTTAAAAAAGTTTTAAAAAATGTCAAACATGACTGAAACACAAAAAGTTTGTATGATTCTGAATATTAATGAAATTGCTTTTCAAGTGATATGTTTTATCTTTCTGACAATATTTAAGCTGTCTCAGGCGTTTGATGAGGGCCGGGAAACAGAAACATGACGTTAAGTGAAATTATTTAATTGTGATTTTGTCTGTTGGGGCCTAACTAGTAATTAAAGCTAGTTTATATATCTTTACTACATCTAAAGAGCTCTTGAAAATCAGAGGAAAAGTTGTGTTTCTAATATTTTACATTTATTACTTTATTATGTCTGTAAATGATTCAATTCTCATTAATTCGTTTTTATCGTGTAACCTTCTTTGCTCAAAACTAATCTAAGCCTATATAAATATTTAACCAATGTTTCCCTTTTACGTGGTTCCCCTCAACTCTCTTCTTTCAGTTAAACCAGGGGACAAGCGGCTACATGAGGGTGATCTTGAAACAAGCAACTCCCTTTTAACATAATGGGAAGGGAATTGAAAAGGGGGGATGTGGAAAATAGAGAAAGGTAGTCAAGGTTTGACTAAGATCTCCGGGCTATAGTTTTAGGATCCTATCCGTTAATTTATCTAAAAGAGTTGCAGAGAAAGCACTAAAAAAACTGAATCAGGAACGTCAGGTATGTCATACCCTGGCTACCTTGCTTTACCTTTCACATCCCTCTTTTCAATTCCCTTTTTATGATATTAAAGGGTACTTGCCTTGTTCAGGGTCACCCTTATGCTTCCTGTTACCCAAATACATATGCTTCATCCAAAGTGAAATAAATTTTCCACAAAACAGTGTACTTCATGACACTTTTTGTGTTTAAAAAAAGAGTGCTCCTTTATATACGCCGCCCTTTTCACTGGACAACTGCGGTAACGTCAATGCAGACGTGTATAAATAAACTCGAGTATTGAAAAAAATTACACTGCCAAATATACAAATGATTTCATAAAAACGCAGAATAAACGCGTTTCACGACTTAATCATTACATTCATTATAATATATTTCTGTTTCTGCTAACAGAAACGAAAGTAATACTTAGGTTAAGGTTGGCAATTTCCTGTGAGTAGACCAAGTACATGTATCCCTTTGTACACAAAACAGAAATATGATGTATGAGAAGATCTGCATTTATATTTTGATGTACTGTATCATATTACCATTACTATTACACGGAGAGAGGAATCTTGGCTTATGCTGTCGGGCTTGTCCACATTCGTTCCATCTCAAGAAGTAGCGTAGAAAAACGTCCGAGACTGAAAAAGCTCTGAAAGATTCGGCGGTGCATGGAGAATTGTGAATCCGCGCGTGTAAGAGTGTCATTCAAAGTTCGCATCGTTTCAAAGAAAGGTAAGAAGGAACGCCCGTACAAAGGTCTTCAATTCGCAAGGCGGATATCACCTCTTTCGTATCTTCAGGAAAGTTTTCCTCATACCTACAGCCTGACCCATTTTATAGCCTGAAATATGTATGTGAATAAATGAGACTGTGCTTCTCGAATTATGTTCACCGACCGATTCAATGCGATTCGATCTAGCTTACTGTGCAGTGACTGGTTATATCCTAAGATTTTTTTCCCTATTTACAATTGCAAATTTTATTCATCAACCAAGGGCAATCACAATATTGAGATTAGATATAACCCTCATTTACCCTGCAGTATCAGGGTCAGATATAGTGATCTACGTTTTAATACAAGGTTAACTTCAATATTGTTATACAATTAGTATAGTATCTCATGAATGCAAAATATTAACGAAAATAGTATATAGGAGGATGGAATGTCAAACAGGATGCGTGTTAGGACAAGATAAGTTTTGTTTTAGGAAGAATGTAGTGTAGCGCAGTAGAACCCCTACCTTATTTTGTTAAAACTTAAAGTTTCATAAATTCAGTAAGAACATTTCCCCGGCGCCAGCCTGCCGGACGGGAGGCGTGCCCGTATGCGGATTTGTGGTGTTAAGCTTGTTTTACTAAAGGAACATTACCCTTCAAAATTTCCGAAGGGCTATTCCCTGTGTCATGGAAAATTTCCCGCGCTTAACGAAGGACTCATGAAGTTTGGCGGAACAAAAATCACGGCACAGCGTTTTCCCTTGCAGAAGGGATGTACGAGTTCAGCTGGGACGCGAGAAGCCGAAAAATAATCAAAATGGTTCTAGACGTTGAGAAGTCGTCGAGGCATAGAAGGAGAGTTGATCAAGACCGGCATTACCAGGATCATTCTTCTTTCCGCCAGCAGAGATAAAATCTACCATTCAACACAAAGACAGAAGGAAGTTCCGGTCGCCCAGTAGCTTGCATCACGACAGGAATGAAGATAAAAAACGGGTTTGTCCAGTGAACGAAAATCTGCCACACGTGGCAACCCCATAAGTAATTAAATCTGATATTTAAAAATCGTCCCCTTGAATCAATATCTTCGTTTTTAATAGTGCGCAGGACCCCTTAATACGATCGCTTTTATCTAAAAGCAAAGTAGTTTTATTAATTAACTTAAATACAACCTATAATCACACACAATTTATTACAATTTGTTCACGTTGATGCCAATTACAGAGTCCAACTAAATCCTATTCTCTAATACTAAAAACATGAATCTATTTAACACACTACTAAACTGATTTCAAAATATGAGAAAAAATTAATTCTGTTGTTTTTTCTTTCAGATATTTTTTTTATAAAATTTGCAATTTGAAATAATGAACGGCTTCCTTCACCACTTCGAACTGAATTGTTAACTAAATAAAAGCGTATTTTGTATAATTAGTAAAGGCACATATATCAATAAGTTGGACATTCAGTTACTGTAGGAATCTAAAAAGTAGACATTTACGTTATTAAATCAAGACACGCGTGTTATAAATAAAGCCAAAAGCTAAGATTAGAAATTATAAGTTTGAAGATCAGAATGGAAAAATGTCTACCGGATCCTAGCATAGAACCCAGGACATCTCGGATTCGATGTTCGGGTCCGGTGGACATTTTTCCATTCTGTTCCTCTGAATGTAATTCATGGTCTTTGTGCTGAGCTTTAATTGTTGGAATTCTTCTCTCTTTGAATAGAAATTATAATTTATTAATTTTATTTCTGTACGGAAATGGTCCCTCTTCAAAATAGATATATTATACAGAGACACTACGGCTTAGTCATAGCAAAAGTTTGGAAGATTACTTCTCATGAATTAAAATGTTATAATTACTTCACAATCAGTGTCAGTTTTGACATTAAGGGAAGTAATCTTAGTTTAATATGAAGCACTTTGGATATTGGCCTTATTTATAATATTATATTAAGACAAACCTATCAGTAAGACACATACTGAAGAGGGTACAGATATGTTCAGAAACGTTGTTGTGATATTAAATAACACTTTCATGATTAAAATTTCTTAATTATAAGAGCGTTGTTAACGGTCGTAATTATATCTCGTGATTAAGAACAAACATGAAAATAAAGTAAACGATGCGAATTAGCTAGGAAGAATTGTGATTCAATTAAGGCAATCACGCAGGATTTTACACAGCAAACGAACTCTTTTGATATCCCTCCAAAATGTCGAAACACCGAACTGGAGACTTAGTTCCAGGAATAAGGCTATGAAGAAACTGTTGTTTGTCGAGCAAATTTGTGTTGCTTGAAACTGGTGGGTCGTAAGGAAAGCAAACGCTGTTAATTAAGGCGTCAGCGTTTACATCGCCATGTTAATTTGGCAGAAGAATTTCATATTCGTTTCTTGTTCCGTAAAGTTAGAACATAGTATGAGCCTTTACAGAAAGTAAATATACGTATCGCAACTCGTTAACATTATTCTCCGTACGTGACTGTATCAAAACGCGGGATATTATTTCACTTTAATGGTCGGTAGCTTTATAACTATTTTTTGGCTGTAATAACTCTTGTGACTTTATCAACTTGCCATCTCAATTTCGTGTTGTTAGAAACAACCTTAAAAAGTCACTGGTATTACACATTAATTCATTAGAAGGTAGCTTTGGATCGAGGCGTATACAATAAAGGTGGGGAAAACCTTTCCTTTTAGTGACCGGATGGGAGCAATACGCTCAGTGGACTCACCGCTCCCCATTCACTGAGAAGAATCTTAGGTCGTGAATTTTTAATTAATATAAACATATACATTTTTCGTAGTTTTTAAGAAATAATTATAAAAATTATATATATGAATAGTAGTTAATTTTTCTAATTAATGGATTTATTGTCTCGAATGTATTCGGCTTTTCTTTCTTAAAGTAAAAAATACTGTGGCGCGCACTTTCGCCCATAAGTTATAAAGTTGATAAAAATATATCGGGAAGCCGTGTGGACGCTTATTTTTTCTCACCTTTAAGGCGGACAATAGAAGAGTGACAGTCAGTGGCTTTGTGAAACAAATGTGGAAGGAGTGGAGGCGTTCGAAAAGAAAAGACAGTGCGTATCAAACGAGGATTTATGCTTACTAGAAGTCAAGGGAGGATCTCTGCAATCGAGCTTGTCAACCCCGGAAGCGTTAGAGGAGTTAAGACATAGATGGTGGAACAACAAGATGTCGCTAAAGGCGACAGATTGAAAATAGTTTGATAGTTTTATGACTAGCAGTGAAAGACGCCGAAGTGCCGGATAAATGAAGAGACATAGCGTGTGTGTTGTTTTAAACGCGGTATGCCCGCAACTTATTCTGTTCAAGTACTTTTTTAAATGAGTGGAGAGAAATTTTATCTGCTTTATCTATGGTTCTGAACGATCATCACACCTTCATCACTGGCACAAGTGGCCGAATTCAACGTCTAGACTCCCCTCCCATTGCTGGAAGTGCGGACTCCGTGAATGGACCTTTAAGAGATCCGCCTATTTTTATTAAAATTAATTTCATATGCATTGTCAGACCCAATGTTTAATTAAGAGTTCACTGCTTCTAGGCCAAAATCCCCTGACGACTTGAGTTTGTAGTAAACCACATGTAGTGGATATTAAATAGTTGTTAATATAGATATGTACTAGACTTTAAGATATTAGTTATTAAAACAGATAGATTCCTTTATTTTAGAATCCGGCTGACCACATGGAATAAACGTTGTTTGTTCCATGTGCGGGGGAATAAGAAAAGTAATGCGAGAACATCGATCTAGAGATTTTTTGGGGGGTAGGTGTCATATTTGTTAGGACAAAGAGATGGGAAACTCTGCGTATACCTGACAGTGCGTGTCCCCGCATAAATAACCGCCAAGGGTCAAAATGGGGAGGATTGACCAAATTCGCGGACAATTGGGAACGTATACTTCCCAAATTTACAAATAAGATTGGTGGTGAAGATGTGTTGAGAAAATGATGTATGACGAAGAAGGTGGGGAAATAAGACAGTCGGTGTGGAGAAGGAGAGGAGGAGAACAGACAGTCAGAGCTGACAAGCTAAGAGGAGAAGTTGGGCAGTAAGTCCAGAGCCAGCAATTATTTCACCTGGGTGGGTGCCGTCAGGAGAAGCAAGGTGGAAGCCAGCTACGTGGCGTGGAAGCAGCAAATAGACAATCAGTTGCCAAGTCCAGCGATCTGAGAGATCAGAGGCCATCAGCGAGAAACACCACCGGGGGTCATGGCTTAATCGTCTTCTTCCACAACACACGAGACGGAGCAGCCAACAGCCATAGTAAGAGCCCAACCAAATTAAATTTCAATGTTCTCACGTTGACGCGGTAATTTCGTTTTTTTATATAAATTTTCTAAATTCTGGGACATAAATTATTTATTTTCATTGCTTCATTGGAGTTAAATTTAATGGCGCGATTTGTTTTCCCTATTTTCGACATGTAATTCTTCAGTAAATTTTTCAAGTGGTCATATTATTATGATATTTAATAACAAGTTGATTATAAATGATTTTAAATTGTTGTAAATAATTGACTGCATAAACCTGGATAATAAATGTGTTATAAAAAATGAACAAGATTTTAATATTAACAAAAACTGAACCCAAAACGAATATTAAATGTGGTTCGGAAAATGTTTAATTTACAACCAACAGTATGTGTTCCCCATCACAAATTAAAATATTACTGTATGAAATTGAACTTGTTTTATATGTCATAACTAATAATAATAAATTTTGATGTTTTTAAAGACTACATTTGGACAGTCAGTTTTATTAAATTTCCGTTACAAATATAATTTGGCTCAAATAATCTCCCCCACAATAATTTACTCAGTGAGATGCTGAAGGTATTTTAAATTGTTTAAGAGAAATATGTAATTTTGTACTTACGCATTTTAATTGTTTATAAATAAATATTTGATATATTAATTAAACGTAAAGAATATTTTACTCAATTAGCTTAGTTAATCTAATCGAAAGAACAAGTTGCTGAGCGCATCACATGGGATCTGGCGCTTGATGAGCGATTGACTCACTTCTTCATACAGCAACGATCTCTGGGATCTCGAACCCAGTGATTTAAATCATTCAATCCCTTCTTAAGATAACTAGTTGCGCGCGCATCACCAGAGATCGGGCGCTTGCGCAGTGATTCACCCACTCACCGGTTCAAAGAGCTAGTTTTGCCCGCATCACACAGGGCCAAAACAGAGTGAATAAAAAGAGCTACAATTCCTTTCTTCCAAATCAGACATCATTCACTCCGCGGATCAGTTCTCGATCACAGCATAATTTTTTAATTATTTTCTTTACTAACCGTATTTCGACAATATACTTGTATTTAAATTAATAAATAAAAACAGTGGTTGTATACTGTTGTTTTACCACTCTAACAAATTCATCTCTTCTTGCAATAGCAATTAGAAAATATTTTGTACTGGCACGCTGGACCGTTCAATTTTACAGTTTAATTTATACAGTGGCTGCTAATTAGTATTATAGATACAAAAGGTTAGGGATTCCCAGCGGCATTGTGAGACTCCATGGCCCGTGGAGAACGAATAACTTCCCTAAACGGCCAATATTGCGGCGAATAAAGATTTTCCTAAGTTGGTGAGATTGATAATATTTCTCCAGATTCACCACGGTCGGGAGAACACCCAGAGCTGTACTGTAGAATTAAATACTGCATCTGGCTAACATAAATTAATTCCCGGGCAACCCCGGGTAGCCAGCAATTTTTATAATAAATATTAATCGTGTATTAATCTTCAAAGACGTGTGTTAGCCGAGCCCCTGCCATAATACGCTTAAATAATTTACGCGATCTAGAATTATACTAGACCATTAGACACTTTGATTGATACCATTAGATTTTTAAAAACTATTACAGGAATTACGAGAGTGTGAACGACACGAGGACGGAGACTTTAATAATAAAAATATTCTGAGATGGTGAACGAAACGTACACAAGCTGGAAGAGGTTTTCGAGTGCACACCAGCTGTGTTAAGGCTCAGAGTTCGTTGAGCCTTCAGGGTTCTTCCCTATTGAAACTTTTAGAACAAAGATGGTGGCCATAAAACTCGTAATGAACAGGCACGAAATGTTCGTTCGATTTAACAGTTATGACCAATGGAACTAAGTCTATAAGGAGACCCGATTCTATTTAATGGCAAGGTGCTAAAAGTACTGATATGGTTTTTATATTTTAATTTTCAGTATACAAAAAAAAGTAATTATGTTTTTTTTACTCGGAGAATAGTCCGATTATTGATCCAAACGAGATTTATATCAAAATCTCCTTCATATTTCGTCTCTCATATACGAATATATAACAAAAGATGTAAAAATTAATGCCAGTGGAACTAATAACATTAGGTACTTCAATTTAACAGACAAACCTTACAAAGTAGAGTATACAGTGTTCCACTGTCTACTGTTATTATTAAAAACTGGACCCCACTTCCAAAAATAGATATTGTGCTTTGAAAAAACTTGTATATTAACAATTATTACTAAACTCATTTTTTTTCTGAAAATTCCAGACCTTTTAGTAAACTACTTAGGACAAAAAGTGTAGCCTCTCGATATATGCAATTTTTCTTTCTCAAATTTGAAAATAAAGATTGTTTTCGTCGGTTTTGCTACACTTCACTCGTATTACTTTGAAAGCACTGTAAGCTCTTCCACTGTTTTTCTTGGGCGAGAATGAAGCATTTAGTTATTTTAACAGCTAGTTCGAAGTTTCAGGCTGGTGTCACAAAGTTTATTTCAAAGGTCCAATGAAAAGGTGAACACTCACAGCACTCAGAGTACTATATAGGAAAAAACGTTCTTCGCTAATAATGCCGCGCAAGGGAAGGATAGTTTCCTGAATAATTTAAAACTTAGAAATCACAACTTATTCATTATAATTCGAAGACGTATCGTTTTTTCGGATTTTATTTTATAATACATTAATAAAATGATGGAGATATATCGAACCAGTTATTTTTATTCTGTGAGGTTGCATTAACTGAGACATAACATATATTGCAGTAAATCAATTAACGTCGATTTTTGGCAATAATGAAGTGGAATAATTTTCACGATGTTTAGATTAACTGTTTAAGTGTCCATTTACTTTGTACAGTTATATAACAAAAATGAGTAACAAGAAAATCGTGTAACATAGTAAATATTTAATTTTTAATTGGTTATATATTTTAAGATTATTAACAATATTTATTACACGATTTGGAACCACATTTTAACTAAATGTTTACAATATAATATATTTATCTTATAAAATGAAATTTTACTTATATAATCAAGAAGAGGCCGCAATGACAGGTCAAGTCAATAGCTCAAAAGAGTTATTTAGAACTTTTCGAATGTGCGACTTGCAAAATAAATTTTCAAATTTCTGAATATCTGGATTATGTCAGTAAAATTTCATTTTATGAAGTAAATATATTATACCTATAATATTGTAAATATTCGTTTTGTTTTTTTTATAGTTAAATCGACAGGCGAAGTTCCAAATTCGGCAACGAATTGTCATGTAATAAATAAGGTTAATAATGTTTATTTATTAATTTTTTCCTGACTTATAGGATGATTTACTATTTACTTAGTTAATTTTTGACTTCCCGCTTTTTCACATTGCTATGTTTAATATTCTTCCCCGGAGAATATATTCCAAATACAATTCTCTATTTTCACACGGGTACACTAGCAAAACAAATATTATAAATCGCAATAACTTGTTACGTCCACAGCTCTGTCGTTTATCTCACTTTTAAATTGATAGTCAATGGATTTTCAATTTACACAAGCATTCATGTCAATTATTTATTCTGCGAATAAATATGTATATAATATGTTCGAAAAACTGTAATATCTTCGGATAAAAGTTTGAAATAATAATAAAAATCCCACGGGTCTAAGTTTGCTTACACAACGTTTCGACAGCAAGCTCCGTCATCGTCGTCAGACAAACAGAAAAATTAGCTTGCTGTCGAAACGTTTTGAAAGCAAACTTAGACCAGTGTTGAAACCCGAGAATTGTAACAGTTAATACACCGAGTCCATCTAGTAAAATTTCCCTTTCTAACAACTGCTTTTAAAAATTAAGA
This sequence comes from Eucriotettix oculatus, assembly GCA_034510155.1. Taxonomy (NCBI): domain Eukaryota; kingdom Metazoa; phylum Arthropoda; class Insecta; order Orthoptera; family Tetrigidae; genus Eucriotettix; species Eucriotettix oculatus. The sequence goes on from CM067376.1 coordinate 167,850,867, forward strand.
TAAATGTAATTACATCCGTTCAAAACATTTTAAACCCGAAAAAAAATTGATATGTATTTCCTTTTCCGACGAAATGGAAGAATGTTGTAAACTGTTGATTCATATATTGGACTATTTTGACTATTATGTGTTATATATATTTACTGCCGAAGTAAAATTTTCAGATATATGCTACAATTACAAATTAAATACTAGTAAATCTATAATAATCGTTATCCTGTAAATAGGGAAAGTAAAAATAAGATATCACATAATTAATAAATTATTACGTAATACAGTAATTAAATACGGTAGTGTTGTAAATTAAAATTTTACTCGGAGTTTGTAAGGCAACAAAAATAAAGTGAGCATTTTTCCAGGGAAAATTAATAGGTAAAAAATTCTTATACAGTTGATTTCGTTCGTTCCTCAGTCACGCCTTCATCCCTTAATGATTCAATGTGGTTGCACATCATAAACAACATAATAAAGACGACTTCTTGTATCGTCTGTGATATTTGCATTGTTACGCATTAAAACTGATATCTTATTAAATAATAGATAATGAAATTAAATACTCGCTGTTTCAAGCAGTTGTTTCGAAACTGCATCCTACATTTTGGGAGAGAACTGAAGGTGCAGCTAGGTTTGTAAATTACGTCAAAGCACGCCACGCCGTTGAGGCAAGGTCTAACATTTTGCAATTACACAAGGCTCATCAGAGACAAACAGGTTGTTAAACTTCATCATATTCAATTTGGACCTTGTACTTGTTTCTAACAGTGACGTTACTTGCCTCTTTATATATTCGTTTCAATGATTCCCAAATAACTACATTAAATTTAAAATGGCTTCTGAAGTAAAACAAAATAACGAAAAGTTAATTTCAAAATGATACTCTTGAATAAGCGCCATAACTTTCAATATGAACTGGCAACGTCTCAGGTCAAATGTACATTCGTAATTATTAGCAATTGAAGTTGTGATAAATATACTTGTATTTGTCAATTATCATGTCTTTTACTCGATGATTCTTTATTTCCTTGCTCTATCCTTACGGCAATCTTCTCAGCTATTATAGACAATTTTTCATTACCTCCTAATTATGTTCCCGTAAAAGAAAAGTAAATTCAGTTGGTTTGAATGTGTAACACTTCCAATTTAGTCATATTTAAATATTAATAAAAACTTGGAACTTAATTTTCAATTGTAAGTCAATTAAAATCTGTTTTCGTAATAATAAAATCAAACTAATTTACATCCAATTACAGTCTTAAATTAAACCAACGTTTTGTTACAATATTTGGAAATTCCTAGTAACTTTTATTGTTGTTGTTATGGTATTCAGTCCTAAGACTGGCCTGATGTAACCCTCCATGATAAACTATCTTGCACAAGCCTTTTCACTTACTCATAACTAGCACATCACACATCCTCCATAATCTGCTTGGCCTCCCTCTAATGCTAGTTTTACAAGAGCCTCGTGTCTTAAAACGTGGCTTACTAACCTATACCTTCTCTTGGTCAACGTCCTTCATATTGTTCGCTCTTCCCCTATTCTGTTTAGAACTTCCTCGTTAGTGATTCTATACACCCAACTGATTTTCAGCATTCGCCTATAGCACCACATTTCAAAGGCTTCTATTCTTTTCCTTTTCCCAACTCCTATCGTCCACGTTTCGCACCCATATAACGCCACGCTCCATTCGAACATTTTCAGAAAAGATATTCTAATATACATACTTATATTACCCGTAAGTAAATTCCTCTTTATGTCTACTATACTTCTACAATCCCTAGTATTATGCTTCCCAAGTAGCATAATTCCTTAACTTTCTTCAAAATATCTCTTTCCAATCTAACACCCTTTGTTATTCCACTGTTTTCCAAACTATACTCCATTTCCGTGGTTTTCCCTCTATTAATCCTCATATTGAACTCTTTCTACAGGACCCCGTTCATGCCATTTATTATGGTTTCCAAGTCTTTTTCTGATCGCCTAATACTACAATATCGTCGGCAAAGCGTAAGTTTTTTATTTCTTCTCCTTGCAGTATGATTCATTTTCCATATTCCGTTTAAACTTTCTTCATCGCCTGTTCTATATATAAGTTAAACAGCATGTGCGACAGACTGTATCCTTGTCTTACTCCTTTGTTGAATATGGCAATCTTTTCTTGATCTTCTATTATAATTACTCCTGTCTGTCTTCTGTAGAAGTTCTTTCTCGATATTTTATTCCAGTGCCCTTCAAAATCGTTAATAGCGTGTTTCAGTTTACATTATCAATCGCCTTTTCTAAATCTACAAATTCCATGAACGGAGGACGGTTTTTCTTATCCTGTCTTCTAAAATTAGTCGCATAGTCGATATTGCTCCTCTTGTCCCTACATTCTTCCTAAAACCAAATTGCTCTTCTCATAACTCGTATTCTATTTGACGTTCCATCCTCCTCGTTAATATTTTGCATGCATTAATGAACGTAAAAACAATTTAAAATTATTCAGTCGTTTCAAATCATTTGTTTGAACAATTATAATTTTAAATGGCAAAATATAAAAGTTAAATCGAATAAAATTGAGACCAATAATTGGTCAAATAAAGAACATTAAATTTAGAATGTTAATTCATTAATATTAATAAAGAATGATAGAGAAATAATGCAATAAATATCTAATAATCCAGCCATTAATGTTAAGAAAGTCAATTTACATATAATAATATTACTTATTATAAATTATTGAAATCAAAGAATGTCAAAGCATTATACATGGTTAATTTATGCTACAATAACTGCTGTGCGTTTTAAAAGTCATTTTAGTTGCCGCATGAGTTCATTAAACATACTGAAGAACTATTTAAATAGGTAAGTAATGTTCCATACATTTTCATACAATTGTATGACTAAGATAATGTTCATGTCATCTTGTTTTGTTTGGACTTTTTAGATTTAATAAATTTATTCTTTTCGCTGAAGAGGGTACCTAGAAAGAAACGACACGTAATTTATTTTAAATAAACTTTAATTCTGACTAAATTGGCTGTGTTACTCACATAGCTTAGCTATGTACAAATTTAATTTTAACCTTTTCAAATGTTGGATAATAATCACGAAAAGTTAAAAACCACTTCAATTTGATATGGGTAAAAATTGCATTTAGGCTCTTAATTCGTTAACTGAAATCATTCCAACATATTTCTTTAGTAAAGGGAACAAAATTATCGAGACAGACAAATAATTTATATGGTATGGCATTGGATCTCCTTTGGAAAAATATAGATTATAGAAAATCGATTATAGACCATGTATTAACAAAACAATTATTTTACTACCTGGGTGCCCAGGATTGCTGGGCATTTATTTATGTTGCTCGGTTAAGTATTTAAGTCGACACTAATCTCTTGGTCAACACGTAGTTTAATCGGCATCGAGAGCAACACTTCATTTCAGGTCCACTACCTTACTCATGCCGACGAAATGATAATTTCTTTATTAACTGCATGACGCGTCACAATATCTGAACCAAGGTCATGTTATATACCGGTACCTTAAGTAGGTACAGTGAATTGAAATATACCAAATAAAACAGTACATGTAATACTCCAGTATTATAAGAAAGGCGAAAATAATCCCGATATACTAAGGCGGTAAAATATATACCCGCTACCTCGAAAGAATCTGAAGTACCCTAGGTTCCTAATAGAATTAAGAATACTCCTGGGACGTAAAATAATCCGATTTGCCTATGAAATACATCTCTATTACGGTACTAAAAAGTATCATAAATACTGCAGCACCCAGTTTAATAGGAGGAAGGATCGTAAATATCACCTGTACAAAGTCTGGTAGAAATTGCTCCACGCGTTTCAGATTGAAGGCGGAAGTTTCTAACACCCCCAATCCCAAATCTTAATCGGCATGATGCATGTTAGAATTAAACTTCCATTCCTCCGTATTCGTCATAAATCTCGTTTATTTTCCCCTTTCTTTATTGACATCGTACTTGCAAAACAGACGCCAAAAAGTTGCGACTGAAAACACGAATGGAAATTAGTATCTGTTAGAATGGGAAACAATTACCTGCGGTGTCCTTCAGGGCTCAATTTTGGGACCTTTACATAATTTACATTAACGATTTACCTAATTATTTAGATCCTTTAAAATCAGTCCTCTACGCTGACGACATAAATTTTGTAATCACGGACAGCGACTCAGAAACTTTGTGCGAGAAAGTTGATACTGCGATGTGCCGTCTCAATCTTTGGTTCACTGTAAACAAATTTTCGCTTAACCTTGAGAAAACGAAAATCGTTAACTTCACAGCAAACACAAACAGTTTATCTCCTAACTTGGAAAACATCTCAGATCACGCGCTTTTTCTTGGACTACTGATTGACAATAATTTGAAATGGAATCACCACATAAAAAAACTATCGGGAAAACTCAGCAAAAATTGCTTTACATTGCGAGTGTTAGCTCGGGAAGCCGACAAAGCTACATCAAAAATGATGTACCATGCATATTTTCATTTTGTCATGTGTTACGGTATTGCAAACTGGGGTCATTCGCATCACGCGCTTCACATTTTTAAACTACAAAAGCGGGCCGTACGAATAGTATCTGTATCTGGCGCGGAGTGGAATACCACTTGCAAACCTTTGTTTCCCAAACTTGGAATTTTAACCTTGTCTTGTACGTATATTCTAGAAATTTTAAAATTTGTATGGGGCAACATCAATTTATAAAATCTAAACGGTTCAAGCCATTCGTACAACACAAGAAATCGCTCTCAGCTCCGTGTTGAAAAACATCGTCTAAGCCTTTTTGAAACAAGCATTCACGATTCCGATATAAATCTGTACCATACTCTTCCGGAAGAAATAAAAGCTTTAAAGTTTCAAAAAGTATTTATAAATAGTTGTAAATCTCTGTTAATGAATGGAGCCCTTCTGCTGCCTCCTCCGTGGGCTGAAAATTGAATTTATCTTTCCTCTTTTTGTCCTTCAATTCTTAATTGTAAAATTTGGTATATTTCTTGTAATATTATATCTGACGTATCCTATTTCCTCAACCGAGGACTAATGGATTGAACAATAAATCTAAATCTAAACCTATTAATTTTATGTAACGCCCCTCCCTCCCCTCCTCCTCAACTGTTTTCTACTCCAATTCTGAAAGGGGCGGAAATGATACACAAAAAACACCATCAATCCTATGGACCCCGAAAAATATTTATTCCACGCACATAACGGCAAGTTTTAAAATTTCCACCCCGCGTACTTCCACCCCAAAAGATTGTATTATATACTGAAACAAACACATTTCGTCAACACCACCCATTTTAAAGTAAATTAGCCGTCTGGCACTAAATCCATTAAAATATTATGACTGTAAATAATTATTTGACATTGTGTGTATATATAACTTAAATATTTTGTGTTTGAAGCAGTGCATTATTTGCTGCGGCATTGGTACAAATAGGGAGTCGGCGAGTGAGCACTTGATGTTGGAGGCAGGCCCCGTCACTGAGAAGACGCAATTGTCGTATGAAGTGGTCGGAGGGTTTGAAGGATAAATATTGTGTGAGAGTGGGGGAGGGGCGTAGAATGTTCTTGAAACGAAGAAGTATGATTTAAATGTGTATGAGTTGCAGGAAGAAATTAAACCCATTATTTCAACTTGTAGTATTACATGCTGAACAATATTATAAATATAGAATAGTGACCGCAGTAGTAAAAAGAAATCTTTATTTCTGTGTGATGGCGAGACCACAGTATGATATAATGTTAAACGTTTGGGAAGAGAAGATATTGATAGATGGTTCTGTGTGTGGGCGAGACCACAGTATGATATAATGTTAAACGCTTGGGAAGGGAAGATATTGATAGATATTTGCGGACCAGTAACGGAAAATAAAGATTGCAGAATAAGAAACAACAAAAACTGCCACGATTATACTAAGGCTTGAATATAGAAGAAGATACAATGGCTAGGGACACGATTAGATTGGATGATAATAAACCACGTTCTGGGTTGTAAACCGGGAGGAAGAAAGGAAACTGAAATATCTAAAATGAGACTGCTGGGGAAGGAGGAAAACGATGTAAGAAGAGTGGGAAGTGGAGAAGGAAAGCAGCAGACAGAGGGACAGAGGGGAATGGGCTATTATTCTTAAAGAGGCCAAGGCTTACAAGGGGGCCGTAGAGTCATGGATAAGATTAGCGATATTTAATAATAATGGTCAAAATTTAATTTGATCTTTTTTTGCACTTACGGTTTATTAATTAAAATATTCCAATGTGGGTCGAGTTTTGAGTTTCTAGGCCAACTTCCTCGATGACAATACGAAATTACTGAGAGACTTTATTTGAAGTTAGACGGGAACCACCTTCAAATTAACTTGAAATAAAGGAAGTGAAGCGTGATTGAGACTTTTATAGACACTACAGAGTACAGGTGCATAAGCTGCGTTAGGTGCAATCGTTTTAAGTAAGTACTGGCGTCTGCTCTCGACAACAACCTTTAATGTCCAAATATAAAACTTGTTGCGGAAATGTCAAAGTGATTAACGAACGGATATCTGGGGCAGTGTTCTGCAGGATGTCGTAGAGACAGACAGACGGCTACTATTAACGTTCTCATCCAGGCTAGCTGCACATCTGAGCCGTAATCGATTAGCACGAAGCAGGGACTGTGTATGCAATATTGTCCTCTTCAGGATTAGTCCATAAATTCCTTTTGATTAAAAAATAATCTTGTAATAATAATTGAGATAACATTTCCTGAAGTTTATATTGGGGAAATTAGATTCCAGAGATGACGGTAATAATGTCACGAGATGGTGTTGCAGAGAGTGAAAGTAATCGTGGAGCAGAAGGTTAGGCGCGTGGTTCTCTACGACCTCTACCGCAGGCACCGGCACGACTGTGGGAACGTAGCCATCTGATTCACCAATGGCTGACCCTTTTCCTGACCATTACTACGAATAAATATGTAAACAAGTACTTAACCGACTACGTCACAATTCCCAAGTTCCAGGGTACAACTTCTTACTTAAGCTAACGTTAAATTTACGTACAAATATTCATGTGAAGAATGGCTTCAAGTTTACAAATTAAAATTATCTGGTAATTATACGTATATTACAATTTTTTGATCAATTTATTGATACCAAACTAACATATGATCTAAAATAATTACGGGCTTATTTACGTAAAGAAATCCAGACCGAATAGTAATTAGGTTTTGCATCATTGTAACTCATACATGCCCAGCCATCTATTATTCAGTTACAGATATTTCCATGAAATTTGTATCCAAAGATTATTAAAAAGTAGATGAGAGAATAAAAAACGCCATGCGATAGCACATTGCTTCCGGGAGATATTGTTGGAAACAGTTTAGACCTAAATATGTACCCTGCAACTTTGGAATTCTGACGTAGGCCGTTAAGTACTTGTTTACATATCATGGATGCACCAATTATTGGAATACAAATTTTCAAATAATGCACTACCGTTACGATATTATACACAAATTGACATTGTTATGGAAGGATGAAGGAAGTTTGTACAAAATCAGAAACCAATAAATAAAAATATGGTCAAATATGTCAGGAAACCAATGTAATTAACATTTCTTATTCCACTGAGGGCCTGGGCCTACCGGGTCGGCTGCGGACTGAATTAATATTTAGTTATTATAAATATAACGTTTCATCCATCTTTGTGGTAAATTTTTAAATGGATAAACTTTGTGAGTAATTTGGTGCCGAAAACTGTCTCCAGCGACGATTACGGCCGAAATTTTCACAATGTAATTAGTTTATCCATTTAAAATTTATCCGAAGAAGTCCACAAAGATGGATGAAACCTTGTATTTAAAAGAATTAAATGTTAATTAAATTTGTTTGCTGTCATATTTACCCGTATTTTTATTTATATATTTTCCTTAATGTCAGAAAATTGATTTTTAAAACCAGAAACATTTTGATTCAATTAAAAGTACAAACTGCCTTGAATGGGTCCATAGAAAGGAAGAACAGGGGGAATATCTACCCTCCTCCCCCCGGTAATAAAATAAATGTCATTTTGTGGGTCAACTTTTATAATTTCATGATGAATTTCTTTCTATCATTACTCGTCATAACTGAAAATAGAGGTATTAAGTGTTTCAATCATTTTTTATATATAGCGTATCGTTTTTCAATGAGAACACAAAAATTGATTAAAAATATACTGCACAATACCCTAATATGTCGCCTGTTGTTATATTGGTATAATCCCTACAAACCTTTTATTCTTAATCCATTAAATTAATAAATATGAAATCTCACGCAGCCAAAGAATTATCCTTAACTGAACAATAGAAATTTGCATTTTCGGATAACAGTTGCCATATTGTTTGCAATTGTGTAACCGATGTTCATTTTAATTAAGCTAAACTAATTATTGTTAAATAAATCTAAGTTTAAAAATATCGTAGTTTAAATATATAATACAAAACAAAAATATATAAAATAAAATAGACTGAAATAATTTAGATTGGATTAATTTATTATTATAATAATCATATATATATATATATATATTTGCAAAGCAACCCCTCTCCCCAAAGATATTTCTCTGGATCGACTACTACATATTGCAATACGCACTCCAGGAGATTTACAACATAATATATAATAAATCTTTAAAAAATAAAATATCAATTTGTATTTACATATTAAACCCCTTGGGGTTCAATCAGTTTCAATAATTTCAGAATTTCATAAATAAATTGTATTTATTTATTTAGTTGCAAAAGCCAATAACAGACAATGAGTTGCATTTTATTAATTAATCGTATTTTAGCAGAGAAACCAGCTAAGGATCAAAACATGCCCCAATCTGTAATTAGATAGTAAAATACATCAATTCAATGTCTGTTATTCGCTTTTTATCATTAGATTTATCTACACAGTCGTAAAGCATTAAATATTTATGCTATAATCACCTATATATAGATTTTTTAAAGATTTTAAGAACAAAATCATATTCTTCTGTCAACATTTATATATTCAAATACAATAAAAATTTTTAATAAATCTCAAATGAACTCCATTTTAATTTAAATACTTTCAGTTCGTCTCCAATATTTTTTTCTAAATCCTTGTCACGTAGAGCTTCGATTTCCTCTCAGTGCACCGCTTCCTAAGGGAAACGTGTCTTTCTTACGAAAATCCATTGGCCGGATACACTTCGAGCCTACCTAATCTCACGTTCGCACTTTATAAGATTTCTTAAATTTTAGATACTCATATTAATTTTACTCCTTACCTCTAAACTAATGTCATGTCTAAAGTACCTCGTTAGATACGAGATGCGCTCGACGCGTACGTCACGATCGTACATAATAATCGAAAAGAGCTATAACATACGTATCCAAATTTTTAAAAAAAACAGTCATACATATTCAATTTATATTCCTTGAAGAAGAACAAATAATAATTTGAAAGTTAATTCTGCAGTGAGGCGATCGTTGTTTATGGAGATCCATTTAGAGGTTTACTTGAATCAGAGTCTTGTGAGCCCGCTCCATTCTAAGTTCAATCAGGGGCATCCAGTGGAGACTTTCGACGGCTTTAGGAAACAGCTTACTATTCAGATTTTGATTTCAATTATAAATAATATATATGTGTTTCCCAGTTCATGTCTTTTAATTACCAAAATTAAAACGTAAATACGTATTTTGGTTACTAAATAATAACAATAAACACTATAAAATTGAAATAAATATAATAATGTATAAACTCAAAGCAGAAATGCTTTCAATTGAAGCTGAATTTAAATCAGGACGCACAAATCTCGACCGGACCGGGTATCGATAGCGGAACCTCCCGGTTGCCGGGAAAACGCACTTCCATTTGAGCCAATCCAAATCGAGACCCCGAAACGATGCGAGCTTCCTGATTTTCTAAAAATATAGCTTATTTTATCAACTATTATAATAAAATTTAGTCAGTAATAAATAAATAAAATATACAATTATTACGGCGATGATCCAGATTTTCACTTTGCTATTTTACTTGTAACTCAAAATTGTGAAAGCGAACTTTAATTTAGTAATTAATTATACTATACTACTTTACAGACGAAATTTAATTTGGGAAATAATTAAACGTTTCGGCTCTGCTTTGCGTTATTCTTAACATTGAACACACAAGTAAAAAAAATGTACTAAAATCAATATTAAATATGGAAGGTCCAAATAAATTTAAATAAGATATATAATTTTTCTGGATTTTCGGTGTCAAGTTTAACGCTGACAGTGTTTGGATGGATTTCAACAAGTAACATTTCAATAAATTATTCTTTTACTGTAATGAGGTCCCAGTCTAATATTATAACATTTTCAAAATCATAATTAAGTTTAAATTTTCACTAACAGTATTGTATTTATTGGTTGTGAGTTTGAAATTGAAATTTTGTTATTTTACCATCATGCACGCCCTTTTCGTTTGGCCGATGCAACATAAACTGCAAATTTAACAATTAATTTTGTAGGCGACATTAGTTGTAGTGAAAAGATTAGTAGGATCGGTGTGTCATTTAATAAAACCAGAATAGGAAGGTTTAGTCATAAATATGATTACGCGTTTATTCAGTCAGTGGTGATACTCAGCGGATTTACTCTGGTTGAGAAAGTCCTTAATGGCGCTAGTGAGACGCCGAACAGCCCGAGATGAACGGCCCGAAACGTGTGAAATCCTAAGTGAAGGGGATCTGCAGGCATTATCTGCCCAGGGCGTTAAACCACTCGGGAATTTCGAAGGTCGTTTCTCCTTCCGCGAAATCAGATGACCACATCGGGCAAAGCTGAATATTTGATTTGAACAGGGGACCATGCCATATGGTGGGAGTATGAGAATAGTTGGCCTGAGACAAAATGAGGCAGAAAAATAGTCAGTCGGGAATGAATCACTGAACAAGTTGGATGACAGAAGAATGTGTGGTAGTTGGGCCACGGAAGGAGACAAGATAAAGTCTTTGAGGAGAGAAAGTGGGCGTTGGACCACGAGAGGCGACAATTCGGTCTGGATCCTAACATCAGACATAGAGAAGGAAAAAGGAGAAGGCAGCGAGAGGACTTCAGGTGACATTGCAGGACAACGTAATCGCCCCAGACAAGGAAGGAATTCTTGGAAGGAAGCCCAAAGCATGGTGCCGACGAAGGGAGCGTTCGTTTCCTAACACGTAAAATACGTTTCTTCAGTGCAATGTATCAATATTGCATTTGACTACTTTCCTGCAGAACAATAAAAATGCCCACATAAATGACCCTATAAATAGAATGAGTCATTTATTAAACGTTAATTTGAGCTAGCCGTCGATTTTACTAGACCCTAAATTTTGTATTAATAAATTAATTAGTTTATTGTTAATTAAATATATTTGTATAATATAAATTAAAAATTACATTTCCCCTTTTTCCATTATAGTGACAAAGCACTAGTAAAACAGTGAAACCATTAATTATATAATTTAATATTATACAAAGATATAGAATTATACCAATATTAACTTGCCACCATCGTATATTATGTATTTGATCTACATAAGATTAAAATTCTCTCTATGTACATACTAATTTCATTCACATGCAAATTGCCATATATAGGTGGGTTTTCAATAGTTTTTTATATTTTCCAGCTTAGGACATGTACTATGACTTTAATCTAAAGTTTAATTATACAGGGAAAAATAAATTTAAGAAATGGTACTGACTTTGTGCAGTTAATTCGAGTAATGAATATGTTTTCAGACTTACGTCTTTTCTGATCCTTTATCTTAAAAATACTAGTACGCTACCACAGATGCAAAGTTCAGAGCGTAAAGCTGTACTTCGATTTGACGGAATTTTTCTGACATCAAGCAGAACATATGCGCATATTAAGAAACTCAGTGCTATGGTTCATTTATTAAAAAATATGTTTTGCGAATATCGTGGAAGTTATATTTAAAATACTTATCTTTCAAAATAAATATTCTCACGTAATTATTTACTCCTTCCCCACTCCGATAGTATTAACATAATTTGTATTAAATCCTACCAGCCATATACTTAGTCCTAAATCATGAATATGTAAACTTTAATTTCCGATATTACGGATGGAATTATGAGCTTTTTACATTAATCTGAGAAAGTCATGCAAATTTCGCCCAAACTCCCAATTTGAAGATACAATGAATTTTTAATTTCGTTTAATTAAAATCATTATAATGTACAATGGAACCGAACCCGTATTATATTCCGACAGCAATTTTAATAGCAAAGTTTCCCTCGATATTTCGAGCACAGCATAATTGACAGTTATATTATAAAAACTAATTTAAAAAATTGAGGACCCTAAAAGAATGAAAGGATAAAAAAAACTGTCCCCTATGACAATTTAATACGAAACCTGTAAATGGACTTAGGCGCCATTAATTCCGGTTATTCATCCAGTTACGACAGAGAACAGGATATTTTACACATGTGCTGATATTTAGAGGTGTTGTAAAATATATATATCGTTTATATAACAGGCACTACGACTAAACTACCCCGACCGAGAGCTTTTGCATAATTTGCCATGGGGGACATGCAGGCAAACAGTGCAGAGGCACTTTCAGATTCGGAGGGATCTAATATGCTGACGATTGCAAGTTTCGAGTAAATAAGGAATTCTGTTCAATTGTGTGCGCATACTATTAGACAATACACGAGCAAGTCTCTACCCTCGTAGTTCGCCTGTTATGATTCAAATTACTCAAATAACAGGTAATAAAATTGAGTGATATTCAACAAATTTTAAGAACAGATGGAATGTCAACAAAGCACCTACCTGTAACTTTATTCTTACGCATTTATCTTGTATATCGAAAAAGGAAATATTGTTTAATAGAGCGTTAAGAAAGACTGAAGCTTTCGAATAAATTGAAGTTAAAAGGACTCTGAGACATTTATATTTCCTTCAGCATGAAATACCTCATAGGTCTTAGATGTTTGGCATACGGCAAAAGTTTATTTCACCGTCAGAACAACTGCCTGCAAACCTGACCCGGACATGGAGTATAGTGTAGCATCAAAGAATAAACCACTTTTAGCAATCGGAAGGGCCCGATATTCCTGATACAGACTTCTCTGCGGGTTTCCCTGCACTATTGTTCGGGCGCCATAGTTAACAGTTGGTTTCCTTGCATTCCCTTCTCCGTCCCCCTTCCTATTAAAGGGGAGAGTTTACCGCACCCTCGCCTCATTAATCCTTTCACCCACGAAATAAAGTAAACCAACAATATATATGACTTGAAAATAATATAATGAAGTGAGGGTTGGATTTTAATTTAAATCAAAATAAATTATCGGGTTACATTAAATACAAAACAAATTTAATTTAATCACAGGAAACAACGATAATTACAAGACTTAGGGTCTAATTAAAAAAATTAATTAGGATGACTGTATCTACTTAAAGGTTCATTTTTTGTGGGCTTGTCGTGCAACAACAAAAATCGTCATCACGGACTTTTCTATATTGGAACTAATACACATGATATTTATTGTGGGTCGTAAGCAGTTTCGTCCTTTGCCCACGCCTTCCACAAATTCTAATCGCCTCTGGAGCTCGTTCCTGGGCTCTGAGAAATTACTTGGACAGGACTCCACCTGCTTCCAGTTCACCTCGTTGTACGAACATCCTTCCTTCTATTACGCTAGCAATATTCCTCTTTTCCTCTCCGTCTGATTACTTCAAAGCTCGTCCCTGACTGACTAATTTCTCTAGTGTCACGGCTCAAATCCACGCACTCTCCTAACCATACTTGATCAATTCTCCATGCCCAACTGATCACAATTCTGCCACTTCATCTCTTCAGGTCAACTTTCACGTCTCCCACCATGTTGTGCATGGTGGATCACCTGACCCTCACCCTCCAATTAAATTCCTGCTTGGTCGCGGTTTCTGTCTCTAATTTATGGGAGGAGACGGGCCTTCCCGGGATCAAAGAAATGGATTCAGGTACCAGATTTTTAAGTCGCCAAACGGTAATTTTGGCACATTTGCTATCCCGATGTCTGGCCTCTCTGGTGCCTTGGTGTTTACATGTACTGAGTGTTTCCAATACGAGGAATTATTCACCCAGTGACGAAACAAAATGGCGATTACCACATTCACTCATTACAATAAAAAGTTATTGGGATACTATTTCTTTGTACATAACGTCAGCATGTAACATCCAAAACTAATAAGTTGCAACATTAATAATAATAAATAATAAAATAAGACATGTTTAAAAATGAATTAACATGACATTGATAGATCGGTAGTTATTCTCCATTAACAATGTATGTATGTCTCTTGAGTAAAATAAAAACCCATCTTCCGGACACCTACTATAGGTTAATAAAATCTTACTTAAGTGGGAAAACGTTATTTGTTAAATACAAAAATTATGTCTCCGCTTCTAAACCAGTACAATCAGGTGTATCTACGGGCAGCGTTATTGGCCCTCTGCTTTATCTGATATATTCTCATTACACCCCGTTACCTGGCCAAGTAACAGTAGCATTTTATACAGTTGACCTGGCCATTCTCCAAGTGAATGATAATTTAGCAGCTGCGCACAACAAACTTCAAGATAAATTACACGAAATTAAAATTTGTAGCAATAAATGGAGAATGAAAATCAATCCTCGAAAATTAACAGTAATTCCTATTACTCTAAGACGACAAATTTGCATCCAGAATCTAAAACTCGATAACCAGGACATACTAACTGATATTGCAGTGAAATATTTGGGTCTTCACTTCGATTATCACCTAACATGGACAGCTTATATCAAATATATCGTTGGAAGGATAAGACAAAGAATCCGTCAGCTCAAGCCTCTTCTGAAGGAAATATCTCTTATCTCTTGAAACAAAAATACTAATATAATGTAACATGTAAAGTTACAGCCCCAGCCAAAAGCAATGCAAGCCGGGAATGTAGCGTGAAAGTTGTGACGTGTTGGGCAAGTTTCGCGTCACGACACGTGTATTGTTGGTAAAATGTTTTTATCAATAATAAGATCAATTCGGTACTACTCTTCTGGACTGTGGGGAACTGCTGCAGAAAGTCACACCAGACATATACAGGCGACCCAAAACGGAGTTATGTGACTCATGACTGCAGCATCCTGGTACATCAGAATCTATACTCTTCACAACGACTTCGGAATATCCACGGTCCAAACTTCGATCCGACAGATTGCGAAATGGAATGTTTGGTAATGGCAACCCTATAATTTTATCAATCGTGGAAGCTCCAGTCGTCCTTCACAAAATAGAAGACTAAAGCGGAAGGGACTCCATGACCCAGTTGACTAAAGAAGGGGAAAAAATGTAGTCACAAAAAACAAGATCTAGTTTCGGGCAGTTGGTGAACTGTACCGGATGGCACATTTTATATGAATTAAAATTTTGTGTTTACTATATTCTTTGTGAACAAAACTGTACAGTCCTAGGACAAAAAGTTAAATGAAATTTAATAAAAAAACAACATATATTTTGGAGGTTCAGGATGAGAACATGCAATTATTGAACTGTTTGTGAGAGATCTTTCCTTTATCTTCATATAGGCAGCTATAATCTTATGAATATTAATTACTTATCTAATTTCTGTAATAAACTCAATAACAGGGTCGGGTACAATTGAATAACACAGCCATTAAAATTTATATTTTATTAGTAAAAATATTTTTATCTTGATTCAACAAAAACAGTAAAATAACCGGCTATATAAATATAACAAAATAATTTAGACTCTCTTTACCAATTTAACTATTAGGTGACAAAATATTTGTAAATGTTGGCGTCTGTTGCACTGTAAAACTTGGACGGGCATACTGTTCCAATAGTTTACAGGAGTATTCCTGTATCTGTTCGGTAATTCTGCAGCTCAGGTAGCCCGGGCTAGGCATTCACCACTTCCAGGTTTACTGCTTGTCAGCCGCCTTTGATACTATTATCGTGGTGCAGAATCGCGAGGCTAGCTCAAATAGAATTTTATCTTCCAACTCCCAATTCCTATATTATTCTGCGTTACTTCAGTTATTGAACAACTACCAAACACTGAAGTTTTCTCATCATTCCACTATTGAACAAATTCCCTTCAGAGTTAATTTATAATTTTCTTACTCTGCAGCTACTCCTTCTGCTCTGATACCACCTTAATGCACAACTATAACCCTACTGCCCCTTATTTCTTTTCTGCGGGTCATCTCGATCTCTCGGGTGTCAATGTTCCGTCCACCAGATTTTGAACTGTCAATGATCCTGGACGATGAGAATCGAACTGCTGCCTCACAAATCTCATAATTGTTGTCAACAACTCTCACTACGGGGACAAATTTGATTCCAAGACTATTTGAACGCACGTTCTTCTTGGAGTACAATTTCCTGGGAAAACTTAGCGTACGTGTCAAAACTTGGAGAACAAAGGTTGTTTCGATAGACATTTACACTCCTGGGTACTTTCTTGACTATCGTTAATCCACTTAAAGAAAAGTCGATGATGGTTGTTTGCTTCGCCTGGGTTCCGCCGTCAATGGCTTCGCCAGCTTGGACGTGAGAAATTTATTTGTTCAAATTGGTTACATAAGATAATAAATAAAATAAATTCCAATTAATTAATTTTGCCTATCTACACTCTTTCCGAGTGAGTTTTTCTTGTTCCTAAATATTTTTTAGATACACAATAAATTATATATATCAGCTAATTATCCGAAACTTGAAGAAAGTATAGAAAAATATAAAACTAATCACCAACAATTAACAAAAAATTTCAAAATATTCCAAAATATAAGTTGTTAATGCGGGAAGATTAATAATCGAATTATCAATGTGGAAAGCCTTGGGAGACGTCTGACCGATAAACATTCTCTCTGTCTCCATAATTGGTAAGAGATATTAATTTAACTGGCGTTCGTCTCAGTCATTGTTATCCTTCAGGATCTATAATTACAATCCGGTGAATATCAAATTAACCACATAAACAGCGTAAAATGTATGTATGATGCTAATGAAAAAGCGAACAAAAATTTTTTATTGCAGTACCAAGCGATTTAGTTTAACCAAGAGCCACAATTGAATGCAAAGGCGCTTTAGATTGTACAACCTGTTATTAATCCGTTGGTTTCACACAACGCTGTGTAATAAAGCAGTCAGTCTGAGAGAAATGCAGTCGTGTTTCACCTTCAATGCGCTTTCTACTTTTCTGCATGCGTTATAGATGTTGTTACAGAGAAAATATGACGTTGATTTCAGAGTAACATGATTCACGTTTATAACGTTAATTGGACTCTTCCCGTTGTTCGAAATAAAGGGCCTAGAATAGAAAGTGTTACATACATATAATACGATTACATCTATAGACTGCTTAATCATAGTAGCGTAGAGGTTAACACGTATTAAATATGTAACTTATTACTTGAATTTGCCCAACTGTGTTTCCTAGCGCCAATTTACGTATTTTACAGCAGAATAAAAATCCGTATTTGCCGATTTGGAAGCCTTGAAAAGGAAGCAAGGTCGAGGCGTTCCCAGGAAGCGAACCTTTCAGCTGAATGTCAGTCTCGCTCTTGACTCTTGAGGAATTGATAGCGCAAGTTAGCTCTGAAACCAGTTAGGGAGAGGCATCTGGGACCCACTTCGTTCGTCTGTCTAGTCACGAATGTTACAGATGTTAAACTGCAATCATTTCGCTTTTAACTTTGCCGTTTTCAACACGGCAGGGTGCCGAAGCTGGTTCTGGAAATGAAAATCGTTCTCCAGGTCGACACGGGGCCAGATGTTAATCGACATATAATATTACTGTGTGTGAAAGTTCAGAGACATTTCATTTGTAAGACTCGCTATGCTACTGCATAACAAGGAACAAATTTATAAATCATCAAAGGTAAATTGTGTACCCAACAAAACGTAAAGTGGGACGATGTTCCTGTAACACTTGGACTTTTCTGACGTTAACATATGATTGTTGAGTTCACTTTATAATTCCAGTAAGTTAATTAAAACT
Organism: Eucriotettix oculatus; assembly: GCA_034510155.1. Classification (NCBI taxonomy): domain Eukaryota; kingdom Metazoa; phylum Arthropoda; class Insecta; order Orthoptera; family Tetrigidae; genus Eucriotettix; species Eucriotettix oculatus. The sequence continues at coordinate 167,868,924 of CM067376.1, forward strand.
TAGTTATAACGTCTTCATCCTTGATTCTGTTAATTTCGACATCGGAAAGACGAATAACGCTGAAGTTGAAAGATTCTATTTACTAATTTAAATAATGCCTGTAAAATCAAACAAATTTTTCCATTGGGGTCTGATTAAACCTGAAGTGTTAGAATATTAATAAATTCATGTAAAGGACTCATCAATAGTGAACTTTACTATAAAATACATCTTCCTCCAGTTCAACGAACTGTTTCTAAATACATAGCACAACCAATAAATAAAATTGAAGTGTCCGTCTGCCTGTCCGTATGTTTGTCTCCAATAAGCTCCGAATCGGCTTAACGGATTTCAATGAAAATTTGAGAGTTTCAAAGAAGGAGATTTAATTTATATATTCGTGCATATTTAATTTCGATATATTGCAGAAGATATTAATATAATATGAATATAAATGAAAATATTAATTCGACGGGTAGGTTTCTTCGAATTGCCGCGACGTGTAATCCAACTGCGAGTTATGTCATTCATCCCACTTACTATCCGTTGTTGCAGCAGGTTGAGAAAAAATTAACTTCTTTGGATCGTCGATACTATGTATCCTTAAATTGATAATTTTTTTATGTATCCCGTCTCGTAAAAATTGAAAATTAATAATTGCCAATATGAAAATCAAAAGGAAACTATCGAGTTTATTGTCGAAACCGGTGTGATTTTTTATTCTATTAGAATACTGAATATATATTTATTCCTGCTATTGTACCGGGGGTATTTTGAACTCTCTCGAGATACTGGCAGTATATTTGAGAATCATATTGTGATGTTTTCGATGTCGGTTTAGTTAGGTGATGGCCAAAAATTAAATAATGTATAGGGATAATATAAATAAATACTCGGGCAACACCGGATCCCCAGCTAGTCGGAAATAAAATTTCAACTCACTTTCTTCTTCAGTTACTCCGTTACTGTCTCTAGATTGTTTCCATGAAGCATATCAGTATTTTATAAACTCTATCCATCTGCTGTAAATATGTTTTTCATTATTAATTAGTTTACTGATCTTCCCCTAGTTCTTCCTCGTTTTACTATATCAATGAATATATGTCTAAAATTATATTTTCACTCCTCCATTTTGAAACGAAACGTAATAAACATATTGCCTTTACTATCATATATTATTGTAGAAATCCAAACATAGTTTTCTGACTTTTAAGTTTACAATAAATAAAATAAAAAGGCGACCAATAAATCAGCATATAAATTTATTGCTGAAATCATATCTACCTGTTTAAATAATATTTTTGTAATGAATACCGTAAATTTTCCCGCAACGGAATAATTAATTTTCTATGGCTAAATAAAGGTAACTCTTACGGCGCTTAATAATGACGTTCAAAATTAAGCGCCGCAGGAGTTAAACTTAATATATTTGGAGTATGTCAGGATTTTCTAAGCCATCATGGTCTATTGTAATGTTTGCAATCACTGAAACACAGAAACACTAATCCTACTCGCAGTCTCCCTTGGAATTTCGAGAGGATCAAAGTGTACCAGTTTTTTTAGGGTGAAAGGCTACATAATCGTGATCCACCTAATGGAAACTCCAGCTTAATATAATAGGAAGGCAATTTGATAGGAGAACGCGGAAGGGAGAGAAAGTAAACCGTAAGTTAACAAGAATGATGGCGGAAATTTGGAAACACCCCTAACGTTTTGAGTGCAATTTTGCGGATAAGTTCAATTTATGGATCGATGATAATCTGTAATTATTACTAAGATCAGAAAAACGTAAGTTATGTTTACTCATTCGGTGTTTTTGGTACGTAACAAAATATAGCTTGACCGTAAACATATAAACGTTTTTGAGGGCATTCTTGAACGGGAAAAATAAATTTTTGCAGCACTTCTCTGGCACTAGCATCGAGTGTACACGACTGTGAATGGTTTAATGGTAAATAAACAAATGAGAACTCTCTTTGCAGAAGAGTTAGAGAACAATTGTTTCTATTTGGTTTAAACTCTTTTAAAAATAGAAAGTGTTGTTAGCATGGTGCCAAAATCAATACGTCAACAGTTGTGGAAGCTTATAATCTGTCCTTAACAGAAACTGTTACATAAAACTTCGTCGAACGGATATTTATTGTGGGTACAACGTGAGCGAGATCTAATGAAATTGGAAACAAATTGTACTTTAGAGAAACTGAGTGGCTTACTGTGAAAGTGAAATATTTTTTACAGGATTGAAGCTAATAATGAAGCACAATCAATAGTAAATACTTTTGTTTAAGATATGGGGTTTCTGCAAACCCAGACCGCCCTACGAGGTTAAATTCTTTATTAGATATTTTCTTAATCGATCCAGTGGAACTATTTATGAGCTCGGAAGTAGTGCCCGGGTTTAGTGAGCACTTGGCTGTTGTCCTCGAGATAAGATGGGGCGGGGAGGAAAAATATGTGGACAAGGAAACTAGGGGGAAACCCTATTGCAATACCACAAAGCAGACCAGGAAGCTTTCAGATTTTACCTTAGTCAAAATTATAGGAGATGGGCAGCACACGGGTCTTCGGCCAGTGAGTGCTGGCACACTTTCAGATCCTTAATACATAAAGATGTAAGAAAGTAAGTTCCAATTAAATACCTAAAGCAAAACGCTGATCCGGAGTACTACAATTCCGAAATAAAGAAACTGAATAGGAAGGTTCGGAAATGATATAGAAAACGGAAATAAATCGAAACCAATAGAATCAAGTTTGGGAATCTCAGTAATAACTTAACAGGGGCTAAAAGAGAAGCGCAAGAAAAGTATATAAAAAATATACTGAGAAACGAGTTGAATGGTTGGGGTCAATTTTTCAAATATGTTCGTAGACGGAAGACGGATATAGGTTTGTCTCCACGCCTAAAGGATGAGGAAAATACAATTATTTCAAGCAAGAAGGAAAAAACAAATTAATTTGCAAAATATTTTGCATCAGGATTTGGGAAGAAAACAGATTTCCCAATATTTACAAACCAGGATAGTAGGGCAGTTTTCATAATCATACCGGGATCACTACGCAAACACATTAAAAAACATTAAGTCACACAAATCGGTTGGACTAGATGAAATTGCTGGAGAAGTACTCAAATTAGGAGGGGCAGCCATGATAACGTACGTCATGCGGTTATTTCAAATGTCAATTAACAATAATGAAGTCCCGGACGATTGGAGAAATGCGATCGTAGTAGCTATATACAAAGCAGGTAATTAGTAACTACAGGCCGGTTAGTCACTTCAGTGGTATGCAAACTCTTGGAGAGATTATTGGCGGAGTATTTACGCAGACATAGGGACGAAACGGGGTGGTGACATAGTGGGTAACACGGTTTTAGGCCTGGATATTCTTGCGAGAGTCACTTAGTGACAGTATGTCAAGATATATCTCATGTGATGGAAGAATTGATGCTGTTGTAATTGACTTTTCAAAGGCTTTTGACCTTGTACCGCTTCATAGTCTTTTAATGAAATTGGAAAAATCGGGCATTGAGAAACGAGTTTTAAACTGGATTCGCGAGTTTCTGAAAGCTAAGTGTTCGGATAAATGGACAAATATCTGAGCCAGTTGAAGTCACGTCAGGGGTGCCCCAGGGAAGCGTAATCGGGCCACTAATGTTCTTAGCATTTATAAATCATTTAGAGATAGGAATTAAGTCTCAGATAAGATTATTTGCCGATGACTGTATCATTTACAGAAAAATTGGAAACGTCCAAGATGCAAATATTCTTCAATCTGATCTAAACAGAATTCATCGTTGGTGGGACGAAAATGGTATGAAAGTAAACGCGGCAAAAAGTAAATCGATTGTCGTTACAAAAATGAGAAACGTTTTTCAAGTTGAATATAAATTAGGGGATGAAAATACATTACAAGTTGACACTTTTTAATATCTGGGCGTAACTTTGAGCAAAGACTTAAATTGGGGAGAACACAAATTCAGTAACTGGGAAAGGGTGGAGGGCAGGCGCTTCACACAGTCAATAGAATACTGCGGCAAAGTACCCGAAGGACCAAAGACATCGCTTACAGGTCTTTGGCTCGGGCTATCCTTGAGTATGGGGCGGTGTGTTGGGATCAGATACACGCGTTGGACAGGCTTCAAAACCGGGCAGGAAGAACAAATATTTCTAGAGGCACGGGTAATCTAGAGGCGCTAGCAAATAGAAGAAAGAGGGCCAGGCTTTGTGCACTGTACAAAGCGTATACAGACGAACCGGCCAGGAGTCATATCAGAACTCGTATATGTAGCGAGGAATGATCATCCATTTAAAATTAATCGGAGAAGACAAGGAACGAACGTGGGTAAATACTACTTCGTAAATAGGACCGTAAAAGACTGGAATTATTTGCCTGCAAGTCTACTAGCGTCTTTTTCGAAGTGTGTCAAATTATTTAGGGACACAATTAGGGAAATGGTTTAACTTAATTTATTCAGGCTTATAATTAGTGTTAAAGTATTTGTATATTGAATGTTTATATTAGTCTAATTTTTTTCTTAAACTTATATTCCTTTATTGGAATATTAAATGTATGTTGCCACCGGGCTCAGCCCATTGTAACGCAATAAATCTATCTATCTTGTGAGCTTGCTGTAAAAGGTGGAGAACGTGTTAACCATTCGTGTTTTAGTAATCACAAAGTGACAGCAGTTTTATTTCAATTAAAAGTCTTATACCTTTCACGTTAACAATTAAGAAGCCTTACACGTAGTTCCAATCGAAGGTAACAGCCTGGTTAATACGGCGACGTCCAGGAAGCTCGCGTCACATATTTTACGTTATAATGAGAAACTATAGTCATTTCACAGACAGAATTTTTCTTTCAGACAGTCGCGATTGGAGTGCAATTGTGATATTAATTTGCTGTACGCTCGTTGTTTTCAAAATATAATGTCTCTATCCAAAAGAGCTTTAAGCGCAATGCAAACCAGAGATCAATAAAATACTTTCAAACTGTAATGTTTAATGCGCTTCGAATACTTATTACGTAATACTTGCACGTATAAATTTCAATATTCATCCACTGCGTACCAAATGGCTTCATGAAAGCATTACATCAAATAAAATAAAATAGCCATTCTTTCCTGGCTATTAATTTGTTAAATTAATCTGGAATAATAGGTCTTCCAAAGCCAGATTTTGATTTAAATATATATTTGCTGTACGCTCTTCTACAACATTATATTGTTACTTTCGGTATGCTATTATAAACGTGGCAAACATATTGCTAGACTCAAACATTATTCAGATAAGTAATCCTTTAGAATGAGAGCCGCTGTTGTGGTGAATAGTCCCAAGACTGGTCTGATAAAGCCTCCATGCTAACCTATCCTGCGCAAGCCAATACATTTCAATATAATTACCACAACCTTCCTAATCTGCTTAGATTCCCTCTTCTGTTCTTACCTCACACACTTCCCTCTAATGCCAACTTCCTGGTTAGTTACCCTATCCATCCATCTGATTTTTCAGCACTCTCCTACAGCACCACATTTCAAAGGCTTCTATTCCTTTCCTGTCCGCAACTACTATCGTCCACGTTTCACATAAATATAACGGCATACTCCTTAAGAACATTTTTAATAATTATTTCCTAATACTCATAATTTTATTAGCAGCAAGAAATTCTCCCTTTTTTGCGAAAACCTTCCTTGTCTGTACTATCCTACTCTTTATGATTACTATAGTTCTACCATCCCTAGTTATTATCCTTCCCAAGTTGCAGAATTCCTTAACTTCCTTCAAAATATCACTTCCCAATCTAGCACCCTTTGTAATTTCACTATTTCCCACACTACACTCCATTACCTTGGTTTTCCCTCTATTAATCCTCATATTTTACTCCTCCTCCAGGATAACGTTCATACCATTTATTGTTTTCCAAGTCTTCTTCTGACTCCCACTAGTACCTCAATATTATCGGAAACTTAGCGGATTTTATTTATTCTCCTTGCATTTTGATTCCTTTTCCATATTCATTTTTAGAAGAATATTACAATTAAACCAGATATTCATAGGAAAACATTACTCACTACTTTAATATCATTCAATTTTCTGATCAATACCGAGGCAAGTTATTTGCTTTACAATAATAATTTTCATGACGGGTCGACGAAGTAGTTTTGATATAGTATCTTGTAGGCTGGCAAAGTATTTTGGAAGGGGCAAAGATAAAAAAGGCTATCATTCATTATTTTGATGTCCAGTATGCAATTAAGACTTTTTATCACGTACAGCAATATTTCTTAAATACGTGATTGTATTGTAATCCACCAATAGGAATAAACCAATCAGTTTAATGAACGTAGACTTTCCCGGTGAATAATTCGGATGAAATCTTCACCAACCGGGTCAGGTTAACCGTGAAGATTTCATCCGAACCCATCAGTTTATTTTGATTGTAGGGTGTTACACTCACAAATATTATTCGAGGTGTGTGATTTTTATAATAGATAGAAATAAATAAAATAGTCAAAATTTAGTATGGCAGTAGAGTTTGGGTAATCAGGAAAAGAGGGACCTGAGAAGGATCACTCAGAACGGAAGTGGAAATGGAGCGGTGAGAGTTGAAGTTAGATGATAAGTAGTAGAGGAAAGAGAATAAAGACAAAATTTTTGGGAAAGGAGTTTCATCTGGCACGAGTAAACCATTTTACCATTAATATGAAACCCGGACGACACAGCTATGTGCAACCTGCACACACCGGATGACGTAACATCCAGAAATTCGCAGAAACCAACTTTCAATTCGTAAGATTTTACCTGTGTTCCATTAGACGTCCACAAATCGAGTATGAAAAGGAGTTATTAAGTTCTAATAATGCTTAAAGATATTTTGAATATTTAATTAATTTAAATGTTTCGAAACATATTTATTTTACTTCCTCTTTAAAAATTCATGATATTGAGTTGAGTGTGGTTAGATTAATAATATGCTGTTTAAAATATTCACATTTAAAAAGTCAAGTTTATTTAAAATTAATAACCCAGAAAACGGCAATCTCATTCAGTACTAAATAATCTGACAAAATGACAACATTGAGGTGTACCCAAATTTATGATGATGCACAGAAGGGCTTTATTGTCCATAGTCATCATGCCATTATAGGAGACATATTTGTTTATGACGGTCTAGTTTTTATTATCTTATGCCAGCCATAAAACATGGAATAGGTAATAGACTGACAAAAGTACACCATTTCACTGTAACTATTCAGAGCATGTTCTGAACTAATAGCTGCAGTGTCCTCGTTCACTTTGAAAGAATCCAAACAATATTTTTCCACAAGTATGATTGTGATAATTTGTGATGTACTTTGCATATATTAATATTGAAGTATAGATTTCCATACTTCATATATTAATATGAAATCTAAATAATATGGAAACGATTTGCCACTTGGCATACTAGACATTGGTGTTTCAGGTAGGTCTGGCTTTTGGGTGCAATTATCACGCTCTTCCGAATGACCGGAGACGAGTTTCCTGATAAAAGTCTGAGAGGTAAGAAGTATGTTTAAAACTTTTTCTTGACACAGTCTCGTTTGGGTTTGAACTGTTTTGATTTCTTCCCACACGTAGTTCAAAAATAAACATGTGTTAGATTGGGTCATAAATAATTAATATGTAACACGTGTCGATTATACTCCTGTAAATATCTAATAAATTATTGTGTCTTGGGGTCCCTCGAATCGTTATCGGTCTGTGTAGAAGATGTTAAAATTTACACAAGCCATAATTTTATATTTACTTTTCAACCTACAATTGGGCATTTATTCTCGGTACAACAATTAGGTTTAGGCAGTAATTTTAACACTATACTATTATATAATACTTAATACCCATTCGCGAAATTAGTTACATAAATTTTAAAAACAGTAATAAGAAAAAAATACATATAATCCTACAATTGATCATGTAGATGATTATTCAGTCTTCCAAAATGAAAAAATTCAAAATATCTTATATACTGTATAAAAATGTTTTCAGACACATGCTCAGTCTCAAACTCCCTATTCTTCTTATTCTTCAGGCCCTACAACATTATTGTTTGATTGTCTTGGCCTTCTCAACAACAGCATTCCATTCTTTCCTATTGTTTACTTTCTGAGTCCAATTCGTGATCTTCATGTTTCTTAGATCGTTTTGGACGTCATCTTTCCATCTTGTCTTCGGTCTACCTTTATTCCTGGTTGTTAATGGACTCCAGCAGTAAATTTTCTTCACTACGCTATCTTCGTTCTTTCGGCAAACGTGCCCATGCCAATTTAAACGCAGTGCTCTAATATGGTTGATTATATTTTTGTACTTTATAAGTTCGTTTAAGTTATTATTGTCTCTTATTCTCCGCGTACTATCATCTTGTTTGATTGGACCAAATATTTTCCTCTCAAAGATCATTAGTCTTTGCATGTCACTGTCTTTGTCGGTCCAGGTTTCAGCAGCATATGTAGTAATTGGTCGTATTAAGATTAGATAAATCTGAAGTTTTGCAGATACTGATAGTAATTTGTTTATAAGCAGATTCATGTTGGCCTAATATGCTTTATTACCAGCTATTATCCTACTTTTAATCTCTTCCTCATTCACATTGTTTCCATTTACTCAGGATCCCTTGGAATGTGTCATCTCCAATTGATAAATTTTCTATTCTTTGGATCTTATTATTACATCTTAAATACTTTGATTTATGATTGTTTATAATTAATCCATATAAATGGGATTCTTCTTTAAAATTTTGGAATATTTCAATTAATGCTGCTTTATTTTTGGCTGTTAATAAAATATCATCTGCATAAGCTACACATTGTTTAACTCGTGTGGAGATATTATCTCTAACATCCAGTTTTCTCATGTTAACATCTATAACTATACTAAATAAAGAGGCCGATAGTGGACCTTGTTTCACCCTGAATTCAACATTGAATTCACTACTCAATTCTCCATTTATCTTAACCTTGGCTTTAGTATTTGACAGTGTTAATGCTGTTAATTTTTTAATCTTATATGGTACTTTACAAATGAAGAGGCATTCAAATATTTTTCTACGATAAATTGAATCAAAGGTATGTTCATAGTCAATAAACAAATTAAACAGTTAAATTCCATATTCATAGCATTTCTCAAATATTGTCTTGTCATCCTGACTAAAATACACACACAAATCGTTTCTGAAGCATAATTATTTCTTATCAATCCTGCGCCATATGGTGGGGCACAATTAACTATGTTAGGTTGCCTTATCTGCATATGCATCACTCCATCTGGCGCGCAGCCTCTAAAAACTAATATAATCAGATAAATGTGCCAGGAAATAATGTTTGATTAATAAAATAATAGCCAGTTTTTTGTTAGTCCATACAAGTTAAATACACAAGTCGTACTTCAAAATTTAATTATGTGAAAGCCAGCATGGAGACATATAACTCCTATTGTTAACGTGTCACTATATTACACCCTGAAACTGATAGGGCTGAATTACACTATTGACCCCATTTAAGTAATCCGAGAAAATTAGTATGTCGTGTAAAATGAATCTGATTTGATTCAAACAATCCGTCTACAACTACTCCAATTACCATATAATTATTCAAGCTTAAAACTAAAAATATTTTCAAAATTACGTATTAATTCTTAACGTTCATAATGATATAATGGTTTCATTCCATGCACAGCTTAATTTAGAAGCTAGTGAGATTACAGTGATTAAACGTATTATTCGAAAAAAATAAATAAACACCCAGATTTTATAGGCATACTACTAAATTTAACCTAATTTCAACATCTTTTAGTTTGCGTGCTGATCATTCTTGTTCCCTTCTGAGTACATAATTTAAACATATCAAGGAGTTGATGGAAAGCTCGATAAAAAAATTAGATAACAAGATGTATACACGCAACGATCCTCAATTTTATCACCTTGAAAAATTTATATGCATGTTATTGATGAAAAGGGCTTTCATGTCAATTTAGCTTCGGTCTTGGAACAACCTGCCTCGCCTAAGGACAAAAATCAAAAAGGTGTTTATAAACACATTGAATTACAGAGCACCATTCAAATAGTTAACTATACAAGCCGTTTTATTTACGCAAACATTTCATCTAATAAGTTTAACGATAGGTTTGTCGTTGATATCTTTATTTGTATTGCCTGGAAGACTTCCTACTAGCACGCCATGATAAACAAATCATAAGGAGAGATTTTAGTGATATTACCTACAACGTATTCGATGAACGATTACATTAGACTTTCTGAGTCAGAAAACAATTTTAGACACCTTTTTTAGGATTCTCGTCACTCAACCAGTCGGATCAACACATTTGTCGCTTTACAGATTTCAAATTATGTAAGAGGTGAATTTGTGAATCTGTTTTAGAGAAATTGGTTCAATTTGTAAGGAGGTGTATTTTAAAGATAATTAACAGGTATTTAAAGAGACAATTAGGGAATTTATTTATGCAATCTCGATTAGGGGAAAATTACAAGATTACAAAAATATCGGCGGTACGGGGAAGTAATCAAAACTCTTAAAATCTCGGGTTAAACTGTAGACGAAATACCCTCCCTAGGCGTCGAAGATCTTGACAACATACGTTGTTTAAAACGCAGCGTCGTCTCTCTGCCAGCTTCTCTGCCCTCAGCGTCACACCAAATTGATCTTCAAATTCAGAGATCCGAACGATCTCCATTCCCATCTCCTTCTGATACCAGATTGATGGTTCATTTCTCTCCCCTTCAACTTGAGAGACCAGAATGATTCCTCACAGCATCATCACTGTGAGAAAAATTGATATGCCCAAATTTTCAACCGATTTTCTGTAGATCACGGAATCCCTTTGGTTCAGGCAACCACGTGGTATTGAAATATTTCGCTGTTTCCCAGGTTCCCGTTTCCCACGCGAGCATGGTTGCGGGAAAACGCAGGTCAAGTCCGTGCGTGCCAAGATGCCTTCCTAGATGATCAGAGGTGGCATCAGGTCTCGACATATCTGTTCCCTCTACAGCTCCCAATCCTCGCCTTTGCCTACCTTATACTAAGAATTCAACGAAAATCGAATTACGCGCTAAAAATTCAGCACAACATTCTCAGACTTCAGATATGATATGGTAAACAAGCAATAAACGTTCAGTTTTAAGCAGTCTACATAAATAACAGTCCTATTAATCCTTTATGGTCGCGAGGACCGGGATTACGGCTGCTGGGGAACTGATACACTGACCACGAATCATCCCCCCAAAAAATTGGAATGAGTCACGCCAGATGACAGTCCGCAGCAGCCTCGGTAGGCCTAGGCCCTCAAGAGGGCTGTTTAGCCATTGGAAGAAGAACAAGAATTAATCCTTTACGATTTCGGTCCTGGATTTATGAGAGTTAATATTTACAACAGGGAATACCATAATTTGGCTGAAAAGATATTGATACTAAGAGTTCCACAGTAACTTTAAGTAGTTCTAAACAATTGAATATTTACATGCTGCTTGTTTCTGCAGAAATATATTTAAAACATCTGAATAATGTACAACAGATGATTACAACTGTTTCATATTCGGATTTTTAAATAACGATAGGAATTAATTATTTTAATAAAGTTAATCTTTAGGCGTTTATATTGAATTATTCCAGCCGAAGGTAAAATATAGAGAAACTAACCATACTTCGTTTTCATGGTATCCGAGTCCTTGTATTTATAGCCCACCTCATGCGGGCAGTAAATTTGGCAGTACGGTTTTTAGCACTCAAACGTTATAAATTTATAGATGCTGTAAACATAATTTAAGTAGCTTTTACGACCTCCCGGTGTGTCTAGGTCCAACAGCGGCTTTGTGCTATGGTCGCCGGCCGTGATGTGTTTATTATTCAACATCTAAGTACGTGCAAACAAAATCCCCTACGGTAGACTGTTCTTACTCGATATAGTTAACTGCAAGTTGTTTGCAGTTCTATCTGCAACTTTATTTACAAGCATATTTCTTGATTGCCAAGTAAAGAGGTGTGCTATGCAGAACAAGCCGAGAAAGCGACGCGTAAAATTCGTAATTTTAAGCATTATGTATCGTCTGATCTTGCAATATTTTTGAATTCAGGAAAAATTGCAATATGTAGTGTGTTTCGGATAACAGGAGAAATAAATCAACGGAAAAATGAAATACTACAACGGAGCGAAAAGATCTCCATTCGCTATTACACTTGCTTAAGATTATACCCAGTCATTTACTTAGAATTAGATTCAGAAAACAGCATTCCGTAAATCTTAAAACTTTTTTTGCAGATCAGATAGCTTTAGATTAATTTTAAATAAATCTTAATAGAAAGAAGAACGGGGACCGAATCAAATACACAATTCATAATGTCGTACTATTAATTAACAGCTTAACTTGAAAGTAGTTTAAATTCATTACGATTATTAATAATATTACCTTAGTCAATATGTTAAGAAAACATAGCAAACTACATTAGTCATGAGTAGATCGTGAATGAACAACGAGGGCGATTCAAATATAAACGGGAATTTTTTTTATCAAGCCTAGTAGGAGAGTCGGAGGGCTTTACCACGAATTCCGTCTGGGTTTCTCCACTCAACCATTGCACCCACTGCCAATATTAGTCGATATATATTCAGTCGATACTGGAGCAATGAGTGAGTCAAGAGGATTCTGCTTCCGTTGCGCATGCGATTATTATGAAGTTTTTGACTAAAAAAGTGAGACCTTCCGAAATTTTAGCTCGATTACGGGAAAAATTCGGGAATGACACTCTCTCCAAAACCCACGTGTACGAGTGGCTCAACAGTTTTTTGAAGACAGGGAAATGGTCACGATCGGCAACGTCGAACTTCCAACACAGAAAACAACATCCGTGCAATAAGGGAGCTTACGGCACCTTACCATTAACGAAATTGTTTATTCAGTTGCTCTAAGTCATGGAAGTGCACATTTGATCGTCAAAAAGGAACTTGGCATCTTAAAGATCTCAGCGAGATGGGTTCCTCGGTTCCTTTCTCCTGATCAGAAAAACGTCCGTTTGGAGATTTACCACAGGCTTTCGGTCTGTAGTGCTGACGAAGGAAAATGTTCCTCAGTCGTGATGAGATGCGATGAGGTATGGGTTCATCGCTAAACGCGAGCAAAGAGTGGCGAATAAGACATACAGCTGCGCCAATAAAGGCCAAAACGCAATTTTCTGCAGGGAAAGTTCTTGCCACCGTTTGTTGGGACAAAAGGCATTATTTTGGTTGATTTCCTCCACGATCGCCGAACAGTGAACTCCGAATATTACTGTCAACAAAAGCTGAAAATTGAAGCAGAAGGCTGCGTTTCCCAATAGAAAAGTCATCCTCTTTCATGACAATGCAAGGCCTCACACGGCGCGCATAACTGAGACCAAAGTGGAGGAAATTCACTGGGATCAGCTAGAATATCCACCATAAGCCCAGATTTATCACCGTGTGAATACCATCTGTTTGGACCGTTAAAGAAAGCTCTATGAGGTCAAAGGTACAATAGAGATGACCTCTGAGTTCAATAAAACATTCCGAAAAAAAACTATGCTGGTAGTAAATTTGTTATGTGAACTACCGTTACTTAGTTCGGGTCCAACAACCCAATGAGCAGTGACCCGGTGGTAGGCCCTGTTACAAGATTTGAGTTATTAGTTACTGATGTCGATTGTTTCCCCTTTTTATTTACTTTGAGCGTGTTTCTTTCTTTTATCATCATTCAGTCGTCTCGTATTCGTAAATGTTGCCTACAGCGTGACAATAAGTTCTAGAAAAATTATCTTCAAACAAGAAAGGTTACACATACAGGCAAATTATATCATTATATCTATATATAAAACTCGCAATTTATCAAATTTCTCAGATGGAAGGGCGCTGCTGGAGTTTTCTCGCAGGCGCTTCAGCCCAGAGTGACTGCGGGGCTCACCTGATCATGTCGGGAATGCCTCTCACTCTCTGGGTACTTTTTATCAAATTTCTCACATGCGGAGACACCTTCATCTATTTTCGGCATATGACAAGAGTTGTCCGATGATCCCATTGGATCAGTCGGCCAAATGCCGCCTTAAACTGGTGAAGACACGAGGAAAGGAATGCTGCGACCCGAGAGAAAACTCGTCTCCCATCATTACGAAGGGCGTGAGAATAGTACCTAATGCCCGACCTACCTGATGCAGGTTTCCTAGGGTTTTCCCTGCATCTCTTTAGATGAAACACCGGATAGGATCCTTAAACTATAGCCCGGGGGCCCTAGTTAACCCTTGGCTACCTTGTTCTACCTTCCGCATCCCCTCTTTTCCATTCCCTTCCAATGCTATTAAAGGGGAGTTGTCTGTTTCAGGATCACCCTCATATAGCCTGATAAACCCCCCCTCCACCAAAAAGAGCTCACTCTAATATTTTTTTATCATCGTGGGCATATGTAACTGAGAGAATCAGTATCGCTCACATTACTTGTATGTTTAATTGAATAATGGCTCCCCATACCTTTTGTTTTCGGAAGTTGGAATTTTACAAATTGTAAAAAAAAACGTAGCGAAAATACAGCAACTGAATGTAATTAAATAAATAGTCTAGTGATGACAAATGTGAAAGCTTATAGGACGACACAACAGCACAACCAAGTGACGAGCTCAAGAGCAAACACTTTGCTATTTGTATTGCTCACACGTTTGTCATCAACAGACTAAAGCTACAAGGCTAGCAGAATCGGTGTGTGGTATTTATTTAATCACTAATTTAGTGTCTGTAATTTAGTTACTTGTTTCTGTAATTTGTACACTTTAAACACATACGCTTATATTTAAACAAATCTATTTCTTTGTTGCCTGAGACCTGAGTGACAATTTGGTCTCAAGAGTCTGCATGTGCTAACCAACAAAATTTGTGATACTGTGATGTAGTCAATTATTCTCGTGCCACAATAAACAACTACGAAATTCAATAAAACGAGATAAAGTAAAAGGAAAAGCAATTAGACTCTTTGTGATAACGTTCCTGTGGGCCACTGGAAAACAATATTAATAAAAACAATTGTCTAAATGATCTGAAAGTTGGCAGTACTATTAAAATGATGCAATTTTTACAAAAACAATTTATTAAGGAGAGTAACGGCTTGGCTGCTACGACGTCTCCCTGGACGTAAACAGATAATGTGGGAGAAGAAATTTCTGCAGTTTCAATATGATAAAGTAAAGCGCGAAATGTAACCACAAAATTTACCATCATGAAATTTTTCCTTGGTGTACAAAAAATTGTTATTGTTTATTTCGGAGCCTTCATTTTCCTGTCAGAATAGCTTCAGGGGTGATGTATTGTTATTTGCGTGTAACCGTATTCGCCTGAGGGATTTTCCGAAGGTCAATAAATCTTCTTGTTATAACCGGGATTTCACTCATACGTACTTATTTTAGAGGGCAGCTCGACCTATTTCTAGTAGATGTGAAGAAATACTAAAGATAAAGCACATACTGTATGCCTGTCACCCTGACTCGGATAATACACCCCCAGGTACTCACCAGATCAGAGAGGGTCAACTCGCCCACTCCGAAATAGCCATAAAATTTCTGTTCATGTTCCTGGCTCTTAAAAAGCTATTAGGAAATATATAAATGGTTCATATTCTCTTGTAACTACACCTATAGTCTATTAACTACTCGTCACAAATGTCTCCGAGTGCCAGGTAATCGCGTGGAAGTCCCTAATGACTGTAATTGTTAATGGGACGTTAAAACAATAGCTTTGTTTACTTTAGTGGAGTATTGGGAATATTTTTGACTCTCTTGTAGTACCGGGAGCATTTTTTTCCTTTCTCGGGCTATCGGATATTTGTTCGCTTCAATTAACGTACCACTCTTCAAAGTTACTGTGCTTCGAGAACATTCCCTGGCTCGAATAAGGTACTATGAGTCATCACGATGGTTGTGATGTTACGTCAGCTTAGATAGGGTAGGAGCGTGAAAAAGCAACAGGTTCATCAATGTGAAGTTCTCAAAGCCGATTTAATCATGTGTTTATCAAGGGATTAATGTCAAATTAAATGCTGTACCGAGTTAATATAAATAAATGCCGGGGCAGCGCCAGGTAAACGGCCAGTTATTATTATTAAATAATACAGGAAAAGATGAGGAAAACCTTTTCGTTTGATTCTTGTTTCTAGATTTGGTGTAAAGACTATTGTTTGAAAATATTTTTACGCTGAAACTCCGTACAGCTTTTTAGTCTTCTTCCAGGCTGCGAAATAACATTCAGGATTAATGTTCTTCAAAAATAATATCGTGTCAGTTTTCCTATAGTAAGCGACGCCGTTGCTCGTTAAAGAACCATATTAAACGTTATATTGAGAAACAATCATAGCATATTGTGTACCTAAACGCGACTGACAGATCTGACAATAAATATTTGTTTATGTTTTAGTCCCATACGACGAATAGTTAAATTTTGAATCATACAATCAGAAATTATTTATTATTGAATTTTATCAAGAAAAATTATGAGCTTCATTAGACTTTAAATGATTTATATTTTTAAATAAATAGGACAAATATTGTGATTTAATTATTGAGTAAATGTATCAAATGAATTCTAGCAGTATTAAAAGTAATAATTAATGTCTTCTTTCCGTTTAAATTGGATTTAAGGTAATGAATCTTTTATGGAAGTGAATATTTAATCAAATTTAATTAAGTTCCGAAAAACGGTCTTTAAAGGATTGAAGAATTCGAACGTCATTAAAATTAAAATTGTCCCTCTCTTGGGGTAAAAACTGACGATATCTTCTTGAGCTGTTAAATCCTTCCACTTGAATTTTCGTGTGATACTAAAGAACCTAAAAGGGCAATAAATAGTAAATGTATGTCTGTTTCCTCTATCAAAATTCTAGTGGGATCAAACTAATATGTGAGCTGAATCAAAATCTGCAATAAATAAGCACTCTACAGTTTTTCCTACATTAGCAAACAGGAGAGCAACCTCCACGTCCGGCTGTGGCGGATGTGTACATCAAATAAAAACTCACTCGCTTTCACTAGCATGTGGGCCATTAATATTCGTCACGATATTCCTCTACTTTCTATGTAGCATTAACGCTTTATGTCTGCCGCGGACAATGTGGACAATTCTATTAGGTCCTGGACTAAGCGTTAGTAACTTTTGAACTACAACTGTAAAATAAAATAGCTAACCAAGGTTAGTATAGTATTACTTGCTCCTTGGCTCTACAGCCCATTGAGGGCCTGGGCCTACTGAGTAGACTGCAGACTGTCATCTTGCATGATGCATTCCCAATTTGGAGTGACACATGGTCAGCGTATCGATTAGTATAGTATTATAAGCCAATAAATAAAAATTGGCTACGAAATCATCCATATTTCGGGTGTCAACTGAATCGAAAAAACATACTGCTAACTCTTTTGGTAAAACAGTAAAACAATTAAGTCACTTCCATTTTAACTCTGGTTTGGCTGCACGAATTTATAAAAAAAATAGTGATGGGATCCTTATTCCTTCACATTTAAAAACACTTTCTTCGTAAATTTTTCAGATTAGTATTGTTATAACAACACAAGGCATGTTGTAATGCATTAACGTATTAAAGCAAATTATTTAACAAGGTACGTCTGTAAGTATTTACAAACCAAGAAAAGGACAAATTATATAAAAGAGTAAACAGCAAAGTTATTCAGAAAACTAAATTTATGCAATAAAACACGAATATGCGTTACTTTTATTGAAACCTTTTGAAGCGGTTTAGTAAATTATTATAAATCTAAAAATACTAGGAAACGAGAATTTAAAAACCTGAAATATTTAATAAGAGTGTTAATTTTAAAAATGATACCAATAAATGAAACAAAATATATGCTTCCTTATTATTACAGGCTTTATCATTCAATGTTATCATATTATTTATATGTTTATAATACATAACGTCACATATTTGATTTTTTCTCCATTTTGAATGTTTGAACGTGAAAATACTTTTAATAGTATAGAAGTCATTTCGGCCGAAATTACTGTGCGGTTAGCACCTTGTAAATGTTAACAGTTTCTATGTCTTGATTCGGTAACCAATGTAGCCATAACATTTCAGATAATTTCATTATATATTTCATATTACTAAAATCTGGTTTATTTGTATTTTAAAATAAATAGTGGTATTGATGAAAGTAACGGAAAGTCATAATTTTTCTTATTAATTTCAATCGTCTGACCAGCCAGGCCCTTAAGATTTATTTAAAAATAAGTTAGATCGATATAACTGTTAAGAAAGGTACATTTTCGGGATTAATAATTGTAATATCTCAATTCCTTCTTCTTTCAGCTTTAAATTACAAATTTTTTAATATTAAGTTAAATTTAAGTTTTCTTTTAATATAGCTATATTAAAATTAAATATTAAATTCTTTTGACATAGTTGAAATTTTTTAAACTTTTTTGATTGAAAATCAGGTAATTTAACTGTAGTTCATAGATTTAACCAGTACACTCAATACCTCCCATCTGAATTAATTTAACTGCAAATTTTATTTCAGAT
Source organism: Eucriotettix oculatus (assembly GCA_034510155.1). Taxonomy (NCBI): domain Eukaryota; kingdom Metazoa; phylum Arthropoda; class Insecta; order Orthoptera; family Tetrigidae; genus Eucriotettix; species Eucriotettix oculatus. The sequence goes on from CM067376.1 coordinate 167,887,473, forward strand.
TAGGTCATCAAATTTTTATGTAATTTTCATTGTATATGTATTTAAAAACGTAACTGTTTGCAATAAAAAATATTATGAAGTATGTTCCCAATTTTATCTGTTCTTATTTCGCCGTCCCTTATAGATTTGTCCAAGTCGGACTGATTACCTGCAGAAAGAAGGTGGGTAACGTCACAATTTCACACTTTATCCAGCGATCTCTTTTCCATAAAATATCAAACCGCCCAAAACGCGAGTTATCGGAAGGTCCTCAGATGAGTCATTCATTACGTAATGATATCGTTGGAAGTATTTTTTCAAGAAAACAGATTTTACGGTCTGTAAATATAAAATATAAATAATATTCTGAGATCCCAATATATCGATTATGATTGGAACTTAATTTTACCATTTCCCCATTAAAACTGCGTTATCTTTATGCAAGAGCACTTTTTACTTGGTCTATTGAAGGCTATTTTTTCTTATATCTCAGCTAAATTGGTCCAATGACGGCGCATAACAGTGTCAATTTATCAATGGTCCTTTTTCTAAATAGTCGATACGGATTGGTAACTCCACGTGCACTCCTAAAAAACCATGGCCATCACCTTCCCGGACGATTGCATGTATTCGTTTTTTCACAGCCGGTTGGCTATAGAAGCCAACTGTTACGACTGTTTTGTGTTTGGAGTGTTTCATCAACAGTTATATACAGACGTAGAAACTCGTCAGGATTGTGGAGTAAAAACGCGAACCAGACACTGAATCAACCACACGGTTGCGTTTATTGTCCACTGTGTGCAATCGTGCGTCCCACAAGGAATCAACAGAATTATATTTGTTGAGGAACAATTTCTCATACAAAATTCTGGCCACCGAGAAATAAGATATTCCTGTCACAACAACTACTTCGAGTAATGAGACTCGTTTATCACTCAACATCAACAATAAAACGGCAATCAAGCAAATAAATGGGGAATTTATTTAAAAAAACTAAAGTAGGAATAATAATTACACATTTCGGAGGAACGGCGAAGCAATCAGATCTCTTAATCCTCGGGTTTAAACCGTGGACGATACCCTCCCTAGACATCAAACACTGGGAAACTTAACAGCGTACCTTGTCGGAACGTAGCGTCGCCTCTCTGCCAGCGTCTCCGTACGAAGCTCTCCTCAGCGTCGCAGGTTGACTTCCTTCAATGTCCGGGACGAAACGTCGGTTCCCTTCCAACTCCTTCAAGTTCAAAGAGAAGAATGACCATTCCCACAGTATCAGCGCCGTGTGAAAAAGCATCGAGAAATCAACCTTTTAAATCGATCTTGTTAAACCACGAAACGCAAATGGTGGAGCCAAACAAGTGGTATTAAAATATTCCAGTGTTTTCCTGTTTATCAATTCCAACTCCAGTGTGGTTACGGAAAATCCACAGGTCATATCCGTACGTGCCAAAATGCCATCCCTAACTTTATATTAGCAAGTATCGCGCTACAGTTCATCTTTTACAGACACCTAACCGTGGTCAGGACGATGTTTATCACTTGTAATTGTAGGATCTAAACTGAAATAATTTGTCAGATAATTAATTGCTTTAAACGCTGAGGCACATGCAAACTTCATAAAATTCTTTAGACTTTTGCTCTGTCCCATTATTTCAATTATTTGAAAATAACAAACTATTTTTTGTTACCGATAGTAAAAATGAATCTACTCCAGGAATATGACTGGCAATTTGACACAAAAAGGGACACTTCTCTGATACTAAGTAGCTTGGACGTTACAAACATCAACTCATATACTTCGTAATTTATGACCTACGTTAGTACATACATAATTAAAACAAAGTTGTTATCATTATCATTACGTTTTTTACATATTTTATTCTTTAATCTTACTTAAAAATATTTAATGTAGCTTCCATTTAATTACCAATTTTACAATTTCTCCATCATGTATTAACGGAATATTCCTTATTATCTGCACAATTTATTACCTTCCGAACCGCCCCCCCTTCTTTTGAATTCCCTTCCTATGAGATTAAAGTGGAGCTGCCTGTTTCAGGATCACTCTCATGTAGCCTGCCCCCCCCCCCCTACAAAAAAAATAATATCCACCTACCGTCAAATATTCCCGGTAGGCAGTTCACTAACTTCATTGAATGTACTATTACGTCAGCCACCCGTTCATGAGTTTCAAGCGGTAGCCCTTCCCACAGTTCTTTGTATCGGTTTCATATTATGAATTCTCTTTTATCTGCCCGGGTCTCATTCCACTTGTAAATGATCAGATGAAAAGTTGATCAAACAGTTTTATTGCTCGTTATAATTTTAGTAGTGCACATGAAATCAAATAGTTACGTATTAATGAGTTTAATTTGTGCTTTACGCGTTGGTTTACCTTTAATATGTTTGGATCCCTAAAATGCATTACTTCTTAATTTATTTGTACCGATATCTGACCCAGTATTGAATTTAAATCTCAACGTTGCGTAAATTGAAACACTGATGTCTGTTTCTTCACGTCGATTATTAGGCTCGTCGAATGTAAATTATATTTCATTATCAACTGGCTGGTTTAGCTTATTCTAAATAACAATGAATAAGAGCTTCTCTACGCATCCGGAATTTGCGTTATTTTTCAGTTTGCCACCTTTACTGCTATGCGCAAGAATATTATCGTCACCAGGGGAGAGAAAGAGTCATTTACTGTGCTACAACTTCACGCAAGGAAAAAAAACTGGCTCCACATTTATTTTATCAGATAACCGACGAGCGCTTTTTCGCCGGGGGAATATGGTATCGAGCAAGCTGAATTCTGGACCAGAAACATTGGACACTGCTAACATTTTGGTGTTGAAGCTGTGTTACAGGTTGTTATAACGGATGGTATAAAGTGAAAATCACGGAACGTAAATCTCTTCAAAACACTCCACGAATTATTTATATAAAAAAACTAACACTCTTATTAGGTCGAAATGTGAAAATACACCAAAAAAAGATTTAATTAAATCCGGTCATCATATTATGAATTCCTCTTTGTAAACGTATCGGTTAAGGGAAAGAAACCTTAGTTTATTTTAACTTAGTAACTGCGTTGTTGTACGAACAACGTTAGCGAGGCGGTGTCTGATAAGAGATAACATCCAAACCATCTGACGAACACACTCTGGAAGACAATAAAAATATCAACTGAACTGGAACATTCTACAGACCTGGAACTCTTAACAAATAAAACTCTTATTATATTTTTTGTAATTATTATCTTACGCGTGAATATACAATAATTGAATTTAATATCCCACTCACCGTTTCTACAGCTCATTTTATGTCAACCCAGAATTGAAGTAATTATATTAAAAAAATGGGGTCCAAGATAAATGTTCAATTTATATTCAACATGAAAAATAATATATGTCTGTCTGTATGTTCGCCCCTTACGCGTTCCTATTCCATTCATCCGATTCCCATGAAATTTTCGTGAGATGTAGTACGCACTCAGAGAAGGTTTTTGTAGATATTTATAACATTTAGGCTTCTTCGTCCACCACCTTCTTCTGGCTAGATTAGGGTCCAACACTCAACACAATTTCAAAAACTGTTCAACTGATGTTACGCGATTGATATTGTTTTCGAATAACTCTTTTCGTTTTCCACCAGATGTCTCGCTACCGCTTGCATCAGCAGAGTGTAACACGCACGTAGCCTGCCAGGCGAGGTGATTATTTGTCTGTCAAGAGAGAAATAATGTTTAAATTTATCTAACATTGTTTTTAAATAATGACACATTTTAATTAATAAACATGAAAAACGTTTTCAGATTATATGTGTTGGAAAAGAGATTACTCTCGAATTAAGTACTGCAGCAGGCTAATTCAAAATGAATTCCCGGTCAATGACAGTAATACAGCCAATTTTTAAATATTTGGATCATTTTATCCTCTATCCGTGTAATCTATCGTAGAACAAAGTAGTTGCACTATAACAAAAGAACAACATCAAACTTCCTTTTGATAAAGACAGTGAAAAAACAACAAATGTAATGAATGGGAATGTTTTATTGTTAAATATTACAATTTTCGATATGCAGACCAACTTTATCTATCATATCATATCTCATAAAACATAATTAATTTTAGAACTGATACAAACTCATTTTAGTAAAATTATTTCAATTATATATTTGATTAGTTTCTTGCTTTAGTTTATACATAAAAATCTTTAAAGTTTTGATTCACCAGCTTAACGGTATGTTAGTCCTGCGGGAAGGTCTGACTGAAGTGTGGAGTGTAACATTCAGTGATTTACACTACATTATGTCTGTGGCGTTAATAAAACTTTTGACTGATACAACCGACAAGTAAAAGCTTCATGTTTATCAATAAATGTTTTACAAAGTCTTTGAACTTCATATTTATTCAATTATTAATTTTTAAATAAATATTAATATCTGTTTCGAATATGGGAACATCTGAATCTTAGACCGTTTTAGTATACATGCAAAATTAGTATTTCCCCTGCTACCTCATGCAATCAATAAAAGATTCGACTGAATTGCCAGCATTATTCTTTAGATTTGTAGACGGCCTTAAAGGCCTTATGATGCCGCGGCCCATGAATTATGTTCAATTGTTTTGTGCCTCACTCCGAGGTAATGACACCCTTTCCTTATATACGTGCGGCAAGGGCATAACCTTAACAATGCAATGGGCAACACTCAGTTAATTATCGACGTGCAGTATAATTTAGAATGCGAGCCTAAGCATACATTGAATCAAGTCGTTCCTTACCTCGAATGTAGGCGGACGAACTCAGTATTTGTTTGTAAAAATGATCTATTCTAGCAACAAGTCAGTAAAATCAATTTCTGGCAGGAGAGAGATTCAGCCAGTTAAATAATTGAATAGTAAATTTTATTGTAAGTTGTTACAATAAGCCAGAGAAAATATTGATAACATTTTCTGTGTTGTTGGAATATACAAATCTCATCTGTTTTTCGACTGTGTCGGTGCATTTTGATTAGCTTAATTTATTATGTTTCGGTGCAAAGAGATCTTGTCATTGTTTGCGTCTTCAGTAGAATGAAGGAGATCGGATTCTTAGTCGATAGCTTGATTCGGCATAAATATCTCACCTCTGTTATCATTATTTAAACCACTGGACACCGGGCTGTTGGATCAATGGCGATGATGATGTGATTGTATTGAACTTCAAAGAACGCCAGGAGTTTGTATTGCTTCAGCGTAATTGAAGTAGCAATACAACGTTTTGAATAGAGTTTTTAGTCGTAGGTTGCAAGTTGGAGAGGTTTTATGCGTGGGTGGCACGGACACGAGGCTATTTTCGGAATGTTAAAGTACGCAGAGGGACGGGCTGAAGTTTCTGTATCCTACCGTGTCCCTTAATATTATCTACTGCGGATCTAAAAGAGTAGTTCAATTTTATACAATTACCTGGTCACATTACCTTTTTTTTAATAATTTATTTAAATAATAAATTTCTGGACCACGATATTTCTAATCATTATTAATTTTTTGATTATGAAAGTTAAAATATTTTACCATATAATTCCCTATAGTTCGATAACCAATTGCCTAGTTTTATCCACTTTGATCACTAATAAATTTTTATTTTTCATTTTATCTGGATATTTTTGTCCTAATTTTTTTAATAAATTATAAAACTTACTAAGTAATACAATTTCTAATCACGTCATACACGAAAGCCCGAATGCTAGATAGCACCTTATGACTTTAAAGTATGCTAATTTTAAAATGAGTTGACATTTAAAACAATTCGCCATAGTTATACTCCTTTACGACATCGGGAGACTGGAGTTTTTCAAATTAACGGCATCCCAATGCGTCACTCTGTTAAACACTACGGATATGAAACGATATTGCTGAGAAATAACATGTGATTCTGTTAATTACGAAAGTCTAGAAAGCAACGAGTTGGCAGTAAAGCATTAAAAGCAAAAGAAATACGTAAATGTTTCCCTCTGAATAAATTCATTTCAAGCTACTCTTTTCCAAGTGAATTGATTCGTGCCTTCACTTTCGCAAATAATACCTTCCGGACAAAGTATTCATTAGTCTCCGGGCATCTAATTCATCCCTACTGACATTATTTCCAATCACAGAAATGTATAGGTGAAGTGGCTACCGTCATATCGTCAGCAACATTTCTATATAACTGTAAAAATCGCAATACGCTGTTTTTCTGGTTATTAAGAAAGCTGTTGATGACATCCTACTACTATAATACTGAGTCAAGTTTATGTGCATATTTTATTATTGTGATTTAAGTTAAATATTCCATTAACAATGGGTGTTAGATTTGAAATTGATATTTAACGGAAGTTAAGGAATTCTGCAACTTGGGAAGCGAAATAACTAGGGATGGTAGAAGTATAGTAGACATTATGAGTAGGATTGCACAGGCAAGGAAGGCTTTCGCGATAAAGAGGAACTTACTTACGGCAAGTGTGAATATTAGTAAATCGTTACTAAAAATGTTCGTATGGAGCGTGTCGTTATATGGGTGCGAAACGTGGACGATAGGAGTTGCGGAAATGAAAGGAATAGAAGCTATTGAAATGCGGTGCTATAGGAGAATGCTAAAATCAGATGGGTGGATAGAATCACAAACGAGGATGTTCTAAACAGAATAGGGGAAAAGCGAATAATATAGAGGACGTTGACTAAGAGAAGGGATAGATTAATAGGCCACGCTTTAAGACACGAGGGTCTTGTAAAATTAGCATTAGAGGTGTGTCGGTAAGAACAGAAGAGGGATGCCAGGGATAGAATACGCTAAGCAGGTTAGGGATGATGTGGGTTGTGCTAGTTATAAGGAAATGGAAAGGCTTGCGCAAGATAGGTTAACATAGAGGGTTGCAGTCTTAGGACTGAAAACCACAAAAACAACATTCCATTAAATATTTTCTACTTAGCGCAACACCTATTATACCCATATATATATTTTTGGAGGAGTAACAGGCACATGAGGGTGATACAAAAACCCGCAATAGCATAGGGAGGGAATTGAAAAGGGATGATGTGCAAGGTAGCCAAGGATTTTCAATTGTTGTTAGTGGTACGTATCCATTATTACACAAAAAGATGTCCTGTTCTTAAATTTTATTACATGAAATTAAGATATTATTTATTCCACCAGTTTTGTTACTTAATAAGCCTTACGTTCTGAAGAAGTCAGTACAAAATTGAGTAAATATTTAAATCAGTTTTAAAATTACGAAATTTTACCGTATGCGTTTAAAGATCATGTTAATTACTTAATAAAGTTCTCAAGCGATACATACATTGTTTCAGACTATTATGATAGACTTGCTTCATATTTTTATCTACAGCTGTGTGAATTGGCTAATTTATATAATCTAAACTTGTTTGAGCTACGTGAAATCGTTTGTCAGAGATAAAATAACAAAAAAGCGCCAAACACACGGTTTTTATCGCAGAGGCAAAAAAATATACATCTCCCAAAATTTATCCTGTTTATCAAGTGCGTCCTCCTGCGCTTCACACATTTGAGCACGTTATTCAATTCGCGTCGCTCTTTCTGCTCACCATTTAACAAACACAAACATCGATAAAACATTTTAAACTTTTAATCAAATAAGCATCGAAAATCGCAGGACGGTTACACGAACCGTAACACAGGACGGAGCGAAGTTATAGACTCCATAGGTTTGGAATTCCGCTCGTTACATTATATTAAACTTGATTTGCGAATCTGTTTAAAACGGAAACGAACTGTGAACAGACTTTGAAGAGTATCAGCAGAATGAAAGAATAAATAGTATGTGGTAGGAATTTGGTAGAAGGCAGGAAAGTAAATGGGTCGTGTCTTTTGCTCGTTTTCAATTAGAAAACCATTGGAATACTTTAGCACGGGCAGAGTAAATTTAATTCGAGATCGGATGAGTGGGAGAGAACATTTCTCACCGTACTACTGCACTAGAGTGTCATGAAAAAATTTATGGGCTATAATAAAAATTCGTAACAATAAACAGGAAGAGGCATTACTTATTTTACGATAAATTACTTAGCTGTTGAAGATTAAATTTCCTCCCCCTTCCTTCTAACTTCAACATTAGTTATCCGCAGTTTTATAACCGAAAGGGTTTACTTTTATTGTTTTCACATTCTTAGCTATTTTTTTTTGATAATTATGATAAAGGGTTAGAAAATTGTCGATTTCGGTGAAGTCATTTTCGTAATTATTTAATATCACTTTCAATAGCTATTGTCAATTTTTAGAAGAATAATTTACTATACATTGATAGTAAGGTGTGGATTAATGGGACACCTGAACGTTTTAATGCATAGAATGGCCTCAGACGAGGAGACGCCATATTTCTCCTGATTGTCAATAAGCCTAGAGAAAAAGGATGGTGATCTGGATATCAGAGGAACCATGCTAAAGAAATCGATACCTTTTTAGATGATGTAATACTAATAAGAAAACAGGAGAATACAATAAGCAATGCTTATGTGAAAGTTAAAGCCTGCGGCACTACAGATAGTATTAAAAGCTGACTACAGTAAAAAATAATAAATGGAAACCTCAATCAATTATGTAAACGTAAACAAATTCACGTAATTTAAGGATAAACTCACTACTGAAAATAACAATTCCCAATGAGTAGCGACGTCTATCACTGAAAATATACATAAGCTCCATACAGCAGGAAAGTATTGGTCTGGATCCAGGAGGACCAGGGAATACAATGGAACATCTACATCGAGCAGCTAGCAAAAACTGTCACACATCTTCCCTCATTTGCTCTTTATAATTACGTCAAGACATTCTTGAATGTATGGAAACAGGCCGTTTCAAAACTAGCATATCTCTGGAATCAAAATTGGGAGCTCCTAAAATCCAGTTCAACCCACAAAACAACTTCCTTGCCATCCATCTCCCACGCAACGGCATCCAGAAGAGAGCAAGTTATCCTTTCCATAGTAAGATCCAGTCACCCTAAACTATCAAACTCCCACATTTATACGAACAATTCTCCTCTAATTTGCAACAATATCACCATGGAGCACCTGATCAACTCTTGCAAGGAATTTCTCCAAGGCAGACGTCGTATCCTCAAGACGACAACCCAAACAAGATTAGCCAATCACCGGACTACTATGAAAGAATTACCCAGTTATTAAAATTATAATCACTTTGCTATAGCTAAATTTTCACCTTTGTAACCCCAAACGTTTCAGTCACTAACGACCACAAAGTTAATACGACCTAAAGTAAAGCAAATAATAATAAAACTTGATAGAAAATTAGCCACAGAACAAGGAAAGTCTACGAAATTTACAACAGCGGAAAATAGTTAATGAATTCCAAAGGAGTAAGAAGACATATTAAAATGAGAAAATATTCAACATTATTAAAACCTGCATTGTTGTACTCTCACTAAAAATTATGATGAAAAATCGAGAATATTTGATATCCTGAGAAAGATTTATGGCGCAAGCTGTGCGAACGGTATAAGAAGGATGAAGTAGAATGATGAGCTATACAAACTGTAAAGAAACGAAAATAATAAATACTATAAAAATATTTACGCTAAAGGATACGCAAGAAATGTACTTTCTAACAAGAAGAAAGTGAAGCTCTGAAGGAACGTACAAATATTGAAAGCAAAAGTATGGTGGACAAAGAATCAAGATGGGAATATTTCGAAGGCTATCATTAAAGGAGGTTAAAGTTCACTAAGTGCTTTAACGCTGGTTAATAATAAGAGGTTTCCTGCGGAAACAGACACAAATTGCACCTAACAGGAACACTTAGTTATTTAAGTCAACTGTTTTCACGAATGTGCTTTAGTAAATAACTCTGGACGTCAAGTATTAAACAAGTCCAAATCATCAACAGAGCCAAAAATGTATTCTGTTAAATAAAATTCTTTTGCAAATTTTGTTATTAAAATTGATGACTCGAAAATTTTAGGGTAATTATTCGTAATAAAGTATGCAATTTGTGTAGTCAAGCTTGAAGTTTTTCGGCACCCACGTAAAGTGGACGAAATTAGTATTAGACCGGTAACAGGTAAGACTTTATGATGCCCATAATATATTACGCTTGAGAAAGGCAAAGAAAATATGTGGAACATACATACGTCAATTTTTATATTATTAGAGTGAAAACCAGAGCTGAAAATTGTGGAAGTGTAGCAGATATACAGATAAGTATAGCAGCAGAGAGCTAGTCATTTCAAAATACGAAGCACAATAATTGTAGTGGGAACCTTTGTTTTGCAAGTTTGAAAGCAGTAACATCAATTAACATCTGTTTTTTCACAATAAATAAATCGAATAAATTTTCAACCAATTTACTATGTTTTTATTTCATTAAACCGACGTTTAAAAACTTTGACTCGTGGTGTTCAGATCCTGATATGTTGTGCGTCAAGAATCTCATCCAAAAACGTTAAGGCGTGTGATAAAAAGACACCATCGTAATGTGGTGTAGCAATCAGCGTCTTTACCTTGAAACACAGAGATTAAGGGTTCGTATCAAGGCATGGACGTTTGTTACCGTCGTGGCCACAAAAACTATGGTTATGAGTGAATACCGCTTCACAAATTTAGGAGTGTCCTGACAATATGGCAATCGCCCCGGTCGGTCAACGCCCAAAACAGGGATGATGAGCCAGTAAAGATGAAGAAGTGGTAAAAAGAACTTGGCATAATCTGTAGGTCCCGTTCATGGTAATATGTTAATGATTATTTCAGTATAAAGGCAATAGTCCCAAACACCTTCCCTCTTTATTGTCCTCCGCTTCTCATACGCCATGCTAATACTGGCGCCCTATACAATACTGCCAAATTACTGTTTTGTGAGACGACAAATTTATTTGTCAACCGAAAGATTTTAACAAGTTGAAAACTCCATTCATGTAATCAATAAATTATAAGGCAGATAACGAATTAATCAATTATTCGTAAAACTCATTGCACAGCTTGGAAGTGTTTCGGCTCACAGATTCCAATCGTCGGGTGTATCACAGGAAACGTCGATGGGTTACTGGAGAATGTTAGCTTCATCACGACTCTGAGGTCTGGCGAAACGAGCCGTGAAACTGCACGCCCACACCAGAAGCCCGGAACACTCACCTGCAAAACAACAAAGGCCTCGTCACAAATCTGCTCCATATCAAGTTCAGCACTAACATTAACAACGGAACTAACTTCAATTAAATAGTGAAATATAAATAAGATTTAACAAAGGAAATTTCATATAACTTAAATGTACATTAAATTTATGAATAAAGAAATTATAATAAAGCATTCTCTACACTACAGTACTTTAAAATTTTCAGAACAGATATTGCCCTTTTTTGTTTTTTAATATTGAAAAAATAATACATTTTTCTGTTCAGATATTAAGGTATAACTATAAGGGAAACTACATAAAAATAAGAGAACATTTCCAATTAGGGATTCAAACTCAGTGTTTTTTGGCAAGCGTTGAACACAATTCAAAATTTAAGTTTATATTTAAAATGATCACGTTTGGGAGTCATTTAATGTAATAATCAATTAATTAAAATAAATTTAATGTTTAAACTGCAGGCCATTGAACATGATACACAAAAATGCTACTAATGAAAGTAGAATTTGCTTTATTTTACGTTGGGCGTCAATAAAAGGAATTTACTTGGAATTATTTACCATAAATTTTAAGTGACTTTAAATTACATTAAATATTGATATTTAATTAGCAAAGTTTCTCTTAAATTTCAGAATGAATTTCCCAGATCTTTTAATAATATCAGGATATTAATAAATGACAACAACAGTTTTTGATTAATAAATAAATTTGAAAAATTAAATAATAAAAAATTACTGAACATGGAATTATGTTTTAGAATTATTTTATTTACACACCGGCTAATTGTCAAATTACTAACCAGGAACGTATTATTGTGCCCCGAATTGAACTAACATACAAAAACGAAAAATAATATTAAATGGAACACAACATGAGCCAAAACTTAAATTTAATTACATAATTGCATGAATATAATAAAAAATCTGCTAATTTAATTTCCATGAGAGTTGACAGAGGATAACCATTAGTTTACAATTCACGAATAAATTTACGTACCCTAGTGAATCTCATTTTTTTTAAAAAAAATCTGATTAAATTCCAAACAAAATTCTTTTACCTTACAAAAATATAACTCTTTCACTTTTCACTCTCAAATATCAAAGACAGGGCATGGTATTTTGTAATTTCTCACATACAAGTAAACTTTTCACATTATTTTCACCCAACACTAAAGCAGATGAAAATTACAGAACGCACTTTTGAGACAGGTGAGTACACATTTCCCAGACCCCACCTGTTTACCAAAGCGGTTTCACGCGCGTGCACCAGTCTAAGCCTACTGATTCAAGTAGCAGGGTATCACCTCGTGAGAGTATTAGATGCTATTTTCATTGACCAAATATAAATGGGGCCATTCTCTCCAACCCAATATCACAATACAAATCGTTAAACTGTCAACAGCTTCAATACATTAATAATTCAGTCCCTCGCCCAATATAAAAAATAACAGCATACTACTAATTCTTAATTGAATGTACTTTTAAAATATGTAAATACTAATGCTCTGAATAAATAAATCATACAGGCATCTTAGCTAGTCCACTCGCCTTCTTCGAACACAGCACCGACTAATGCAGCTTCTATTTCATCAGATTCTTTCCCTCATTTCCCGTCACTTGATGGGGTGCATTAACTACTTTGGCCAGGTTTCTCATAGGAGCGTTCTATTTCGTGTTATTCCATACATCATTTGAATTAATGGGAATCAGGTGTCAAAGGTGTACGACGCTGCGTGTGTTACTGACAACAAGAACTTCACTCTTTCTTTGCATGGGAAACCGCTAGTTTTCTTTTTCTCAGTGTTGCCTATGCCTTAAATTACCAATACTTTAGAAATTAAATTATTTTTAAAAAACTTCAAAACACAACATTGATGCGTATTAGTATAAATACATTATTCACCTTCTGGGGAAAATCAATGATTGATTGCATCTGATTACAAATCTCTTGACCTACTTCGCACGAGATATAAGCTGCAGCTCAATATACTTTAAATATACATGAACGTTAGTCGAGACGCAATAAATCATATTCATCCTCCGCTTAAGGATAATTTATCATACAAAAATTATGTATCTATACAATTAAAACCTATAATTTTCAATTATTGCAATTATCTTCCTGCAATTGAACTACCGTTATTAAATGCATTACCAGAGATATTTCACAGCATTATTTGTATTCAGCATCTATAATTTCATTGACGTTTAATTATTTTAATATCCAATTATCAGTAATCATCGGTAATCATCGGTTATGTGACAATGGATACAAATATTTTCTATCGCAATACTAGTGAAGCTTTCAATACGAAACGTGTAATCGCTTCGGTGTTAAGACAATCCATGTGGTGGTAAAGTCCCGTGAAACAAAGTTTTGACAAGGTGACAGTTTTATTGTTGGCCACGAAACACGGCGCTCGTCCTACCTGCAGTGACCCAAATCGATGTATCGTCTGCATAATGCACTGCTCGCTCTTTCCCGAGTCCCATATCCACATCTCAGGCTTCCCTTATACTGAACAATGGAAATCGATGAGAGGCCCAGTACACATACGCATTACGACTCAGCCGTGAAAAAAGGTCGCGTGCTACGACGAATAAATGAGTGAGTGAAATTTACATTTTATTTAATTGGCGATATGTCCGCTTTCTGAGCAACTGTGCCACGAATTAATTCACGGCGGTGTAGTACTTAATCAATAGCAAGAATATTTAGTCCCTAATTCCCATAATTTCCGGAACGAGCCTACTAATCCATTTGTAGTTACATCATTTATACTTCACCGGTGACACGTGTCATACACTGTTCAAAGCGGCGATTGAAGTTTTTTTACATTCTATGAGACAAATCAAAATATTGGCTGTGTAATTGTTAAGGTACAAAACCAACATCACTAAGTAGCCGTGAAGCGAAAAAGTTCCAGAGGCGCCAGTTCACATCAATAATCTCATAATTTCAAACATATGTTTCGTATCATTTTTGTGGTGATTTCGTTGCAATTTCCACAGTAAAAATAGTAAATCTTCAAATTTGTCTTTAAACTAAATTTCTTCCATAATAAAATAACATTAAACATTTTAAAATGTTGTCCTTTGCGAGACGATAAACATTGACGATCACTGGTACGTAAAATGATTTATTTTATATGAAAACTATTGAGCTTAGTAGTTCATATTCATCCGTTCTCTAATATTAATATACGATACTTAAGAATACTGGGCTGGACGACGTATTGCCAACATCAGGTCAATTTTATAAAATTAAGGAAGTTGCTAGTACAGAACAACACACTTTTTTCAAAGTATTCCAAAGTAAGCATCGAATATTAATATTAGAGAATAGATGAATATGACGAACTAAGACCGGGCGTACCTATAAAATTGTAATATTTTTAATAGGGGAAAATCAAATTTACTTTAATATACAGAGCAATGTGAATTAATTAATAAGTCTGTTAAAATTTTATATTATATTTAATAACAAAAAAGAAAATTTTATCTTCGTGTTCTGTAATTATAGATATGTATTGTAACAAAAATAAAGTTTAAACTGAATATGGAAAAGGAATCATACTGCAAGGAGAAGAAATAACAACCTAACGCTTTGCCGACGATATTGTAGTATTAGGGAAACCATAATAAATGGCATGAACGGAGTCCTGAAGAAGGAGTTCAATATGAAAATTGATAAAGGGAAAGTTAATGGAGTGTAGTTTGGGTAACAGTGGAATAACAATGGGGGTTAGATTGGGAAGGGATATTTTAACGGAAGTTAAGGAATTCTGCTCACTTGGGAAGCATAATAACTAGGGATGGTAGAAGTATAGTAGACATTAAGAGTAGGATTGCACAGGCAAGGAAGGCTTTCGCGATAAAGAGGAATTTACTTAGTGTGAATATTAGTAAATCGTTACTAAAAATGTTCGTATGGAGCGTGGCGTTATATGGGTGCGAAACGTGGACGATAGGAGTTGGGAAAAGGAAAAGAATAGAAGCCTTTGAAATGTGGTGCTATAGGCGAATGCTGAAAATCAGATGGGTGGATAGAATCACAAACGAGGAAGTTCTAAACAGAATAGGGGAAAAGCGAACAATATGGAGGACGTTGACTGAGGTCACGCTTTAAGACACGAGGGTCTTGTAAAATTAGCATTAGAAGGAAGTGTGCCGGTAAGAACAGAAGAGATGGAATACTCTAAGCAAATTATTATAAAGCGATTTATTATAAGGATCCTACACGCAGTTGAAAGCGAAGTGATGAGTTAACCCCTATGAAACCCGCAACAGGATGGTCGGGTCCTTGGTAACTTGTCTCACGCCCTTCCGAACGACGAGAGAGGAGGAATGTGCTTGCTTGTGATGTGGGTTGTGTAGTTATGAGGAAATGGAAAGGCTTGCGCAAGATAGGTTAGCATAGAGGGTTGCATCAGACCAGTCTTAGGACTGATACCACAACAACATTGTAACGAAGTGCATTTTTTGGGGACTTTTGCTGACGCGGATGTCATAAATTTCATGGGCACTTTAAAACTGTCAAGCTCTGAACAATGTGTGGGGCTAGTACATAGCCGTGGAGTCTACGAGAAGAGCTCGATTGCTGCTGCCAGGAGATGTATTTAGGGATGAGCCCATAGTTTACGTCGGTCATTGTCGCAGACTGAAATATAAGCATGTCACTGATTGGGCCTAAATTTGCGGCGTAATTGAATTGTGAAAGTCCGATTGGCTCAAATTCGGTATTGGCGGGGAGGAATATGTGGAAGCCGCGAAGAACAGACTTAAAAAGTAACGTGGAAGTGAAAAGGCGTGCCAACTAATCCATGGCAGTCTGAAAATATGGGACTTAGAAATTTTCTGACAAGATTTACACGAGTTTCGTCGACGCCGCTGCTTCGCCCATCCATCGCCATCGCCGTGCTTCAACTTGCTTCCAACCGGCTAGCCGCGTGTTCCACTCCGTGGAAGACATCAAGAGTAAGAGATACAAAATACCTATATGTAAAGTGATTCCGACCCCCCTTTAAAACTTTCGGCACTTCAAATTTTCACTTGTCATTCTTCGCATCTTAGCTCCCTGATGGAAAGGATTCTTATAAGATTGAATAAAGTGGCGGCATTGTTTTAAATTCAACCCAATCGCCCAATTTTGATTCTTTAACTTTACAAATAATAATTTATTAAAATTCTTTCTTTTTTTAATATATTGTATTTTTGAAAGACAGTAAATTTGCTGTACTCAGTAATTTGTTTTAAAATAGTTTTTTGTTTCAAATATTCCATTTACTTATACAATATACAATATGTATACTGAATTTATTAAACACATGTACAATATAGCTCAACAATTCATGTACAATTAATATAAAATTTGAAACATGCGTTTAAAAGTTTCCTTTACAATTGAAACGGTAACTATAGTTAATAAATAATAATTAATTATAAAGTAAAGTTTTAATAATTGTAGGTTACAATTTTCTATTAAATAAGATAGTAATAATTTTTAAACAACTAAACAGTGTACATTTTATTCAACTGAATCATATATGCACCTACTAATTAACACAAAATTAAAATAAAATTACAATGGAAACTAATCGAAAACTGATTCCCACGAAACCGATACTGTTCAGGTCATCCGCCGAGAGCGTTTCTTATAATCGTTCAGAATTCTTAACACGACTGATGTGACTGGTGAAATGGTTACGAAAAAATCGAGTTCAAAATTATCGGTCTTATACGAGTAAAATGGTTAACATGAGAGTATAAACTGAGCAGCCAATGTTAGGAAACGAATTACACTCCCTTTCATCTTTAGGTACTTTCTACGCGTATAACATATTTTCTATAACAACCTTCTCTTAATCCACTTGTGACATACCTGCAAACATTATGGTAACACTTGGCAAGTAGTTACGTCCTTGATGGTTATGAAACTTCGCATTGTTTATAAAAAGATTATCTTGAGTAAAAGAATCATTTACAGAAAGGCATCCTTTATTTAGTACATGAGTTTCGTCATCGTTCCCCTTAGGGTTTTTTTTTGCAGTGCAAAAGTGTTTTATCTGTTGGACTTTTAAAACTATTTATTTCATAACTTCCTCCTTTCTTTGTACGTTTCCTGAACGCCGCAGAGTTTCGGAAGATTCATAATCTTTCGTAAAGCGACTTGTACGCCGTTTGTGTTTGTGCTATACTTGTGTTAAGGGTTTATTTTATTCTCGTGAGTCATGCAATTCCATATTCTAATTTAGACTTGTGTTATCTAATTGTCTAAATAATTATTTTACCTAATGCGTGTTAATTTGTATACATACTGTAAATAATACACACTTTAAGTTTTATTAGAAAGGGAAGTCGGGGTGAAACGGGATACCCTATTTTTTACTGGATAGTGCTGGAGGTTAGAAAATAGGGGTGGAACATTGTAACTGGTCAAGGAAGAAGTCCTGACAGCCGACTTGACCAAGTATTGACTGAACCTTGTGAATGAACTCTTGCTTTGACGTCTTACATCTGTGATTTTATAATTTTTGCAGCATTTCGACGGTAGGTAATCTACAAAACCCCTCGCTTTTAACTCTTAAATGGTATATATACGTAAACTAGGTGTGTTTGACTGAATTTAAGTTACGTATAAGGTTTAAATCCGCTTGTCTTAAGGCTTGTTGATAAAACTTAAACTGAAACTAGCGTGCGGGGCGGAACTGTATACTACTGTATTAGGCAAAATGTTGAGTGTTCCTCAAGCAAAATAGGAAAAACTGTCAGACTCTCTTTATAGAAATGAGTTACAGAATGCAGCACCCAAAAATAATATATTTAGAAAGAAAAAATCGGGAAAAAATGTTAGCAAAGACTGTGCAAAATCTCTTTGCGAAAAGAAAAATTGACAAGGCGATGAACCGTACGCTAAATAAGTATAAGAAAGAAAACAAAAAGTTTTTAAGATTTTTCTGAAATTAAATTAAATTTTATTGCACTAACCGAAAATTGTGTGTCCTTTTAAGAATTCATAAAAAATCTAAATTCGTTGTTTTAAGTTGTATTTATATTAGATTAAGTAAATAATAGAATAAACTAATGTTTTATACTTTATGAAGTGACTTTTTTTCCTAAATTTTACAAAAATTATTAAACAATAAGTGTCCTGTTCCGCCCCTAATGCCCCTATATTTTACTTTTACTTACGAGTTTTAGTTATTTACACTTCAACTACTAACTGTTAACAATTGAAGTGTCTGAGAATTTTTTTGTAATCATATGTAACGACGTATCCTGTTTCCTCATTCGATGACTAACGGAACAAAACAAATCAAATCAAAAACATACTAGTTGTTCAAAATTGAGCTTAATGAATATTCATTATGGAACACAGGAGAAATCCAGCATATCAACGCACGTCTATATCGAAGCAAACCCTTATGAATATTCGGGAATATTCTACACAAGTGTGGAAAACGATGATGAATTTCGTGTGGGTTTACGGGCTACAGCTGAGGATAATAATCCGTATCTATATTACAACGGTTTCAGTCCAAGGACAATGGTTAATGACGGGCTCTCCTCGGTACGTCACTAATCGAACTCTACAACGACCTAAGGGTTCACTTTGTACGGAAAGAAATGCTACAAATAAGAGCCGGCATATACAATAAATAAAATTACTGAATTTAAACAAACGTTAAAGAATTTATATATGGTATAGGCAGTTTTACAACCCGACGACTAAAACAGAGCACGGCAAAACGCTTCCGAAGAAACGAAAAGTGAACTAATGTAAGATGGGTTATACGTCTATAAACGCTTACACTAACTTACAGAAAAATTGTTTAATTCCCTGTACATAATGTAGATAGTAACTTTACAATTAAGCCGCTTGAACCGCATATATTCGGCTACCTTATCTTCGTAGAAAACCGACCCAAAATTTTCTCGCAACTTCATCTGTTGAGTTCAATACCAGCCGTTGCAGACATGGTTGGTAGCTGACGCCCCCAAGCGAAAAATGTAGCAAGAAGGAGTATGAAAGAGTGAGCTGTCTCACGAGAGGGGCAATTCACTAGCTCAGAGACTTCGGAACTTAATCTGGTTTCGTGAGCTAGACCTTCCGTGGAAGGGGACATTTCATCGCATAAACAGAAATAGTTGTGTATTTGATATGTTTTTGTGCTGCCATTTATTTCATCTTAAAAAATTTAATTAATAATCAACAGTTTATAGACGATAGTAATTTTATTGACTTCCAATTTACATTTAGTAAATATTGTTGCAGAATATTGTGCTGCAATTCTTTAGTTGTATAAAATAAGGCTATGTTTCAGTTATTGTCTTGATATTCGATGCATGAAAAAACATGTTTCTTGTGCGAAGTTTTTGTTTTTCAGGTGAAAGGTGATATTTTCCTTCAAAAGAGCATAAATGAATTTTTGGCGCCAGGGTGCACGTAACCCTCGAGTTTAAGGGTTGTACTTTAAAAAGTAAATAGTAGTAATCGTATGCGGTTTATAGAATTATATTTTCTTGAATTTATGAAGTTATGTTTTTTTAAAATATCGATAAGCTGACACGACAGAAATCCGAATTGAATTGCTAATTGCTTAAGTGTCTTGCTTACGAGAAAAGGAATAATTGCTTCAATGATTCGTAGCAGTTATATTTTAATGTGACTATTAGTTGTAAAGTTCGTAAAAGAAAGGTCGTTTTTAATCATTCCGCAACAGCATATGGGATATATATATATAAAATTGAATAATTGTGACTGGTGCACAAAGTCTGCTGCAAGGGGTATATTACTCGGGTCCTCAACTTACGAAGTGGATTTTCTTGCAATGGTGCTCAGTCAATGTTGTATACGCAAGCTATATATATTTAACGACTCACTACTTGCCCTTGCGTTTTATTTTGATTCTTAATATCCAGTTTTTATATATATATATATAAACTATTATACAGATAATATCCAGTGATGAGAGGTCTGCTGAAGTTTACAAATTAGTCCGGTTTCAAATAGACTTTACTGAAGTTCAGTGTTAATCGTGAATTTGAATTTATTTTATAAACATTTTCTTTTTACCTGAACGTTTCACTTCATCACTTCCTAGTTTACTGTATTTAATTTCTCACTTAAGTATTTTCTTATATATATATATATATATATATATATATATTTACATGGGTCGTATTAATGTACAGTATTTACTATTTATATATCGTTAAGTTTTACTTGGCCTATTTCCTCAGCAAAGATCCAACATATGCAAAAAATAAAAATTTTAATATCCTACATAAATCTAGTTCAATTCTATAATATAGATGAAAATATTTGTTCTAGATGTGTTATTGAAAATCCACTTTATTTATTAACGTATCCCTAAAAAAATTTTTTTTATTGGTTGGTACAAACAAAAATCAGGAAGGGGATATAGCGTCCAAGAAATAGCCTTCTAATACAAATATGAAGTCGAAATGTGTTGTTTTAATACTCAGTCCTTAGACTGGTCTTATGCAACCCTGCACGCTAATTTATTCTACGCAAGCCTTTTCATGTCTACATAACTACCAAGTCTCACATCCTCCCTTATCTGCTTAGTGCATTCCATCCTCGGCCTCCCTCTTCTGTTATTACCCCACACACTTCCCTCTAATGCTAATTTTATGACCCTCATATCTCATGTCTATCCCCTCTCTTTAAGGTAAATTACTACAATCTTTCATACTACTTGTCTTTGTTACATGAAATATGTATGTTTATCATTTTTAACTATCCATTAGTATATTTACATAATCTATAATTTTAACATATTTATTTTTAACTTGATGACAGTCCAAATTCTGACTCAAACCTGTCGTTTGATTAAATGTATAATTACAATATTTAATTGTCTCATTTGGTCTTATTACTTACTTAAAAAGAATAAATCTCTCGGCGCTAAACAGGGCGAATGGGGATGATGCTATAGGATTGATGAGCATAATTTTAACACGTCCACGCAATTTTCACTTACAGTTTTGAAGACCAAAGAAATATGTCAATTATTCCTGAAGTATTATTAATCTATTTAAGTTCTGAACTGTTGCTTTTATTATACATTTCGTTGGAACACATACTTGCTCGGATTTTCGGCACCTCAATCATACAATTCTTTAACTGCGTATCGGTTAATTTTGGTGAATTCGGCTTCATTGTGTATTTATGGTAAAGTCAAACCAATGTAGCATTGTTTGCATGTTCTGACATTATACAGTACCGGATTTCCCGAATTTTTAAAGGCCGATACGCTCCTGGGATAATATGGCGGCAATTAGCCCACATGTTTAGTGGCGATAACACGCAACTCCCCGAGATGACCCCATAAATTAGGTGAAACGCTGCTAATTGCACGATTTTAGCGCCATAGAGAAGCAAGGAGAGCGTGCGAAAAGAACCAGGCTCATTAAACCTGCTTGTGCAAAATAGACTAAGCTTCTTATCTTCTGAGAAGCAATTCATTGTTGGTGTAATTTGGGAAGACTTCACTTTCTCTTGTTTGGAAAGAAACATACTCATTTTCCTCTTCAGTTCCGCTTAACGGGATTGGTGTAAAGCCTTCACAAGCATTGAAGTAGTTGAACTGGATACCTGTGGTCACAGGGAACATGTAGTTGAGCAGACAAAGGAATTGCTAATTCACAGCTGTAACAATTTCTGAAGTATAAAGATGTTGGTTTGTTGGTACCCCGTAAAATAGTGCATGTTGTCCGTACAATAATGATCAGCACTAAAAAACTACTAATTAACAATATATTATGCCAAGAAGTCAGCTAAAAATTAATTACAAACGAAAATTATTTTCATGTCACCTGATCTGGTGTGCACTAAAACGACATAATATATATATATATAACATGATAAAATATTTTTATGTGTTTATATGTTTGTCATACGACTGTTTTAAGTTATAATCTGGCGAGTTTTTAAAAGCTTCTTTGTTGGTCATATGTAGAAACATTGAAGTATCTACAGGAAATGTTATATATCACATTATGTTTACCTAAATTACTGACATCATCTTGACTTTTTTATAATAAAAATATAATAATATAATATAATTGGTTGTTTTATAGACTGAATTAAAATCTGGCACGATTAAAATTTCTGAAAAACAGAGTTCTGCACAAATAAGTCAACTCAAATAGCCATAGTTTTGATTGAAAAATTCAAGACTATTAGATTCTAAAACTAAATATTGTGCGAGATTAGAGGCTGAAACGTTACACGTTAATCAAATCTTTCATAAAGTAACATTAAAATTCGTTCAAATAATATCACCAATGTATTGTCAAATGACATATTTATGTATATACACCTGATGAAGTTCATGGATTGTTAATAGAATAATGTGCCAATAATTTATGAATATAATAAATACTTATTAACCGGCTTATTGGCCATTATGCGTTGTTAATTTTCAAAATTATATATTACTTATTTACATATTTATTATTTATATCATTATATAAAATTAACTATTTATTCCCCGATACTTCAGGAACAACACTGACTCCACTTAAACTGGATTTTTCGACTCGAATTTATACCATTTTTACTTATCTTTCTGACCATTTTGATCTATGTAAAGAAGCAACAACACACTCATGGAGTAATAAGAACTGAAAGGCCTGCACAGCGAATGCAAATAAAGTAGTCTGTCTGCCATCCTAAAAGTTTACCTTGCTCTAGTGTCAATAAAAATAAAATAATTGCAGTTCATTTGTGCTTCCAAAATGTCAATGCCTTAAGGACATATTTTGTGAGCTGCACAACAAAATAATTTAGCTATTATACTTTTGAAATAAGATTATTAGCAGTATATATAAATTGTTTAGTGAGAAAAAATCTGTAATTCACAAATATTCATCAAAACAAGTTCATTAGATTCCATATGAAACAAGCAGCTTGTAGTAAAAGATTAAAATAGATATTTAAAACTCGTATTTTTTTGGACAATAGAAATTCGAACCTGTAGGAAAAATTAGAGAAATCGTAGGCAATTGGCTAGAAATTAATAAAATAAGAAATTAAAAATAAAACGTCTCTGTTAAAAGTATACTAATTACACAAGTAATTAATCAATTAAAGAAAAACAACGTTTCTGCAATCCTTGAAAAAGGCAAGAGCCACAAACTTGGTGACGAACTCAAAATTCAGTTACTTTCGTCTGTAATTTCACTATTTCTTTGTATGATTAAAATAAGAATTGTGTAATAGACACTAATGTTACATTAAATTATTATTGTTACTGTTCCAAATTTCTATGTAATAGAAGCTGTTCTGGAAAGTATTGTAATTGTAACCATAGCCTATTATAATTTATAATTAAATAAATACTATCCGGTCTACGTGGCAGAAAAAATTTCACCTATTTTATTAGTTTGTTGAACATTTAGAGAAAGATGAAGATCCTAAAAGTACCTTTTACAGTCGATTATTGCATGATCTTAGATATATCAACAAACTAGTACCAAAATATTTTTATGAAATTATTATTTTTATTATATACAAGTGTTGATACAAGAAAAATATTTTGCGTTATAATAACTTTCGGGGAAATAGTACACCAAGAGGTTTAACTAGAAAGATAATTAAAAACGTTAAGTATAAGTGAATTACTTACAAAAATAATACCAATTCGAGCAAAATTCGGGTTTATTTTATAGATAATTAGGCACACACATTTACAATAATACCAGGAAGCAAATGCAACCTATTGATTAATAAATTTCAAGGGATATAAATTTTAAAACGTTTTTGTACCACATTAATTAACCATATAATGGGTAAATAAAATGTTTCTTATGTTTGACATGTTAATGCTCAAGAGAGGATCTTGGCCTACTAAAGAGCTTCGCACTGCACACAAGCAGACAGTATTTTATCCAAAACCCACCGAACAGGAACCTCCCGGAACTTTCCTTGTTATGGAGTAATTAATTTGCTTTGTAAACATGCACGGTTCAGTAATTAGGTACATTTAGAAGTCATGTGGATATATATGAGCATTTCTGTTTACCATCAAAATGACAAACAAATGTTTAGTAACGTTTGTTTAGACGGCTTTTGTTTCACAATTTTGATTTACTGTCATATTCCGTTACTTCATTGAAGGGAGGTTTCTAATTTTTTTAAATGTGTCGACGTGGAATGAAGATTATAAAATACAAGCCTCAAATTAGACTAACTTAATTGTAAATTTTGAGTTATTGTAAGTAAATTATTATAGAAGGGCAAGAATGGAAAAATGTCGACCGGACCCAGGAATAGAACATAGGACCTAGCGCTTTATAAATTTAGCTATACGCTCTTTACTTGAGATTCAAGTGAAGCATTTCCAATTCCTTAGACATAAGTGATTAATTACTACATCAAGTCAAGGATTAATTCTGATATAAAGAAAGCTATGTATTGGTAAATAATGGAATTGCTGTGAATCGTAAAATTATCAATATAATGTTCAACTTGATAATGCTTTACAGAGAAAAGTTAACATGGCCACAAATAACGAAAACTAAAGACGTGCCTAATAAGTTATATGAACTAAATTCAAAGTACTCGCAACATATCCCAGACTTTCTTTGTGAGTAGAGTTCAGATTCTGATTCCCTGTAAATATATACAAGTGGTTATTTTCTTCGGGGGAAAAAAGTATTTATTTAAGATCCTTCGGCGAAGGGTATGCAAATTACCGTGGCACGTTCTTGAACTGTGAACCATCCGCAATAGCACGCTATAGGCTATACGCGGTCAGATAAATCTCGAACCTTGAACACAGACGCCAAGGCTTCGATGTGAAGTCGCGTTGACTCATGGAAAGCCTGGGACAAAGGCGCACGCATCACAACTACTTGGACGTGGAAGGGCAAACTCTCTGACAAGCGTTCTGTGGAACTTCAACGACCTTCTCTTTGCACCAGCTTCGCAATTAAGGTCCTCACAGTTCAGTAAGTGCTATTCATTGTTAAACGTCGCCGTCTGTACGGTTTAGCGGTTGATCTCTACTTAACCCGACGACTCGAAAAATTCGGAATTTCGTCAAAAATTTCTGCGTACAACTCTCAAACGTGCCTATTGTACAAAAAGAGTAATGCTCAAGTCGGTGTGTAGAACTTTCACGAAATATTCAATTGGCATATGTACATAATTCTTTGATGAATCGAGGTTCAGTACTCAATGATTACTTTGCATTTACATTTCCATAAAACTGAAGCTGTGTTTTCCCGATAACTGAATTTAATAGATTTCCGTATCACAACCGACATTTTTGCGAATGAAAACAATAAATTTGTAAAATAAGAAAAAATGACCTACCAGACATTTTTAAATTAAATATTATTTGTTATATCGACATGATATAACTAACGATTTTCTGTATATTGAATGCACCACTGATTGCAACTAATAAACAAAATACTGTGCGATTGTAGGGAAGTTATATAGGGCAAACTGTCCCGGTCATAACGACCCGCATTACACAACACGAAAGAACAACAAATTGAGGTAGTTTATTTTGTCTTCCGCATCACAGACCCCATGTAACCCTTGTCGAAATAAATGTACTTTCCCGAGAAAATTCTCTCTGGGCTCGAAAGATTCGTGAGGCCAAAGAAATACAGAAGAAGCCAAATAATTTTACCGGAACTTCCGTTTAAAATCTGAGACCACTGTAGAAGTTCAGCAAGGAACCAATCAGTTGCACTCTGGATGTGCAGCTGAGATGGCATTAATCTTTATAATAAGCTGATGAAATAAGTCGAGCTATTGGGGCGAAAACCCAATAAACGGACTAGTTTTTTTAGCATATTTACAGGGACACCAGTAATTATTATAAGGACACATGGCATTAAGGTCTGTGTTCTTAATGAAGGAAAATTGATTAAGAAAGTCTAAAATATGTTGAAATTAATTCATAAAGTGGATTATTTCTATGCCACACGTAAAACAATATGACATTTGGATCACGAGCAATTAATTGACGATGCATGTGAGCAAGCCAAGAAAGCTGCGCAATTCGTGAATATATGCCGGGAAACTGTTTCTGTATAATAGAGAATCGTCGAAAAGTTGTGCACTTTAACATTTAATTAAGACATATGTAATGGCTTTCCCGGAAACGGTCGGTTAATCTGTTTACCAACGGACATTTCGCGCGAAACTGGTCTAAAACATATGAACAATTGGAAAAAACTCTGAACAATGAACACTCGTTGCTTTTCGAAAATAAGTTTACGAAGCTGCGAAATCCTCAATACTACAGACGTCATGTGGCCATTATATATTTCAATGGTCCCTAAATTGTCAGTACTACCAGTGACCTGTCGTTTAGTAATCGATAAAGATGATTTTTAAAAGTACTATTTATATAAACTTTTGTGCGCGACTTTTCGATCTCTCTGTAGAACTCGGTGAGATTACGAAGATAGAGAAACAGAAAGACAACAAAAATGTGATTCGGAGAGCCACAATGAGTAGAAGGATTGAAATAAAAGAATTGTAGAACCTGAATTCACAGAAATTGTTCTCTTTATTAATTTTAATATTTAGGATCTGATTCTGTAAGAAAGATTTCTTAAAATTATTCTACAGCATTCATGAGTTATCATAAAGAAATATTTCTTGAAAAACTCTGAAACAGTCTTAAAAATATATTCAATAATTACAAATAAATTGCAAGAGACAAACATAAAATAATTTGACAAAGTAGCCTCACTCCCGTAAGGAAGAATAGATCCCCATATTATGAGATTTGATTCAAACAAAATTTGGACATAATATAATGCATACATCAATCTAAATAATAAATTAGTTGAATTATGGTGTTTTATTTTACTTGGAAACATAGCCTGGCATCAAACTTGGACGTTGTGCTTCATAAATATTGAATTCCAGGTATAATGATAAAAAAATTTAAAGTAGTGTACATTGGAACTAGCTTCACAGAAACATGGTAACAGTCTAGAGACAATAATGATAAACTAAAAGACAACCTACGTATCAGGTAAAAATGTATCAATTTAATACCACACTTGACAAATTAAAAAAATCATCAGTTCCCCTTTTACCGCATGTAAAACAGGAAACCGACACATCTACATCGACGGTTTTGCACTGACAAGCATACTCGCAATTTGAGAGGATGTTGATATTCAACAAGTGCGGGAGTGTTGAGACACGGCATGTGTCACAGGGAAAGTTCCTGCCAGTTACGACAACCTTGGCGAATCAAGATGCGTGAAATGCACCGCGTTTGCTTAATCGCGATTGTTCCATAAAAGAAAGCACAACGACCTGTACACATAAGGAAGAAAATTTCAAAGGTGGGTAAACTCCACAATCGTTTATTAACTTTAATCATATTTCAAAATAAACGCAGTGGCCGTAAGCCAAGAACTTCATATAGGAGAGAGGTCTTCCTGCACTTTTATAAAAAAGAAATTAATTTAAACATATTCGTTAAAATAAATTATTCCTCTGTGGTGGAAGAGGGAAAATTTCTCTATCAACTGGCAACTATTGTTACATTTTTTTATTCACTCTGTACTTAATAATATTTACTTTCAATATCTAGAAGTAGGGAAATTTTATAACGATTTTGTTACGTTATACAAATTTAATTAAGATGTATTTACGAAATCCCTTTTCTTTCACCACAACTGGGAAAGACTTAAACCAACGAGTTTTCAACTGGAATTAACAGGCACATGGCGTCTTCTCCTCCTCCACTGATACAGTCTCTGATAACTAATATTTTTTTGTGATAATTCTTAACATTAAGCTTAGGTTTTGGCAGAATGATGTCTTTACAATCTATGCCACTGAATGGATAGGCCACATTTATTTTTAATTTAGCACGTTGCTAATAACTTATTGTTACATTATCAAGACCTTTTATTTAGCCATTACTGAAAATATATCGGTGTGTACTCAAGATACTGATATCTTTGCACTTATTTGGACTTACAAGTCTTTGTTCTACCGACAAATATACCATACAAATAAAAGTAAATTAAGAAATAAAAACCAAAAAAGATCATTAAGTTCTTTCTTGTATTGTTCAATATTGTATTGTGCAATATTTCGGCCAAAATTTTGGGACTTATTCCGGTAAAACAGAATAGGAACACAAAGTTTTCCAGTTGTTAAATTTCTTGAAAGGACACTAATACATATATTCTCTATGACTAAACAATGGAACAAATGTGAAAATTTTATGTCCCCGACTGCGTCCAACGATGGTGCAAATTGAAATCACTACGTTGAATCGAATGAGTTCAACAATATAAAGAAACGATTTATTGGGCGATTCTTTATTCATTGATTAATTTTATTAATCTCAGACAAATTAAAAAATTACAAATGAAATTAAAATTTTATGTTTCTTAAATTGTGGACGACTATTTAAAGTAGCCTCTAAATTAGTTCAGAGAAATGTGTTCATAAATTTTTCAATCAGTCGAATAAAATTCCTGTCCAGCAGTTAGAACCAGAATTTAAAACTCTATTTAGTCTCAATATGACGAATGGCAGCGTGATATTATGTAAAACCTTATTCACCTAATTACATCGACAGTACAAAGTTTCAATCGTTTTCTTCAGAACAGCGAAGAACATTAAGGTTTTGGGACACCCACCATTTTGCCTCAAGATTGTTTAGTATTGCCAAGAACCTTAACACGTATCAATTTAACAAAGGCGTAAAGCTTCGTCAAAATTCTGAATAGCCAAGGAAACGTAACAGATTGACCTATATTTAGAGGGCATCAGTTCCGGGTTCCTTTAAACTTGAAACTAAAAGGTGTAATATATATATATATATATATATATATATATATATATATATAGAGAGAGAGAGAGAGAGAGAGAGAGAGAGAGACAGACAAACAGAGAGAGACTCATGTGACCCCACATCAAACTCCTTCGGAAGAGCGTGAGAACAATGCCCAATATTCCCACCTGATGCAGATTTTCTAGGGTTTTCCTTGCATCTATTTAGGTGGTCCTAGTCAACCTTTCGCTACATTTCTCTACCTTCCAGCCCCCTTTTTTCCAATGCCCCTTCCTATGCTATTAAAGGGGAGTTGCCTGTTTCAGGATCACTCTCATGTAGCCTGTTAACCCCCAAAATAATTATCGAATTATGTTGTCAACTAATTTATATATTCGTTTAATCTTATGTAATGGACAAATATTTAAAATTTAATCTTGGGCTTTACCTTAAGCCTTACCCCAGATCCTATGAATTGCCCATAGCAATGCAATAATTTAAGGAGAGATGAGTTGCTGTCAATTGAAGCTCTTAAATTTGATTTCGAAGATGAAAATGGATAATTTTTGACCGGGAATGAAACACTGGGACGCATCTGATGTTGAGGGATCTCCGACTAACGCAGCGGTTAGAGTAAGCCGCCGAAACGGATATAGATCTTGGGTTCGATTCCCGGCGCGGTCGAGATTATTCTATTATGATATTATAAAATCTAATAATTATACATCTCTTGAGTTCGCAAGTAGTCGCTCTGACACCAGAATACTCGGGATAGGTAATTAGCAATAATTCAAAACGTTCACCTGATCGTAATATTCCGAAAGTCACCAGTTCACCTCAGACTCGCAGCCTTATTGTTGGGAAACTTAACTTGAAGTAGACAAAGATATTACATCTCATTTTCACAAAGTTAAAAAGTAAAGAATAGAATTATTTATTTCGTTCGAAGTTAATATGGAAAACGTGTCTTAAGCAAACTGTTGTTTTCACGGTTTCGACAGAAAATGTGCTACATGGAATTTGGCAACGATAGAAAATAGTGGGAGGGAAAGTTGCTGGCTCCGCTACGCTGGGTACATAATGAGCTGTGTCTAGAAACAACAGTCCTTTAATACCTCGGATTAAATTATAGGAACCACCGTAAAAAGTATTACAGTTACTTATGAATGAGGGCCATTCTGAAAGATCTAGTACACTTGTAGACTCTGTAGTGGGTTTCTCGACTTCGACCTTAATGGGATCAAGTTGAAGGATGGTTAATTCAAGTATTAAGTAAAATTATATTGATTTCATTGATTACATTTAGATCATAATATTATTAATTAATTATTGAATGATTAAGGAAAGGAAAATGATTTTAAATATAAAGCAAATTTATGAAATAAATGGACATTAAAATATTTTTAGGCTCCGGCTAGCAGCAAATTGAGATATAGTTGATCAGGGCAATTGTGGACAATGGTTGAAATGGGGGGGGGGGGGCACCGTTAGAAAAACACGTAAACTTGAGTACTTAACCCAACCCGAATTTCGGTCAGACGATGTCATGGCTGGACAGGTCGAGTCACAGCAATTCGCCAGGTGTCGTGATGTGATGGTCCACAGCGACGAAGCAGGACTGCGTATTTGCCATGACTGTAGGTCGTGATGGTCCACAGTGACGAAAAGGGGGTTTTCAGTTTATATTGCGTCGCAGAGAAAATTAACTTGTCTTCTCCGTTTCTCGGTTCCAATATTGTTAACTTTTCTGCTGCGACGATTATACTCTCCGTCCGCGGTTCCAGGGCTAGACTGATCTTTTAGATGCGACCTCCTTTTTATTTCCAAATCGTGTCATAAACATCTCGACCGTAACTTTTTGTGTTTGTCGTTTGGTCGGCAGAATATGCTTATCCAAAGAAAATGACCTGCTCCGCACGTGTCTGCCCCTCACCTTAGCGCAAGGCTGAAATTAAAACTATTTGGCCTTACAATTATTAAAATCGGAATATTCCCAATTTTCTATTAGTCGGAAGCAGAGGATTTTATTACATTTACAACATAAAACTAAGATATATACAAGTAATAATACAAAAGAAAACATAAAAGATTCTGTAATTGCACAGAAGCAAATTACATCTACTTCATTGATGAACCGACATTACCGACTTACTCATACCCAAATGTGTGCAGACTAAGATTGTTTCATAGATGTATTAAACAAATAACATGAATATAATTACTGAGTAGTATTTAGTGTCCATATCTAAAATTTTAGCAGTATTGCAAATCAAATGAATGTTTTGCACTAATATGTTTACAGATTACAGAATATTTGTCAATAGGAAGTTTCATGTTTCAAGTATGTTCTTTGATACAGACATTAAATGATCGTTTTGTTTGCCCAACGGGGGAAGAATTACAATGAGTACTAGAGATATTGAAAAGTACTCGGTGTTTGCTATAGGTGTAACGTTGAGTCCTTGAGTTACGTTCCCAGCCAGACACATCTCCGCCGACCACTTTAACAACATATCATTTCTAAAATTGTTAATTAATTGTGTAATTATGATACACTTGAATATTATGTTTAGTCGGCCAGAGCAGTAGACGCTTGGCTTGCTTGGAGCAAGCCCGGACTCTGCACCCTCCAAGGGGTGTCTTATCAAGTGATAGCCCTGTGTGAACCCTGACTTGGGGGTCAGCACTCAGCGCTGTATAAAACCAGACGCGAGCTTCGCTCGCTAGTCCACATCAATTTCAAACTTGTAACTAGAGGCTGTATATTTGTTAAACCCTCAAAATAAAACTTTATAATCATTTACTTTGTACATTTCTTTTTCCTGAAGAAACTTAAACATCACCACGGTCCTAACCTGAGGACTGCCTGTCACCTACCCAAGGAGCGGTGACATATTTAACTCTTGTAGTTCTTATCATTATCCGTACTTTCGTACAGAGTGTCCAAAAAAGAATTTCCTAGATATAAAATTCAATAGTATCAACTGTAACAGTTTT
Organism: Eucriotettix oculatus; assembly: GCA_034510155.1. Taxonomy (NCBI): domain Eukaryota; kingdom Metazoa; phylum Arthropoda; class Insecta; order Orthoptera; family Tetrigidae; genus Eucriotettix; species Eucriotettix oculatus. The sequence continues at coordinate 167,919,388 of CM067376.1, forward strand.
AGAATGTTGTTTCAAGATCACATTTAAATAGTTATACATACAGTTTCAAATAAGCACCTTCGCGAGTGTTGCTTGGTTGTTTTCCCGCCTGTAGCGTTATATGCGCAATGTGGTTACTCCTTTGCGTTAAGTGTTTTGTATTCAGCAGTTTTCTAAGAGAGAATCTGTAATTTCAATTCACTGCGCGTTTCGCAAAAAGTTTAATTGGGGTTAAAGCACCCGCCGATGGTATAGACCAGTGATTGGCAAACTACGGCCCGCAAGCCAGATGCGCCCCCTGAACCTGACGAAGGCTGTAAAAAATAAATATTTTCCTCTTTCTTCGTCTCTTTCGTTTTGTATTAATGACGACCTACACATTTATTGACTTAACCTAGATATTGAAAATGTTATGTTGAGAGTGAGAGGCACTGGTTGCTGGTGGCAACTTTATAAATTAAAATTGGCACCGGAGCCCCCTCGCAGTAGCTACCCCTTCCACCGTGGCTATAAATCGAAAAACGATTCTTGATTCAGACCAGTCTTAGCTTTGTTGGCTTTCTAGCTACTATGTTATCTAAGAAACGTAAATTTGATTTTTATTTCCGTGTTTTCAAAGATGAATGGAGTTGAAAGTACTTTTTCATACTTGTTATGGATAAGCCACTGTAGCGCGACTTATGATTGCATGGAATAATGGTAAGATTAATAAATTTGGGTGATAGGAATTCGCAGCAGCCAGTCACGTGCGCCTGGCTCATATCATTTCTCCATTTAAAAATAAACCATAGACAGTGGAATACGTTGCGTCTTAGGTACAAAGTAATACTCCTATTCTCCATTTAACTGTGCAAAGTTTCTTGGAAAACAGGCCCCGTTCACCTTACGCTGACGTGATGTAGAAGGATAAAGCTTTGCTGATTGGTTCTCCCATAAAAGCGCGGGATAAGTAGGAACCAATCTGAACCTTTTGACGATCACTGATCCAGGGAGAGGTTGGGTGATCAGACATTCTGCGGTTGATAATGAAGAAAGAGGACGTCTGGTGCTGTAGTAGCTACGTGGTAGCGGTAAGACTTCTGTGACGATCAACTTGAGCAGAATTCATTGAGAACATATCTATCCCACCTTTAGTGAAGAGAACTTTCGCATATTTAGCTAGCTATGAAATAATAATTTTTTTCTTCAATTTTCCTTAAATCAACTATTGTGTAAAATAAATAGATATTTGATAGCGCACAACCTTAAATATTTCTTAAATACCAATAGACAGAAAGGTACGCTACATCACCATGTCTCATCTGCAATGAAACTGTAACATTCTATAAAGAGTATAACGTTTCACGACACTTCAACTCTAAATTACATTAGCCCGCCTAAATTTTTTCCCTCTTTAAAACGTTTTCACATAACTGGTATTCAAAACGATCTTTGGTGTGTGTAACAGGGAAGCACAGGACGAGATTGAAAACTTGTTAGGTAGCCAAAGAATTGTCTGGTGCGCTTTCATTCCATAACACCAGCTGGACATATTCGCTCTTACCAAACAGCAGAACAAAAAACGCTTTATGCTCACAAGTAGTTATTTTGTATATGAAAGCGGGTAAACAGCAAAGCAGTACTAGCACGTGTGCTTACGTAAAACTGTTTAAGTTACACTTTAATTGTTATCTTGAGACTACACTCTACAACACTTCCAGTTGACACTATTAACTGCTATAAGTGGGACAAACTCTTATGAACACTGTACGTTATTAAAGCAGATATTTGTTATTTATAAATAATTGGACAATTGTCATCTAAGAAGATGTAATAATTGAGAAACCAGAAAAAATGGATTGCAGTGATTAAGGTGAGTAGCAGTAGGGTATTGGATTCACGTTCGTCTTTATTAATAAAATTTCATGGATACTATTTAGAAATTAAAATATTAAGTACAACATTTAAGTTGCGTTGAATAAACCTGGAAATAAAAATTTAATTTTTTGCAAGGAAATAAGGATTGCAGATATGCTGTGTAGTATTTATTTTACTACTTAATTTAGACTGTAATTTGTTTCTGTGTCGTTCACTGTAGCTTCTATCTAAATGTTTTCTTATCCTAGACGTCTCACGATCTGCCATTCCTAATTACCTCTTGTTATTGAAAGATGACGCGACATCCATTCTCAAAACCTTCTTACATTGTTAGATCATAAACTTTCCAACATTCCCTAGTAGCATGAGAATCTTCCAGTTTCTATTTTTGGATGAGGTCTCACTTTTCTATAATGACTCTTATGGACACCCCTTAGGTATATTGAACAAATCCCTCCTGGAATTCGGAGAGCTTTAACAATTCGCAATTCCGTTCAACAATAATATATTATGTCGAGTTGTAACACGTACTTAACTCAGCTACGGTGACGCAAAAGGAAATGAAAGCCATAATAAGCTAGATGGGAACCAATGTGGAGACCCATTTATATTTGCAAAACACATTATGTGGACAGTCATATTTCAAGTCGCGAAATAAATGGAGCTGCAGCTGTAGAAACGAAAAGATACGACGAACAGGGCAGTCATTAAATTGCAACGTTAACAAATGACTTTACTCTACGTTAAACAATCAATATTTTGACAAGAACTATAAAATATTAAAATTAATTATTATATATTTTAATGTCAGTATACTTGAATCTAATAAGATCTTAAATTCTCATAATTTTATTTTATAAATTTAATTTTTGACAGTACTTGTTACTTTACAGAAAAATTCCCTTTATTATCGGATCATTTTGGTTTCGAAAAAACTTTAGTTTCATTCAGATAATGAACTGATGTTAAACAAGTTACAACAAATTGGACAAAAGTCAGAAATTATTACCAAATCAAACAAAATGTTTCATCTCCAATCTTAGGAACATCTTCATCTGTTTCGAGAAATTAATATTTGAATATATTGGCATGTATATGATTGATTTACAAACTAAATTTAGTACCACATAGGTACTTATATAACTGGAAAATATGAAAGTAATTTAAAAAAAATTAAACAGAATCATCTATACTGCTACAGGTACAAGGCCTAAATGAGTAAAATGATGCAATTAATTAGGTAATTAAAAGGGGCAGAAGTTGAGATGCATGTATACGTAAACATTCAGATAGAGATCAGATTAAACTCTTTGTCGTTTATAACGATTTGATACCATTACTGAGAATTTAAAGATTCATTTACAATGTCACAAATTTCTGGGCGGTGGCTGTTATTTTCTACTCAGAAATCAATATGGGGTGCACACACTTAATATTACTTCAATATTGAAAAAGAAAAAAGGGATGGGGGAGTTTAAAGAAAAAAGTTATTTAATAAAGAATTCATATTTATTTTATATAATTTGGTTACTATATAAACCTAGGTCCTCTATCAGAAAAATATTAAAAATTTATGGAGACTTTAATATTGAAAAAAAAATATGAGACTCATCTCGGCGTACTCAAATTATCTATCGGGGTCATATCTGTGGGGAAAACAAAACAAATGTAAATGTAAAGCCAGAAAATGAATTTGTTTAGTTCTGAAATCGGCGACTTCCGTTAATTCGGTACGGCTCTCTCAACGTACGGCACGTACGGGTAGTGGCACTTCTCTTTCTTCTTTAAATCAGGTGTGAACTCAGCTCGTGGAAGACTGTAGATTTGCAATGTCCGCCGTTTTACTACTCCACGAAGATGTTTAGAACTAGGACGAGAATTTTGAATAACATGGTAGAATTCCTGATGGGTTTGTGTTTTGAATTCGATAAGGAATCTCCTTCTTCTTTCAGAATATGAGTTTAATTGCACACACTATCTTCCTTCTCCTTCATTCTCTTCTCTCAGATCTCTTTACTTGTCTTGAGTCAAACTGCTCTAGCTAAACATTTCTATCTAAACATCTTCCTTCTTCTCTTCCCCGATCTCCTTCCTTTTTTTAAAGTCTCATTGCGACTTCCCAGTGTATCTCTCTGTCATCCCAGTACGAGGTAAAACCACTCCACGTGAGGTGTCTACGCCAATCATTAAATGTACCAAGATCGCGACATCCTCAATTTAGAAGATAAGGAGGAAGATAGGAATTTCCATATGTCATCGTCCCCTCGTGGTTGACCAGTCTTGATCCTCAAGCATTGTCTGTAGGTACGAACTTGGGATTTGAAACGCGACACTACGGCGCCTGGCCAAGATGGAAAATTCCACAGCCCAACCGTTGTACCTGAATATATTTTCCTCTAATTGATGAATCAATTGGAGAGTGTTCCTCTGCTGTACAATATTTACGGAAAACGAATTAATTACTGTATGTAGAGCTGGGTAAATATATTCAAGAATTTCTCTAACAAACGTTACCGTTTCCATAAGAAGTAAAATAAATCTAATTTAAAGGGCCAGGATGGAAAAATCTCGACCGGACCAGGAATAGCTATGTTTTTATCATGTGTGCCCGGTCCGGCCAAAATTTCCCATCCTGATTCAGTTTTACAGCTTTTATTAGTGAGCTTCGATTAAAACGTTTCTTCTGTTTTTTAATTAAGGAACCTAAACTTATTACAAATTTTGCGGACACAATGTGACGAATCTCCATATAAAGTACGTTGGATAGAAACGTAGATTATGACATTAGAAAGTTTCTACTTACGTCAGCATTTCAACTTGAAAAAAAGAAAAGTTTAGTAAAAACTCATAATTATAGTTTTAACTTGGTGAGGAACTCAAAGTTGGTAAATAGTCGTAGTGACTTACAAATGTTTGTATTCAAATTGGTACCTTAATAATCATGTTGTTCAAATTGAGAAATGTGATATTTAGTAATTTCTATATTAAACTTAAATGAGAACGTTCGAGATCTGACAGTGCTTGTAACTGACTAAAGAAACCTGCTCAACTTTCACCTCGATATCCCAGTCTTTCTGGCACTTGAATAACTTTAGCCACAGTTACGAATCTATTAGCTGAGACTTTATAGGATATTATGTCTCTTGAAAAAGAATGGAAAGTAGGACGATTGAAGCGTGCAATCTCTGATAATATATTTCGTGCATAAGAGATTATTTATCAACTGCGCAATGGCTTAATTGAAACATTATCCTTCAGCTAGAGTAGATGTCACGGAAGCGATATTTTACAATGCAGAGCGTTTAGGTCGACGTTAAGCTTCCAGCGCCTCAGCAGGTTATGAATTCTGTAGGAACGCGGAGCTCTTGTGACCTTTAGTTCAATGCTCAGATTTCCAACCTCTGGGGCTACAAATTTACGCGCTGCGGCCTCAAAAGTACTGCCGCAAACAGCACATATTTGAAACTCGCTTTGACTCGGTGTAACACAAGATTATTACGAAGTATATTATTTGCCTTTAATAACCACAGTAGTAGGGTGCGCCTTAAGAGTGATATTACGGTAATCTAGGAGTACCGCTAAAACGGAGTAGCAAACTAGCACCTCGACGGTATCATAAACGTAGAAGTTTGTCAACCCTTCAAGAATTGGCAATAACTAGAAATTCCTTCTTCGTGTTTCTAAAAAACATTACGGATAAATCATTCATTATGGTCAAAAGAGAATACAGTGAAGTCGGTAGTGAACTTGACTGCCAGAAGAAACTGTAATGGTTCAATAATTTCTTTGGCCATGAGTTTTGCTGAATTTATTTAAAACAATCTATGTGCACGATTTCGTCCTCGCGAAACTTGGATGCCCGGGAATTCAATTATTTAAGAGTGACCATCCGTTCCCATTTACGGAGTTAGTTCCCAGGCTCTACCCCCGGCTGAAGGCGTGTTCTCAGTTTTGCCCCAATAAACCAGCCTTGACCCTGTTCGGACTCTTATTTAGGCCACGTGTGACAGTTTATTATAAAACCATTCATTTTATCGGATTAGTGATTTACAAATTTGCGTGGAGCTGAAACTAAAAGCGAACACAAGTTGACAGCTCAGTATCTGAAATAGCAATTCTTTCTCAACAACAATCCTGTGACCTCCAACAAAACTCCTGTTGCAACAATATATGGAGTCAGAATGCTCGCTCACACCCTCCTCCTCTGTCTTTCATGTTGCAAAAATAACGCTTATAATAACACAGTGAGTCGGATGAATGGTATAGGAACGCCTAATACGACTTGTAACTCGCAGTTGGTTACTCGCCGGCTTTCGCACTGCAATTCAATGGATTTATAAATATTTATATGAATATCTTCTGACCTCTGTAATATATCGAAATGAAACATACGTGAAAATTGAAGTTAAAATTCCTGTTGCAGTCCCACGATTTTTCATTGTATACCGTCAAGCCGTTTCGGAGCCTATTCGACAGACATCCAGACAGACACTTCAATTATATTTATTGGTATAGATAGCCTTGACTTAATTCCTTTCTTTGGGGAGTAACAGAATTCGTGAGGGTGATCCTGAAACAGATAACTCCCCTTTAATAGCATAGGAAGGTAACTGAAAACAGGGGATGTGGAAGGTAGAGCTAGGTAGCCAAAGGTTGACTAGGTCCGCGGGCTATAGTTTAAGGATCCTACCTGGGTTTTCACCTAAAAGAGATGCAGTGAAACCCCTATAAAATCTGCATCAGGTAGGTCCGGCTTTTATGTGGGGGTAACAGGCTACATGAACCACCGTGGCATGCGAATTCGTGCAAGGTAGTCGCGTTTAGAGCCATCACTAACATCAGACAGTTGTTCGGCTGACAGTTTAGTTGGTTGCTTGTTATTATGAATACCTAACGCGAGTCAATAAACTGGCCGATTGTTCAGTTGGATAAGCTAACCCATATTCGACCGCGACATGCAGTTCTTTAGCATATTCAGTGTGACTCTTCCACAAAATACCTTGCTGGCCGCGTAAGTACAGTACAATTGTAACTGCGTGGTCTTTTAACAGTTGATTTTGGGAACCATTGTTGAGTGAAAAAAAAGATGATTTGGACACACAGAGAGGATGGATACGGGAGAATTGAATGGTGTCAACCTCGGCGAACCTCAATCAGATTGTGGACTCTTTTTTAGCAATGACCAACTTAGGAGTAACCTAATTAAGTAAATTACAATGAACTTAAAGTTTTAAAAAGTTTGGTCTCGAAAGAATTTTAATCGCTGTTATGTTGATATTAGGTTTTAATTGAATAGTGAGGTTACCGACCACTGGGCCACCCGATTCTCATTCAGCTCAAAAGTTACCCAACTACCGGCAGATTGCATATTCAGTATGGTGTAGAATGTGATTACTCACATTCGCCGACTATCCAATCGGTGGCCACGGTCAAACCTTCGCTATTGATGGTCGAACTTCACCAGATACTCCTGTAGTTTATGGTGGAGCGTGTGATCTTATCGGTTGATTATTATCCCCGTACAGACACGAAACGGATTTTTGCCTAGACTGCGTTCAACTGTCAGCACTTATTGAAGAAAGCCGAATGGCATTTATAATAAATCCTCCATATTCATCCGATCTCGCCAAATGTGATGGAAATAAACTTAAAAAACCCGGGGACATTCAAACGTAATCGCTGATGGTACTGAAGACGCTCAGAGAAAGGAACTTCCAGAAAGCGGCCTAAACTGCTAGGAGCTGTGTAAAATCTCCTAAAGACTATTCTGGTGAAAACGATCAAGGTAGGGCGTAATTTTATTAGCTACTGCACTCTTGAAGCTTTGGGTAGCACCTTAGGCTAAGTTAAATTTTCTGAGTACTTAGATTTATTTCCGATGTTATAAAAAACCGGCAATTCGCGAATCTTTAATTAGTGTAAATGTAACTTGTGCGGTTTCGTCGCGAAACGTGTATATATATATTACATCAAGGATCTGAATTGCTTAAAATTGTAACAATTAGGTGTTTCTTCAATTAGAAATTAATATTTTCGACTGCTATTCCATTAATTCAGTCCCTCGAACGAAGAAAAAATATTCCATCAAAGAGTGCGACAGGTTAAAGGTTCAAAGAAATTATCCCGACAAGTCGCAAATGGGGTTTCCTTTAATTTTCGTTGCTACAGTCAACTTTTTTGCTTAACGAAGTCTGAAATGGGAACCTTTTGTCTGAAGGCACTATTGAAAAGTTCCCCTACATTTCCTGACGTTTCTTCTACGAGATGAAATAGAAATAAATATAATGGCCAATAAACCAGAAAAAGAATAATATTTTCATCACTGGTTGAAATTAGTACCAGTAATAAAATAGATAATCATTACGTTGCACCCCAATTTCGGATCTTTATCAAGTGAACAAAAGCAACGAGACAGTAATAATTAATTTTTGTCGTAAAAAATTATTCAACGACTATGAATTGATGCATTAATTTTATTCAAATGTTTGGTCTGTCTTCTTAAATTTAATTTCAAATTATTTCATGTCATATTAAATATTTTTTGTAACTTACTAATTGAAGATCTTGACACTTTAAGCAATGAAATTAACATAAAATACATAATTGAAGAAATTTTTATCAAATTAATTATTAATGTCTCATAGTTTTTGAAAATTTATGTCCTCATAATGCAATCATCAACTCAAGACCGAACTTAGCATTTTTGTTTTTGTTTAACTTATGTCAATTTAACAATTGATTTAGATATATTTATTGGTTCTATTCAGAAGATAGGACAAGTAAAAAAATATAGATAGTTAACAAGCACATTAATGTAATATATAATCTTGGAAATAATACATAAATGTAACAATTGCACAATGTATTAATGAACAATAAGACATCAGATACACATAGGAACAAGGACCTATAAAATACATATTAAAGAAAATACAAATAAGTATACAAAGATTTTTTTTTGGATTAACAGGCTACGTGAGGGTGATCCTGAAACAGGCAACTCCCAAAGGATTAATATTAATACATAAACCTCGAGAGAAGAACATAAAATGGTCAAAACTTTAAAAGTTAATTTTAATTGATCAAATTTCTAATTATTGTTCACTTGTTCATACGGAAGCACAAACACTTATTTAGCCGCGAAGTACCGACAGTAATTACTCATATTTCACAGAAACACAATCACAAATACGCTGCTAGGTAGGAAACCCTGCCCTCGTCTAAGACGTCGGATAATATTTGAAACAGAAGAGAGACAAAAAATTATTAGTTAGTATGCTAATATTCGAAAATTACTAGTCCTCGGTAATTCGAGCACTTTTGTAGGATATCTTACAAATCAATTATTTACCGAGTAATACGCACCAGACAATAGGATGTTTTTAACGTTTAGTAATAAAATTTCTAAGACTATATGTAGTTTTTTAATGCGTAGGTAGACTGTTTAATAGTTTAATTCCGGAATAATGAATACTGTACTGGTAACGTTTAAGGCGGTGTTTGTCAGTTGAAGTAAATACTAATATTACAATTATTCTGACTTATTTCTCATCATATTGATTTATTTTTCTCTCCTACTTCAGTAGTAATTTATGTTTATATTTAATTTGCATGAGAATATTATTATATTGTTCACTAGGAAGAGTACCAATACCCAGAAAAAATGATTATGATATGACGTTTAATTTACTTATTATGATTAATTAGTTAAGCACCACAGTTGGGCGACAATTTAGATAATTATAGTTGAACTGATTCGTTAAAAGGAATAAATTTATGAAGGGTTATAAGGAGAACAGAAAGGGTTTAATTTATGATTTTGAATTTAATAACAAATTTAAGATTCGATGTGCTATCAATAAGGCACTTGAATAAAATTATTTACAACGAAGATGGCAACATTAATGATTGATGTTGAGAATCTTTAATAACAGGTCACCTGTGTGGTGAAAAAAAAGATGCAACGTTTCCATGGCAAATAGATCTAGTTGTGTGATCTTATTAAATTCAATATCAACGATACAAACAGACTGCAGCTGTATTCTCAGGTGGGGGTCTGCTTCGATTTGGAGGTACCTCTCGTTGCGTTGACTGCGTAAGGATCTCCTCGCTGCATGGAAGACGCCTTGGGCCGAATATAGTGGTAACCTCTACCAAAAACTCTACATCTGCTGAGGTCTCAAGAGCTCCACCCAGTCCTCGCAATTTAATGACGCTCTGTACACCAACCTTCTCCATGTCACCTCATATGCCTCGAATTTACCTCCTCCCCTTTCCAATAATCAATCGGCTGCTATTTTAAATGGCACCCATTGGTTGGTATTTGCACAATTGCAGCCAATAGGAAAAAACTTAGCTGCAGGATGCAAACAAGCACCATCGTTCTGCATTAGTACCACGCATTAGCTGTTTCCAATCAGCTAACCGTTGCTTCCGACTTAACAATAGCAAATCCTTCTTAAATTAGGGACGGATGCCAATTATTTAAGAGACGGACAATATTGCCCGTAGCCCTCTTTCATAAATCTGAAGAAAGGTACGTTTCAATTGTCCGAGATAAGTGTAGTGCTGGCCACGCACAAGCACACGCAAAAAAAACACTTTCTCGTAATCATAATCCATTTTATTGTTCAATACTATAATACAAGACCTTTCCTCTTCCTGTCATTATCAACCAAAAATAAAAAACCAAAAATTACTATTAAGAAAAGGTCTGTTTTCAATTATGTACAATGAAACATTACAGCCAATTTAATAAAATAAAAGTAACTTGCCGGATGGTGCGGCAGATCACGAAGGAGAACAGCTTTAGGAATCGGCACTTGCCTTAGACCCCAAGAAAAATGGTCTCATTGACGAGTGACTATCGAGTAATAATTTCAAGATGATAAGCGCGATATTTCATGTTTAAAATGAAAATTGATGCTCCTTTTATTTTATTAATTTGATGACTAATGAATACGAAGTTCTCGGGATTTCACCCGGGTTATATCATTTATAAAATACAACGTCTCGAAGGCTAACTCCGCCATCTTCAGGTAACTGAAGACGATGGCGGAGTTAGCCTTCGAAACGTTGTATTTTACAAATGACAACCCGGGTGAAATCCCGAGAACTTCTTATTCAGTCTACCCACTGGGAAAGCCTACATTTTCTTGATGACCAATGTTTTATCGTACATAATTGAAGGAAGGACATCCCTTTTATTGTACCTTTTGGTTTTATAGTCGATAATGGGAGCAATCCAAAAGCTCTTGTTTTATAGTAATGTAAAGAAAAATTAATGTGATAAGGATATTGGTACTCTTCGTAATTAATAATTTGAAAACAAAATATACGTGAAAAAGAATGAAGTCACTTCAAATAGACACCGGACTATTTTTCTTTCTCGCTTGTACAGTATAACCTTTAAACTGTTTGGATGTCAGTTGTGATGACGCACATGATATACCATCATCACAACGACAGCGTCACTGTACCACGTACAGGTTGGTATTTATGCGCCACAAGTACAATGCGTTTCAATTAAATACATCTGCGAGCTGAAATGGCGTATGCGGGCATTACAAATGTCCGATAAATTTGCCGATTGAATTAACCTCGAGCCTCAAAATCCACCAGAAAATAAGATCTAATTACAACAAAATTCTTTGCTAACGACCTAAATTTATGGGAAATTGCTTCATCATTAAAAGCCGAAACGTAAGGGGGGAAAATATATCATATCCAATGAAGTTAAAACGCCAAAATTTCTGATTTGATTGGATTTAGATTCCAGTTAAAATTATTACTATGACCTTACAAACATAATTATCTGTTGATGATGTTTTGAAGCCCCTAAATTGTATTAGTTGGTTCTATATAACTAAATTCGGCACAGTAATATACGTCGCATATCGTAAAAACTGCGAAGTGGGAAAAGGAGAAGGTGGATGTCGTCATGGGAAAACTACCGTTGGTTGGAAAGAATCTGGAGGAACGCGACTACCATTATTAAAAAACGTAGACTGTATACTTACTAATGGGATATACAGACAGCGCCAGGGAATTTTTTCAACACACATCATCCCTTAAATTTTAAGGATGAGTTTTCTGACGTGTAACATTTGTGAACTCAACGCAATATTCTGTCATGCTCCAATGTTTTCAAAACAAATTTTACACTATTTTGTTGTAATAAAGATTCGTGCTAAAGTGAGCACCGGCCTACCACCACAACAATTACAAAGCATATAATTACGCTATATAATTAATGGTAATAGAAAGGGAATTTAATCTGTTTAATATTAATATACGGCTAAAGTTCAAAAAATTTATTGCAGATGTTTTCATTCAAATTATCATCAAACAATGCGTTTCATCCCTACTTTTAGGGACATCTTCAGTTTTATATATTATAGATTTTCCCAACCTTTGGCACAAATTAAAGAGACAGGAAACATTAGATGCGAATTCAAGCCAAGGATCAAGAATTATAGATAAAATAGGGAGGTTAATCTATCTAATATTAAATAAATTAGAATATACAGGCTAAAAGACCGAACGTTATTACAGATTTGAATCATCATCAAACAAAACGTTTCATCTTTAGGTTTAGAAACCTCTTCAGTTGATTATACTATTAACTATCCAAAATTTGACACAAATTAGTTTTAGGCTAGTTTTGATCATTAACATGTTTTCATTAATTACGAATAGAAATTTAACTATATATATATATATATATATAATAAAATGAAGTGTTTATAATTAGAGACATACTTGGTTCGATGGAACCTTCTCTGAAGAACTGAATTACTCGTTTTAAGTGCTTATCTGATACTCTCGTTCGCTACATTAATGTGTAATGAACTTGGTAAGCACTCTTCCAAGTCGTTCTTAAGTATGGATTGCGAACTTTAATAGCCGTTTCTCTCGACCATTTCTATTTTTAAACCCACGTGCATGGGTTTAATGGAGACTATGGAGAGAGTAATACGTCAGTTTATTGTATAAATATTTACTTTTATTTATTGTTTTCACTAGATTAGCTTGTGTTACACTTGCGATTTTGAAACTTAAGTTTCTATTCTTACAATACGAAGTTACATAATATTATTTTATTGTAACAATCCTACACGACTTTTTAAATATGAAATATGTAGCGCAGTAGGACTTTCCCCAATTTTAATTCCAATTTATGGAATTTTCAATTATATAAAATTTTAGCAAGAACATGTTGCTGGCCAGATAAAAGGGGTTCTACCCGACGCCGGGCTGGCGGTTGGTATACATATCTGTCTGCGTATTAATAAAGGTAAGTTTATTTTTGGCTGAAAGAGCATTCACCTTCAAAATTTCCGAAGGACACTGTTCCCTGTGTCATGAAAACTTTACCGCGCCGGACGAAGAACTCACGAGGATTGGCAGAAAAACATCACGTGAGACAGCGCTATCTCTTGGAAGGAGAATATACGTAGTTGACCTGAGAAGGTGAGGGGCCGAAGAATGGTCAGTATGGTGGGAGACATTGACCAGTCGAGGAAGCAAAGGAAGAAGTATGGTGTACGACGTCTACGCAGAGATATTCGGTGAAAGACGTTGAGAATGCGAGGAAGTTGAGAGCAGTGTGGTGCTAGACGGGGAGTAGTGAGAATGTATTAACAACGAAGAAGACTGGATATAAGAAGAAGGAAAAACCCGAGTTTTCCTTATTTACCGGCTATACTTCATCCCATTATCTACCCGCTGCACCAAGTTCAACCCAAGGATGAAGGAAGTTCCAGTCGCATAGAATCCTGCATCGAGATATTCATGAAAACAAAGCATGTTCGTCCAGTGAACTGAATCTCTGCTGCACGTAGTTACCCAAACAATAATTAATCCTGAGATTGGAAATCATCCCCTTTAATTACCTTATTTATTTAAGTAGCGCGCAGGACCCCATTTAAGATATATATATAAGTATCATATATTATATCCTAAAGCAAGTAAATTCATTAAAGAAATAAAATAACCCCCCAAATCTTTTACAATATATTTTACATAAGCACATCAACTACAATTCATTAATCTCATATATATGAATAATATTCTATATATGTATATATACCAGTCATCTGATGAGCATCTTTACAGACACACTGTCACGCACGCCTCTAGGCCAATATATAGCTTGGAAACTGAACACAAATAAACGTGGGTAAGCATGGATGGATAGGAATTATTGCCTAATAAGTTTTATTATATTACGATTCGCTGCTGTAGCCTTTAGCATAAGCTACAGAGACTTTCCGTTTACAGTCGAATTCCCGATAAAAACTGAACCGGCATGATGAAAGCATCGATTAGCGGTCTTCTTCGTATTATTTTTGAATTTCCCCTTTTTATCCTCATCTATAGGCTAATATTTTCTACAAGGACACGTCTGTTTGAGTTTGAAAGCCTAAGCGGAAAAAACATACATGTTTAAATGCATGCTTGTTACATCAGTTTCACATTTCGCCACCACAAATTAACTTTTCCCTATTTAATTAATACAAACGAAATTAAATTAGTTTGCAGGTATCATCTCTTTCAGGTGAATTCCGGGTAGGATCCAAAAATTATAATCCAGGGGTCCTGCCTTCATTTTCATTCCGCGTCCCCCCTTTTCAATTCTTTTCCTATGTTATTTTAGGAAACGTTTCTATACTGCAGATACCCTCATGTAGCCTGTCACACTAGAGGGAAATAAATTTACAGTTATTTAATTTATTAACGGCCAGTGACGTTGACGGGCCACAGTCTTACCACAGAGCATATTACACGTTTTCTTAAACTTGTCCGATTTTATAATTAACTATATATCGGTTGGAAAACCAATTTCGGACTTTCGATTAAATTTTCTGGTATGGTTTCTGGGTCTGACAGGGTAGAAGTTGTGATTGTCGACGACGCAAAACATGGCCGTTCACAGAAATTATATTTGTTCAGAAATTAAACTTTGTTAGTTATTTTAATAAAAGTAAATCGCTGTCAGCCTAGTTCCGACGTGTAAACAGGGCTTCATTTAGATTTTACATCATTTACAATACTCGGCTTATAACGTTTTAATTTAATTTATATTCGTAGGGTTTCTTGCTGAATATGCTGCTGGAATTTTTTTCGAGTTTCCACATAGAATATTTCGCCGAAACGTGGTGTTTAATTAAAGCTACCCGGCTAGAATACCGAGATCAATTTCAGTATATTTTATTAAATGCAGTCATAAAAAAATAACTTACCCAATTTACAATTAAATTCTAAATACATATTCTTTAGTGTTAATGTATTTAAAGAGATTTTTATCAAGGAAGTATATTGTGTCGAAGGCGGAAGTGAACTGCCGGAAACTTTCAGTAACTAATCATCACTCTCTCAACTTTCAACTTTGTAGCTCTATCTTTCTCTCGCTGTTCAACGTAAAGTACATCATACTATCTCCTTCCTTTCACAAACTATAAACTGCATCTAAATGTAACGTACATGTCTATGTATAAAACTAAGGTTATGCTGACTACAGTCTCTCATTAATTCTTCTCTTCCCTCCAGTGAATTTAGTACAGAAAATCTCTCCGGAGTTTTAAAAACTCCCTCTCCATAGCCAACAGTTTTCGAGTTCAAAACATGAACTAAAGCCGATTTTTCAAACGAAAAATGTTTGCAGTCCAGCTTCGCCGTTGTGTTTACGTCATGTGCCGCGATTAGCACAGAAAGTCCAAGTATTGCAAATAAATTCAGTATTTATTTATGCCCCATATTCACTTTTGTTTTGCGTGCGCACTCTTATTCCAAAAACAATATGAATTACACTTCTTTGTTGAACGGTTGTATGTTTAGCTTTATTGTAGCATATATATTAATTAGAATATATATTCCCTAGTGTTTTCTCAAATATAAACAGTGATATTTCAGTTTGTTTGCGTTGTTCATTGTCGACGGTAACCAACTACACAAAGTGCTTGGACTAATTCGGAAACTTCACGTAGTCTCGAGTGCCGTCTTTGCTATGGGCAACTGCCTTGAGTGGGGACTTATTTTGGATCTAAATATTGAAAAGTTCGACAAAAACTTTCTCAGCGGTGAGCAATACAACTCACAGAAGTCGGATAAATGGTATAGAAAAGCTTAAGGACCAAAAATAGGATACATTCATTTTTAGTTATATAGATTACGTTGCCAGTTACAAAGTCAATTATTAGAAGTAAATTCAGGTGTTAATTATAATTTCAGATCTTCTTTCGTGAACGTCTGAACTCAATTCACGTGTAGACGAGATCAAACATTGATTTAAAATATTTTTCGCAGTCGTAATGAAGCACTCAACATAGAACGGATACATAAATATTTTCATGCATATTACATCATATCGCATTTTGATAATACACCAGTGAATTGATAATTGTACTCTTACTATGCACTCTTAACCTATGTCCTGGGAAAGGATTTCAAGAATACAGACAGGGAATAGTGTTAAACACCAAATCAGGTCTAGGATGGATTTCCTTAATTAGTGTGTCAAGAGCGCTGTGTTACATGCAAATGAGACGTGAAAATGGGTAAAGCCGATGAGAAAACCGGAAACTGAGTACAACAGACTGAAGAGGGTAATAAACATGGAAACCACAAGCACAATAGACGAACATAAATAATCTAGTTTATTCGCTATTGAATTATTTAAGATAAGTACAAAATCAATTAACTTCTGTTTTTCAAATTAATTAAATCGAATAAATGATCGACCAGATACAGAAAAAGTTTTTACTTAATAAATAAACAGTACAGCCAATTTGTCAGTAAACAAAATTAATATTTATTTAATATATTTGCCATGTTTCGGTCTTATTTGTAGACTTAATCAGATAGATTATATAACATATGTAAAAGAGTAATTTGAGTCTACGAAGCAAAATTATCCGCTTTTACATGTAGACGAATGAAATGTCATAAATATAAATTTTATTTCTTTTTGCTGACAAATTGGCAATATTTTTCATATATTTATTTATACTTGACAGATTATTGATTTATTGAAAGTTATTATTTAGTAGAACCGACGTTTCGTCGCCATATTTGGGTCATCGTCAGCTAATGTTTCTATAAAAATTGTAAAAAAAAATTGAAATGATACATTTAACATTATTAGGAGTTCAGAATTTTAATACATTGGTAATAATGAATAATAATAATAATAAAACTTTCAATTGGGAAATTTTTATAAGAAAAAGGAAGCAAAAACTTTAAAAACCTAATCTTAAATGCTTAGAAAGGCAACTTCAACGGAAAATTGATACTAGAGCACATAGTAATATTGTAATATATATCTAATAATGCGTAAAAATGGGAGGTTAAAAATAGAATCTATAAACAGTTAAACTAAGCAATGTGAAAACTAAAAATTTTGGGAAAAAACCAGAAAGTATTATATTACATTGCTGACTTACTAAGGTAGATTTTTATTGGATAACTTATATGTAAAAGAGGATAATTTTGCTTCATAGATCAAGGGGATGAAATGGACGGCATATTCTATTACTCAGTTTCTCTGATGAATGGCAACATTGCTTAAAGTTTGAAAACGAAAATTATTATGATATATAACAACCTTCTAATTTAATAATAAATGTAACAAATCGTAAAGTAATTAAGCTAAAAACAATTTTAAAATTTAAACATAATTGATTTAAAAAAACAATAATGAAACTATTAAAACGTAAAAAATAAAGGGCTCTAAATAACGATCAATTTATAGATATCATTATGATAATTTATTGTATTAATAAATAACGGGTCAGAAATAATAAGTTTAAATAAATTTTCTCTAATTCCTAAATTTCAACATTATCTCCATAAAATTAATCAGTGTAATTTATGTATAGTGATAACATTATGGCTCGCGGTTTTGTGATTAATTTAATGCTCTTTCAATCTTTTCCAAGAACACATTTAGTTTTCCCGATAAAGCATTATCCACAATTAAATATCTGGTCGTAAATATATTCGAGTTATTTAAGGTATATAATTTAATTAAAATTATACAATAAGTAGCATATGATATATTCCTTTATGATGATAGTTTTATAAGCTAAGTTAACTGGCAGGAAGTGTTGATCACGACCGGGCAATGTACAGCTCCAGGTTTACCAATACCAAGCATTTCCTACAGCTTGAAAGTTTATCATTGCTGTCCTCCCGAAGTTACAGGAAATACGCCAGTCCCAGGGGCTTGGGGGATGAAATGGACCGTATATTCTATTATTCACAGGTTCTCTGATGAATGGCAACATCAAAGGAAAAATTACACTTCCTACTGTTGCTTTGAGAATTGAATCGTGACACAAAGCTTTCACGCCAATTACTTTAAAAGAAAAAAAATTCAAATTAGCATTCTGCAGCATCAGAGGTGTTTGATTTTACCTTACAAACATTTAACAACATGCTGCAAATGCGGTTAACTACACATAATTTTCAGAAACTCTATTTTACAAAAGATTCGTTATAGTAGGTACAATGAGTAGAATTGTAATTACTTTTTTTCATGAAAACAATTTTTATATTTCGGTAAGAATTGAAACATTTCTCACTTTACGTGGATTTATTCTGACCCCACGTAATTCTCGTTACGATTACTATTTTCTTAAAAACACCTTATTTTACATAGACTTTTAAAACGGTAACAATTTTCGAGAACAATATTATATATTTCGTATTTTATTTGAATGTTTTTAATCCAAATGTCTATGTTTTCATACTGATCCTTGATGAAAACTTTATATAGGCAATTAATCATACAGTACAAAAGCACTTCAAAACGTCGATTGAAATTCTCTGCTACTAGATACTTGTTTCTTATGAAATATATTGGCTTGTCTTGTTGAATATTTGTGAGTTTACGAATTTCTGTATCATTTAATTCATTAAACACATAATTTACTTTTCTTGATTTACATAAATGGTGACTCGCTCGTTCTGATAAGGACTCCGATAGAGCTATTTATGTATGCATGACAAGCTATAAAAGTACATGCAGGCAACAAACATCAACAAAATAGTTATATAGAAGATGAGTTCCCCATTCTGCAGAATTGACGAGTTTAGAGATTTATGTACGTCGAAAGCAAATGTTGGTAACCCTGTTTAGGAATTCTACGCAGAGGTATCGTGGATGCTTAACACTTAAAAAAAGGTTTTACATAAGCAGACCTGGAAAAATTAATTAATCGGGATGTTTAAGAACATATCCATGAAGCATAAATCTAATAATTGTTTCTCTAAAAATAAAAATTGGATTACTTCAAAAATCACAAATTTATTTTTACTGATTTGATTTTAAATGTACTTGCTCTTAATTTATGTTTTTGGAATAAATTTTAAATATAAAAAATATTACTAGTCGTATTATTCAAATTGTAACTCATAATTAATCTTTAGGGAAATTAAACTTCCAAGAAAATTAGATTTACATCGGAACATGAATTTTTGTCATTGGGTTTCAATTAATGTACGCATATGTATTTCATTGCTGAAAATCATATAGGTGGATAGAGTAACTAACGAGGAAGTTGTAAATAGGGGAAAAGCGAACAATATGGAGAACGTTTGCAAAGAGAAGGGATAGATTAATAGGCACGAGGGTCTTGTATAATTAGCATTAGAGGGAAGTGTGTGGGGTAAGAACAGAAGAGGGAGGCGAATGATAGAACACGCTAAGTAGATTAGGGAGGATGTGGGTTGTGCTAGTTATGAGGAAATGAAAAGGCTTACGCAAGATAGGTTAGCATGGGGGGTTGCATGAGACCAGTCTTAGGACTGAATACCATAACGACAACCTGTATTTTATCGTGTTTCATACTATACAATGTACATTGTATTCAGATGAACGCATTGTCAGTTTTGATAACGCCGTGTGTCAGATTTTAGAAGGACAATTTTTAATGTAATCACCGTTTTAAGATAGCGCTGCAGTTACGATTTTGAGTCTGCGAAATCACATCCTCAATTAATTAGGAAGTCTAACTCAGCTTTGAACATCGTCGCTTTGTGTTTTCATATTATAGAACATTTTCGAGGTGTTGAGAACAATATAATATTAGATATTTCTTAAATTCTTTATATAAAGTTAGTGAGGATTGGGAAAAGAACAGGCGTCAGTAAGTCTAGACTTTATGCCATCATTAATCCCAAAGGATGTCATTTCGGCTCGTACGGATAGGACCTATGGAATTTCCATAACCAAACTAAAGCGCGGGAATCGAAAAGCAGGGAAACACAGAAATATTTAAATACCACGTGGCTGTCTCAACCAATGGACACGGCGGTGAGGAATGTGACTTATGATTCATTTCTTGGAAGTTGAAGGGGACGGAAGGCAGTCGACGTTTGGTCCCGGACGTTTGATGGAGGTCAACTTGAGACGCTGAGGAGAGTGTCCTACAGAGAAACTGGAAGAGGCAACGCTACGTTTAAACATGTACGCTGGCAGGATTCCCAATACTTGACGCCTAGGAAAGGTATCGTCCACGGTTTGCCCTGAGATTGCTTCGTCGAACCCCCAAAATTTGTAAAAATTTTCTTAATTAAGATTTTTTAAAGTACTTCTTCATTTATACTTTGTAAACTACCCTGAAAATTCTATTCAAACACAATCCACCACAGAACGACCTCGAATGTGAATTCATATCACTGATTCGTTTCTTGAATCTAAAGAATTTTCCACTAGCAAACATTCATCGGCTATTGTATGGGAAAGCAAATAATAAGCGATTGAATAATGAGTTTACAGTTTAAGGAAGGTCGTGAAAATGTGAACGACGGTGATGATGAGAAACAGGAAGTGCAGACTTGGCATATTCTAAGATGAATGTATACAAAAACTGGATTCCCGTTACGAAAAGTTCCTGAATAACGAGGAGATTATGTGGAGAAGTAGTATGAGGTGTAATAATAAAATAATATTCCGTTAAATTTGTTAAATAAATATTTGTATTTACCTTAAAAATAGCCATAGTATAATCGAAAAAATATATTATATTATTAGGAAATTCACGTAAATGTACTATTTGCACGACTTCACCCACATATAAAAATTTATTGATAAGACCCATAATTGTAAAGTCCTATTCGCTGAGTTTTTGGGTCCCGTTACTTGCATGGTGAATTCGCATTAGCACTCTGTCACAAAAAGGTTCCTTAATGACTGTGTTTCATCAAATTGATTATACTTTATTGAATTGACAATATATAATCTTAACGCAGCGGTTCATATTAATCGAAATTTTCATTTGCATTAATAGTAATTTATTTACAAAAGTAGAGAATTATTAACGTTCTCAAATATTCTACAACTCAAATACTCTGCATTCATCCATAAAGATATTTGAAGGAATATTTAGGTTCTGATTTTGTGTTTAGAAAAACACGTTTTAAAACGATCTCAACATATTCTTTGTTCAACCAGCATAATGGACGCTACAAATTATTTTTAAAGAAACTAAACGTGGCATTTAAAATGCTATCTAGATTGACTTTTATTTGTGTTGTGTACTATATTTCACTTACATACGTGTAAAAAGTTCAATAAAGTTGGAAAAATAATTTCTAAATGAAATAATACAGCATATTACGAACGAAATAGTCTGCGAATAAATGTTTTAAATGTAAGCAGCTGGTAAAGATAATGTAGCAACTGTTAAACGGGAAAGTTGGGCTAGTGATTATAGGCACGAGAAAAATAAATTGTCTTTGGTTTCCGTGTCGTTGACAGAAGTCAAGGCCGTGAGCCGATATTGATCAGCGAATATATTAATAAGAACATCCAATGTAAGAGGTGTTGAAAGTCCGCAGTACGCTTCTGACCTTGTGATGTCCCTGTCGCGAATTAGAATCTACCTTCATGACCGGGGAAGGCAGCTCCTCTTGCTCTAATTGACGTGAAACAAATTAAATACCAGCAACACAATTTTCATTTAAAATATTCCAGGAATACACGACACTTTCAATAATTCACGACGGCATTCAGAACAGGATCCCCTTTGAATAACAGAAAAAAAATATATAAAAGTCGGGTTTGAACTCGTTTTGAATGAATAAATCCACGCTCAATTATCGTATGATATTATAAAGGAAGAAATATATTATGATGCTGGTTTGACGACTTGGTGAAAAGTTCGACATGGTGTCAAAGGTGCATAGCACGGGCAGCTTCAGTTATTAACTTCCCTCAGCGTAACACAGACATAGACGCAATCTATTTACTACTCTCATCTTTCGTCTGAATAGAAAAAATATAAATTGAATTTGATCAAGTACGACGTATTGAGTTAGAAAATTGTCTTTATGAAAACGACGATTGATAAAATTCAAGGTGAACCTCAGCCTTTACCAAGAAAGAATATTGTAACTATAATCTCTGCACGTGTGAGCTTAAATAACCACATTGTCGTTTCAAACCACACATCGTGACATTAGCATAATGCAAAAATACGCGATTAACCATCCGAAATATATTTCAACTATATGATTGAAATATAAGGGGACGTGTCTGCAAATGTATTGCAAAAAGATCCGAGGTATCTGTCCATTGAATACGTTAGTCTCCTATAACTTATTATTTATTAGAAACTAGCTAGGTGCCCGGCGTTGCCTCGGTATGTATTTATAATAGTCCAGTACATAACACCGAAATAGTCAATTATCTTGGATGATTTCGCGTCGTTAATCTCCCTCCGCCACCTCATCCAGTACAGGTTTAGTTGCTTGTTAGAATCAAAACCAGCGACTCAAATTACACAGGTTTCGACAACAAACTATAGTTTACTCGTTGTTTTCATATAACTCATTTCCAACCCAACCCCTATCAATTCTCTTTTTTATTCTAAAATGGGTTGGGATTATACATTAATAGTGTCGGGATAAACACTGTCAAATTACTCACACCCAAAAGTATATATTCTACGGAAATATCAGCAGATTATAGATTTAAAAATTTCCCCTACAGTCCCACACCTATGGTTTATAGCCGTGTTTTACCACGAAAAAGTTGATTTCCGAACTAATAAGAAAACGTGCACAAGATTTGATCGAAATTGCTCCACGTGTTTATATTTGTATTGTGAACATAAATACATACATAGGAAATTTGAGCTTTTTTACACATAAACAATGTAATTCAATTATAACAATAAGATTGTTCATCCATATATTTGGTCTGTTTAGCGCGAAATTTCATGTAAATGTAATGAATGTTTATTTAAGTCACCATAGACTTTAATTACTACGGTGCACACAATGCGCTATACTAATACGACGCGTTGGGCCACTCTTAAATAAGCACAATATTTTCAAAAAGTCTGAATAAATGTGCAATTAATTAACTAGTACATTAAGACATGTGTAAAGACTCCCGATACTTTTCACTAAGAGAGTCAAATTTACTCCCTCAAGGCGTTATAGGGTTGCCAAACGTGGACGATATGAGTAACAGACTGGAAAAGAATAGAAATTTTCGAAATGTGGTGCTATAGGAGAATGGTGAGAGTCACATGGGTCGATAGGGTAACTAACCAGGACGTTCTAAGCAGAATAAAAGAAAACAAGAAAGGGTTAGATTAATATCCAACGTCTTGAAACATGCGGGTTAGTAGAATTAGCATTAGAGGAATTGTGTCGGGTGAGAACCTAAAAGGGAGTCAAAGGATGGAATGCGCTAAGAAGATTAGGGATGGTGTGGCAGGTATGTAGAAAATGAAAGACTTGCGCAGGATAGGTTAGCATGGAGGGTTGCATAAGACCAGTCATAGCTGATTACAAAAACACTACCTTGAGAGACTAACACTCCTGGGGCTTTAAGAAAATCGAAAATATTCCCGGTACACAAATAGAGTCAAGAATACATTAATCTTGGTTGCTTTCGTACTCCTTTTATGTAACTGACCGTCATCCCTTACCCACTGAGGGACTGAAACATCTAATTTGTCACAATTCAGTTTAGCGACTTCCATAACCCCAGATTCGACACTCCGCACGATTATTTTCGCATTATTATTATTTATTGCCACTCTACTTCCACCCCTATAGATGCTTCTATAATGGGGTTCAAGTTATACAGAAGAACATGTATAGAAACACGGTCAATCTTAATGACCTCGAAAAGTAATTATTCGCAGTAAATATCGGCCGCATACGTAAGTTTTAAATTTCAATCCACTAAAATCTCGTCCCTTAGGTGGTAGTAGTGTCTTACCCCTACAGTGCTTGTTTCCGGGTCAAAAGAAACACGAGATCTAAATTCGTTACAAAAAAACCAGGCAAAAATAATGAACACCGTGTCGGATCCGGGGTATGGAAACCGCTGAGTTTAATTCAGACAGTCAACATGCACCTATGGTCCAATCGGAAAATATCTGGTAAGAATAAATAGCCGAACAGACAATCTGTGTGCCTGTGAAGAGATACTGAAATGCACCAATTATGACGGAGACAATACAATAAGAGAAACCTTAAGAAAAGAAAGACTATGGAAAATAATAAGAAACCCACCACTCGCCTCGGTCCTAGAAAATTTGAAAAATAAGATATCCGCTATAGAACTGACAAAATACAGGACTCAAAAACTCTAAATACAGTACTTTGAAGCAATGAATATCAATAATAATAAACAATTCTGCATAAATTACTACATCATTAGACTCAATCTACTTATCATCGGATCGGACTCTCAAATCCTGGAACTGAATGAGTATAAAGACCAAAATATAGAGATCATATCATGAAATAAAAAATATATTATAGCAACTCAAATAATTATCTTTAACAAATTACATAACTCTGATAATACAATAAAATAAAATTAACATTTATAACAGTGGCAATAATAATAATAGTCATAAATAGAGTACAAAACTCAGTATAATTTTGAACCTACAACTACTCCACCAACGCTACATAGAGTTCCGGAAACGTGGGTCGCAACCGGAAAATCGGAGTTGTTTCGACAAACAAAATGTACAAAAGTTGAAAGGCAGGAAGGATGAAATGTATTTAGGACGGGTTTGGGTCCCAACCTTCGTAAGAAGGATGAGGAGACAAGGAAATTAAGAATGCTTTCCTTCAGTCTCCACGAAAATAATAAAATAAGAAATCATAATAAAAACATTAGTAAAACAGGTAACTTTTTAACATGCTAAAACCAATTTGAAATATACATATATATTTTTTGTTATATATATAATTTCATATCTATCAACAAAAGAAAAACATTGTTAAAAACAACCTGTTATTGAATCTAGAAAACAGGTCAATTAAGTTATTATCAATAAAAAAGAAGTCAACATCTATGTAGTACTTCAGCCCCCGAGGAAGAGATGAAGGTATGTTACATAAGAAGAATACGAAAACAACCGAGATCGATACCAGTATTCTTATTAGTTCGCCGAGAATTATTGTGACTTCCTAAGGTTCCGGGAGTGTATTTGAGCCTCTTAGCATACCGGGAGTCATTTTTGAAAATTATTTGTACATTTTTTCAGACAGTTTTTTAGTTACTGTGCTCATTTAAGGAGCCAGTGTATTTCTTGATTATTAATATACTGTGACTAATGTAGATCATTATGATGAAATTAACACTCCGTCAGCTCTCGTAGGATGAAAAGGAAAATTTTCAAAAATTTGACTATCTGGTAATTTAATCAAAGATATTACAGTCGAATTAAATACTGTAGCGGGGTAATATAAATGAATTCCACCCAGCTAGTACTTAAATAAATTGTATTCTTCGCCTAGGTTAGCCCTTTACATGTGAACACACCACCTGTTGCGTGCAACTTGCTCCCGATCATTTGAATGCAAAGCTGAATAAATAAACGACTATGTAAAACGGTATTGGGATTCAAAGGCTGATAATATTTTCGTTAAATACTGATGGTAGGGGAGTTAAAACAAATGACGATCACTGTGATAATGCATTATTGTGATTGATGGCAAATGCGAATCCTCATTGGTTCGTAATGCAGAACATATTTAGAACAAGTACGCTGTAAGGTTGCAACCTCGAGAATACCGGGAGCGCAATGTTATTCGCCTCTAAGGAAGGTCGTAACCGCAAACAAGACTGGAAATCACTGACACAGTTACTTTGCCTCTGGTTACTGCCGCTCTTTCAACTCCGTCTAGTTAATGTTAGCTACAAGACGTAGTCGACGAGATGCGGGCAGCTTCCACTTAATTTCATTCCGCATCAGAAACGCATTTTCCGCTCTAGATGATTTATATCATATTAATGTTGTTGAGAGTGAAATATAGAAAAAATGAGAGCTATACGGGAAGAGTCAAATAAATAAAGTGTGAAGAGAGTCAAACAAAGATTCGAGACGGTTACCCATTGGCAAAAATAAATCACACACAATCAAATTGAAAAACTTTACTCTTTCATATACATATTTTAGATTTAATTAAACCAATTGTCCTCTTCTGAGGAAGTAGTAAATATTAAAGAATTATTACATTCTCAGGTGATAAAATACAAGGAACTTCACGCAAATGTAAAAATACATTAACAGGAAAGAAAACACACACAATATATATATATATATATATATATATAAGAACAATACGTAAACTACATGTTAAAGTCAGAAAATATATAAAATATACAATTTAGAAATGAAAAAAATAGTGAAATATGAAAACACACAGCTGTAAAAAATATTACGCAAACGACTCGAAGTAAAGTAAATAAATGTTGAAAATTTAATGTATCTCATATACTGTTACTAAAAAATATAATTACGCATATAAACTCACCAATCAATATACATTCCCACAACAAACCTAACAACCAACAGACAGAGTAACAAAATTACTTAAGATCTTTAATTTGTTATTACAATAGTTTAATATTTTTTTATGTAATCCT
Organism: Eucriotettix oculatus; assembly: GCA_034510155.1. Lineage (NCBI taxonomy): Eukaryota > Metazoa > Arthropoda > Insecta > Orthoptera > Tetrigidae > Eucriotettix > Eucriotettix oculatus. The sequence continues at coordinate 167,946,134 of CM067376.1, forward strand.
CCTGCATAAATATTAGAATTCAATATTATTATTATTATTCTAGTTACTATTCGTAATTTCCGTTACACTTAATATAAATCATACGTACAAATGTAACAGAGGCGTTAATTTATTAATTTACAGTAAACTAGGGAAACAAACAATTATATTCGAACAATGCTGGTACAATTGTCAGTAAATTGCGATACGTTAATTATAAGCAAATAAATATATTAAGATATTAACGCCTGTAAAACTAAAATAGCACAAGTAATTAACGACCAGTATAACAAAGCATTACAAAAATAAATTGATCGATACATACTGTTTGAAGTGAGCAGACTGTAATGAATAAGAAGGGCTGGAAGATGACGGAGTTGCTATCTGTCGAAACGTCGCTGTTTACTGAGACTACCCGGTTGGAAACCCGAGAAACGTTTCTACATATTCTTCACCGGGAAAGCCTTCGTTCTTTAAAGAAGGGCAGTATTTTTATAATGAAAAATTATTATAAAAATGTGAATAATATTGAATTTTACATTTATTACAATACACGCCAATTTTATTAATCTTAATATGAATAAGTTAGTCGGCTTTCTTTACACATACCCTACATATATTTACCAAATTTATAGAAATTAAATTTCAAAAACATTATTTATAACTAAGGGTCGTCTAAACGTGCACAAATCCTACTCGAAAGTGGCCGTACCAGGAAATGGGCAGAAGGTTACAAACAATGGTAATTACCTTATCTACTCAGCTTGCCTGAAAATGTTGATGGACCCAACCAAACTTCAGCGTTGAACGATAAAGAGCACTTTGGAACTCACGGCTGCATTACGCCTTCCTTCCTTTATTTAAATGTCCTCGACCAGGACAAAAAGCCATTTTTCATGGGTTTTTAATAATTCGACTTCATTGTCTCACTTCATATTACGCCGGTGGAGGGGCACGATACAATAAATTTTTTTAACTGTCATCTCTGAGTGAAGCCGTTATTCCCTCTCCACCAACGTTTTTGAGAGAAAACGGTATCAGATGCCGCCAAATCTCACCATACTTGAGAAAAACTCAAGTCGGGCCGTCGCGTCTGTCGTTTTTTAACCCCAGTCTTTAACGTTAACTTCCCTCGCGCAGCTTGCCTTTGACTCCGTACCGCCAAATTTCGCACGTAGTTGTGTTTATCATTACAAGACGTTTCAATCAACAACTGTGACCTTTGTCTATACTAGAGCTTGACTGATATATTGCCACATTATTTGTTATTATTTTGTTTGCAACTTTAGTTTTATTATAATTTCAATGGCATTAACAAATGTATTAGTAAAATGTCTTTACCCACAAGAACTTTGTATTGTAGCTGATGTTGTGTTTGTGGTTGTGAGCGAGCGGCAGTTTACGGTGTGCATTCGGTGCGAGTGGATCGAGGTTTTTATAAAACCTGCAAGTTCGATTATTAGCTGAGACCCGTGACAATATTATGACCATACGACAGTTAAAAAATTCTAATAAATTAATAAATATTTAGTTTATGTTCGGAAAATATATTTACATATATTCAGCTAAACCAATTAATAATTAACTAAGTTGCAATTAAACTGCTCCAACTTTAGATTCAATAATTTAAGAAGGAAAATTTACCAATAAATGAACTTACATTCCTACCATATAATGAGCGAGGTAATTATTATGAATTTCATTGAAAATTACCGTATGTTGGCGTGCATAGACCACTGATATGATATGCAATGGAGAAGATCACACTGAGATTGATATTCGTTTTTTAAAACATTTATTTTATGTAATACAATCAATTTTTATATTTTAACATTATTTCAATTATTTATTACCCTCATAAAATTATAGATAACCGTAAAAAGTAGGTTGCGCCAGCTTATATATTTTAGAATGCGCTCTAGGGCAGAAAATGGTTCTGAACCCCTGTTCCAAATCAATCATTGTAACTGCCCCAAACATTCGCACAATATAAATATTAAATATTGGCTCTTGTGTCAAACTAAATTTCCAAATAACTCCAACATACTAAACTGATTATATTGTTTACTTTCGTCGAAAAGGACTGCTCGTAAACCATGAATATAAAGTCTAATCTTCACTTTTGATATATTTACATTACAAAACGTGTGATTATATAAGTAAATATAACATTTATTTTAGTTTTACATCTAATTATTATTTTGATTTATTGATGGTTTTGTTCAGTATAATTTATTCACAAACGATAAGCATTTTGATATCAGGCAGACACAATATATTCAACTTTTGGTGTCGGGCGTAGTCCCACACTTTAACGTCACAATTACCGGCGCCAATTATACAGCGAGTTCATCTCCTATGATGAATCGCCAGTGACTGTCTCTTCTTACTGGTCCGTCATGAAAACCAAACTGTTCGCGCACCCTTCCAATATTACGACTAATATTTTTCGTTTTAGGTAACAGTTTAAATGACGTTGCTGGACTCCAAGCTAGACTAAATAACCTCAATAAGTGAGGCATATGCCTGAAAGTTTTAAAAAACAATTTGACTAATATAATTCACACTATTGTCAACGAAGGTCAGACGAGTACCAAAGAATCTTCCAAAAACAAATCAATCTCTAAAGGTTCAGAACGAGCAATCCGAAAGGCCCGGCTCCACTTACCGCAAGTCAGTTTTACTTCAGTTCAAAATAGAAGTCTCACACGCCCGAGCTAACTCTCAGGTCGAACCCGCCAGCTGAGGAACAATGTTAAGAAGTAACACTTTACTCCCGTTTTCGTGTTAAACATTTATTCTTCTTAATTGGACATACAAAAATTCGCCGTTTCAATGAACTAATGAGCATGAATCACAAAACCCACACCATCCAAAAAGGAGAGAATAACAATTCTCTATAAACTTCACTAATCAACTACTTTAGCAAGGAAAGAACAGCGCGTTGCGCACGTTTTTAAGATTTCAGAATTAACATAACAATTTCCATGAGCGAGAAAACTGCTTGGTGAATTTACAACCTTGGGAAGTCGGTTATGTCTCGCGGGAAATAGAATGAGTTCGGCGCGTGCCACGCCACACGACCAGGAAAGTTGCCAGACAAATCCACATCCCCGCAAACGTGATCGCTATGATAAAACAAGGCTCACAACAAACGCAAGACAGAAACACTCCCTTAAATACAAGAAAATATAAATATACGGAGTAGAGGAGACAAATAATAGTTATAATTATTCTTTTTTCATGATAATGTATTATCAATAAATGATTCCAAACTACTGTTTGCACCATTGCCAATAGCTAAGATACAGCAACTATAAGTTATACAAAATTAGAATAATACAATTATATTTAATTTATAGAAAGGAATATTGACTTTTATCGTACAATTTATACCTTTTATAGAATGTAAAATCAATCGATTAATATAATTGTTAAAAAAGGTGCCGCTCTCCGCTAACTTCATCTCACACAATGTTGCCACCGATCCAAGACAATTGCCCACTCCTGGTTTATTGGAAAAAATTTCTTGGTGAAAGACATAACTAGACTGTCATTGCTTTCTACACGTAGACCTGCATTTATTCCTTGGTTTATCGGGGTATAATAACGACAGATTTTAATTGGTTCTGCACGATCACCATGTGGCATTTCGATTGTATGATAGTGAAATAGACACGGGTAATGAATGGTACCAAGGATATCCAAGAAAACGACTCGAGTTTTGAAATATACATTCGCAGAAACTAGTTTCATTCTGAAATTACCTCCCTTTAATAGTTTTCAGCAAATTATATGTCGTGATATTTGGGTGCGTAGCTTTTAAGACCCACACATGTTACGCCACTGAGCGCGTACGTTAGTGAGGTTAGCGGATGATTAAAGCGCGTAACGGGGCAGACCAGAGAGTTAGTGAGCGATAAGGTGTGCTAATTGGCACTTATAATATTTTGTCTATAGTAAGATAAGTAAGAGAGCCGAGGTTTATAACACGTGAAAAGCTATCTTGTGTGCAACCCGAGTGTGACTGATAAAGTACCGGTGCACCTCAGGCGAGACTGATTCAAATCTTTGAAACTGTATTACACCTTTCACATAGCTATTTGGTGATTCTGTAGGCAGCCCATTCCGTATGCCCAAGTTCTGTGACCCCCATGCATGCACCCCTCAAACTGTTCATGGTCATCTCAGCCTGTGCGAGACTTAATTTAAAATCCTTAGCCTTACGTCGAAAAGGGAAAACATCCAGTAGGAGGAAGTCAGCCGTTACGAACTTTCCTTATCCCTTGGGTATTTGTGGCCCACTTTAAGCAGTTCAGCACCTCGAATATATATGGCACAGCATTTGTGGACCACTCTAGACATAAAAAAATAATATTTTTTAAGTACATAGAATTTATTTCACATAAATAAAAAGTTCTTTAAACTAATGATATATCGTGCTAAACAGACCAAAGAGATATATCAACTATATCATTCTTATAAATGAAATTAATTGTTTTTCTGTATAAAGAGCTCAAATTTCGTGTGTATGTATTGGGTATGTTTGAGTATTCCGCACACAAATCTAACATGTGAAGCAATTTTGGGGAAGGGGTGAGATGGACGACGAAATAATCTAAGATTCATGACTATTCAGTATTTATGTATTGGTTAATTATAACTAAATATCTGGGCAACACCGGACACAATCGGTTAGTCTATACCAATAAATAAAATAGAAGTGTCTGTCTGTCTCTCTGACTGTCTGTATGTTTCTCATGAATTGGTTTCAAAATGGCCAAACAGATTGTAATGAAAATTTGAGGCTTTAAAAACAGGAGATTTAACTTAAATATTAGTGGATATTTCATTTCTATATATTGTAGAAGTTTTAATATAAATATTAACTCTACAAGAAGATTTCTTCGCATACGTGCATTCAAATCTGCAAAGAGTGTATACGGGTTGCCTATACTCTTGATCTGTTTATGCTCCAAAACGACTTAACGGATTGAAATGAAAATTTCAGGGATTGAAACAGGAACTATAACTTAAATTTTCGCGTAACTTTCGTTTCAATGTCTTGCAAAGTTCAGAAGCTATTAATATAAATATTTATAAATCCTTGAATTGCTGCGCGAAAGGCGGCATGAAAACCAACTACGAGTTATAAGTTTTATTAGGTGTTTCTATACCATTCATACCACTTTGTGTTATTAAAAGCGTAACTTTTGCAGCATGAGAGAGGGGAAGGACGAAGTATTATCACTCCATCTATTGTTGCAGTAGGATTCGTGCAGAAATTAACCTATTGTTGGTAGAAACCTAACCCTCTGGGAAATAATAAACGTCTTTGGATCATCGATACGACTTATACGTAAATTGGTTTTACTTGTCGCGTCAGGTAAATTTTAATATATAGTAATTGCTCATTTTTATTGGCTTCGAAACGTGTGAAAGCGGGACCAGTTCAAAACCAACTGCAAGTTATAAGGTTTGCCCTAAATCCATCACAAATAATGATATCGTACTTTTTATATATTTAATGAATTCAAATTTATCAAAGTTCTTTATCTGTTGTTTCGTTTTTAGTACTAAATAAAAAGAAATATTTCCGGGTATAGCTGGTTTCTCTTACAATTATTCTCTACTACGTGGGGCTACTAAATAAAATGGTAATAATTCATAAAGAACTAAATAGTGGTCAATGCAAATGCTGGGTGTTATTTTAAAAATACTTTCAGACAAAGATTAAATATTCATTTTAAAGTCGAATCAACCAAATAAATAAAACCCTATTTGGATGATGTTCATGACGCATCGTTCAGTATAGCTTAAAATTTCTCCAATTCATTTTATAGACTCTTTTTCACAGTCAAAACTATAATTGAACTTAACACCTGAAAAATACGTTCCACATTGGTTGGTAACTACTTTACTTAGTCCACCATTTTGTATAGTTAACATCAAGTGTTTGTCCCAGTTCTCAAGTTTTTTTCTGTTTTGCAGATCACAGATGAGCAAGCCCTTTCTTCAAAATTATTACTCTCGAATAATTGGTTTTAAGCAAATTTTTATGTTTTTGCATAAAATTTTACTTATATGTCCCATTTTGTTTCTTGTCTTCGATATTATGCGTTTTTTGCACAGGTATTTTAAATTTGTATGTAGTTATTTCTACGTAATGTCTGAACGTTTTCAAGAGAATACAATGTTTTGACTTGAAATAGTGTGTTGGCAGTGCCGTATATAATTTTGTGGTGAGTGTTGCATAATTTTTATGATTTTACAATGTAGATTTAATATTTCTTGAAGTGTAACGAACCTAAATTAGATTCCAATTGTTACCAATTGATTTTATGACTGACACTTTCAGATATGAAACTTGATTTTCATTTACTCCGTAAATCGTTATCAGGAGATAGAAATGACCTTGAAGTTTACAATATGCAATACAATTATTTTATAGCCATTTTAAATGAAGTTTCTAGCCAATTTTAGCCATATTCATTTGTTTCACCGATGCATCTAATCCTTAAATTTGATCATTTATTTTGCGTTCTTTTGCAGTATTAATATCATTATTTTAAGCCTCGATATCCTTAATTTATTTTAACGTTTAAAATATTTAGTAAACCCATTGCTACTTTTATTTTTTGTAGAAGTGTTACTGTTTTACATCCTGTTGTAAACCAAATTTTAGAATCAACCGGTTGAATGGGGTAACCTTCAGAGGGCATTTCTCATGGTTCAGTGCTTTTAATTTTCTGTGAAAAATTGTCTCAAAATATATCAGTAAGAGCGTTTTCTATTTTTTGCTTTTAATGGTCTCAATTCTACGCCAATAATAACTGTTAAGGAAACCTGGATATCCACTACGATTTCGAACCAACAAAGATCAAAAGTCAAAGATGATACAATACAAGAAATATTAATTATGATCAATCCACTGACTCATTCCCGTTTCCTAACTTGTAAAAATGCCTTGCTGAAAAAATACACATCCAACGAAGTGATTATTATCAAAAGAAATGACTATGTTATATTGAGGTGTTTCCTGAAACTATATATTTGAACATATTGAGAAACTTGATGAAACGCAGTGTGAAATATAGCGAACTGAAATAAATTGAGTTGTGATTGTTTTGTAAGTACTTATTGATCTACTCTCGTAGATTCGTAAATGTGAGTAGAATTAATTATTGCAATCTTGTCTTCCGATTTTAATTTTTTAATATATGTCAATATGTGTTGTAATGTTAAGGCGAATTTCTGGTCCAAAATTATTTATTTACAGTTACTTCCACAGTACGCCTAAAATTAATACGAATCACAGGAATGCTAAGCTTGAGACGCTTAAGTTAAGTTTTATAGTCTCGACATTTCCAGCAACCTTTAGAGAAGCGTTGATTTTTTTCTTGCTGCCGTAGTCTTTAAATTTAAGGAGCATAAAACTTCACAACTCTTTTAGGTAAAAGCCTCTTATGTATAAACGGTGACTCGCAATTCAAAGTATGAATGCCTCCTCGCCCCCTTCCCATATCTCAAACCTTCTTTTCCGTATAATAAATTACTTGTCTTTGTTTCTCTTTTAAATTGAAATTGTTTGCCTTCACAAACCAATAATAAGTTTTATGTTCTTTTTGTATTTATAAATGTTTCACAGCATTCTCAAACATATAAATTACAAATTCTTGATCCTTAAATCGGATTCCCAAATTACCCCAACGTTTCTAAAAAGCAGTCGTCACTATCAAGAAGGCACCCAAACTACCTTTGTAGAAGTTTAGTAGGTATAAAGAATAGGAAAGCAAGAAAGGCTTTCGAAAAAAGAGAGAAATTTACTTACGGCTAATATAAGTATGAAAATTAGGAAATCATTGTTCAAAATGTTCGTATGGAGTGTAGCGTTATATGAGTACGAAACGTGGACGGTAGGAGGTGCAGAAAAGAAAAGAATGGAAGCATTTGAAATGTGTTGCTATAGGCGAATTCTGAAATTTAGATGGGTGGATAGAATCACTAACGAAGAAGTTCTAAACAGAATACGGGAAAAGCGAACAATATGGAAGACGTTGACCAAGAGAAGGGATAGATTAATAGGCCACGTTTTCAGACATGAGGGTCTAGTAAAATTAGCAATAGAGGAAAATGTATTGGGTAAGAATAGAATAAGACGACAAGACCCGAATATGCTAAGCAGGTGAGGGAGGATGTGGGATGTGACGAGGCTTGCGTAGAATAATTAGCGTGGAGTGTTGCATCAGAGAAGACTAAGAACGATTGCCACAACTGATTATTAAAATTAAAAGCAATTTAAAAAGTAATGAGTATAAATTTCCAAATTCAATCAAATAGTGATATCATGTCTATTTCCCTTTCTTTAATTTACTTTCAGGAAATAACCTATGTTTTTGGTAAACCAGATAATTCGTTAAAAAGAGAATCAAATCTGTACAACTTTCCTTATATGGCAAATTAGTGTACGAGCGACCATTTTAGAGATATTAGCAGTCGTAAATTTCATACTGAACCGTGGTTTACCGTGCAATCAGAAATTTTTGCGAGCGCAGATCTCAAAAACTTGACATGACGTGAAGTCCCGTGACATCACAGTGACGTGATGTACCATGAAAGCAGTGACGTGCTCTTGTACATAAGACAACATTGGCCAAGTGACAATACGTGACCTGTGGCAGTGTGCCGCCGCATATTAACTTTCCTTGTGGCATTCATTAGATGAAATTGACGTTTTAGTGCAAGTTATATCTATAGAAAGTAACGTATGCTAGTCTACACGCACGTATAATTTAATTTTTCGAGTATTATGTCTTAATTTTAAGCTCTAATATTATAAACCTGAACGAAAATATCCTTTATGCAACAGGATAATACTTTGTCTAAGCTAGTTGCAGTCATAAATGTAGTGAGATACGCGAGTCAGTGGTACAGACTTTTGAGAAATATCTAGTTGTTAAAATTTTCATTTTGCCTAAGAAGAGGAAGAATGCATCTGCCCGAAATGGTATGCGAACCAAACGATTCATAAACACATTACAAATGTGAATAAAGTAGTGCCTACGCAGATAATACAATGTCCCTTGGAATGGTTTGCAGCCTAAAAACGAAAATAACGGGGAATCGATGACTTCCTCGACTATATAATTAAAATATCACGTGTGTATGAAAGCAGATTTTTTTATACAATTAAGTGAAATCCAGGTCGTAGTATTCTATGCAATTGAGTTTAAATATTTCAATTTACTCCAGAGATAATTTTTGTGTATAAGCACAAACGACTAGGAAACTCCCAATGACCTTTCGAAATTTTGAAACTTATGTCGTGAAAATATTCAAACCGAGATTGCTTGTTGTTCCAACTAACTGTGTATTTTTATACGCTCGACGTTTTATTTACACTAATTGCATCAAGAATAATAGATATACTAATGACATCAACGAATAGGTGTATTATATCGAGTAATTTACGAACACTTTGTTATAAATAATGATAGCATGATCCTACTGAAGTGTATATAAATTGAGTTTAATTAAATATCATAGTTTTATATCAACAAATTAACGTTTCACTGTTTTTATTACTTTCCTCTATGAATATCTTTGTTTACAATTTAAATACACCGCAGCATTCTGTGCTTCATTATTATCTCTCTAAGGTCTTTTTATTATGCCTTATAATAAAATATTTCCGTAGACATCTATAGATTTGTGAAACTATTCTTTTCACGCAATACAATCATGCGATCCGATGTTTTTTAAATATCTTCTTCTTTTTCCACTTTGACTTACCGGGTCATTTTAAATTATACATTCCGAATTAGGATTGATACGTGGTCAGCGTATCGATTCTCCAGCAGTCTTAGTCCCAGTCTCCGTGACCATGACAGTACAAACATGCAAGCCCATGCCAGGATTCGAACCTGGGACCTCTGGGTCGTGAGGCAGCGACGCTAAATACTAGACTATAGAAGGTTGGCTATTTTAAATGTGGTAGTTAATAAATTGTAGTCTTTGGTCAGAAAATTTTCAATTTCGGTGAACGGAGAGGTGTTACCTGCCGTCGGAAGAGATTAATGGTTTTCGGTTGCCGGAGGCAGGACGTTCAACCGAGTATTTCAGCGAGGGATTTCTTGTTAACCCAACTGTGTTATTGTACAGTCGGCATTCGCATTAACACAGATTTCATAAAAAAATATATTTATCGTGTCCACGAGTATGCGTATCTTCAAAATGGGGTGACGGGGAGACGTAGCAATGGATACTTAAACTTCGCAATCAAGAACTAAGTTAGTCGGAGTTGTGAAATTATAAATATGCGTGAGTCAGTGGTACGGACGTTTGAGAAATATGAAGAGCTAGTTTTAAAATTTATATTCTAAAAGATGTGCCTAGTAGCACTTTATTAATTTATTAGTAAATCAAGCAAGTCGTATTTTGCACTGGACGGCATCAACCATTCCGTTAGCCAAAAATCGACACGCAACGTCACCAATATCCTCTATATTATATTATTATTTATTATTATATTATATTATTATTTATTTAAAACAAGAATAGGGTTAGATATATAAATAAAATTTATTTAAAACTTTGAGTTTTAACAATAGAAACATGAAAAAAATTTCTATTGTGTACAAAATCATTTGCTAGTTCTGAGTGACGTTTTATACGTATGGGTATAACAGAAATATTTTATTCGTTTGTGGATGGATGGTTGGAGTCGGCGCGTGCAAACTGAAGTCGGATGCCAAGTCGCCTTTTCCTTATCTCTCCTGGTCTTCCAGGAAATTTGCTAATCAGAGCTCGTTGTCAACCTTTGTAGCTGGCCGTAAGCTGTACGCTATAATATATGTAAGCATATGGATTACTTTACACAGACTCGTGCTTCACGTACAGGCAGATTCATAATTGGAACATAGAATTTTTGTCCAATCGCTGATTATTTCTCCGTTTCGAAATTTGTTTCAAAGTGCTGTCAACCTTTCCCTTTGGAGTCGTAATTAACTGCCCTGGATGCGTGTTTGTATCCCTGGAGAAGGACAACCCCGCCTAATCTCTTTTTGACTCCAATCCCGGTGATTGTTGACAGTATGTGACTATGGCCAGTGTGATGGTTTTACTTATGCGCTCCAGCGTATGTCAGCTTTCTTGGACTCCTAATTCCATGCCCATAGAAATCTGCAACCACTTAAAACTCTGTTACCGACACAGTGGGATCGTCCCTATTCCTCGTATCGCGAATTATAAAAAAAATCGGTATTAAGTATGCGTTACACCACCTTACAATATGTGAGCAAATTTTAACATCGATTTACTATTTGTTTTCATATTAATTCATGAAATATTCACTACCCACAATAAACCTAAAATAAAAGTTTTAGAAGTAATTATAACCACAGTTGTATAAATTAAGCAACAAATTATATTCATATTTTAATTTAAAATATTATAATTATTTTTCACATCCATACACTCAGTTCTATTCTTTCATTATTACAATATAATACTAAGAGAAATCCGTAATATAAATTAGGAAGAAATACAATTACATATTATCAATGCAAATATTGTAAAATAATACAAAAATAGACTTCCACTAAAAAACAACTAGCGGAATGCTTATAAAAACAGAGTAGGGGGAAGTACGGAATGCAGCCTAATAGTAAATTTGTCATCAGAGGACGGAAATTACATATTAGGAGTTATATTAGAAATTTGGTACCGTAATGAAAACAGAAAATTATTTATTGAGTCGGTAATATATGAAGGCTCAAATAAAAAGTTGCGATTATGTATATTGCAGTAGATCACGGAACAAAAATATTAAGATAATTAAGGCTTTCCCGGTGTAGTTGATGCATTAATAGTTCTCGGGTTTCCACTCGGGTGCAGGTGCGATTAAACGTGACATTTCGACGACCACGTGCTCTGTCGTCATCATCAGGCTGACCGTTTTTATAGTTTTGGAAAAAATGTGTTTGATTATTTTTTTGGATTCACAACAAATTAAGGAGAGCACAAAATTGGATGTTGCCTATCAAAATCCAGCGTTTTGGGTTGTGACAACATGTGACTGCGAAGAAAGGAATCAATTTAATTCTAGGTACAAAGTTCTGTGTTTACTCCCTTCTTCTAATTCTAAAATTAGATTATATTTTAACTTAATTTTTTGTCATTGGTCACCACGGTTTCAAACATAGAACGGGCATATTAAACATCAGACATTCAAGTTTTGCTGCTGTGAGGTAACAAGGGAATAAGATTTCCATACGAGTTCAGGCAAGAATGTCTGAAAACACGAGTGTCGGATAGAAAACAAAATTAAAGAAGCGCGTGTTTTTTACGTGTCCAAGTCATTTCATTTGAAGCCGATATTGCTTCGATCAAAGTAGACGGCGCCGCCACACGCTGTTCATCATTATTCACGATAAGCTTTCTTCTAACCTAGTATAAAAACAATTCCGCTGAGCGAGATAAGTCACGCCAAACTAACACAATTTAAATTGATAGCTCAACAATATTTTATTTAAACTTCGTTTCTCAGGCATGAGTTCCAATCCTTTTTCTTTGAAGATAATTGTATGGTATTTCTAAAAGCCAATATTACATTACGCTCCCTTATTCAGCACTAATGACTTCACATCAGATTCAGATTTGGTGAAGAAACCATATGACGCATTTGAAATCCTAGCTGGATATAATTCCAACTAGCCTTGTTTTTTAAATTGTTCATAATGTCGAGCGAGTTCGGTTTCATTACTCGTATGTAGGTATTAGTGATTTCATACAGCATTTATTGGAATGAGTGTATGAAGCAGTCTTGTCACTATAACAAATAAAATGAATTTCCTTCTCCCATAGTGAAACTAACAGTAAAAGTTAAAATCTTACTAAAATTTTAAAAGGACAGATAAACAGGAATAAATTTAGCCTAGGTCAACTACTTTTAAGCAAAAGAGCTCAATTTAGCTAGCTTAGCTTTTTCTATGACTGCATATTTCTAGTGTGGTTACTATAACATCATCCTACTAAGACGAAAATCCTCTCCACCAATTAGATAAATAAATTGATCGATTAGATGGAACGAAAAAAGTCGCTGCCACAAGAAGCGACGTTTATAAATCATTTTATTAAATATGTATCAGTCGAGGGAGTAGTCTGACCGTCACCGTCAAGAAAAAAAATTATCTAATTATTTCCGTAGAAATAGCATTGTTCCAACTTTTGGTGTGTCTGACTAACAGGATTATAGGAATTTGCAGGTAATATTTGCTATATTCCACTTTCCTTTCTTTCTGTAGCGTAAAGCACAATAACTAAAGAGTCATTTTACTGTCGTTTTAAATTGTATTGATTATTACCATAACTAAGACATTCAAAAATTACACGCTAATTCACGTATTCTTGAAACAATATACGTAAAAATGTTTTGGCCATCTTCAATGACTTCATAAATAAGAATCATTTTCTAAATCGTTGTTGATTCCTTTTCTATAGTGCATATTGTATCTTTGTGTAGAACGAACATTAGCCGATGCAAAACGAAATCAACACCATATTTTCTGACTGTACAAAATAACGTGTCAAACCAAAGAGGACTTTCCAGTAATTCTTCCAATGACTAAGTTCCTATTTAATTAAAGGTTAAAATTAAATGTCTGGCCCGGATACGGAGTAGAGCACAGATGGTAGGCGAGTTTGTCTTCTCTACCAGTTTAACAGGTGGCGACGGGAAAGGCCGACTGTTCAGCTCTGCTGATGCTTCATCGAAGGACATATATTTCAAGTTTATTTTAAAATGTGTTATCTCAACTTCTGTCATGTTTCATTAACATTGCATGCATAATCTTAATTCCCAATGTTATACTCTCTTTTTCTGTCTTGGATGTCATTTCAATACAATGTAAACAAAACAGTTCATTTATCATAATTGTTTACGTTCTTTTATGTTTCTCGTTTCAAAGGGACAATTTTTGGGACTGGAGAGTCAACGACGTTAAAATTTATTCTTACAACGCGAACGTGTTAACGCCGAGTGACGGACGTAAAACTCAACGCGCATAGGATTCAAAGAGCGAAGTTAAATCAAGAAGAAACATTTGCATGATCTTACTATACTAAATTTACTACCCGTGTTATGTAACCCGAATGCAAATCAAGATCATTCATAATAAGCATGAATGTGTTACGTCGAGGAAGTGAAAGGACTCAATAGTTGTAGCTGTTTTGCATGTGTGTCAGGCGAGTGATTATGACAAAAGAGGAACGTCCATATACATAGGCCAATGACGCTTATTAAGAAACACGAAGATATCCGTTCGGCGTGCATCTTTCAAACAATAAAACGACACGATGAAACTGAACCAGCTAATATTCAATATTTGACATTGGCGATAGTGTCGCCAAGACTTCGTGAAATTGCTTTAAGAGTACTTTACGCATTTTATTGGTAATTTTGTTAAGTTCAACTACTTGATTATTGCACATAACTGAATTCCTAAATTTTCCCCTTATTCAGAGTTACAGCAACCCTACTTAGTACGTTACGTATTGATGTCATGCCTCTAGTGTCTCGACATTCATGGCGTGCTTGTTGCCTTCATTATTTCTGTAAAATCTACTTGCGATCCATCTTATTCACGATCATCTCAATTCAGCACACACACACACACACACACACACACACACACATATATATATATATATATATATATATATATATATATATTCATGTAGACCTATATATATAATGCACATTATGAAGAGAATGATAGAAAAACTTATTATAATGTCATACTAAATGTAAAATTTTTAATTTGATGAAATTTATTGTAACTTTATAAAATAAAATATATACTAAATGGGGATAAAGTAAAAATTATGAGTCCTTTCCGAAGGCTAGCCTTGGCGACGGTGGCGAGGTGCCGACTAAGTACTTAACCTTTGTAGAAACGTCCGGTCGGCTAGACATGGGAATCCTTGAACAATGATCCGATCCTGGGACGCTGAAGAGAAAATAATAGTAAACCAGGGTAAAATCATTCTCATCCAAATATTCTTCCCTAGCGAAAAATAGAAGGGGACAACGACGTAGGACTTGCGGAGAAAGGAAGAAAAAGTTCATCCATGTAGATGTGCTGAAGTGCGAAAGGGCACAGAACTTGAAAAAGACTATTCTGGCCCCTATCTTGAACATGTTAATTCTTCTGGTCCTTGCTGATTCGGGCCTAACTCTTCAAAGAAGTGTTTATTTTCGAGCCCAATTCTTCAATCAACCAAGTTTTAAGGGTAGCTGGATCCTGCCCAATGGGGTCTGGCGAGACTTGAGCAGTCGTCATGGGGTAGTGAAAGGAGAAGGATGTGTCGGCAGTTGCGGACGGAGAAAGACCACGCCCTGTAGTGATAATTTTTCTCATGTTCTGAAATGGATTAAAGCTATTAAAATCCACTTTTTTGGTATTTTTATTAAAAAATACCTGGCGCCCAAAAAGCATTTAAATCCTCGAATACGGAGGTACGCCGGATCTTCTACATTTGGCGCCGCAGCGTTGGGGCACCGAACAACGTGGTTTGGTGAGGACGACTACGTGGTACCCTAGAATTATACGACGACTGAAGAAGTGGGAGGCGCTGAAAAAGGAACGCTGGGGAAGAGAGCTGTTCTACGCATAGCTGAGGGGTCCTGTGACCGCTGCGTGGATTTCGTCGAGAAGTGTGTGTTGTGTATTTTGTTAAAATGGAAGAAGTGCAGGAGGCTATTACGTGTGAAAGAGTAGATGAGAAGGCAGAGGACGCTATGCTCAGGTACATAATAAGATATTTGATGAAAAATGAGGAAGTTCTTGATGACATGGTTAATAGTATTATGAAAAAAGAGGAAGTTCGTGATGACATGGTTAATGGTATTAAGGAAATGCAGGCAGATGTATATAAGGAGGAATGTGTAAATAGTAGTGATAAGCAGATAGAAAATATGGTAGAAGTAGAGCGGTGTGTAGATACGAAGTGCAGTAACATAGAAAAGAATAGGGACTACAAAAAAATCAAATAATACCAATTTTGGTGAATGGGAAAGAATTATTAGAAGAAATTGAGGATGAAGGGGAAGAGAAATCATCTGACCATGAATTGTTATCTGTTGATATTGACATTGAGGGAGATGGGAAAAGAAGAGCCATTATTGACACTGGAGCTACATCTACGTTTATCAGTGAGCAATTATATCTTGAGCTGATGGAAAGGAAAGCAATTCTAGAAAGCTTGCCAATAACTGGGATGAGAGTGTATGGAGCCATTGGGAAGAAATTTGAGAAAAGCAGTAAACAGATTCTTTTAAAGGTTAGAATCCAAGGTCAGGAGATGCTTATTAGATGTATAGTAGTTAAGTCTTTGTTTGTACCTTTTGTATTGGGCTTAGATTGGATTGTCAAGCATAAAGTAGTTTTGGATTTTAGTAAAAAAGAGTGTCATATGGGTTTACCAAATGAGATAGCCAAGGAAATAGAAATAAAACTACCATTGGGGGCTAAGGATGGACCAAAACAGCAAAGAGATCATTTGTTAAAAAAGGAGAGTGTGGTTGCTGTAACAATAAAGGAAGATCTGATGCGGAAGGATCGATTTCATAATGTAGTTGCAAATAAGTTTAAGAAAAAATTTAAACGTGTAGAGCATCAGATGGAAGCTGATAAGTGTGAAGGTAATGCGAACGCATTGAATAAGCAGGTTAGGGAACAGCTGATTATGTTTGCAAACAAAGATGAAGTAGTGAAATGTTTTGTTAATAGATTTAAGAATAACTCCCGAAAAACGTACAAGAGAAAGGTACGTGGGAGAAACATTCATCAAAAAACTGAGCGGAACTTAATGATTAGCGGAAAATGTGCTTCTATGTCTCAAAATTGTGCATCCTATGGTGAAAACAGAGTAGGAAGAAAGTTATGGAATAGGGGTGGATGTGGATTTCCTTGGAATCCAGGTGGAAAAACTGAATGCGGTATTCTGTTAATGTCAAACTAATAAAGATCAGATGATACATCAAATTCAGCTGGCAACAATTAAAATAAATGTCATATGATCTGTCAGAAACAGCTGATGGGATGTAAAATTTTATGTAATAACATTGTAATTAGTTATAAGAAACAGATGTTCTGTTGAAAATTTGCGACGTGCGTTAAACAGCTGTTGTGCAGAGACAGTTGACTATAGAAAAATTATGGCCAAAGTAATTTTGGATCTTGACAGCGAACAGCTGGAAAGACAGCAAACAGCTGATTACAGAGTTCTTAAAGAAATTGTTTGGGTTGAAGTTATGTGGTTGTAATTAAAGTTAAGGGTTTGTCCGTGATTGGTTTATAATAATTTTGAATTATTTAATTGAGGAAATTGTATTTTACTGGATGTTTATGCTGATGAAGGATTGAATGGTACGTCAGAAAAATTTGTAATTAATTTATGAGTGAATTTTTGTAAAACCTAATGTAATTTTGACTAAGGGCGTTGGTCAGTCAAATTGTTTACGACTGTGTTTCAGTGAGTGTCATTAAAAAATTGTACAATTTTTTAAATTCATTGGGGGCGGGGATAATGTAACATGAAAAGTTACACGCAACAATGCAGGCCAGCTTGCGAGTTGTAATTGTCGCAACTCGGGCCAACAATGGAGTCTGGCGAGACTTGAGCAGTCGTCATGGGGTAGTGAAAGGAGAAGGATGTGTCGGCAGTTGCGGACGGAGAAAGACCACGCCCTGTAGTGATAATTTTTCTCATGTTCTGAAATGGATTAAAGCTATTAAAATCCACTTTTTTGGTATTTTTATTAAAAAATACCTGGCGCCCAAAAAGCATTTAAATCCTCGAATACGGAGGAACGCCGGATCTTCTATAATATTTATAGAACGCTTCACCAAGTATTTTTCGGGTGATTTAGCTAGTCATGTGTCAACACGATGAGCAGTGGACAGCTCCGCCCATATTGTAGTGGGGGTGGACAGGAGCTCACTTTAACTCCAAACTTTGAAAACGCAACTTCGTAGACTAAAAGTAATTCTAAAAACATTGCTATTAGTTCATGATATGTAGTACGTCAAGAAAATCATCCGCAAAATGTAATAGATAAGTATAGAACGTTGTCGCAGTCTCCATAACCAGTTTGTAGTTTGTATGAAAACAATTTTTTTAGCAATGCTAGCAGCGTTCTGGCAGTCCGTTGAAGGGAATCACCTTCACTTCTTTTCCCTACTGTGCATGTAAACAGCTATCACCAACTGTACAAAGCGGTCCTTGTTACGAACACACGTAACAATTTTTATGTGATCTTTCCACAGGACACTAGGGAGTTCAAAACTTCCAATATGACAACACGGACCCACTGAGCGGTTCTTTGGCAGCCTAGTTTTTAATTCAAAACGCTTGAGGTAGTAATGTTTATCAAAACTGGAAATTGCGGAAAACACCTCGTAGTTACATTCTGAGCATAGCTGTGAATATGAATCGACTTGCCTTTTCATCCTCTGCCTGTACGAGAGTTCGTAGGTGCAGAGACTGGATAATGGGGTCCGGGAATTCACGACCAGTTCTAAAACCGAAGATTACATCGAGTAAACCCTCCATCAAACTTTCTTCAACCTCTGCGTGATTAAATTTCCTATCTAAAATATATTAAATTTGTACTTCCGAGAACCAAATTTTCTATTCAAGGAACGCGCTAAAATATTATACGGTAAATTATGTTTACTTTGGCCATCAGCACAATTAATTTTTTAAGGAACTGTAATCCATTTAGAGTAGAATCGGCATGATTGAGCGCAAATATCAATCAATCTAAATAAAATGAGAAGGAGTTTTCAGATGAGCTTAGGGAATCGTTTACTAACATTTTTCTAATAGTTTTATTTAAGGTCGCATTATCTGCGTGTTCATTATCAGCTTTACAGAGGTGAAAAATGAGCAATACATCATAACAATGAATTGTTTTCAAGAACTTCACAATTCTGTTTTGGTAGTCCGGTGAGTTAATCTGTTTCAGGTTGTCTCCAAGTATATGGTCTTAGAGAATTTTTTCCAAGTATAGATCAGATGCTCCAAGGCGATTTTATAACATTGTTTCCTACTGTCACCCTCTATAAGTTCACTTTCAAATTAAAAGAATTACAAGAGTGGAAATGCATTATAATTGTTACGAACTAAAACACTGAACGTTTTCAGTTAGTTGATGTAAATAAATTAATTTGATGAAAATGTTTAGCCAAAACAAATGGGCTTGAAGTACAGAATTCACATATCATGTGACAATTGAAGAGAGAATGTGTAGGTACATTTAACTTTGAATATCGCATAAGATAAAACACAATGGATAGCAAACAGGTCCCTATTAGCCACTTGACTTGGATAATATGCGGATACGCCTCGGTTTCAACACAATGCCCCGTAACCTCAGCCAGGTTATCCGGTCAAGGTCGGAAATACGTATTTGTCCCGCCCTGATCGGCCAAGACCAGTGAAGAGGCTCAGAAAATACTTGTGTTTAAATTTTCTCCCATTGCAATCCATTCAAGGAAAGGAGCGACAACTGTATTTCGACAGTTCAAGATTTCATTATTATTAGACCTTATTTAACTATACAAACTTTATATCACAAATTAATTCTGCCATATTAATACTGACTTATATGTATTTATATATACGTTCTTCAAGTATTTACGTGCCTGTAATCATCCGTGAAATTTTTGTATACTCCGTCCTATGCAACGCTGCGATTTTCAATTTTCGTAGTTACTAGTCGATTCCCACCACTTTTATAATCCTTAAAATACTTCTGTGAGTAGATGCCCCCTTTTCAATTCCCTTCCTATGATATTAAAGGGGAGTTGCCTGTTCCAGGATCACCCTCATGTAGTCTGTTAAACCCCCCCCACAAAAAAAGAAGAGAGAATGGAACACTTTGCCATTGCATTAAAATTAAATTTCCTGCAAACTCAATTAATATAATATATATTAATTTAAAGTGTAAAATGATATATTTATCGACCCGTTAAGACATTTTTCAGAAAACAAAAAATTATTAATCATAATTCGTTGTTTAACAGAGCAATTTTTAGGCATTTACTTGAACCTTCTTCAAGTTGTGGTCCGACAGAAAGTTTTGTCTTATTGTTATAAACACTCCCACTTTCTGACTGTGAATATTACTTGTTAGACTGAGGAAACATTTGTACCCCTTCAAGCTGGGTTCCGACTATTATTATATAATAGACATATCTTTGAAAAATCGGTGATGCTTCATATGTAGCAAATTATATTTTGTGATATATTATGAATGTTCTTGCACACTCTTAGCTAATATATTACATTACCGACTTCTTTTGATAAGTAGTGAGCTAATCAACTATTATAACCTGGCCTAATCAATATTGAAGGAAAGTTCAGCCTATAGAATGTTTACTACTGAAATATAATATTTTATGACAAGTAACGTAGTTAAGTAACGACACTATATTTCAGTAATGAAAGTGAGTTTATTTTATAAAACAATACTATTGTTTGGCATTAAGAGTATTATTATGTTTGTTGTTAACCTAAATGAGACACTTCATAAATTTATGAAAGTTACATTTCAGCATTAACGTTACGTATTTATTTATTTAAAATATAGTCGTAGACATAGTACGCTATTTCTTTTTAAAACCTTTAACAAACCTTTGGACAGAATAATAATTTCCTGAATGGAACTTCTGACAGAAAGTATTTAATTTAGATTAATAACACTGGTAAACGTTACATACACTGAAGCTATTAAATAAAACGATGCATACGATATTTTTTTAGAAATTAATTGTTTTTTTATTTTATTTTACATAGTAGATTGTTTTTTTCAGTATATAATTATACCAACCTTGCGTTTCCTTCACTTTTTTCCTAGTTCGCATCGTAAGAATCGACTAATGACTTATCGTATTCCGCCAGCGTCCGGGACTACAGGAATAGAACCAGTTGCTATAATTTAAAGCGAATTTACAAACCTGACCAAGCCCAATTAGTGAAGGTGGTGATGTATACGACCTTGAGCCGACCTTGTCCGAGCAAATAACGTGAAAAACTCCATCCATATCGGTTCAGCGAAGTCGCCAAGGAGGCGTTGAACACAGATTCGTCGGATCATTAAAAATGAGCTGCAGTGCATGAGAAATTAATTTTGTTTTGTCTATGAGGAATACAAGCACGTTATCCGGAGAGGAGGTTGAGCAGATTGTTCAGTTCATTGTGAGACACATCTTAAGTACAGGTTTGAGAGGAATACAAATTATCACCTGTCTGTTAATATACAATGCGTTAGCGTGACAAGTAGCTAGCGCAATTATTTAAATAATTATATTAATCCTCTAATTCAATATTACAAGATCTTAAGTCGTGGGAATATTAAAAAATATATATCTTGATGCGAGATGATACTGCAGTAGATAACGATACTTCTCTTAAAATTTTTATTTGGCACACTTTCATTGTGTGCTTGCATCTAACAGATCATATATATTTTTTTCTATTTTATAGTCGTTCACTTAAACTACCTGATAGTATAAGTTTGACTGCAGTTTAATTTATAGATCTATCATTTTACCTTCACTGTAACACTTCAATTTCATATTTTTATTCCATTACTAAAATAATCAACGACTTAATTAGGTAGTTCCCATCTAATTTCAGCAGTCATATAGTTACTGTAGTGCGATTAAAATTATATGGTACTGGGAGTTTTTGGGGGAAAGAGAACCTGATTCTATATTACGCGTGATCGCAAGTACAGCTTCAATAGCATACACTGCGATTGTTTGACAATGCTGCATGCCTAACCCCTAATTTTATACGTACTGATTGGAGTGCTTAAGGTCACATCTATAAAGGGACAGCAATGTGACTCTATACAACGAAGTACCTAGTACGAAACCATTTTTAATTAATTATTAGTATAATTCTACGTAATTATTTGCATCATATACTTTTAGGTGATATATATAGAGATGTGATGGTAATCAGTCCTAAGATAGGTTTGATGCAACCCTCCATGCTATCCTACCCTGCACAAGCATTTTCATTTTTACAAAGATACCACATCCTTCCTAATCTTATTAGCGAATTCCATCCTTGGCCTTCCTCTTCTGTTCTTATCCCCCACACTTCCCTATAAATATAATTTTCCAAGGCCCTCATGTCTCAAAACGTGTCCTATTAATCTATCCCTTCACTTGGTCAAAGTTCTCCAAATTGTTCTCTCTTCCACTATTCTCCTTAGATCTTCTTGATTAGTTACCCTATCCTCCCATCTGATTTTCAGCGTTCTCCTTTCGAAAGCTTCTATTTTTTCTGTGTGCAGCTCATATTGATATAAAAATTTTATAATTTATTAATTTTTTACTTAAATGTATGTAATTAAATGTGTTTTCTTAATATACGTAAGCAGAGAACAGAAAACTAAAGCAAACTAAGCTCCCAAAAATAAATCATTTTATAAACCAATGGCAATTACTTATTTAATTTAATTTAAAAAAATAAATTATAAAAGATTATTTCTAAACTAATATTCCACAAGTGTTTAAGAAGGAAGACCTCATCTGTGTTATCAATAGTAAATTGCAGTGACGTACATTACTAATTTCAAAAAAATAAATCTTCCTAAAGGAAAGACTTTTCTAAACGAAATGATCATTGTATCACATAATTGCCTCTATCGTGGTGATTAAAACTCCTGACAATCTTTTTTCATCAAGGTTTCCCCAATTATATGTTCCTCTGTAATTTGTACCTTTCATACAATCCTGTTTTTCGCAGGTTTGTGTGAGCTTATATTCATCATGCATATAAAAAATATATATAATTAAATTTCTATTAATGAATAACTATTAAATACTGTATTCTGCCTCTATAACTCAAACACACGTATGATCTATTTTAGAGTAAATTTTTATATTTATTTTGGATAATTCAATTTCCATGATTTTTTTGAAATGAACATATGGCTATAAACAGCCTAACAGGTATGAATAAAATATGACAAACACTCCTTTCACTACAAGCCTTTTTTTGTGGTACGGCTCACTGCTTTAAATTTACAAATACTCCAATAGTGTTAAACGAATTAGCGCCGTCACCTGCGTCAGCAATTAATTTTTCATTAGCAAATCTGTGTTCGTTAGCCGTGGCACAGCCCAACAAAGGAACATTGTGATACTTCAATGGATTTATAATAAATACTAAAATTAGTTAAATTAATTACAGTTATATTTTACAAGTGTTAGCTTGCGATTTTATAAACCTAAGAGGGTGAAACTTAAGTAGCACCCCAGCTTATAAAATATTGTCTGCTTTATTTTTTTGTAATATTTTCAATCCTAACACTTCAAATTACCATTAAATCACATTGCAGCCGCTTTGAAAGCGATTTTACGTTTATGGTAGGAAATATCAAACCTCACTGATGGTGACATCAAAAAAGTTAGAAGTCTTCCTATTTCCCAAAACAATTCGGAGGGGAGCCAGGACTGAATTCTCCAGCCACGTACCTGTAACAAAGACGTGTTATTTCGTAGATAATTTGTTATTATTAATTTATAATTTAATCGTAAACAACTAACTCGATCTTAATTTACGAGTGGAGAACAGGCCACAAATGGAAGTGATTCAGGTCGAACAGTGACCCTACTTTCGTATTAAATTTTTTTTCCAAACTTTTATAATATTACAAAACGTAATAGAAAGTTTTCATAAAATATCGCCAATTTTGGCGCACGGCAATAAAGGAGAGCAGCTCGGGCTGCAATACAAAAGATACAGACTCATTTATTTTCTGCTCTGAGCCTTCATCAAAATATGAGTAATTTAAAAAAAATAGGCTTTAACTTTTAAACAGAAACATATTTTACAACGCGAACTTTTGTTATATATGTAACTAAAAAGGTGAAATATTGAAAGGATGGTTCCCGTGAAAAAAAAAACTTCAAAAACCGAAGTTTAATGACGGTAAAACGCCTATGCCAAACGACAAATGGAGGCTTTTCTCTTTTAGTTATGAGTTCAGATGCATATATTTTTACCTGTAGAACTATAAACACATAAATATACGACCTACGCCCAGAATAGATCCCTTGTCCTCCACTTTGCAATCGATCGGCTTAAGACTTCCCTGAGAGACAATGCGTGTTAGATCCCCTCGTCGGAACAGTGCGCATTTCTGTCTAAACTTTCTTCCTCGCCTCATGATTTCTGTAAATCACCATGTCTACGAGCTTTAGAGACTAAATTTATTCGGTGGTGGTTCACTTCTCTTGGAAACGCATTTCGCGCAGTTACAAAGCAGGTTTACCTATAACTGATATAGTTGATGCTTGTCCGGTGCTTATGTAGGTAACTGTGGAAAACATTTGAAATACAACTCGTTATTCAATACATTATGGAGTTTATATATATAATTCACGTGTGCGTGTGTTCATAACTTTGATGAAAATTTATGGTGCATTATAATATTATTTATAAATATTTCATTTGTGGCCAGCACAAAGCCAAGAGTTGGAACTTTCGGGACAAAGAGGGACGCTGGAAAATCCCGTAAAGGGACAAACAAGTCTATTTTGGCCCCCTTTCTGAGAAAGGGCTAAGGAGGGGATATTGGGTTTAGCCATAGGCTGGCCAATAAGAGGATGAAAAAAGTAGAGAGGAGGGGAGAAAACGTTTACCGTAGTCTCTGGATTCTCATAGACGGACACTTGTGGTAAAGACGGCGAGAGATGTGGATGGTCCATTCAGCGCCACAGAACGAGCGGCATCCAAGAGTCCCTGAATGTTCCGGCTTTTGGTAAGTGTTGGCCACGAATGATCACGCGACCGCGGGTTCGTAACCGAAATCACCACGGTTATCCTTGGGAAAGGGAGACTCACTGTTAGCTGTCGCAATTGGTGAATTTTCAGGCCAGGCAGATAAATATTTCATATATAATTTTTTTTGTTTTGTTTATAATAAATTCATTTTTTTAGGATATTTTCTATTTTTATTTAATTTATTCTTGCGTAAATAACCTACGCAGGTGGCGCCCAAAATCCCTGACCACGTGGTACCCGAAGAGTGCCACAAATTTTGTTTTTGTATTTATGGGGCCATCTGGATGGTTCTTAGCTATAGTTGGACCCGGCAGGTGGCACTGTTGTCAAAATACGCATTTTATTTAATTTTCCAACCCAATTGATTTATACATTATTTGTATGATGTCTCTTATAAAAAATGATCCAAAAATTTTAGCTCGGCCTTTTGAATAATCTAATACATTTTACTTACGCATCAATGCGCTAGCAAGTTTATAAAGGCGTAATTTGATATTGTTTTAAAAATTCTATTTAGGATCACTGAATTCTTATATATTTTGTGTATGGCAATTGTCTGCATACCGAGTGTATTATTTATAGATTAATTCGGTATTGAATAAATGAAGTATGAAACTGTGAAAGGTGCATTGTTTGAATTATGATTTATTTCGGCGGTATTTTATCTAACCTAAATAAAATATTTTACTTTCAGCGTTCATTCGTGCAAAAAGGTTAAATTTTCAAAAATGTGACGATATATCTGGTGGTTTATTCACGTGTTGACAAAGATAATACTGTCAAATTGAATACTATTGCGGGCTAATATATATAGTCAAACTCGGATTTAACGTGCGCGACGGAGCTCTTTTTGCTCGTACAGAAAAAGCAAAACAAAAAACCTTGTTTTACTATTATAAGGAATCTAAATTACATTGCATAACTAAACTGAAATATAAAACGTTCGCAGAAAAATTTTCCTGAAAAATCTTTATGCTTGCTATTTGAATATAGGGCAATGTTCTGGGTCTATTTTCATTCACGTTGTTTTCCCAAATTAAAATGAAGAGATGTTTATTCTTTAGTAACGTTAAGATTGTTGAACATGCAAGTTCAAATTCGTTGCACACCTTATCACATAAACACAGCGACCAAATTCTTTTATGATTCCTACTTTTTCACTCGTTGGAAGATACTAGCGATTACACTTGATTCTATCCATAAAATTTCAGCTTTAGAAAATTTTCTTAGTCTTATAAACGAAATATGACTCGGTAAAATTATCCTTCAAAAGGTGTTGTAAGGGTGTACAAA
Organism: Eucriotettix oculatus; assembly: GCA_034510155.1. Taxonomy (NCBI): domain Eukaryota; kingdom Metazoa; phylum Arthropoda; class Insecta; order Orthoptera; family Tetrigidae; genus Eucriotettix; species Eucriotettix oculatus. The sequence goes on from CM067376.1 coordinate 167,972,276, forward strand.
GAATGTTAATCGTTCATTTTGATCTCAAAAGATAAGGTTGAAATTACCTGCAAAAAATCTTCCTACAATAGTAGTAACAGTACTGATGAATTGTTCATACTTCCGTTTGGACGTAGCCGGCCAAACTTACGATTCCGAAGATCGAGAGATTTATTCGTTTCCATTGTTATATTCGAGCCAAAGTATATACAAAAACAATTATTTTCTTGCAGAGAAGAAACGCTTCAATTGAAGCTCAGCGTAAAGGCAATGAAACATGATTTAAAACATCAGAATGGAAAAATGTCAACCGGGCCCGGGAATCGAACCCAGGACCTCCCGGTTGTTTCTCTACCAGTGAGCTAGTCCGGTTGGATGCTAGGACACCATTGCAAGATTCATCCACCCTGAAGCTGAGGTCACCATCAATTTACTAATCACAGTCATCACATCCTAACTCCACGAAACCAGTGACTTTATGGCACAGAAAATAATTTTTAAACTGAAATGATTGCGAAAGTGTGAATGACGGGGTTAAACTCATATGCCATTTTCTGTAGATTTATTTAGAAGAGTAAATGTTTTTAAATAAAGCACAACTTGTGTGAGTGTAATGAACAATGCGGAACTTCCTTATACGAGATAATACTAACTTCTTGCATGACACATTCCGAATTTGGAGTGACACAAGGTCAGCGTATCCATCCTCCAACAGTCTCAATCCCGGTCTTCTCGAAAATGACAACACAAACATCCAAGCCCATGCCACGATTCGAACCCGGGACTACTGGGGTGTGAGGCAGCAACGCTAGCCACTACACCACAGGAGGTCGGCAGGTCACAGCTATAGGCATCCAAAACATTTGTCCGAATTTGGCCAAATTTAACAAATATGTTCCTCAGGACCCGAAGTTGTCCCTGATCTTAAAATTATTTAGATATACTGAAGTGAAAATGTCAACAAGCATCCATTTTTTCCACCTTTTTCGGTGGTTTTCCGCCTCTGGCAAATTCAGAACTCAACTTAAAGAGACCTATCAGTAGACATTTTTATTTCGAGTGTAAACCAACGCGCCTTCGAACGACAATAAAATAACCTAATTTTGGAACCCCTTCAACTATAGGCCCACGTTGTTCGAAAAGAGGTTTTTAGAAAAATTATGAGGACACCCTGTCGATTGGAAATTAGATTCTCTATAATCTTGGTCATATGACATTTTCTTCTCAGACCACCCGAAATGGGTAAAAATGAAATGTCTTCAAAATATATATTATTTTGACAATTATTAGTTATTTACATAACCTAGAATTGAAAATAGTTTTGATTTGACAATAGAGATAGATTTAGGCTGTTGGAAACATATATAAAACGAGTATTTACATGCCCCTCTAGGTAAAAGTGATCCCTGTGGAGTAAAACTATCAATATAGTGTAACCTCAAGTACAATAATCAATTTTCTTTAAATACATTCCTGATTTATTATTTACGTGAAACCGAGAAAAGCCGGGCACTTCAGCTAGTATATAATATAATAAGAATACGGTAGTCGAGGGATAACTGGGGCACCCATAGATATAGTTGCCTAAATGTTGTGCAGAAAAACCGCTACAAGAACGTGATTAGTAAATTGTAGGTTGAGCCTAGCTTAGATTTACAAGAGTGGAGGAATGGTGCTTCGGATCTGGCAATCGACCTGGACTAACTCAGTTGGTGGGTAAGAGCTCCGCCCAGAAAACTGGAGATCCTTTGTTCGATTTTCGGATCTGACCGACATTTTTCGATTCTTATCTTCTAAATACTACAAAATCTCCATCAAGTAGGTAATTGTCGCATACCCGTCTAATGGCTGGAGTAGGTTTTACTGAAGGGATGAAGCATTCAAAGACATTCATAGCGCCAAGTTTAGAGGCAACAGACAATGGCTTCAGGGAACAACTGTTACCATATGTCCAACATCTATGACGCCGAAACATAATCACCTAAAACCCCACCACCCATAATTTATAGCTAGAGCGAGAAGAAAGACGAACCTATACACACACACTAGTGCCTCAGATATCTTCTTTTTTTGACAGTTCGTTTTGTCTGTATAGTAAACCCTTGGGTTACGATATACTTCTGGAAACCAAATTTTCCTCGGGTAACGAACACGACTACTAGGCATTATGTCACTTTAATATAGTGGCAAATAAAGCGTTAAGAGCATAGGAAGGGAATTGAAAAGTGGGTATGCAGAACGTAGAGCAAGATAGCCAAGGGTTAACTAGGGCCCCCGGGCTATGGTTTAAGGATCCTACCCGGTGTTTCACCTAAAGAGATGCAGGGAAAACCCTAGAAAACCATCATCAGGTAGGTCGGTCATTGGGTACTATTCTCACGCCTTTCCGAATGACGGGAGGCGAGTTTTCTGTGGGGTCGCAACATTCCCTTATCCATGTCTCCACCAGTTTCAGGAGGCAATCGACCGACTGATCTAATGGGATCAGCGGACAACTCTTGCCATATGCCCAAAAGGCCTTCGACCCCAGTACATGTACCTCCTAAAATAGGTGGTGTCTCGGCATGTGAGAACTTTGATAAAAAAAAAACAGAGAGTGCGAGGCATTCCCGACATAATCAGGTGCGCCGCAGTCACTCAGGAGGCTTTTTTTTTGGGGGGGGGGGGCTTAACAGGCTACATGAGGGTGATCCTGAAACAGGCAACTCCCCTTTAATAGTATAGGAAGGGAATTGAAAAGGAGACACAAGGGAGGTCATATTTAAGGACCGTGAACGACATTCACTTGCGTGCGAGAAGCGCAACAAATCGACCAGTTCAAATCATAGATTTGTGATAAATAGTGCATACACATTAAAAATTTGGTAAATATAACATTTTAAATTAACATAAATAATTCTAAATTAATGAACATTAAATAAATCAAAATATAACAATATATGACCATAAATATTATGAACAATTTAAGTGTCGAACACAGGGGTGGACAAACTTTTCCATACCAAGCTAATTTTTTTGACAGACGAGTTGAGATGCGCCTATAGCTCCATCACATTTTATAGTCTTTCTTTCATGATTAGGGGTTGGTAAATCGATATCAATCTGCTTCGCTTAGGGGCCGGAAAGGAATAACTTTGGCACAGTTAAATTAATTAATTGACGCCTCTTTAATGAAACGCCAATCTACAAAAGTCAATAATGGTGCCCCTTTACGAGAGGGTGATAGCTTTATGATACTGCTGTAGCTGACAGAGGATCTCGTTTGGTGAAGACAACTGAAGACTACAGTTGTTGGCACTGAGTGGGAGCTCAGCTGGGAACTTGAAATTGTGTGTTCTCTCTATTTTCCAGGAGAACTGTAATTCTTCTATTGGTAACTTTTGGCCATTCATGGTATTTATTTATAATATATGTCTAACTGTACAATACTTTTTAACTATGTAAAAGGAACTTCTCGTCTGAAATACTAACAGGTTCAAGGTTGCAATGCGCCACTTTCAATCGTCCAAAGCGCTACGATTGACGCATGCTCCACGGTTTGACCACCTCTGATCTTACAGAATGAGTACGTTCGGTAATATGTTTCTTTATTTCAGTATTTGAATTACGTTAGCTTTGCCCTTTATTTTTTATGTAACAATGGTTACATTCATCCTGTGTGTTTATAATAAATCAAATATAACACAGCATATTGTGTAAGGACAAGAAGAATTCATTTCAATGTGACGTCACTTGAGCGGTGTAAAAGACAAGCTGAGTAATGAATTTACTTCTCGAAATTGATTTTTTAAACTAGAAAACATGAGTATTTTTCAGCGCATCATGACTCTTAAGTCGAGCCTTTCTCGTTTATACACAATAACCTGTATTTCTCCCTATCCGGTACTTAATTTTGAAAAAACCTGTCTTAGAGGTTACAAGGTTGCATACGCGATAATAAAAACCTGAATTACAAATTTTTACGTTTCTAGCTTCAGCAGTTTCGGATCTATCAATAATATTTACATTTATCTGTAAAATAAACACTACAGAGGAGTAAACGGCGGTTTTCCCAGCACTAGTAACTTTCCTTACGAGTAGACAGTTGCTATTACGTCAACTCGCACGGAAGTTGCTGCTTGCTGCAAACTGATAAAATCTTGGGACTACATTATTATGTGCTGAAATCTGTGGAAAAGAAATACAAAAAGAGGCGTTTGTGTTAAAAGGGAGATAAAAAAAATTATAATCCGCGACAAGATTCCAGGGAATAAAAAGCTGTAATGAGAATGACCTTTTACAAGTCAATTTTCTTTTGTTTTTCTTTTATTTAAAATTGATTATATACGTTATTGAGTCAATAAAATCTAGCCATTGTATGTTTTCTTCATCTTAAACAGACACTGTGCTATCTTTATAACCACTTGGTTATACGTGGAACGTATATTTTTAAATTTATTTTGTCACATTAGCCAGATTTTCAATATTCATTTCTGAATGTAGTACGGATTAATTTCTAAAAGCTATTTTTTATAATTACAATCAAAAACGCTCTCTATACAGTGTAACGGTCAGGCACATCTGCTCGGACTTTTGGCGGTGCGGAGTCAAAAGAAAGGAGGCAGCAGTTGAGCCAGGGGCAATAAAATCTAGACGCTGCGTCGCGCCTTGAGAATTCCCAATTTTAGTGAGAATTTGGAGGCATCGGGTGGCGCATTTCCCCAATTATCACCGTAAATGTTATTGGTGGATATCCATCCCTGCCACTTTGGTGATATAAACTAAAGAAGTGGGGAGGAGATTTTAAAATGGCTGGCAGAGAGATTTTAAGCGAGATTGTGCGTTAGCGGTGAGATTAGATTAGAACAGATCCATTTTTAGAAAGAGATTTACACAGATTTTCTTGGAGAGGATATTTTGGACAGAATTTTGGAGTTGGTGAGAAATTTCACTTGGAGCTAACCTACGCTAATCGTCTCACTCATGACTGTGGTTCATATTGTGGTAAGGAAGGATCTTGAAATTCTTCCTGCTATAGGAAGAATAGGAGGTTGGCAGGAGGACGACCCGATTATGAGGAAGGAGCTGGAACCTGCATTAAGCCGACACGGCAATTACCCCTGTGCTCTTTGCTAATTTTCTGTTTCTGTCACGTCCGAGTAGATTTTGTGTTTAACATTCTGTTTTATGAGAAGGCTCATAAATGCGACCCTGAGGTTAGAGATTTAATTGTTTAAGTTTAAGGAACTCATATTTATCATGTTTGTAAATATATCTGTAGTTATAATTGACGAATGAAGTGCCGGCATAGAAATCGAAAGATCAAAATTGTAATTATTAATGTAAATATGTTTATTGATTAAGTAAATTGTTTTCTTAATTTTATTACAAATTCTTATGATTATAATATTATATTCCACCTAAAATAATTAAGATTACCCTTATATTCATTACAACAGTATCACATATTCTTGGACGACAACCATTCAGATATGTTGATAACTAACTACAGACAATCAAAAATGCGTTACTAAAATAAAAGATGTGCGGGTGTGGGCAGACGACTTGAACACTGTCCCGGCAATCACTCGTTCTTCAGTTCACAGAGCACAGTTGCGAGCGATTTATTGCCTTGTGACGTAGGAGAAGAAGAGTGGACAATGAAAACAGAAAAAAAATACTGTACTCACTCACTGTTCTACTCGCATTGACAGTAACTCGATGGTTCGTTCATATAATGACTGTCCTTCAGCTGTTTACGCCTACTCCCAAGCCAGCCTGTATTATTTTCCTGGTCAATGAAAACGGTGTCACTCTCCGTTCACTCAATTAAAACAAAGACATGAAGTCTCTGTTTCGCTCTTCCTTGCCGACAATAGAGATTTAGTCAATGTGATAAATGTACAAAAGAAAGCGAAAGGCAGCAGGCACTCATTCAAAGTTCATACAACAACGTGAACAGCACACAAATCGCTGTAATTAAGTTACTGACCTGACCACAATGCAGGTGCTTCAAAAGAGAAACGAGGTAGCCCCAAAGACGCTGTGAGTATATAACGTGAATTGTGGGCGGCGAAGAGGCAAGTTCATCTGCATAATGAGTGCCCTATCTCATCAAACGTCAACAGCGGGGCGTAATTAACGTTTTAACTGCACCTTTGTATGTGCTGCCTGAATGGATTAAAGTCGTAATGAATGAGGGCTGAGGAGAGTAGAGAGTAAACCCGGCTATATTGCAGCGGGTGGCACCTTTGTCTTTGAGCCCCGGCTGCCTGTGAAAACAGCACCGAGCCTCCGTCCCAATTGCGCATTCGAAAGCTAATCGCAGACAAGTGGGGGTATGGGCGGAAGTCTTAGATGAAAGCGAGATCAGTCAATGAGATCTTCAGCAGCGATTGCCTGTCTCTCCTTTGTGAGGATGCAATCAACTTAGATGGCGAACTTGCTCAAACGTAAGCCAATCATCAGATTACCTGGATCGAGCGATCAGTCAACAAGTTCTCTCAGGAAGAATTTATATCCCTAATACTGAGATGTATGGCTCATTCGAAAGTAAAAAGGAAAGATTATTCGTCCGATTCAAGTTCATATTATTATATATTTGCGGACAAACTAACCATAAAGCAGGAAGAATTAATTCCAATTGAAACGCAATCCAACTAACCATAATACGGAATGCACATAAATTAAAGTCAATACTTATAAAACAATGATCAGGAGAAACTGAAACCAAAATAATAGTTTCTGATGCTCAGGTAACCCTTGGGTTACGAACAACTTTTGGGACCAAATTTCGACTTCCCAACGAACGCTGATACCCTGTTCTCAAATTCCCGCCAAAGTACAACCTTTTTTCTTCCTCTTCTAATAAACACAGCCTCTTTATGACTAATTAGGATCCGGGCACAAATTTGGGATCTCCACCGCCTATGATGAGATCACCACTTACGATCCAATTGATTTGTAGAATAGGAGAAATATATTACCTAAAGTTGGAGCATTCGTCAGAGGATGAAATGACTACTGGAACTCTGATTGAAGACTGGAGAAATGTAAAGAAATTTATTGGGAAGCAACACAGTAACAAAGTTGTAGAAAATAGAAAATTATCTGCAGATTTCTCTGACTGGGAAACACACAGCTAAGACGTTCTTAATAAAGTTCTTTAAGTGCATCGTTACATTTCATTATACATGGTATCTGATACCGATATCATCTCAATTCCTATTTGAGTGTCACGTTGAAGCTATTGTCTAATTGGAAGAGAATTATTGCACTGATTTAGATTACAATTTTTTAATCCTTCTTAAATAGAGACGTCAAGGGGGAGGGGGTTATAAACTCTTTTTTTAATGCTTGGGCACGACTTCAGTTCGCTTTACAGAAAAATAGTAGAAAGTGCAAATACTCATCCTAAACTATGAGTTATAAGCAGCTCAGTAGAAAAAAGAGCCAATCATTTTCTATCAATCCTATACGCCACAGACAAATATCTGTACCAAACGCTAAACCTAGCCAGAAATCCATTTAATAAAATTAATAATAAAACACATTACACACCTTAAAGAACCCGCTATCAAAGCAAATTCATGATAACATTTAAGAAGTGCGAATGTTTACGCAAGAATCATACGAGAGTAATTACTAAGTACGGAAAACAATGCTCTTAAGAAAAACCCCAGAATATGAGCAAATTTTAGAAATGTGAAAGGAAAATAAGAATAATAGGACTAGTTATAGCTAAGCGAAATATAAATAACAGTTCCTGAAAGAAATGGAATCAAGTTGAAACAGGTATTAGTGTGAAAATAAGTGGAGGGAAAGAACATTGTATTTCCCCTACAGTGAAAGCATTAAAAATAGTGTTATAATTGCCTTCATGAAATAGCTTTTTTTTTTGTAAAGAGGGAGGGGGGGCAGGCTAAATGAGGAAGGGAAATGGAAATGGGGAATGTGAAAGGTAGAGCAAGATAACCAAGGGTTTACTAGGGCCCCCGAGCTATAATTTAAGGATCCTACCCGGTTATTCACCTAAAAGAGATGCAGAGAAACCCCTAAAAAAGTTTCATCAAGTACTTCAGGCAGACAGGTAACGGTATTAATAAAATTTTAATTCTGGATTGTAAATATCGACGATTTTCTATTAAGAACACATATTCAATTTCTGAAGTAAAATTAGATAAATTAAATATTTTCAAGAAACGTATAACATAAAATATTTTAACGCAAAAGTTTTTGCAATTTCCTATTTCTGCATGCAAATATGAGTATATATTTAAATATGAAGATGGAATTCCTCAAATAGCCAAAGATTTTTAATTTAAATTTCAGTTTTTTAATATAAACGTCTTTTGTCGGTAAAAAAATTTTTCGTCTCAAAATGAAAAATATGTGATCTGATAGAATTGATTTACCTGAATTCTATTATGATGTGAGCTTTTCCCCTTCACGTAAGATTTCCGAGATACTGGCATTTATATTTTCAAACACTATAATATTTTTTACATTCATAACTACATAATATTGAAACATTGACTAACGTAGAATTGAGGAGATAACGATTTTCTCCTACATTTGCCTGTGGAGTATCTCTTGATGGTCCAACAATAATCCAACAACACATTAGAATTCAAAACATTTACACATAGTTTTTTGGGAAATCGAAAGACGGAAAATTACCGCAATATTGTCAACGATCATCTAACATTTCTTCAGTGAAAATTTTAACGCAGTGAGCGACGATCAAAAAGGAACAGTTTTATTAGGGCATTTCGGCTACGGAAATGAAGTATCAAGTAAAATAGTATGCTAGCCGATTATTGTTGGACCATCAAGTGGGATGTTCCACAGGCGAAATATAGCAGAACGTAATCATCTCTTCCTTCTGTATGGGTGAGACAGAATATTTTAATATTGTGAATAAAGTATTTATAAATATATTTAAATGCCTGTCTCTCTAAAAACCTTGCAAAATGTGCAAAATATGATTTCATGTTTGAATCGAGGAGGAAAATCATATATTTAACTTAACGAGACAAAAAAGAATTTTTCCTCAGAGTTCTTAATAGTCAATTTTAGACGTAACCAATTACTTCTGAACATGATGTTCGGCTTAATTACTGTATATTGGCTAGCATGCTTTTGAAGTTAGTAGTAAATGATACCTCATGTAACATGCAACCGTATGATGATGTAAATCGTAATATTCACGCAGCAGTAATTGAGTTCCCATGGAAGTCTGAAGATCAAGAACCTTCCACGTTCAATTACCGTTGCTTTTTGCTACGTACACAGGAGGTTCATTAGGATGTGTAAGCATGATGCGAATGAACACAACAAAGGCCGCCGTATTCTCATAATTTCCTTAAAAGATTTCCCAGAAAGTTTCAGTACCTCCAATTTTTGAAAATTCATGCATGATACAAACAACGAGTGAATAACAGAAAAATATTACATTCCAATGTTTCCAAATTATTTTCTCACTGTGTTTATCCATCGTTGATAAGCTATCTGATACATTGAATTAGAAGAAGTACAATGATATTCGTTAGTAAAAGTGTTATTAATATAACGATAGTGCACCTAATTCAAATGTCCATAATTCAAAGGAGTCCTGATTTCCTCTGTAATACGCTGACCTCGTGTAACTCCAAATTCGGAATGTGTCATCTAAGATAACAATCTGCAGTCGTCCTAGTAGGCCAAGGTCTTTAATGAACTGCAGACACAACCAAGAAAAATATATATTATAATGGTAAAACACAACGAAATATGGAATTTGCCGGTACAAAATCAGTCAGTCGGAGTGGGAGAAATTGAACAAGGTTATAGACAGGGTACTAAAACCTAGACAATTGGCGCCTGCATTGGTTTTGTTAATTACGGGACACCTGGCTGTGGCGAGGCATGGTGTTATCCCAAAAACATAGGTGATGTGGGGTGAATGGCGCCTCCCACAGTGTAAAGGTAAATGCTTTTGATTGGAGACGACTTCGTTCCCGCCACCAAAGGAAACTAAATAATGGAGCGGAGAAAAGTTTTAAAAACTGAGAAAATTTGATTTTTGGGCATTTAGTAGTAAGCGGTAGGAGTTGTAGAAAGGAAAATAATAAAAGTTTTTGAAATATGGTGGTATAGAAAATCAGATTGGTGGATATAGTAACAAACCAGGAAGTTCTAAACAGAATAACAGAAGAGTGAACACGTTTCGAGAAATGAGCATTAGAGGGAGTTGTGTGGGGTAAGAACAGAAGGGAGGATGGAATACTATAAGCCGATTAGGGAGGATGTGGGATGTAGTAGTTGCGTAGAAATGAAAAGACTTGGAGGGTTGTATCAGATCAGTCTAAGGGCTGAATAAAACAACATCAACAACGGCAGTAATCATTGAGCATTAATAAATTAGAAATTAAGTGATTGGAGGTTAGCAATTGCAATGAGCATTTGTATAATGATGGATGGTAGAGAGACTTGGATCGTGATTGAGAGAAAAAGAGGTAACCAAGTGCAGGACGGAGAGACTTTCAATCTGTGAAGTGGTCTTCAATTGGCTAATTCAAGAAGGGATTCTTACTATTGTCCACGGTTTCATATTAGTCGACAAAATGAGCAACGTGTTCATTGTCCAACAAGCAAATTTAAAGGAGTCGGTTGGGACCGGTACGACATCTAGGAAAGAGCGGCGAGTTCCAGCATCGAGATCCGGGCAAATCTGAATAGCGTAATTACTCTTTTTGTAACCCGTTTTCCGATTTCCTCGTATTGCCAATTCCACGTAGGATTTGCCTTTGAAAAGTTCCTTAAATACGACCCGAGAATAGATCTCAATGTTTTAAATGTTAGTTTGTAATAAATTTAATGTTTGTAAATATTGAACAAAGCATATATTGTTAATCATAAGAAGAGGCCGGCTTCGTGAATTGAATTTCATTAAATTATGGAATATTGTAAATTAATAAATATAAATTTAATGAATTCACATTTTTATATAATAATTCTTTATTTTAAACCAATATACCCTACATATTCATTTCATATCTATACGCGTGTGTGTGGACGTGTGCGTGTATGTATCATAATACAATGAGATGTATTTGATATATAAAAGTTCCAGACCATTTTGTAAGTTTGAAAAATTAACTCCGACGATAATCAATACCAGTATTCTGAGAGCTCCTAATTATTGGTTGGGCGTACGCCTAAAATAAAACTCAGGAGTGAAGGCGTTCGAAGTTCGCGAAGCTAAATTGAATGAGAATTACTCGTGAATGAAACGAAACAAAATTTATCGGGCACTACAGATGCACGCAATCAAATGCGGGTCTGCTGTTTGAAAAGGAAAAAAGAATTACGTTTCGTCTCAAATGGTTATCCGAGCAAAAATGGAATACCCGTTCTGGGTAGAATCAGACGAAATTATCTGCGTGAGGGTTCTCAAACATTAGTTACGAAAGCTTGCGCTGTACATTAACCATGAAGACGAAACGGGATGGATCTGCGAATAATAGCCCGTTTTATTGTCTGCATACAGAATTCATATAAAGTGGTGATCAGCGAAATAAAAAACTGACGACTGATACACAAATGGAATACACGGCAAACTGCACATAAAACTGACGTACTGGATCTCCAACAATGCTTCGAAGGTAATAAAAGAAATTCCCTAATTCAGTTAATAAAAATTTGGAATAAAAAACCATCATACAAATCTATAGGCCGTTAATTCCTTTAAATGTATGCCGAAGATGATCGAACTGAATACTACACATGGCTAGGAATTTATAATAGTTGACTGACAGTTTATCAGTTTAATGTTGATGTTATTAATATATGTGAAATCATTGGATTTGTCTGAGCAATTAAATAAATCTTAAATGTGTAATTATTGTTGTATTTTTAAAATAAATTGAAAAATTGCAGTTTGTCTTTCTAGTTATTTTCAGATCACAATAAGCTCTGAGGCGCTATCAACCGTTTGCTATTATACTACCTTAAAAGCCATCTTTTATTATGGCGAAATATTTCTGCTTTGCTCGCCACAGTATCATCCGAAATTTTGTGGCTAAAACCTGCAATTGAACATAACACTTTTTCATAATTACTGTACTTAACAATGAGCTTATCACGACTACTGATTAGATATTAATTTTATTTCATTGAAAAATATACTTTATATATTAACTAAATATTATGAATCCAAATTTAATATTCAAACATAGTTCTCTCACTATAAATTTACAACAAATAAAAATACGGAAATAAGTCAGCATATAGATTTATTACTATTTAATTAAACATTTTGGAGGAAAATTTTGATAACAGGGGAATATATACATTAAAATTGTTTAAGTGATTAGAAATTAGATTACATTTTCTGAAATCCATCAGAAATTTTACCTGTAATTTTAACCAAATTTAGGAATGAGATATTTTAATCCAAAATACTATATTCGAAATTACTAATTTACAAATTTGAATAAAATAATAATAAAATTATATGCTGACTTATTGGCCATCTTTTTATTTATTACAATTTTAATATATATATATTTTAATTATCTAGTTACCCGATGGACGAAACGTTGTAGTTGTATTAACTAAACAAAAATTAAATGTATTGCTGACGAATTTGGCTTACTTCAATTATTAATACTTAGATAATTCCTCTCTACATTCCAAAAATTTAGGAAAAAATGGTCGAAAATAAGTAACTATACGATCTACAGCGATCCGAAGTCTAGCGATATAAGTGTAAGAAATATTACTTCCATTAAATTTATTTTAACGCCCATAATTTAAGAATACAGTTCTAGCACGTAGAATAAAGTAAAAATATAACTGTGTGTTAGAAATGCATTTATTTATATCCTACACTCGCCTATGGTGTGTAAAATTTAAGAAAGAAAATCATGAAAAAATGTCAGAGAATATGTAAATTTCATCGAATGATACTTCATTTTCTCCAAGCAATTTAAAATCAAATACAACCCGCTGTATTACCAACACGATTTCTTTAACAATGAAATTCGCAAGTTTAAGCATGAATTTGAATGAGAATTCATGAAAATATGTTTTATGTTTGTGTTTCACACTGTTAACTGTTTTCATTACTAAAAAGATTTTAGTTTGATTACAGTTTATCTACCACGCTGACAAATTTCGTGACTTGAAACTTATAAACTCCTCAAAAATTCTTCTTTTTAATCAAAAATTTGCATATTTGAGTTCAATATTTAATCCGCCATTTATATATTTTAAAATCTTATTTAATGTTCACAGTTGGCAACAACGAATGTTCCTGCAGACGAGAAAAGTTACTTCACAATTTAGACGGAGTTTTGATCTAGGTCGCTGCTTCAAAACAGTTTGTTTGGATTTATTGTGTATATACGGTCTATGATAACGGAATTCGATAGGCGTATTACGTCAGACGACCTGCTATTGTGTAGCGCCACAGTCTCGCATCATAGAGGTCTCGGGTTTTAACCACGGCAAGGGCGTCGAAGCGTCTAATTGATTTTCAGTATAATCACTAAACCAATTGCAGAGCTCCCGCTGCCACGTACGCACGGTAGAGTATTTGTAATGTCTCCACAGCAGTACGTAATTTCCCTTGAATAGGAAAGGTTTCTCCACAGAGAACTTTCCTTGTTCGGACTTGCCATTAGGCCGAGCACTTAATAATAATTTAATCATTTCTTGAGATATGTGAACAAGCAAAATGAGTTTACTTAACGAACCACAATTTATGTGATGTAAATTTGAAGCGTCTGTAGTCTTCCAGAAAGCACCGAGTGGGAAAATTAGCGTAAATATTAGTTCGAATGCTGCGCAACAGATATTATTAACCAACCAGACTCCAGTGAGCTTTTGAGGTGCACTTCAAGGTAAATGCCACGAAACTACCAAATAGGAGGTCCTTGCGAAAGACCCTGCTACCTTTCTCTCCACTTTGTCTTGCTCGAGTACAAAGAGAACAACAAAATACTCTTACCATAATAAATACACGGAATACCACAAACAATAATACTGACCTAACGTCTATAAGTTATTTGATCATCGTAAGTAGTTGAGTTAAATCAGTCAATGATGTACAAAATTATTACTCCTTTCATTAGATCATAAGCTTACTTGTAAACATCTCCGCAAAATGGAGTAGTGTCAAATTATACTGACTGAAAATCGCAAAATTAGAAGTAAAGCCTCACTAGCACGAAACAAAAGTTTTATGTAAATTTTAGGACTTAATGCAGAGACTTATTCAAAATATTAGTAAGACCTACCCTCACATGTATTCATTAGGCATTGGTGGTTATTTTAAATAAATTATAATTTTTATAGCAACTATAACACAATCATAAAATAAAACAAAATTTCAAGAGAGTCCCTGTCAGTTACACAAAACTGAATATACAGCTATAACAATTTTTAACAAATTTCCTAATAACATTGATTCAGTTCAGAAACCAATAGATTTTCCGTATAAAATATTTTACTCAACTCGGTAGCTAAAGTAAAGCTTTAATACGAAAAAAACTAAGTCTAATAGAACAAAACGATAGTCCAATTTCATTCAAAAGTGAGTTTTAAAAAAATTTACTCTGCCACTCCTTTTCCTCTCATAAAAGAGCTTTTGGTACTTTTTATGATGATAGTTTGCGTTTCATATTGTTGAGACAATATTAAATAATTAATTCATATTTATTTTATTAGCTTTTCAAAAACTACGAACTAAGAAAAGTAATATGGGGTAGTGAAGCGGGCTGGGAATTAAATTAAAAGGTTAATTAAAAGATAAGAGGAAATTTATTTACACAAGGTTTGAACTGGGAAAACAATAATGAGGGAAATATGTACAAAATTCGAGGTTCGGCGAAGCAATCAGATCTAATATAATCTCAGGATAAAAACCGTGAACGATACCATTCATAAACGTCAAGGGTTGGAAACTTGACAGCGTACCTCATTTGTAGTGTGGGGCCAGCTTCTCTGTAGGGCGTCTTCTTCAGCGTCACAAGTTGCCCTCCATATACAGCCTTAAACCACGAAACCCCATTGGCCGAGGCAACCACTTGGCATTACAAAATTCCGCAAATTGGTGCATGACCAAAAGCTATTCCGGAGGATTATAGGCCCGCCATTCTGACGCCACATCCAACTTTCCAATCGTCGCTAGTTTTACATTAAGAAAGAACCAAATATCCACTATCATGCTATAATGACATTGTACTGTCTCCATAAAAATAAATATGAACTGTCAGTAATATCAAAATTAGGGGTGTCGAGTCTTTAGTCCGAAAGTTTCGTGGGATTTATAGTTTATTTACTATGATCCTAATCCAGAAACTTCAGTCTTTTAGGAGAAATTTTCAAGTCGGACATGAAGAAAGTGTAACCCGGGAGGAATGTAGAGACATAAGAAAAACCAAATATAGTTTCTAATTAAATGAGGATTAGTAGTGTTAGTATTAAATCATATTCCATTGATACCACAGAGAAGTAGAACTTCAGGAATGTGGCAAGCGTTATTAATTGTACATAAATTGCTAACTTACTATTAATTCTATGTAACTATTTACATTCATAAGATTTTGTTTAACTTACAATAATATACGCTAAAGTACTACACAGAAGACAAGATATATAATTAATCCTCGATATATAATAGTGATAAATATTGCTAATATCTTACACTAAGTGGCTTTATGTCTCAACAATGTACTATATCTATGGCAAGGTCTATAGTAAGATACACTCAACTTCATGAATTCTTTAACAGTGTAGGAGTGGCTAAGTAAAAAGTTAGTTTATGTTTCAACATGTTTGTATTATTTTTTACTGTTTAATGGAGTAAGAGTAAGTAATCCAATTTTCTTGAAGAGCCCCCTGCAAGATGTTTTTGGTGGAACCTGACATAATATTCTGATAACCTTCTTCTGTAAATTAAAACTTTGTATTTGCCTGATGAATTACCCGAGAATATTATATAACATTAAAGAGTGAAAGTATGCAGAATAAACTAAGTTTCTTATGTTTGGCCCACTACAACTTGACAATTCTAATAGCAAAGGTAGACGAACCTAGTTTTCTTAGAAGAATATTAATGTGATCTCTCCCGTTTAATTTATTGTCTACAGATATATCTAAAAATTGTGCATTCCGCTTCACTTATTTCACAACTGATAGCTATTAGTGTTTCAGAGTTCAATGCAGCATTGTCCGTCAGAAACTGCACGAAACGAGTCTTATCACAATTGAATGACAAGCCATTAACTGAAATCCAATTAAGCACCTGCGTTAGTCTATAATTGGCAGAATTTTATGGACTATTTAGCTTACTTGTTCCCAATGTGCTAATATTATCTTCGAAGAGTATAGTCGTAGACGATTAATTTATGGCAAACATTTGTCCAGATAATGTGTCCTTTACAGTAACTCTTTGTTTGGCTAGGTACGAGGAGAACAAAGTACAGTAAATTACAATTCTTCCGTAATACTTCATTGCTTAATAGGATAATATAGTCCACACAGTCAAAAGCTTAGGATAGGTCACAGAAAATTCCTAGAAAGTATCTTGTTTTGTTCAATTGTTTTAATATTTCATAAGTGAGGATGAAAATCGCTTTGTCGATAGATAATTTTTTTCTTAATCCAAACTGTGAGTTGGTAAGCAAATTATATTTAAGTCATCAACAACCCGTAATTTTTCAAATATTTTAGACAATACTAGCAGATGTGATGGTCGGTAATTACCAGTTTTCCTATCTTCCTTTCTAATAATTGTGACTAATCACAGGTATTTTTAAGAAAGTTTAAAATGATAAGGAAAATATTATTATAATCTACTAGTTTGAAAGATAATAAAAATTAAAAGCAAGCTGAATACTTATTTAAAAGTATATCTATTTTCACTATGGGCCCTAAAGACAGCCAAAAGAGAAATGAACAATAACACATTGAAAGTGGTTGCAGTACTGCCAACTTTCACTATCATACTTCCTCGATCTTCTTCGAAAATTTCCACCAGCGAGAGTGAGTATTTCAAATATTTCCTCGGACAAATATTTCCTATCTGTTGTTCTTACCTCTTGTATAGAAACCTTTCTAACTCCAGTTTCATGCTGCAATTGGCATCTCCCTTATTTCCCCACGTTCCTTTGTTTCCAAACAAAAGATATTTATGATGCGTTTAAAGTTTGTTAGAGAAGCGTCTCAGCCTAACTAAGGAACGTTTTTTTTCTCCCCATTAAAGGTAAGGATAAAGTTTTCAGATTAAATCTGAAATATGGATACTGAACCGACAAAGGAGCTTACAAGCAGAGAGTGCGACTCGGATCTTTCATGTTTTACGTGAAAAGTGGCTAATCTCACAAATAGAAACTTTCATAGCTTTGCAGTGCTCATTACATTATTTAAACGCTTTGAAAATATATATAATGAAAAGGAATCTAACAAATACGATGTTTTCTCACTAACAAACCCGTAATAGGGTAAAGCACATAACCATTTACCAAAACCTCTTCGTAAATTATAACAGTTTATAGAAATAGTCGTCATATTAGACCTAAAACTTCCAAAAGTTCTTTTCAAACAATGACAGTTGTCGCTTCCACACGATTTCTAAATCCATAGAATTGTTGCTAATAGAATTTAATTCAATAAGGAGCATAATGTGCCATTAATAGAAAAGCGCTGGTTATACTTTTAAAATTTTCTTGCGTCTACCCCATTGCTAAAAAGTTTAGAAAAATGTAGAATTGTTTCTAATAATGAGTGTAAATGTTATTTCGCACATGGCGAAGCACGTGTGCGTTTGCAGATTCCTTTGTTTATGCGGAACGGCAGCGCCGCCAGCTGACCTCGGTCTAACGGTGCAAAACGCCATCGCGTCCACGCCTTATGTAATAAAACATTTTCCGGAGGTACATACTGACATCAGTTTATCATATACCACACCACGTTTTATTAATTTATGTTAACAAAGGCAGGGCAAATGTAGACACTGCATCGACGAACGAATGTTTAGAGTCATATGTAGTGAAACCGCTTTCACCAAGACGACGGACATAAGCCACCAACATTTAAGGAGAAGACTAGACACAGAAAATTATGCTTTTTGTAAATTACTTTCATTCGTGACCGTTCAACAATTACAGTTTTACATTAATAATTCTATTTTTATTTTCTCGGGTACTAAGTTTAAATGTTGCTGCTAGTGTCTAGTCTCTGAGGCTGATTTTGCTAAGGTTTCTGCAAATGTAGTAAATTAAACTTGAAAAACGTGGAGAAATTTGCCCGAAGAAAATAAATACAAGTGCTCGATAATTCCCTTTGATTATCCTCTACCAAACTCATCATTTGCTAGCATGTGGAGATCAGTTACGAGGCAACCTGAGCGTCCCTTTAATACCGTATCAGCACAAACAGTAGAACGCCAATTACCCGAACTAATTGGGGTCATCAGTAGTTCCGAATCTGTTCTTGTTGAGTATTCAGTCCTCAGTCTGGCCTTAGGCAGCTTTTTAACTTTACTTATCCCATACTAAACTTTTAATTTGTGTGTAAGTATCGTATCCTACATCCTCTTTGATCTGCTAACTATATTCCAGTCTTCGTCACCCTCTTCTGTTCTTAACCCACACATATTCATCTTAAGTAAAATTTACAAGTCCCTCATGCCGCAAAATGTGGCGCATAAATGTATCTCCTCGTTTAGTCAAAGTCATCCATATATTTATCTCCTCTTCTATTCTACTCAAAACTTCTCGACCTACTCTATCCACACATCTGATATTCAGCATTCTTTTGTAGCACCACATTTTGAAAGCTTCTCTTCTTTTCCTTCCTGCCCTTTACATCGTTTCCATGTTTCGCAAAGAACACCGAATGTATACAAATAAAAAATACCAATAACGTAATTTTCTACAAAAATGCGTTAAAAATACAGTTTAGTACAGATAAAGAAGAAGCGGTAAGGGACTTCCCCTTCAAGCAGGCCTGCGCGGCGCTACTGTCAATGTTAAAAGCATGTATTATATTCTTAATAATAGGATATACAGACTGAACTGTAAGCAACATATTTCCTATCGCCAATGCTTTCAGGATTGTTTTTACACAACCAACTTGTCTCAACAAAAACTCGAGGTAAACTACGCTCTATCCCCACTATATATCGGGGAAGTCATCGTGTTGACATACGGCTAGCTAAACCTTCTCAGTTATACTTAATAGAATTTACACTATCTTCCATTTTTGCAGTGTAGACCTTAGTTTTTTAGCGTCGAGGTCTTTTTAGTACAGGAAGCAGAATCGAGCAACTTTTACGCTGTCCTTCACATCATAGTCGGTTCTAAGGTAAGACATTACATTCAATGGACCCGTATTTTCTTTGCCGTCATCTTCGTCTATTTCACTTATGCTTTATACTTTTTTTGCACACATGTTATTATACTATCTTCATTTAAAATTTGAAACCGAGAATCAGTATCACTTAAGATCCATTCATCAACATATTCTGTATCGCATTCTTGAAATCCTGCTATAAATTGATGTAAGTTTGTAATTTCATTAATCTGCAGCTGTTGCTCATTCTTGTCGGTTTGACCATAGTTTATTCCACGTATTTTTTAAATTGTCAACAATTTTAAACTAGATTTTTGTAAATAAATGTTTGAGAAAGAGGTATAAAACTTATTTCGGAAGGTTGTTCAGGAAACTTATTGAAGACAAGAGGTTTAACAAGTAGCTACCATTGCAGTTAAAATTAAGTACAAACCTGTACGCTTTAACGAAATCTTAAGAGTGCTGTGTTTATACTTTCCAGTTACGATCCCTTTAGTATCGCCCTCCCAGACGTGTAACCCAGTATCTCGTCAGAGTTCCTATTGCTCGGAAATAAAAACTCCCTCTTCTCTTCAAAACTGTTTAATGACTCGAGTTGCAGTTCCTAGAATTTCACGGATCTTCTGACTGTCTCGATTGCTTCAGACGGCTGAAGGAAAAACGTATTACTGTATGATTTCCAAACAAGTAGCAAGCAGATATACTACATATTATAACGAGCCAAGGTTGCTACACAGAAGTAAAATATTTGATCACAAAAAAGTTTTCAGAGCCTTACTATAGATTGTTTCACGAAATTTTTGTATCCCAAAAATAAATTTCTAACGAACCGCGTGAAATTGCCAAAAGAAAAGAGTGAACAAATTCATATATAATATCATAGTCACAAAATTTTCCTCAGTTCAAGGGTCTAGTAAATATAATCTGTATAATTAATATTCGTAAAATTAAAAAAGGACAGATCATTTCAACGTTTTTTTTAGTAATGCACATCGTAATGGATTAATTTATCGTATATGGCTACTTTTAAAGTATAAGTGTAAGGTATGAGGCATATATTAATGATTATTGTGTATTAAGCGAATTTACAAATGATTATAGTCGAACGTTTGATTTTTAAATATATTTATTTAATTGAAAACAAGAAACTATAAAGTACTTAAACGTGTCAACTTTTCAGAAAAACGAAATAAATTTAAAATTGACGTTCTGAAATTTTAAGTTTTATGCACAATGATCAACAAATACGATGCAATCAAGTGCATCTGGACCAAAGACGTGTATTGGCTTATTCCTATAGGATTGCCCGTAGAATAGACACGTAGGTCTATCCGATTAGAAGCGATGCAAGGAAAGGAAATCGATGATCCATGGTAGGTTGTTGTAGTTGTAAGCTCCTCGTTTCCAAATTAATAAATTCATATAAAAAAATTAGGTATTGGAGTTTTAATTTGAGAACTGAGACTGATTATAAACCTAGGTTATATAATACAAATATACAAAATTTAAAAATAAGTCATTACATTAATTTTATAATCATTGATGAAATAAGTAGGTAGTTCTTTTTAAATTTGAAGCAACCAAGTCAACAATAATCTTAGCAGGAAACCAAATTTGTTCAAATAAACGCAACGCACTCTTATTAACTTGCAATTGAGTGGATTGTGTCGAACGAGCAGTACTTCTGGCAACATTTCACAAAGATAAACAGGAAATTTTAAATTGGCAAGATAAACTAAAAACAACACCACTTTTCCATAGCAATGAAGCAACAAGGCGGCGATTCTCCAGAAAGGCGCTGCGAATAAAACTATAGCCTATATTAAATTATACAATGGACAGTGCCTTACATTGAACAAATATAGCCGACCCATTCGACTTACGAAGAATGTAGCAAATCGTGGGCAAAATATGTTTTGAAGAGTTAAATTTGGGATTAAATATCTAATAAAGAATTATTACAATAGATATTTCAAATTATATCCGAAGGATAGTTTCTTATTTCTCCCATGATCGACGCTGAGTAATAATTTTTCAAAACTAAATCGTTGAAGGGAGACGAAAGGCCATAGCCCATTTATAACTTCGGAAGTTAATGTACGCAACAACAATCACGCTATTCCGAAAGTACGGCTTATTGATTAATAAATTACCAGCCACGCGTTTCTGTATCACACACGATACGAGTTAATCTGCGACGTTTGACCAGAAAATATGCAAAAGAAGTATTATACTAAAGAAAATCAAGATATCAAAATTTACCGATCCACTCACAAAATCTTAAAAAGTTGAAACAGCCGACATAAGCACGGCATGATCTTAGTAAATTTTTTGATTCGAGATTACATTTAACTCCTTTTTGAAGCACTACTGGTTCGCTTGTACGATGTTCTATGTTTGGATATTATCGCCCTTTCAACTGGTTCATCTCACACTCGATTTGTAGAGGGCCTGTAATAATGAGCAAGTTGTGGTTGAATGCGTGTGGAGGTGACGGGAATGCCCTGAGCGACTTGATTCCGTCTGTGGTCTCTTACAAAATAACAGAGGTAGTACTTAGAGAAGTTGGAGCTTCTTTGTCGCAAGATCATACGATTTCAACTCACAATGTTTTGTTTAAAATTTTAAATAATATTCCAGTGGTGCAGAAATTTTAACCGAATGATCTGAATGATGTCGAAGCCACGTCGAAGCGTTTTGCAAATCTTAAAATTACATTTCAGACGAAGTTAATTTTTTTAAATTAAATGTGAAACTTAGTAAACAATATTGTCGGTATTGGGCCAACTAAAATCCGAAATCATACGTTAGAGTATGGCTAGTCATTTGCTTCTATTTCTATAGGTTTCTATTTATTCTAAAATAAGTGAAATAATCCTGTAACCGGCATACAACAGTAAAACATGAAATTTTATTCGAAATACAGATTTTGAAGCCTATAACATCACAATATGGTTTTAAAAATGAGTCACTATAACGGCTTTCACTGTTTAACTTGACCATCTAAATAAATTTAGCGAAATCACGACACCCAATGAACCTTATCTTACCGGGATTGATATACAGTTTATCAAGAGCCACTTAGGTGTGTATAACTGTTCGATAAGGTTCCAATCTTTTAGCAGCCTTCCGTTGTTGTGATACATAATAGCTATTATAGTAGCTATAGCCTCATAATATGAGAATATATTATTATTCTATTGCAACAAATCTTTATTTCATTATTAATTGACAAAACTTACAAGAAACCAACCCTCTTATATTAACGTTCTCATTACATTACTTAGACAAACAAACATCGTTATGTCTCAAAGCACATTATGACTAATGTTCAATTTAATTACGAGGGATTTCTAGAAATATCTCTTTTAGAACGCACTCAAATAATTTTGGACAGACATCACTGTCGACTGTTTGAAGCAGGTTCCGGTAAAGTACAAGTGTGTACTTATTTTCGCAAATATAAGATGATGATGATGCAAAGTGATGCCATCAAAGATATGTGCATATAATTACGCAAGGCGTCCTACTACGTGTTACATAATCGAATAACTACAATAAACTAATTAAGTAATTTGCCAAACAAATAATCACAATAACAAACAAAACAACAATAATACTATATCATTAATCTAAACCTAAATATTTATATGAACATAAACAATATTCTAATCCTATTTTATGCATTTATTAAGCTTTAATAACTCATCGCGTTAAGAAATATATAATTTTATCATATATTTAGACTGATAAAAAGTTTTCATTCCCAACGTTAACATCGTATCGTTTCCATTAATCTGTTGGATTTTCATTATTCTTTAAAATTTCTTTCAATATGAATACCTAATTTTCTCACGTACTTGACTTACGATACGTAAATATTGAATTCATATTTCTAAGAAATTGAATGTAAATTGTTTTTGTTTCTTAAAACGATGAATATGACTTTTAAAAGTTCAAAAGTTCTAGGTTTTTATATAATTCAATTTTGAGATTGAAATGGCGTTTCTTTTTAACAAAATAAAAACATACCAATTTCTCTCGTCTGAATTGTTTAACTTGTAACATTTGCATTTCTGCCCGTGCATGATATTTAACATTAGTTTTACCAGCAACTTAATTGCATATGTTGCC
This sequence comes from Eucriotettix oculatus, assembly GCA_034510155.1. Taxonomy (NCBI): domain Eukaryota; kingdom Metazoa; phylum Arthropoda; class Insecta; order Orthoptera; family Tetrigidae; genus Eucriotettix; species Eucriotettix oculatus. The sequence goes on from CM067376.1 coordinate 167,995,709, forward strand.
TATTGGGATTTCATATTAACGGTCATATAATTTAGGACAATGATAAACTGAATAATAGACTTGCACTGTCGCTTTCATACGTGGACATTGTAGAGATTAATACTTCGAAAGCGGACGATTTCAAAAGCACGTAATTGGAATTCTCATTATTTATTAATAAATTATGAAATGCGTGAATAACGGCAAGTGACACCTAACTGGAGGTCCTGCCTCATCTTCAAGTGTCGGAGTTCCTTCCTCGCGGAATCTCCTCCGCGTTGATGAGAAATTATACCGTGACTAACGCAACTTTGGCTGTGATTAACAATTTCTGCGAAATTTTACAGGAAATAAAAACTCTGGACTTACTTCAAAAGTCCAGTTTATAACAAAAAACGAGCCACAACAGTCAATTTTAAGGAAAATATACAGCACAATGAACTTTTCTTTTCAATAAGTTATTTTTATTTTTTATAAAGATGTCAGAGAGCGCCATCGAAACGTCGTGGCTTAAACTTTAACTGACCCTAGTAGAAACTCAAGATACTTATTCAGCGTATATACCGGGAAAACCTTCTTTCTCAGATAAAATTAATAAGCTGATTAGTTAATCATGTTTATGTCTAACACCAGGAGTGGTCAACCTTTTGCATACCAAACGCCAATTTTTTGATAGACGAGTTCAAATGCGCTATATTACTCGAGCACATTTTATAGCGTCATACGTTCATGGTTAGAGGTTGGTAAGTATAAATGAGAATAGAATCTGCTTCGCTTAGGGGACGAAAAGGAATAACGTTGACGCAGTTAAACTAATTAATTTACGCACGTTTAATGAAGCACCAATTTACAAAACTCAAGAGTGATGTTCCTGTACGAGAGTTGATAGCTTCATGATGCTCGTTTGGTGAAGTTAAGTCTGGACTACAGTTGCAGGCACTGAGAGCTAGATCGGCTTGGAACTTGGAATTGCTGTTTTCTCTGTTTGCCAGAAAAACTGTTATTAAATTCTTTTATTTCTGACTTTTGGCCATTCATTTTATTTGTGTATAATACATTTTTAACTGTACAATGATTACAAACAGTCTCAAGCATGCAATGCGCCACTTTTAATCGTCCTAAGTGCCACGTTTGGCGCATGCGTCATGGTTTAGCCACCTATGTCCTACTCTGCTGCCATCCAAAGTAGAATGGCAGTACGTAAATTATTTCGACTTTTGAAAATATTTCACGGTTAAATGTATTATAATTAATTTATAAAGACAAATTCACTTTTCTTGGTACGAATAAACTTATTTTCAAAGAGATAAGTAGCTTATGTAAGTGCCGAAGCTCAAAAAAACTTTATCCCTTGATTTCTCAAAAGCATTTTTTAGACTTACTGCCTTTTCCTGTTGACGGCAGTCTGTACATTCGCACATTTTCAAAGCAGCTTGCTATTTATTTTCTGAAATAATATATTTTTTAATAGTAATTGATTGACTATTTACTGATGCGGTTATGTTTTAAATACGAATAAATCACTAGTTTGATTTATTTTTCATTAAAATATCTCTGCAGTAGAAATCGATACCGATGGACAATTCATATTGTTCCTCTAAATACTTTTTATATACTTGGGAGAACTCTTACGAATATTAATAGATCAACAGCTTCAGTCGTATCAGTGGTATTTAAAGATAACGGCTGTTTCGGTACAACCTCGATAATTGCTCACGGGCATCAATTCGTGCAGCATCATACGTACGAGTACTACAGTCTTTCAGCACAATCCTTCACGCGGTCAAGAGCTATTTTCTCTCCTTGCTAATTATCGGTTCTATTGTATCTTTTCGTCACGATATCGACAACTTTCTCCTTTCTCGAAACGGTCTTTTCCCGTGCTGTCACACGCGATGAGTATTTCGCGAGTCACCTAGATCAAAACCTCTGCGCACTACTATATAAGCTCATGCAGCTTCAGCAAAACAGCGGTAAAGGTTAACAACGGTTATTGTGCAAATTGAATTCGCTGTCAGCCGCGGTGGAAACTTGAGCGGAGCGAGTGCCTGGAGGAGGCTCCGTCTCTCACACGTCAAACTATTTCCCGGCTGACTCAGAGCTGCATAGAACGTGGCCTCGGCTTTCTGACTACTGTATCTAATTTACGGACAGTGAAACAGAGATATTAGCTTCACTGCGGTGCTCCAATTTCCTTTCTCTAATTATAAAGCCTCATCCCGCAACTGTAACACACAGGCCCAATTATTAAAAAAACATTAAACGAAAACTTTGTATTTTTAAATAATTTAATTTCATTATGTATGTTAAAAGTCAGATGCTAATTTAAAAACTTCGAGTTTGATTACAAGAACAAAATTATCGATTGTATTTTTTAAATTTAAACTTGTTAGGTTTCATGTATATATCGCATTTGGCGAAAACCGACAGGCAGGTCCAAACATAACAACTTTAATTTATAGCGCGCATATTTAATTTTATTGAATTTATTTACTTATAGGTTTTTATTCACATTTGGAATGTGTATACGTATATTTCTGGGGCACCAGCAAGGCACGGGCAGAAAGGAACAGAATTTACAACGGGAGTAAACAAAAGTTACTTTGAGTTGCTTTCCTCGATTTCTAATTCTGTGAAAAACATTCTACGAAGGGAAATCAGTCTAGATAAAGTAATTAAAAAACCTAGAGTTTGACGGCAACGACCGGCAAAAAAGGTCACATGATCGTGTTTGGGTTGGGGAACACACCCAACACTGGCGTAGTTGGAAAAAATTGGTAGGTGAGAATTAGAGCAAGGAGACAGATGGTCATACACGGAAGAAGAAGCTGCCATTCCTAAAGACTCCAGGGTCCGCCACCATCCTCGAGAACCGTCTCCGCAAGACCCAGACGTGCATTCCAAGCAGGGTGAAAAACGTCGTGTCGACATACGAGTAAGTGCCTTACGTTCATCTTCCGTTCACTTGGGTGCCACAATTTTGTTTTAATCAGCTTACCTGCGTTCCCTGAGAGAAAGAAGTCTCATAATTCCTTTTAATTTTGCATTAGGACCTGTTCAGATGTATATATTTTAAAGTTTGTATATAAAGGGAAGCGATTAAACAATGTATTTGAAGTAAATATATTTTTTCTTACACAATAATCGAGTTTTATTTAATTAATTAAAATATTTGATATACCTTTCTCGATTAGCAATAGCAATTAAGGGAAGTAAACGTTACGACAATCAAAATTAATATTATGTTTATTATCAAGATCAAAATTTATTTTGAATATTTTATTTCTTTAACAATACTCGTATTTCCGAACACTTTTATTTCATCGGTAGAAATGGATGTACAGCAAACGAATTTATTTCAAGGAAAGAGCTAGCAATATAAAAATAGTTACTACTGATTCCAACTAAGTATTATTGCTACCGATTTTCTCAATTCGCTTGTTTCCAGATAAGGTATCAATATATTAAAAGTCAAAATTTCATTTAAAAGACTAAATAAAATTGAGTGTGTTTCTATGTGTATATGTTCCGCATAAACGCTTGAAGTTCAGACTAAAATATGTTCACGTTACTTCCCCCCTTTAGTCTTCAGAACCTGAGAGTGGTTTGAAGAAAATTTCCTATAGAGGACCTTTTCCTGCACCAGGGAAATTATTGTTGGTAATGGTTTCGCGTTTCCTTATGTCGGTTTTGATGAAGGAACTGATGAACTCATTGCAGAATTCTACCACGCGAGTTAACGGGAGCTCTTAACACACAGTAACATCCATCCCCTCGCCGGGATTCAAACCCAGAAACAAACACCGTTTGGGTAAACCATTCAAAGCACTCATACAGGTAAGAGTGAAAGGCTTGGTATTATAGAAACATTCTTAAACAGCAAATAGTAGCGTCAAAGGTAAAGGTTTCCGGGTCTCTCAGTTCGATACTATCATTATTGAGGCGTTAAATACCTAATTTCAACCCCTAATGGCAATGAAAACAAACATCAGTAGGAGTGGAGGCGGAAGGGATTTTCATAGAAATAAAGGAAAATGTACGGGTTAAGTTATATCTCTAGATGTAGGGTTAGGAAAGGAAGGGTATGAATGGCTTTTAAGTAAGTATAATACAAAAAAAAACATTAATTCGGGTTTGTAGAAGGCACTGAGATTAGTTCTGACATACAACATAATTATTAGTTTAGCTCATACGATTCGAGGCGAAACGAAGTTTCACGTACAATTGGAACAATTTTATACAAACTTTCAACACATGTTCTTACGATCCCGGACAACACTATACATTCCTGTCACCGAAAGTACTTTCCACTGTCTTAGGTTACCGGGATTATTTTTGAGTCTCTTAAGACCCGGGGAGTAATTTCGTCTCTCCTTAGACACCGGGAGCGTTTTTGAGTCTTAATTTCGGGAGTATTTTTGGATCTATTAGAGCATCGAGAGTAGTTTCACCATTTTCTACGTTCTTGAAAATTTTTTCACTCTATTAGGGTATCGGAGATATTTTTTTTCTCTTTTAAGGTACTGGAAGTAGTTCTGTCTCTCATAAGGTACGGGTAGTATATTTTATTTTCTTTGACGTGTCGGGAGCATTTTTTACTCTTTAATATCAGGAGTAATTTTAGGGTACCAGCAGATAAATTTCCCTATTACGCAGCCCTACCGGTAGTATTTTTGACTCTCTTAAGGAGTGTATTGGACTCTCATAGTCTATCGAGAATATTTTCTCGTAACGTACCGGTCTTTTAGACATTTTTTTAAGTTACTGAGCTTATTTGAGTTACCAGTTTATTTCTTGACTTTTGTGAGTTATAATTCTGGTTATGATGAAATTAATATTCCATCAACTTAGATAAGGCAAGAAAATGTAAAGGTTAAAAAATGTGACCCTGCCCATGCTCATACAATTACATGTTGACCAAGAGATTACTGGCGAATTAAAAGCTGTACCGAGTTAATATAAGTCAATACAGACACCCAACTAGTATTGATATAAAAATGGCTGATGTTACGGGAGCTGCTGTAAGTACTAATAGTTACTTAAAAAATAACAGAACATTATTTTCCAAATATTTCTTTATTAATCATTATCTTACACCTCACACTACTACTGCGCACAGTCAAAGCATCGTCACTGTGTGCTTCCCTTTTGTTTGAACGTTTCGAAAAGTTCAAAACAATTACAGCGACCCGTCGACTGTGAGGTCATATCAGTAACTAGTTTCTCGAATGCAAGAAATGTTACACTATCAAACGTTCATCGGCAATTGTGTGAAGTGTATGGGAAAACAATCATGAGTGATTGAACGCTAAGGAAGTAGATTAAATACTTTAACGAATGTCGTAAAAAAATTGTATCAGCCGTGGCGTGACCGACCGTTTATGATCCTTCGGCATCTTCCTTTTACGAAGGCATACAAAACATAGATTCCCGTTATGTCCTTTGAAAAAGCATACAATCAAATATTTTTGAACCTTATTGTATTGCATAAAGAGCATCAACGATTACAGGAGGATCTTTTATTCCTAAGTCCGTCAATTTCAATTTTAAGGTCCTTGTACTGTGTAATTCTTTCATGTTCTTTCCTTGGTGCCAATTGTACCTGGGCGCTGATATATTTCTCCCATAGTCACAGTGTTTTTCGTGCTTTTAGGCTCCAAATGGAGATTCTTTCTACAATGAATTTTTATTATTATAAAATGACTGATTTAATTTGGATGTTAATTATTAAAAAATCTTGGTTTTAAAATAGTCACATTTCATAGAACCTATATTATATTTTAATATTGAAAATGAGAATGCTATGAATTTCAGAAAAGAAAGTTATGATATATCAAAACACTATGCAAAAGTTTTAGAGTAAACCAAAATTTTAAAGTTAGAATAGACAATACTTTGGTGTGTTTTGGACTTATTAAATCACGTTATTCGAGATTCGATATGTAAATTCTAACATTGACGTTAAACGTAGACACTTGGAATTTTAAATTTCAACGATGCTAAATTTAAGTTCTGGACCCATTGAAATAATTTTCAATGTAATTTTTAGAAGAGTCGTAGATGTATATTGCCGTTTGTTTTGTTAGCACAGCAGCGGGAAAATTTGTATGAACTTTGTTTACTCAAAAGCTCAACAAACGTCCTGTGTAAGTTAACACATTCTGGAATCATATACATTTCACGGAAAATTAGAAATTATATATTACATAAATACGTATACCAAAATTTTAGTTTGAAGGTATAATAGATTTTGGATTTAAAACAAATTATAACCAACTTTAGTATTTATATTGTATAACTTACATATATATTATGCTTTGTAATGCTTCAATTAATTTTTTTAAAAAAATTAGAAAACTATGGCATGTGCCGAAAGCTCCTATAAAAATTAATAAAATTTACAATCAAGATAAAATATAATTTAGGTTTTATTAAATGTGTGACTGATTTGAAACCAAGGGTTTTTCACCATTATCATGGCGATCCTTTTGAATTCAGAAGTTCAACAGGATCTTTGTGTTTTCATTTTCAATCTTTTTCTTGTTTATTATTATTGTTGTACCTATATCCATGATTCTTACTATGAAATAAAGAACAAGCCATTAAATGTTAATTTTTAAGTCAGCCGTTTAAGATAGAACGTGAGATAGCCTCTTTTATTGAGGAAACATAAATAGCTGCACACAATTTTTTTGGTTAGCAGGCTACACGAGGGTGATCCTGAAACAGGGAACTGAAACAACTCCTCTTTAATAACAAAGGAAGGGAATTGAAAAGGGGGGATGCGAAAGGTAGAGCAAGGTAGCCTAGGGCTGACTAGGAACCCCCGGGTTATAGCTTAAGGATCCTACTCGGCTGAAATATGATGCATATAACAATGAAAGGTAGTAACATACAGCAGGCAAATTGGTCTCCAGTAGAAAATTATGGGTTGTAGGAATCCGTCGAAAGAAAATCGAAATAGATGGAATTTTGACTTCGATCATAAATTCCATTCCCCATTGCCGTGTTAGCAGGTGTATATACTAGATGTGTAGGCGGTCTTGGCCTTCACAGATCTAAAGGCCAGCATGGAATGCATGGCAGGCCATTGTGTCTCCCACCTACCATCACACAATAGCCACATGCAAAAACTCATCCTCAAAGGCGAAATTAGCCTGACGTGCCCAGAACTTAACAAGTACCCGAATACTTTCATACTTTTGGCTGAAATTGATTTAGTATGTTAATGAAGAGTACACTATTATTTCCGGTATTTTGCTAACTTCCTTACAGGAAATTATTGCGCATGGTCACATTTAACTTGATGTAATAGCTTAAATCAAACTTGAACGATTTAACTTACTAAAAAAACTGAACCAGTCCATTGAGCACGAGTACAGGAACAGTTAACATAATTAAATTTATCTAATTTCTTCGTGATAATTGTAGCTTACTTGGTGTAAAAATATTTTTCTCACAAATCAGAATAAAAATGCTCATTTTATATTCCAAAAATGTACCATCTTCCAGACAAAATTTTAAGACATTTATTTCACAAAGTATAAAACTGAAATTATGTTATCGAGAACATATTTTGGAAGTTTACAAAACTATAAAATTGCCCCCTAATTTAGAGACACAGGCCATCTCTGTCGAGAAGTAGTGAGAAATTACTCATATAAAATGGAAAGGATTTAAATGGCCCTTACGATTCCAGCGCTAGTTTTGTTAGCTCAATGACCAATCGCTGTGAGTTTAAACATAATAAAAAAGCAGGCAGTTTCATATTGAAATGTAACAAAAAAGAAGAGCATAGAAAAAATTCTGTAATTTATTTATTTAGGTTAAACAAATTAATACTGAAACTACAATTATACAAGTTTATCTGGCCACAGCTTCCGGCATAAAACCGTACGTTAACCTACTAAATCACTAGGGAAACGTAAAAATATCGATACTTCGCACCCGATACAAGTACTTTTAGTACTCGATGTGTGTTTGCGATAATCTATAGTAACGGTACTTTTCATCCGATCCTTAAAAGTATCGCAAAAACTATCGACAGTTTTTGGATGAACGTATTTGTTTGTTTTGAGTTGAGCACGATGAGGACGAGCTTCAAGCTAAACCAGAGGTGGCCAACCCATGGCGCTTTGGACGATTAAAAGTGGCGCAATGCAACCTGTTTGTATTTCGGACGACAGCTCCCTTTACATTGTTAGAAAGCATTGTAAATTCGTGAGATTCTACATGGCATGTTTAAATGCGTAGTGGGGAAAGAAGAAGGGAAGTATTGTCGTTTCAGGAGGAACTACCCCTTCAACAGACCTTCGGAATGCTACTAGTATTGTTAACAACATTAATTGTGTTCATATAAACATACGACAGTCATGAAAAGTAAATAATCCGACACATTAGTCACTCTGAATATTAAAATCTTAGGCAATCACACCCTGAAATTTACTTAAAGATAAAATAAAAAATGGTTATTGTAACGAATTTTTGCAGCAAACATTTTTGCCAATTCTGGCAATTGAAATTATTACTGAATCTAGACTGTGGCGTTATTTTAATCCAACGCGTAACTGAAATTACTGTCCCTTGATCTGTAGTGATGCTTTCCGAGGAAAACCGCCTTTTAAGAAGTTGGATAATAAAAGGTTCTTTAATTTTGTTTGTGGATTTTATCAATATCTAATAGAAATATGGAATAATAAACATCACAAATCACTCCTACACTACTTAATTGATTTTTTTATTATTTAGGTTTAACGTCCCATTAATTAGTGACATTCAATTTCTGTTTCGTCATAGTAAGCTACAATAATTTCTTAAATACATGGTACTTACAAGAGTACAATAGTTCTTTCTTTTTACACTATTTACATTAATGAAATTTGAATGATATATATATATAAATATATACATTTTTATATATTAAAAAAAAGAAATACTTCATTAAATTCTATAAATTACACTAACATTTGTCTAACATAAAACTTTTAATTAGATGACTTAATTGAGTGTGAGAGGCACTGCCTTCAGTGTCAATAAACAGTGAACATAAATAAGAGCCACGTTTCGCAAACCCAGACAATTCTAACATGTATACGAGAATGCAAGTATTCCTTATATTTTATTAATATCATCTCCTTATAGGCCGATATCTAACCCGACTAGCCGCTAAAAAAGAAATTTCTAGAACATTACAGATTGAAATCCCATTTTAAATTAATCGTAAAATTCAATCACAAAAATAAAAATTTATTTATGATTTAGGTAGGTACGCGTTGCCTACACTGCTATTTTGCTTACGTTTTTTCCGAACTGAATGGCTGGTTGGGTTATATTTCCAAAAATGGCAGCGTCCAAAGAGAAAAGGAAATCACACGTTAGAAAAGTCGTATTTGGCAGGTCCGTGCGGTATCTAGGACGCGAAGGAAAGAATGCCCGTGAATAACTCATTCTCGATCCATATCACATACCTACCCATGTCTGCGTCACGCGGCACTGCAAAAGGTTTCACCGTAAATTTACATCATGCGCTAACCATTTATGAAAGTAATTTAAATTCGTAAATTTGCGTAGATGGACCTTATTTGCTTTTAAATGTGTACACTTAACGAAAATTTAAATAATCTTGTAAATTAGTCACGTACAAAATCTAACTGAATTGATATGTGTAGTATTCGTTATTGTTTTACTAAACCTCGCTGATACCTTTCCTGAGCTCTAAGAGCATATGAATAAGAACTTTTCTATATTTTTGTTAATCAGACTTTACGATAAATTAAAGTATACATTCTACTGCTCCATAGGATATATTCCCAATGCATAAATAATGACCGACATCCATATATTTTATATCATAATCAGCAGGTTTTCAATTCACACTACTCCACTTTATATAATTTTACGATATTCATATATTACCGATTCATTTTCGACATTATTTTCTATATTTTGCAACTCTCATAAAACCAAAAGCCTGTGGGTTTAGTGACTATACTTAAATTATTAGTCTATATTTGTTGTATCTAGATCACATTTCTTAAAGCCAAAATATATTTTCTTTCCAATTTGAGCCCCTTCTTCACTGCATTTACAATTCCATTAAACTTCTAACTCTACTATTGCTTTCCGCGAACAGTTATCAATAGGCTTCAATTTTGTTATAGTTAATCTGCGTTATCTGTATTTTGTGTTAAGTATATCGCATTTCAATAAAAGGAATACAAAAAAATATGTGCGGTCCCGTAAACAATTTCGATACGGACAACAGCAAATATCTTTGAAATACGTTCCATCCGATCTTGATTTTTCGATTGAACTCATGTGTCAGTATAATTGAGCGCGCAACTCTTGACATCGACCAGTTGTGATAGGCTAATTTCCGCTGTAAAAAAATTTAATTCATCTTCAGAGTTCATCCAACAGCAATAATCATTTGTTTATTAATAGGCCTAACACAGACTGTATACGAAATCGATTCGGCACGAAATACTCCCCAAGCAAAATTGATGTCGAAACTGTGATTAGATTCGTCGAGTCAATGTCTCGACATCTGAAAAAAGTAATAAACTATGGTTTTCCTATAATACACGTAGACAAAACGAACACATAATAACGACTTCAATTTTTATAATAATTTGAACTCATTTTAGAATCCCCTTATTAAAACTTAACGTAAAATCTATACAAATGAAATGCATAGTCTGCTTTGCTCTCAAGGTTTTATATATCGGGCCCTTATTACTATTCATATGTTTCCGTGGCATTTTGGTGTTCAGCGGCGAGCATCCCCTTGAAGTTTAACTTCCATCTTTCGAAGATTTACCTTCCTTACTTCTCTCATTTCAGGGGCCGTGTGTAGTCCCACGTCAATCATCTGCTCTGCGACTACCTGTTTGTGATTTATGCGTTCCTATACCATTCATCCGACCGCCATGAAATTTTGGTATATTGTAATGTTCAGCCCAGAAAAGGTTACAGTTGATCTTTCGAATAGTTAGGTTCTTCCTCCCCCCCCTTTCATGTCATAGACGGTCCTATCCTAAAGACATATAGAACTTGCAATATGACTACGAAGCCTGTCAAATGTGATGATAAAACTGCTGTTAACCGTGACATATATATATGCGCACATCGTAATAAATTCAATTCGTATCGTATGAATAGTAGAAGCAATCGTATGAGATAATTCTAGCATAGAGCTAAAATATAAAAGCATTTATGACTGCAGGGAATCTATAAAGACTACAGAACCACAATAGTATGCTTTGCCTTATATATTATTGTCAAACACAGGTTTTGATAAAAGGTAGTACTTCCCTACTTTTGGAACGCGGATCAGGGTGCCTTTGAAAGCAAGTACAGCATTCGAACATTCTTGTGGCAAAATACACGCAAGGAATAATATTTATACAATACTAGACAGTACTGATGATGAAATAGAAAATATCATATCTGTTGCAATGATAAATCTGTTGCCAGAACACGTTAAAACATTGCATGTCCATGCACCTTTCAGAACCAAGGTCAAAATAAAGCTTACGCCCAAGCAGAAATACAAACATGATTTACTTCCATTCTTTAAACACTCGGCTTTTTTTCTGGGCCGCCGTAAATAAATCGCAAAATTATAAAAGGTCATTTCAAAGCAAAGAAGTTGCAATTTGTTTCCAATTCATAGCTCATATTACGTCACTTGGCAAAGTATTGTGGAAGTCTAACATATCAAATAAACGAAAGTATTTCGTTAATCTGTTAATAATCTGTTTTTTTAAAACTGCAATTATATAATACTAAAATAAAAAATTTTGGAATGCGCAATTCATTTCACAATTTCTGGTCACCGTCCACATAGATAAAAAAAATTAAAATTAACTGTTGATTGGTATAATTTAATTACTATATATATTTATACACATTTTAGGTTTTTCAAAACACACTTTAATTCATATAATCTAATAGAATTAATTTTTAATAAATAAAATTTTTGACCACTTTCAGACTTTATTCTAAACCATTTCCAAAGGAAAAAAACAACGTTCCGGTACTTCTTTGCACCTCATTCAGGTTATTATTCTAATTATCACCATCAAGTTTCATTTTCAAATACAGTATATTTATAAACCATAATAATAAATAAGAAAACGTTTTTTCCTTTTTGGAAATTGTTAAGAATAATAAAGATACAAATAACATGAAAGCCCATTCCAGCAGCATTCAAATAAAATAAAATAATATGGCCCTTACAGCAGCCAAGAACATTTTCTTATAAAAAGATTAAGTGGTTCTCAGATTATTCTTTATCCTTACCATATAAAGTACCATTGGGTAGAATTTAGTCCATACCTGAAAAAAAGAAAAAATTTCAATTATACATACAAATGTATACATATTCGATATCACAGAAAATAACACAAAGAAACAAAACAGATATATATGAAGATTTCGAAAGTAATTCAGTATCTAGAGAAGTATCCTGGGGAAGAGGCAAGCCTTTTCATTTCCTCTTAACTAGCACAACCCACATCCTCCCTAATATTCTTAGCGTTTTCCATCCTATCACATCATTTTAGCACAACCCACATCCTCTCTAATCTCCTTAGCGTATTCCGTCCTTTATATTTGATAAGTATAAAATTTTATTAATTCAAGTCTAAATTATTACAGTCTATTTTATTTTAAATGTTTCCTTGTATCACATATTAAATAGTTAATAGTGGTTTCTGAATTAATATTTAATTACTATTGCGCAAATATAATGAGCATCACGTACCCAAATCCAAACAATATAACAATTGTTATTTGAAATTACTATTCTTTGGCTTCGTGTATGACTTATAAATTTTATGAACCAAAAGTTTGTCCGTGTGGTAATAATATATGCTTTATACCAATAAAACAACGGTCGACATATTATGGTATTGTTCAGTTTTTTATGGTGGTTTGTAATGTAAACGAAAGGGTATATATGAATTGAATATTGTTTCGACTAATAATGAAAAAACAAATTCACCACAGTCATTAGTACTCTTATAATACTTTACTCTTATAATATTTTAACTCCGTTGCTTTAGATGTTCTAAAATAAAGTTGATGGAATTAGTAGTCTTGAGCTGATACAGTAATGTTACCAAAACTGCAATTTTAAGATGAATGTGTTTATGGCCTGGGAGCAATCGGAGAACCCGTGACGTCATTCGAAAGCGTTACTTTATCGTCCCGTCATTTTTGTACTTGTCTAGATTTAGATTTAGATTTATTGTTGTTTCCATTAATCCTCGATTGAGGAAATAGGATACGTCATACATTAAAAATTAAAAATGAACAAAATAAAGTACATAATTAAAGACAAATAAACTTAAAATAAATTAGTAAAAGAAAGTGTATATAGACAAAAAAGTCAATATAAACACAACACGGACACACACTGGGAAACACAAACAAGCACACACTGAGGAACACGCAATGGAGTTTTAACTACTTGGAGCTCTGCGACCAGGAAACTGTCCTTCCCTCTGTCGTAGCTCCAAGCAATACATGAAACAAACAAACAAACAAAAGAGCAGAAAAAACTGAATAGAAATTTTAAGATATGTGATGTGCTATTTTATAAGGCAGCTCATTCAACACTTTTTGCAGGAACTTTGATTTAATTACTAGAAGGACGATTAAGAAAATCCTGTACCGAGTAAAACGCGCCATTTAAAAGAATAGTTTTACTCTGCTTCACGAAGCTTTTGTAGGTACTATTTTTAACCTCTGGCGGAAGGCTGTTGTATAAAATTATCCCCGTATTGTGAATACTTTTCTGGTGTAGAGCAAGGCGATGCTTGTCCGACCTTAGAGCTGAACGATTTCTAGTCGCGTATTCATGAAACTCGCCATTTGTTTGAAACAAATTAGTGTTTCGCTTTACAAACTTTAATATTTCATAAATATATACGCTTGGTAAAGTAAGTATTTGTAAACTTTTGAAGAAAGGTTTGCAACTCGATCTAGAATTCGTGCTAGAAAGCATTCTAATTGCACGCTTTTGCAACTTAAATATTTCATAACTCCTGGAGCAGTTTCCCCAATTAGAGATGCCATAGCTCATAATTGAATGAAAATACGCGAAATAAACAATTTTGACGTACTTTTTGTCAACGTGTTGCATTAGTGTTCTCAGAGAATAACAAGCTGAACTTAGTTTTCCGGCAAGCAGATCTATATGGTCATTCCACTTTAATTTATCGTCATTCCGAAGGCCGAGGAAAGGTGCATTAGCTGAGAACTTGTCTACGGGTCTATTACTAGCATCAGCACTAAACTGAACTAACTTAGTCTTATCTATGTTGAGGGATAATTTATTCACGTTAAACCAAATATTTCGACCATTCAGAGCGTTGTCTATTTTCTTAATCAGATTATCTAAGTTTTTATCTGCAATAATTATATTTGTATCATCCGCGTAGAGAATCGATTTTAGAGGATTTACGTATCCTGGAAGATCGTTTATGTACAGAATAAAAAGTAAAGGCCCAAGAATTGATCCTTGAGGAACTCCACATGTAATAAATTCCCAATCGGATAAGTGAAGTTGGCCGTCTTTGGTTTCAATTACTACTTGTTTGCGGTTTGTAAGGTACGATCTTAGTAAAAGTGATGTATTTCCCCGAATTCCATAATATTCCATCTTTTTTATTAATATTTGGTGATCTACGGTGTCGAATGCCTTAGAGAGGTCAGCAAAAATGCCAGCTACCTTCAGTCCTTCATCCAATGAATTCTGGATATTTTGAATGAAGTCGTACATTGCGCTATCTGTGGACTTTCCTTTAAGGAAGCCATGCTGCGCTGTTGATAAAATCTTATATTTATTCAGGAAATGAAGTAATCTAATATGAATTATTTTTTCAAATATTTTAGAGAAAATAGGAAGGAGAGAAATGGGCCTGTAATTGGATATAACAGATGGCGATCCTTTCTTAAACAGGGGAATTACTTTGGCTATTTTTAACGCATCGGGGAAAATTCCAGCGGAAAGACATTTGTTAAATATTACTTTAAGTGGTAAAGCGATAGAAACAGCACATTCTTTAACCATTATACTAATTATACCATATATACCTGCTGCTGAGGAACACTTCAAATTTCTAATTACTGAAATTATTTCAGCTTTATTTATTGGTTGCATAAATATAGTATTCGTAATTTACGTAGCGGAATTTTGTAACAGATTTAAGAAATCATCATCATGACATACAGAATTATCTTTAGCCAGAAAGTTAGCAACATTTACGAAATAAGAGTTGAATTTGCATGCCACGTCTCTACCACCAAAAGTTTCACTTCGATCTACAAGCGCAATTTCCCAAGTTCCCATATGGTTCGACAGTTACAGCGTTGAAATGTAATATGAAATAAGATTTAAGGTCTGAACATATATTTACGATTCGAGCTCAATTGGCAGACAATTTAAAGAATACACCTGAAAACTTCGTCGATCGACCTTTTTTATCTCAGAATATAAAAACTTTTAACAGGAATTGCTGTTGTGGTATTCAGTCCTAAGACTGGTCTGATGCAACCCTCCATATTATCCTATCTTGCGCAAGCCTTTTCATTTCCGCACATCTGCTTAGAATTTCCATCCTTTGCCTTTCTCTTCTGTTTTTACGCCACATACTTCCCTCTAATGTTAATTTTACAAGACCCTCATGTCTTAAAACGTGGCCTATTAATCTATCCTGTCTCTTGGTCAACGTTCTCCATATTGTTCGTTTTTCCCCTATTCTGTTAATAACTTTCTCGTTAGTTACGCTATCCACTCATTTGACTTTCAGCATTCTCCTATAGCACCTAATTTCAAAGGCTTCTATTATTTTCCTATCTGCAACTCCTACCGTCCACACTCCACACGAATATTTTTAGCAATGATTTCCTAATATTCACACTTATATTACTCGTAAGTAAATTCCTCTTTTTCGTGAAAGCCTTTCTTGCCTGTGTTATCCTAGAATATATTTAATTTAAGTTTTGTGCCGCAGAAGTCGCCAGTGCCGATACGTAACCTTGGGTTCTAGAGACCTAGATTACAAGCATTAGATAAAGGTACACAAAAATTAAAGCCTTAGAATTACAAAATGGTACGTATCTTGCGAAACGGGATAAAACCTTTTCAATTTGTATTTTGAAGGTAACATTTAATATGATTGTCCGTACATTAACCAATTAAGTAGTATAAAAGAACGTAACGTTTAACACACGCGATTAGCAACGATATAGTGGCGCCCGCTACACGGCGAGGCTTTCACTTTCCTAAGCTCATAATCAACACAATCCACCAAAAGTGAAAATTTCAGCTCTGTTACAGGAGATTAGCCGCTTGTTACCGCAGGTGGGAAACCTGCGCACGGCTAAGGTTTCATAACGCAACAAAAGATCTCTTGCTGAATACACTCGAATTGCTTCAGACATCAAGAAGGAGTAACATAAGATAATAATGCAGCGACCATCTGATGTTTTATTCTCTTTGGAGTCGGATCACGACATACATATAATTCATAGTGTTATCTCTGAAAGATATTCTTTGCTTTTATGCAACGTAACAATCTAGGCTTGTAGCCTACCTGTCAGACTTTATTACATCTTGAGAAATGTAAAGGCAGAGATTGTAATATTGCGTGTAGAAATATTGCCCACCAAAAAGAAAATTATGAAAGATACGAACAATACATCTCCCATCATTGTTTTTCAAGCTCTCTTCAATAAAGTTCATAATTGAATATAAATCCTTTTGCAATGAAATTCTATTTTGCCTCTTGCTAATGGGGCTCTTAATACGCAGTGCGCAAAATTAAAAACCACATGGGTGGAAATGGATTTAGATGCTACATTTGACGAACGACTTCCACTATTCTGTTCAACCCAATTTTATAATTAACGTTACAATTCAATGCAGATTCAATTTAATGCTCTAAAATTTATTACGAGTCTATTTTTTCAATAGAATGTTTCACGCTTTAGTTATTAGCGAAAAATTGAAAGAAGGTGCAAATTTTCGTGGTTCTTAGGGCAAGATAAAACTTTGCTTGATGTCTTTAGAATTGGAAAACTTTGTTTTTAATTACCAACTCAGTTAATGCAAGTAGATGAAAAATCAACGACCCGTCATTTCACGTACAAAGCTACTGGGATATAAAGAAAAGTTAAATACAGAAAAACCAAACAACTTACAATACGAGATAATAAAATTTGTTGAGATTTTCGAAGTCAACTTTCAAATTAATGGCGTTGATTGGTTTTTATAATATATAACATTTCTGAAATAATTATTTTATTGTAATGATGATGCGCGTCTGATGTGATGTTTTCAAAGCTGTGATTACATTTATAGCACAGCTTTTTCTTTGCATTCCTTTGTTTCTAAAATTATAGTTGTTCTTAAAAGTAAGGCCACATAATAATTACTCATTTAAATGAGACGTAAAAACTGCATATTTGATAAAAATTGATATTACATGGGACATAATTTTTTGCATCTCATAAATTCTTTCAATAAGGCAACAAAAGTCTACCAACATAAATCTAGACCGTTTAAATGGATGCTACTATTATATGAAAATAATTCAGTCAATATACGATCAGAGCATATCATATCTACAACCTTACAAAGCGATCTGTTATGAATACAGATTTATTTAGAAAAACTATTTTTTCATACTACAAAATTTAAACAACTTTTATGGGATCTAGGGATACCGATAATAATCGGTATCACTACAGCGTATCAAAGTATGTGTGCATGAAATCGAGAAATCAGGTTTTTAGCTTTCCATTCACCTCCTGATAAATAATAATTTTAGTGAATATGAAATAAATTTTACTTTCGTAAATCACGCAAAGACCATTTATCTTTCAAAGTCAATAATTTATGATAAAAAATTTCTTCTTCGCATACGTCTTTCAAACTTTTAATCCATGTCGGCTGCGATGCGTGAAAGATTTACCGTTAGTATACAAAGAGTTTATTAACTATGGCAAAATCTGTATCGGTAAACATCCTGCTCGAAAGGTCGATTCACCTTTCTCTTCTACATCTTCCCATGTAGCTGTTCAGATCACTATTGAAATATATCCATGAGTGCAACACAATATCAAACAGTCGTAAAAAAATTTATCGATACCACGGATCCCATATAATGGACAAAGATAATGCCTCAGACGAAATTCATTTACCGACTTTTAATAGATTTTTATACAAATTTGTGTGCACAGCATTCAAACGTAGATACGTAGTATGAAAAACAGATGCCCTCTGCATATGATATCCAACGATTTCTATCCTGTTCTAAAAAAAACACGTAATTACTTGCATATTGTTGTTGTAATCCATTAACATCATCCTTTGATGCATTTCCACATAAGAATTAAAGCCCACATCCTGCATGATTTGTCTAACATATTCTAGGTGTCTAAAAATATGGCCTGTTAATCTGTCCATTATATCAGTCGCTATCCTCTATAATATTCTTTCCTCAGAATTTGTATTCAATACTTTTTCATTTGTGATACAGTCTCCAACCTGGCTTTCATCAATCTCCTGTAGTGCCAAATTTCAACACTGTAGATTATCCAAGTTTCGCTCCAAAATAAAACCATATTCCACATAAATACTTTAAGAAACTACTTCCTAGACTTAAAAGTTGTATTTCATGGAAGAAATGTTTTCTTTTGCCGAATATTTTCCTTGCACATGCTATCTGACGTTTTATATCCTTTTTCTTCTACCATAATTCATTTGCTTCCGTCAAAGTATCTTTCCTAATCTGAATCGTTTGCAAAACCACTCTTCTTTTTACTACATTCTATTTCTTTTGTTTTGTCTCATTATTATAAGTATATATACAAGATTTACAACTTAATTATAACAACATTGAACACACATGTATATGAGAATATAAGACTGATTATAACTAAGAAGGTGGTTTGAAAGAGTCAATGAAGACACGTTGAGACTAGAGACACAGTTCAGTAATAACGATACGTTCTCATAAATGTACTGACGTTAAGTTAAAATTGTAAGAACAATGGAAATACTGGTCCGTTAAACAAACATGAGAACATACTAAAATAAATGTCTGTCGTGGGATTGGATAGAACAAGTGTAAACTGTATTTCGAGTTTTCGAATAATAATTAAACGGTATTCAATGCTTGATATGTAAAATGAAGACGATTCTTCCGTATTGCACTCATGACCAGGCTTCTATGAATCTTGGCTGTTCCGCGCGTTTCATGGAAAAATGAAAGTAAATTGTGCAAGGGCAGCGTTGCGTTTATGAAAGACACGACATTGTTTCAGATACAAAGCTTTCATGTTCGTACAGTCAAGAGTACAGTAACATGTAGTGGGGGACAGGAAATAGTTTCTGAATAATTCCTTCTAAATTATTAAATTTGAATTTATCTTTTTAGCCACTCGCCCACAGTGATACTCTAATTGCAATGAAAGGTTTAATACATTACAATTACAATTATTTCAGGTTGACAATAACAATATCTTATTTGTATATTTATTCACTTTGTAAACACAAAACGGTAAACTATTCAGAGATCAAATGGTGTTAAATTGAATCGGAGTAGTCATTGATTTGTCCGTATATTTTATTAACAAAAATAGAATTGTTCAAATTGTTTATGTAATTCATGTGGTTCGCGTTTTGCAATCAGTATTTTTATACGAGCTATACGTCCTTCTGAATCTCTTTAGGTCTCCTTCACTTCTAAACATTGCTCTGTGTAATACGGAACACTCATTATTTATTACTTCTCAATCTTGGAACACAGTTCCAATACAGTCGTTTGTATAATATTTGCAGCACCATAAAACGAAGTTGTCATGCATGAGAAGCACATGGCAAGTAGTTGATATGATTTGAGAATCATACAGCAGTATCTTCCGGAATTCCATGTTAGGCTCTTAACTCTGTTGAGGAGTCAGGCAAACAGTGTATTACAGATTTTACATTTTCTCAGAGAAATACATTGGCCTGTAAGGTGTTAAACGAGATCAGAAAGAGAAAAATTCAGAGTTCAACCAGAGGTGAAGTATCAACCTGTTTGATAGGAAATTTTAGTGCCGCCTTATTACTGATCTATGTGATGTAACGCTGGTGTGGAGTTAGTGAATTTGAGACATTTGCACGCAGGGAAAAAACAATATGAACACGAACTCTGACGACAGAAAGGGATAACAAACATCTCGTCAGCGTGACAGCCACGGATATTTCATTTTTATGCAGCTATCACTTGACTTACTATGATGATTGTATTCGAATTTTATATTATGGTGATCGGTATCACCTCTGCTATATTGTCCGATGTTATACTGATGGAAAGGTAAACATGACAGTGTAGAGACCTGATCGAATCGGTCCCAAATTCAACAGCTATGTATTGAAGGTAGGCTAATCATTTATAGCTGACACTATAGGCCTATTACAGCAATACTATGCACGACATAGCAGACACGACTTCATCCGAAGCCTATCAGATCTCATTACCTGTCGCCAAATCAACACGTATGAGAATAAGCCAATTGCTAGCAACCTGACGTATATTTACTGGAAGAGAACCCAAGCCTCTTTCATACAATGCGACGACGTTTACCAGATTTCATAACAAATTCTGCAGAATTCATAAAATATATTCAAGAGCATTTTTACTCATTCATGTGCAACACTAAACAAGTTCGTAAAATAAATCGGGGCCATTTCTCAGTTTTCACGATTTATCCACCGTGTAATTTTTACTAACAGGAGTTTATATTCTCTTATAATGAAATTGAATATTAGCTCTTGTAAAATTCTTGGATCAATATGATTTGTTAGAATGTCGTAAAAGATATTTTCTTAATTATTACAGAAATTAAACAGTATTACCTCATTATTTCCTTATGGTCTATATTACTGTTGATAAAATGTTTTGAGAGACCCTGGCCTAGCTTTAAAGTCAGCCTTCACCTTGAGCATTCACATGATTTATCCTCCAATCGTGATCTGTCACAGATTGGGCCAACATTTATTCATGAGAACGTGATGCACTGAAATTACCGACGAGGATACTCCATTTACAAAACACTGAGAAGTTCGAATCTCTCATGCGTAGTCTATGAAACCCCTATCCATGGTGTCTGTGCGGTGCGTAGGCAAGGTCACGAGTGAGAGAAAGTGGTCTTCAGGTCAAACACACACAAAACAGAGCCTCTGTTGAACTACTTTCCCCGCTCATTCGCACAAACACATACCTCCGTCATAAGCAAGGTCTCATTTGGGTCAGCCATCTGACAATATGTAGCACGAATCCGGCTCTAACTCTTTCCTGCTCAAACACTCCACACCACCCAAGAAGTTGGCATTTTTGGCATGGCTTCACCGCGACTCTTCCCGACTCAATTCTGTCCGCTCTACACGAACAAAAAAAAGTCCGATAAAAGACGTGAGAAATAAATGGGGAACCGATAATCTAGCAACGATCGACGGACTAGCTGGATCAGAACATTGGATATGCACTCCTGTTAGGTCACATAGACTCTCCTTCGCCTCTACAGTTGCCGATTCACATAAAAAAACTAGATGTGTATTTATATATACTTTTTTAAAAACGTGGCTCCACATTTTATTCAAGAAAACTAGGAACTAACATAATGAATATAACATATAATTTTAATGATTTTCCTGCGTGTACCAGCGACATTCCACTCAAAATGCAAACAAGGTAGAAAATATATTAGAAACTAATTAGTAAACGTATTAGTTACAGAAGTTACATTTTAGCGTTGCACATTGCCAGCTTTAAAATTAATAGAATATTACAGCCGAGCTAGGTTATAACGAGCCTAAATTTCTCGTAGTACCCAGGGTTAGTTACATCCGGGTTTTACTTTACTTTATGAGATTGCAAAAAAATACGTAATTATACATATTACAATATCGAAAAAATATATTGCACAATTAAATTAAATAATATGTACTTTGCGTCGTTTGTTCCAAAAATAATTATATAAGTTAAGACGAGCGATTTTAAAAAATACAGATGTTTTATTAAATTACTACTACATTTCGTCCTCGAATTGAGGACTTCTCCGGGTTCAAATAAATTTCTTCGATCTTTTCAAACTACAGAGTATTTAATTAAACATTAATCCTGACAAAAATTAAAGGTCCAAATATGAAATCATTCGTCCTGCGCTGTTTTTATGGACACATACAACCGAATTATAAAATTTAAATTGGACATTCAAATTTCAAAAAACCTGGAAATTTTTTGTGTGTTTATGGAAGTGCAAAAGGAGGAAGAAACGAAGTATGTGGATGAAAGAGAATAAAACTTTTATTTTCTCTGTAAATCGGTCGTTTAAATTAATCTATATATAAACTAAAATATAAATTGTTCACAGAAAAATTTCCTGACAAATCGTTCTGCTTGAAATTTAAAGATAGATCCGTCAAAACCAGTCGGGAACTATGATTAATTTTAAACCGCTAAATTAATCAATTGTTAAAATTTCTCAATGTACAGCTTCTAATTTTTTAATTTTTTTCGGATGGCGAATAGCACAACTTTTTTTCAGTAACTTTCAGACTAATGACGTTAACATATCAAATTTTTGCACTTGTCAACATTTATAACGCAAAGGTAGATTTGTCTCATTGTTTAAACTTTTTCAATGATCTTGACTCTACGAAAATATAATTGTAATTGAAGAAAATATTGAATTCTCGATCTTATAATGGATGGGCATAGCGAAATGCGACTATGTGAAATTCCCCATTATAAAATATTTTCTGGGTCTATGATGCTCGTTAAACGTCTATTATATTGATTTTCGGTCCTTTAGAAATCAAAAGGTACAGTCTGGAATATCTCGCAATTCACCAGTCATCCTGAGGTTGACTCGTAAAGCAAGGGGTTTCCCTTGTTGCATCCGGGACAATTTATACACAAAAACAATTATATCAAATGCAGAAGTAAAAATTACCTCGTCGTGAACCGGGATTTGTTATAACCATTTTGGACTGTATATATTATTAAGTTTGGAATATTAATGGGTAAGACGAATTGTAATCCAGATGCTGGTCAGTTGCTACAACCCTTCATTCTTTGCCAAATCAACAAACGCTGGAGGTGTAAAGAGTACAGGTCTAGTTTAGCACGTAATAATTTTTCATTCTCCATTAATAGGACTCAATGACAGTGAATTA
The DNA here is from genome assembly GCA_034510155.1 of Eucriotettix oculatus. Classification (NCBI taxonomy): domain Eukaryota; kingdom Metazoa; phylum Arthropoda; class Insecta; order Orthoptera; family Tetrigidae; genus Eucriotettix; species Eucriotettix oculatus. The sequence goes on from CM067376.1 coordinate 168,018,927, forward strand.
TTGAATGCCTAATAAAGTGACTAACGATGAAACATTTTTGTTAAATAGTTTACAACGGCTTTACTGCAATTTATGTGTTGCCCGAGTTTTGCATCCATGGCCTCGACTATATATAAAGAGAATTAACACATTTAGAAGCACCCAATGCGCTGCCAAACCGATTCTTGGAAAAATGTGATATTATGCTCTAATACTGAATAATTCAGAATGCATCAAGTTTTTTTTCATAGTTTTAAAATAGTTTGAACGTTACGCTTAAAAGATATACAAATATATATTTCCAGGAACTTAATATGTAATCCAGATGCTAAAACCTTTCATTCTTTACCAAATCAACAAAAGCTGGAGGTGTAAAGAGTACATGTCCAGTTTAGCACGTAATAATTTTTCATTTTCCATTAATAGGACTCGATGACAGTGAATTATTGAATACCTAATAAAGTGACTAACTAACGATGAAACATTTTTGTTAAAAATGTTTACCATTGCAATTTGTGTGTTGCCCGAGTTTTGCATCCCTGACATGCCTACTACTAAATGTATATATATATATATATATATATATATATATATATAATGCACTGCCAAACCTATTCTTGCAGAAATGTGATATTATGCTCTAATACTGAATAATTCAGAATGCATCAAGTTTTTTTTCATAGTTTTAAAATAGTTTGAACGTAGCGCTTAAAAGATATACAAATATATATTTCCAGATTATAATGATCATTATGTTTAGTAAATAACCGAAGTGATCATTACTCAATAAACTGCAACATATCTGATTGATATGGCTTAGTAATTTTAATGTTATACGGATTTTATTAAAATGGTTTATTTGCATTAAATAGTGAAGGAAACTTGTCAACAGTAATATGCTAACCAGAGTAATACATTAATGAAGTATGTAATACGTAATATTTTGCTTATAGAATATAAATACGTAAAATTAAAAATAATAAATTGTGATTTATAGTAATGTAACACTGCCTAAATTATAAAATTCAGACTAGTAAACCACACGGTTTAATTTCTCAAAGACATGAAAATTGATATACCTGGCTGCAATCTTGGGAAATCATAACACACAGGATCTTCAAGATCCCGGAATCGCGATACGTGTTTCAGAAGGAAAAGTGTGGATGAACAATAGAAAGATCAATTATATTAATGATTTTATGCTTCTAAAAGTCTGTAACGCAACGCCAAGGATGCTGTAATAAAGTTTTTTTTTTGAAGACGAAGGAAAGGCAACATTTGCCAGGATTGTGGCAAAGATAATGGAGTCATCTGGTGGCGAGGACAGCGCGAAGGCTACGAAGAGAAAAAGAGGAAATGGGTTCGCGGTCCAAAGAGTCGGGCGCGGCGGCAAAGATAAATAACGCCCTAGCCTCAATATTGTAGCAATAAAGATCGCTGCCCTGCACGCGAAACGAGTTCAATTTCAGAACAGGTCACACAATCGAATGAATCTAAAACATGTTGAGGACCTTTCCCAATGAGCGAATAAACTGCAACAAAAACAATGTGAGATTTTAATCGGAGCAGCAAAAGATCTGAATTGCTTGTGTTTCGTGCCTGCAACATTGTGGAAGATCTTTGCTATTGGAATCAATTACCCAAATAGTCGTGTTTTTGGATTCTATCTACTACTCTCTTCATTTTTTCTATTAGGAATTTTCAGATCAAATCCTGGTCATCTCTTTTTATTTACTCTGTTTAAAGTGCGAAATGTTAATTGTCAAACGTGTGATGCTAAACCATTAAAATATACACGCATTTAAACAGACATGATTCACCACCATCCTCAAATATTTGAAATTATTTCGTTGCATTCGATAAGCATTCTATTGTGTATGTTTGTATGTTATAAGTTATAAACCGATGAATATGAATCATGCATTCCAAAGATCCGGTACAATATGAGAAATAAACAATCGAGACTTACATTAGGTTAAGTATCATCAACTAATAAGTGCAGCAGGTCTGTAATAGACCAAGGTAATTAGAATCTGCCTTTCTCAAAGAATAAAAATGTAATAAGCTGAGGGTTTAAGCGGAGCTGGTTGATATAAATCACATGGTCCGCTGATCTTAGAAATGCGCCCCTCTGATGCTAACAGGCAAAGATAGCGTTTGGCATAACGCGAGGAGTGTTGAGTGTTGATATATTAGAGACGCGCGTAGTCTTGCTGACCAGAGGAATGTCCCATTTCTTTATTTGGTTAGCGTTTGGAGCTTGGAGGAGAGGTTGGCATATGCAGAAGCACGAGCCACAAACGGGGAGATAAGACAGACGCGTCGAAAGAACGTTGAGAGAGGTGATGTTCGCTATATGAGGTGACGATTGCATGGATAATGTTTGAGACGGCCAGCAAAGTTACCAGCTAGTCTGTCATAACTTTGGGACGCCATGGGAGCCTACCCATGCTGTGTGGCGTCGCTACAATATATTTACACATTCCAAATGTCGCCGAAACAGCTTAGTCGCCAGTAGTCTTTAATATAATAATCAAATTCAATTATTTTAAAAATGCATTATTTTAATAGTACTGCCGAATTTCAAGTAATTTTAGACAATCTGTAAATTACATATTGTATTCTATTTCCTAATCATTTCAGGTAAAATATGGAATATTTACATTACCTCAACATTATAGTAGATATGTTGCTGTTTAATTAATGGTTTTTATTGTAACGATATGTAGAACTGATACGTTATGAACCTTTAAAATAAAATGTCACGTAAATAAATTGAAGTTTGATCGGTAGAAGTCCTGTAGGTAAGTAATCCTCTACGCACTGCTTACTCGTTACTTACGCAATGATACCCGCTGTTACTTGCTATTTTACCGCATTTTAAACTAACGGCCAATAAGACTACACTGTATTTTTGACACTACTAAGGTACGGCAGTATTTTTTAATAATTCAGGATACTAGAGAATTGAATTACTGTTTTTTAGATTCGTTAAGCCACTGTACTTTTTTGAGGAGGTTAAAAGGATACACGAGGGTGATCTTGAAACAGGCAACTCCCCTGTAATAGCACAGGAAAGAAATTGAAAAGGGGGAAGTGGAAGGTAGAGCAAGGTAGCCAAGGGTTGACTAGGGCCCCGGGCTATAGTTAAAGGATCCTAACCGGTGTTTCACCTAGAGAGATGCAGGGAAAACCCTAGAAAATCTGCATCAGGTAGGTCGATCTTTGGGTACTATTCTCACGACCTTCCTAAAGACGGGAGACGAGCTTGCTGCGGGTTCGTAGCATTCCCTACTCCGTGTCTCCATTAGTTTTAGGAGGCAGTTGGCCAACTGATCTAATGGGATCAGCGGGCAACTCTTACCTTATGCCCAAGGTCTTCGAGCCCAGTACATACGAGTATACCTCCTAAAATAGGTGAAGGTGTCTCGGCATGTGAGAACTTTGAAAAAACCCAGAGTGTACGAGGCATTCTCGACATAATCAGGTGAGTCACGCAGTCACTCTGGAAGAATTACCTCCGAGAGAAAACTCCCACAGGCACTCTTGTAATACACTGTCATCATTTAATACACCTTCTTGACTCCATTAAGGTACTGCGAGTAATCACGTCGGTTAGTAATAAATTAACATTCATCAGCTTAGGTAGGGTAGATAAAAGTGACACACTCGATGTCAGTTTAATCATATGTTCACCAAGAGAATATTGTGTACTTAAATATTGTACCCGACTAACACAAATAAATATCCGCACAACGCCGGGCTCCCGGTTAGTATGTTATAAAAATTATATTAAATTAATTTAAAGTCGTTACAATTCATTTTTAACTTTTTACAGTACATTATTCTTAAATATTTACAAGAAAGAAAAGAAATTATCACAGGGAGACAAACGTACGAAGACTCCTACAATTGCATATTCTGGACCAGGTCACAGTATCGCGGCTTAAGGAATTCATATTTTCAAGACGGTTACATTTGGTTGTGAAACAGCTTAATTTGAAATAAAATATACAACACAACGTTAGTCCTAATAGCAAAACCATAGTGGTCAACTTGATCATACTAATGAATATGAGTTCGATATGTTGAATACGGCCTGGCTTCTTGAATATTTTTTTCTAAAAGCGACCCCCTTACGGCCAAGATAATTTTAAATGGCCACCAATGTAATGACATTAATATATTCCATACAGTAAATATAAAATTAATATATCTTAGAATCTACAATGTCCATAACGTATAGAATAAATCATATGAATTCATTCTTTATCAAGTATATGTTGGCAGTTTCCCATTAATTCTATAAACTAACATAAGCTAATTTATAACATCACAAGAACTGTTCTCTTCCCAAATTATGCATATAGTCAATATATTCAAGAAGATAATTTTCGTGACATGTATTTAAGAAAAGCTACATGATAGCGTGTCCTAAACTACAAAAAAGATTCTAAATATGTCAAAACAAAATTTTGTTTTTATATCGTGATATACAGATGCAAATAACAAACGCACAAAACGGATTCTCCGTATAATAATAAATTAAATAAATTTTTAATAATAAATAAATAAGAAAGGGTGTTCGATTGGGAAGTGATATTTTGAAGGGAGCGTAATAAAAAGGGATGGTGGAATTATAATAGACATAAATAGAAGGGTAGCACTGGCAAGTAAGGCTTTCGCGAAAAAGAGGAATTTATTTACGGGTAATATAAGTGTGAATGTTAGGAAATTGTTCATAAAAATGTTGGTATGGAGCGTGGAGATATAAGGGCGTGAACTTGAATGGTAGGAGTTGCAGAGAGGAAAAGAATAGAAGCCTTTGAAATGTAGTAAATAGGTGAATGCGGAAAATCAGATGGGTGGATAGAATCACTAACTAGGAAGTTCTAACCAGAATAGGGGTAGAGTGAACAATATGAAGGATGTTGACCAAGAGAAGGGATAGATTGAGGCCACGTTTTAAGATACGAGGATCTTGTAAAATTAGCATTAGAGGGAACTGTGTGGAGTAAGAACTAAAGTGGGAGTCAAGGGTGGAATACGCTAAGCTGATTAGGGAGGATGTTGGATATGCTCCGAAAGCGGAAAAGGCTTGCGCAAGATAGGTTGTCATGGAGGGTTACATCAGACCAGTCTTAGGACTGAATACCACATCAACAACAATAAACACTTCAAAAAAACTACATGCGTAGGTCTGTTAAAAAGTTGTGTTCTGTCAGTAGAAAAAAACAATTCCAAAAGAATGTAACGCATTAAATAATAAATTTCTGGATAAAAATATAAGACGCGATGGGAAGATTTGAAACTTTCATGGTATTGTTTAAGTATTGGTTTAATGACGAGAATAAAATGAGTACAACGAATTATTTTTAAGTATATGTTTAATATTTTAACACAACCAGGGACTTATAAATAATACATTCTTAATTAAAATGTCGATTTAATATAAGTATGTCAAATATAAGTTTCAAAACACTGTTTACTTTGTAACCAACCGAAAATAAAATTGTACATCTATAGGCATGAATCGTCATCATCTTTACTAATCTCTATTCCACTTAGTGAAGTAGTTTTTTAATATAAAGATTATAGTATTTATAGTACTGTAACTGTTAGCATTACGGCTACATATTAATTAATTTCCACGTCGATTACAAAATGAAGAATGATGCAGAACCTTGCTCATTAAGTCACACGAGGTAGAAGTCGATCAATTCGACTGAGTGCTTAACTCAGTGTCCGGTTTAAGTATCGCTCTCTTAACGAAAACGTCAATTCCCAAGGTGCACAATGACCGTCTTATTTTCGGAAACGCAATTATCTTTAGTTTTCAAAGCCCTCGCAATATATTAAATATAGATAAATTTTCATTCTGATACCTGATAAAATAGGAAAATTAGTAACCTGAAAAAGGTAGCGCCGGTGAAATATTACTCACAGTGTGTTTTCAGAATTACTATGGCGTTCATTTTGAAATAATACATTATTGGTAAATATTTCTCAACAATGAAATATCTCCCTACCAATTATAAACAATTAATAAAAAATAGTAATATTGAATTTTTCATAATTAAAATTACGTTTAGCTGATTTGCTTGGTTGGGAATATTTTCTACGACGCAATTCAACGAATTGGGAAAATCATCAAATAAGAGACATTAACATGTTATTCCAAATACCAAACATGTTTGCGTCGCGCGGAGAAGCAAAAACATCCGTTCCAAGTAATTTAAAATCAGTTACGATGATGAAATTTTATCCTTCTGGGAATCTGAAAAATATTGAAACCGGAATAATATTTAAGACATTTTTCTATAATAAGTCACAAGTATTTATTTCGTCAAATACCGAGAGGTAGTATTCGATTTACGGGACTTATAAATAATACATTCGTCATTAAGATACATGAGATTAATTAAATTGTCGTGTGTTACGTTCCGATGTTAATATATCAACAAATAATATAAGCATTTGTACTAGATGGTCCGATGAGGTGAATAATGTAGTACAATCCATCATCAAGATCTGAAGAGTTTATTCGTAGAATGTAACGTTTCATGAGACGATTGTGAATGATATAGACGGTATCGACCATCGCCTGAAAAATAACACTTTGATTAAACATTCTTAAAGAAGCGATAAGCACTTTCGTTTGGAAAATTTTGCAGAATTAATAACTGAGAAAATTAATAATTTCCATGTCATCTATATTCCTTCATCCCAACGATAGCATGAACCAATTTCATGAAGTAATTGTTAACAGTCCCTAATACCAGCTTTGAACCACGCTGGTGTTTGTGAACAGCAATCCAATACTGAACTTTACTCTAGCATGCTTGCATCGTGAAAAGGCGAGTTTAATCCCACCCTATGCTCATAATTAAATTTCGTCGGTGACAACGCCATCAATCTAACTGGCTTTCTCTGCAATTCCCATCCGGGGCCATTAACTCTTAACTGCTAGAACAGAAATCGTGGAATATGGTTGTCAAGTGCTCTTCAAATGGGTTTTGTTAGTCATGCTGCAAGTATATTTAATTCGTCCTTTCGTCGTTAGGAATTATTAAAATTTCAACTATTTCTCTGAACATTTTATTTTTTGTCTTTTTCAATAATCAGATATATGTAATCACCTCTAATAGATTGTAAAGACTTTTTTATAATTTAAGAGATAATTATTATTAATAATAAAATCTTATATAATCGCACAAAAACGTTCCTGTAGATATTTTTACAATTCTCAGAGTTGAATGAATGACAGTATAAACGCTCACTCAGTCTGCATGTTCCTCGTTTTGCTTCTACGGCAAAGTAATACCAAACTTATTGATGTGTGTTCCCTTATTTAATTATACACAATACGGTTATTTATGTTAAGCTGTTCTGTACAGCTATAAGATATAAGCTACAGATATAAGATTGATTTACACACAGAACTTGGAATATTTTGATGTTGTGGTATTCAGTCCTAAGACTGGCCTGATGCAACACTCCATGCTATCCTATCTAGCACAAGCATTTACATTTTCGCAATACCACATTTAACATCTTCCCTGATCTTCTGTTATTACACCACACACTTCCACCTAATGCTAATTTTACAAGACCCTCATGTCTAAAAAACGTGAGCTATTTTTCTATATCTTCTCTTGGTCAACGTCCTCCATATTATTCACTCTTCCCCTATTCTGGTTAGAACTTGCTCGTTAGTGATTCTATCCAACCATCTGATTTTCAGAATTCTCTTACAACATCACATTTAAAAGACTTCCATTCTTTTCCTTTCTGCAACTCCTACCATCCACGTTTCGCACCCATATAACGCCACACTGCATACAAACATGTTTAGCAACGAATTCCTAATATTCACACTTATATTACCCGGAAGTAAATTCCTTATTTCTTACCTGCGCTATCCTACTCTTTATATCTACTACACTTCCATAATCCCTAGTTCTTATGCTGTCAAAGTAGCAGAATTCGTTAACCTCCTTCAAAATATCCCTTCCCAGTCTAATACCCTTTGTTATTCTACTGTTTCCCATTCTACACTCCATTCCTTTGGTTTTCCCTCTATTAATCCTCACATTCAACTCTTTCTCAAGGACCATGTTCATACCATTTATTATGTTATCCAAGTCTTATTCTGACTCCCCTAATACTACAATATCATCGGCAAAACGTAGGGTTTTTATTTCTTCTCCTTGTAGTATGATTCCTTTTCCATATTCATCTTCAACTTTCTTCATCGCCTGTTCTATATATAAGTTAAATAGCATAATTCTAACTATTGCTGTAGAGGTTATGTATAAGCCTTCTTTCTCGGTATTTTATTACTGTGCTCTTCAAAATCCTTAATAGTGTGTTCCAGTTCACAATATCAAAGTTTTTCTGAATCTACAAATCCCATGAACGTAGGCCTGTTTTCTTTTCCTATTCCGTCTTATAAAATTAGACACAGAATTTCAACATCTCTTTCTTCTCTTGTTCCTACATTTTTCCTAAAACCAAACTGATCTTCTCCTAACTTGCATTCTGTTTGTCGTTCAATCCTCCTATATACTATTTTCGTTATTATTTTGCATGCATGAGATACTAAACAAATTGTCCTTTGCTGTTCGCATCTATCAGCCCCAGTTTAATTTCGGTATGGGTATAATTATGCTTTTATAATTTTTCTTGGAATATAAAGACACTTAATTCGTATCCATCTTTGGTTTCTATGCCATGCATGATATCAACCAAACAATGCAATTTTAGTTTATGTCATGAAGTTTATTTCTTGAATCTTTGTTATAACCAACGTAAAAATTGAGTTGAGTGGAGAAAAAATGTTCGGAAAGAACGGAAGCTGAAAGGGAACGTTCACATAAAAACGATGTTCGTTATCAGGTTAACTGGAAGGAAAAGAGCCAGAATTTACGGTATAAACGCTTAACATTATTTGAATCAGTCCTATTCTAGAAAGTACATCATTTAGCATCTTACTTCCTCTCAATCAAGTAAGTAATGCCAACATTACCAAAAACATTTTACAACCGCTGTTCTAGGGCTGACCCCGTATATTATACAGTACTTGAATTAATGAGTCGAATTTCTAACCCTCCATCCGATGGTTTTCCCTAAGAGACATTACCACAAATAATAAATTAAATTTGTGAAATATATTTTCAATCAATGTTGGATTTAATCACGAACCGTCAAATTTGTAATGTTTATTTATATATCCAGTCCACGCATGGGAATGTCATTTTACCGAAAAAAAAGGTTGGATCATCGGTGTTATATATTTGGCGTAAAAATTTGCGAATCTTTTGATAATGACCGCTATGTTGGAATAATACGTATTATGGTGCCACGATAATTAGTAAATACAGTACATTCAATGTCACGGCCAAAGTAATCTAAAGACTCAAAGTTCTCTTAATAATGTTACACTACATTGAAAAGAATAGGGGGATATTAATTATTTTAGTGCAATATTAATATATCAAGAATGAACTTTTATAACAAAAAAGAAAACAATTTACTTTATACTAAACAAATTTACATCAATATTTCAATTTTCACATAATTAAGCTTTAAGCCGGTAATTCTGTCTTATTTAAACACTACATAGATATTTACATAAAAAATAATACAAATTAATTTCTTAAAACTAACAATTCTCAATCTTTAAATTCACAGTCGTATGTTACGGGCCTTCTCATAGAGAAAAATATTTCACACAAAATCTACTCGGACTTGGCAGTATAGAAAATCAGTTAAAAGTTACAGGGGTAATTACCGTGTCATAATGCACCTTCCTGTGTCTTCCTCGATGCATTTTCCTTCTATTTGGGTCTTTTTAGATTCCTGGTTTAGGACAATATCCAGTTTATCCTCGTCTCCTTGGACTACCTGTCCGATAATGTCGATCATCTGCTCGTCTCCACAATCTGCCTCAAATCTCATCTGATCACCGCTCTAAGTCTCCACAATCACCATTGCCTAAATTCCAATCATCTCTCGAAATCTGTCTGCAAGCCTTCTTTAGTTCATATTCCGATGGTTGCAGGGATGGATATTAACCAATAACATTTATGGTTACTCTTCTCGGGGAGTAATAGTTTTCCCCTCTCCTCCACGGTGGGAGAAACACCACCCGATGCCGCCAAATATCATCATAGATGGGAAACACCCCATGCACGCCGTGATGTCTGGGTTTTAATACCCCTGGCTCAAATTGTCTCCTTCTTTTGGCTCCGCACCGCCAAAGTCCTAGCAGATGTGTTTGACCGTTACAATATGTAGCACGATAGGTTTTCTTGAAACTTAACATTCTAATTTTTTTTCCATTTCCAGACACAGTAGTGACAAAATTTCGTTTAATTAGATATTCAAAAAAAGCGTTTCGTATGCATCTGATACTTCAGAGAATACAGAATATTTTGCTCGTAACTCGCTGTGGAAGTAATGTGTTTCAAACTGGCTGTATTTGCTCATGGTAAATTTTCAAGTTGTGCAGCAGCAATTAAAGCTAGGTCAAGTAAAACGTTTCTACCGTCGAAGGCCTTAGTCAATGGAGCGGCATGTTCCGGAAATAGTGTTTCATTCCGAGGGTCGTGTTTCACTAACTAGAAAAACTAGTAATTATACGTTACTTAAGTTAATGAGAATTCCCGAACAATGTGTACATATTAAGCATCTCTTTAGGAGGGGCTTTAGCGTTACAAAAGTTTCTGAAGTAATGCAAACAAGAAGCACTGCGGCTACTAATTTATATGGAAAAAAACAAATACGCACACCAGGAGAAACTTCTCAACGATTGTCTTGGCGACGGCTATGAATATTTTTTTCTAGCTGCATGCTTACAAATGGGTGACCCTAAATAAGGTTAAAAGGATAAAAAGAATAATTATCCTAACTCAAAGGATAAGTCAATACGTTTCTCCAAATTAAGGTCGGCAAGGTCGCACTGGAAAGATATCAAGCCAAATTATATATTCTTATGGTAAGGAATTTCTATACGAAATTCAAAACTTAATTTTAAACTAACGGCAGTTCAAATAAACAAATAGATAATAAAGTAATAAGAAACATAAAATTGATATGAATATGTTTGCTTTCGTATATGTTGGCAGTACGTCGCGTTAAAATTCAAAACCTCATAACTAATATTAACGCCTTCAGATTAGTTACTTCATTATATAATCGTAATTTTTAAACTAATACAGTCATTTTTATACTTTTAAAGGCCAATCGCCGTACACTGCATCGTGTTTGATGTGGAAAACCTTGATTTCTGCAGTTAACACGAGAAAATGTCATCAATTCGCGCTGGAACAAAAGGACTGCTCTGTCAAGCGTTGCCAAAAAGTGTCAGATGAATCGCGTTTCCAGGTATATTTTACAGGTGAAAGAGTGAGAATTTGGCAGGAACAGCACGAAAGACTTAACATGCACGAGTATAAAACGGGATATGGAAAAGGAATCGTACTGCAAGGAGAAGAAATAAAATAGTTTGCCGATCATATGGTAGTATTACGGGAGTCGGAAGTAGACTTGAAAACAATAATAATGGCATGAAAATAATCCCGGAAGAAGAGTACAAAATGAGGTGATGGAGTGTAGGATGGAAAATAGTGGAATAACAAAGGATTTCAGATTGTGGAGGGATATTTTGAAGGAAGTTAAAGAATTCTGCTACTTGGGCAGCATAATAAATATGGATGGCAGAAGTATAGTAGGCATAGAGTAGGATAACAGAGGTAAGAAAGGTTTTCGCAAAAAAGAGGAATATGAATAATAGTAATCACTACTAAAAATATTCGTATGGAGCGTGGAGTTATATGGGTGCGAAACGTTGATGGTAAGAGATTCATAAAGGAAAATGAATAGAAGTCTTTGAAATGTGGTGCTATAGAAGAATGCTGAAAATCAAATGGGAGGACAGAGTAACTAACTAGGAAGTTCTAAACAGAATAGGGGAAAAGCGCACAATATGGAGGACGTTGATTAAGAGAAGGGATAGATTAATAGGCCACGTTTTGATGCATGAGGGTCTAGTAAAATTAGCATTGAAGGAAGCATATAAGGGAGGATGTGGTAGTTATGTATAAATGAAAAGGCTTTCGCAGAATGGGTAGCATGCAGGTTGCATCAGACCAGCCTGAAGACCGATTCCTTCAACAAGAACATATTATAATAATATCATTGTTGAAGTATTTATATATTACATCACCGTAATGTACTGTCGTCACGCATTGTCGGTCACGGTCCTGAATTAACTCTCCAATTAAACATAATTCATGCCTAAACTGTAAATAACCACTTACAGGAATACAATCGTTAACTAAATCGTGGTGTTACTTAGCATATAGTGTTATTACATCACTCAATCAACTAGAACAAGATTGATACTTTTATGTTTCTAGTCTTTAATACAATATCTGCTTTGATAGTTCACAATCATTTAATGGCGATCACAATTCTAGCGACATCAATAAAATGTGCTCCCGGTTTACAGTATGAATTGAAAAAAATTCTTCGTAAGTCATTTTTCGAAACTGCACATTTCCATGTCTTCCTTAAAACCGCAGCACTGAAACGAAACAATCAATAATGTTCATCGTCAACAGTAGTGTCGAACACTAGGGATCATTTGTCAGAGGTACACCCTTCTTTCAGATGATAGTGGCTTACAGTGAATAGGAGTTTATTTTTAAAGGATTGATTTTAAGGCTAAAAAGTGTAGTGAAATGACAGCCAATAAGACGCTCCATATAACTTACAACAGAAGAGAAATGCATCATCCCGGCTATTATGGAGTACTTGTACAGTAACATGGTAAAATTGGCGACAGTGAGTCCACCTGCAAAGGCGGTGTAGATTAAGTACGAGTAGGTCCGTGAATAGCGGTTCAGTTCTTCAGAGCAGCGGAACACGGTCGTTCACTCCTCGCAAAGAAAACTACTGTTAACCATGCGACAATACCATTTGCAAAATATCGCACCTTTTGCTTACAAAAATATCTCGCGGAATATCGTCTGTGCCTAATATCGTCTAACTCCCTAAGATGGTTGAAAATACGCGTTACTTGGGTCTCTGAATAGGATCAATATAGTTTATTTCACAATTCCGTACGTAATGTATCACTCCTAACTTGCATTTATTCTGTGCCCAGTTGATACAAACGTAATGACCGCTACATAATCAGTATATTCCATGACCGTGCTCTGCTTCTCTCGAGTGTATGGGAAAGATAAAGATGAAATTATAAGGACTAGAGAAATAACTATCACTGTGAATTTTATCTTTATTTTCTTCTTGGTGCTCTAACCGATTTAGGGCCTTGGCCTACCGGGACGACTGCCAGACTGGCACTTTCTAGATTTTTTTTGGAGTAGCACGCGGTCAGTCTTAACGAAATACAAATATAAAACAACTTCTACTACAAGAAAAGAAAAAGACTTCAAATTTTTAACAACTTACATACAGCTATTTGCATACGGAAATCATACTAAGCGCGTATAAACTTAAATACAAAACTTATTCGAGATTCAACAAAGATAAATTAAATTATTTTTTTATCCCTACGCTTGCGTAAAATTATTCGTTGTTTTATTATTGACTAATTAATAATTGACTAATTAATAGATAACGAAAATAAAGATCCGATAAATGTAATAAAAACATAAAATTTACATCAATTTAGAAAAAATTAAATAAAAAGGCGTTATCTCAATAAAACGAATTTGGGTGCTTAAATTTCTATAAACAATACGCAAACATCAGTTTTTCTGATATAGAAGGCATATATACGTCACTAGAACTTTTAATTTGCTTCACTTTTTAAAAGTCAATCATTTTATGTACTCCAATACATGTTGATTTCGCTTGGAAATATTTCAGCCAGGATTCTACTTTCTTTTCGTTGACAGCAGTTTAAAATAATTTATACTTAAGCCGGTGTATTGCCAACAAACAGAGAAGGTTGTTTATCATTTTTCCGTAACTTTTCTACGGGTATAATATAATTTAAATTAATTGCTCCATAGTTTCTCGCAAATGTAGAACAGAAACAACATAGACATGGCCTTAATACGACGCTGCTCCAGTAAAGTCACAGCAAAATGTGCATAGCGACGACACTGAGACGCGTCGTCAACTGTTATCATTCTTTAATAAGGGCGCTTATTAATTAAACTGGTATTGAAAATTATTGCACGGGTTGTGTGAGTGACGGGCCTTTCCAGCGCTTACGACACGCCGCCAGTTCGGCTCGTGGACTTGGCAGGTCAATTTGAGATTCTCATATTTTACTATATTAGAATTCCAGGAATAAAGCCGAGACACGTGTCGCTCACAAAGGCAAACACATGATATAGCAACAGGCGAGAATATTTTCAAAAGGAGATACGGAAAATAGATTTGTCTATCCAGACAGACAATATCACAGGAATTTACATCAAGTGGAATAATTATTTCCAGATTTATTTATGATTTTCACGCTTAAGTGAAATTTAAATTTCGTTCCTTAGGTATATACGAATTACCTCTCGTTGAATTTTATTCTCTAGAACTGTGAAGTGGGTGAATCAATACCCGATTTGAAACAAATCATTGCTCAAAGCGTCATCAGTGATCAGATCAGCAAGCTTGAAGTCTACCATTCGCACACATTTTTATTTCAGACTCAACCCTCCCCTCCCATATCACTCTATACAATGAACTTCTTTCTTCTACTTTATACCTGCCGTAATTTGAACGATCCTACGAGTTACGACGCCGTATGAAATGCCAGTCTCTAAAGTTTTTTTATTACTAGGCTTCCAGTTGACATCCCTTTTAATCCAGCCGCTATGTTATCCTTCCCGCTGCTGTTTGTGATTTCCACCACGTTAGTAACTTACGTCATATATTTCTCACTAATAATCTGTATTATTTGTTCTGCATACATATACTGATATAAATTTTCAAATTCCACGGAATCGAAATATACAAATTTGCATACTGTATTCGTCACATATTTGTTTACTCCGACTATGATCTTAGCTAAGCCAGGTTATAAATGCTATTTTAATACTGAAAATTTCCAGAGGATAGTGGAGTCTAATTTACAAATTTTAGGTGAAATCTTATCAACGAAGATTTTTTTTGTACTTACGCTTCCAAAACACTTACGAACTGTATGAAAAGAAGAAATGTGTTCCTGGTTTATTTGCCGGGAGTTAGTAACGCAACTGAAGGCAATTTAGAAGTTATTTCACATCCATTGTCACACCCAACTTTCTATACTGCACTCTAAACTTATTGAAGAAGTTTTTACAATTGGCTTGTCAATACGGTGTTTTCAGAATGTGACAAATACTGCAGGCGCATTAGTACTATGCTATCTAGTATTGTCTCAAATTACGAGGAGCTCCATAGACAGTAATCCTAATAGCACCCGTATATCTGAAATCTGATTACTACATCCCTAACCATTATTTTAGAGCCAATATCAACCTAATTGATCCTGTTGATAACAGGTTACTTGAGAGCGATACAAAAACTGGCAAACCTGCATCACTTACGTCGGGCTATTGGGCACTTCTCTCACGTCCTTCCGAATGACAGGAGAAGAGTTTGCTGTGGAGTCGCAGCATTCGCCTCTTCCTTGCCTCGGAAGCACGTAGCCGACTGGTCCAATAGGATCAGCAGACAAATCTTACCGTATGCTCAAGGTCTGTGACCCAGTAACATACACCTCCTAAACCAAGTCCACATGTCCCTATTTAACTGCCTTCCTGTGCTATTAAAGGGGAGTTGCCAGTTTCTCGATCACCCTCATGGAGCCTGTTACCCAAAATAATAAAACAATAAAATAAATAAATAAAAATAATATTATTCTCTGAGACTTCGAATTATTTTTAAGAAGTTACCATTATTTTGCTTACGAGCTTGCAAAAAAGTCATGTCCTTAACATTATTATTTAAAATATCATCTCAAAATATTTTATACGCTCTATGAATGCCTTCAGCCACCTTAAAAACAAAGAAAATTCACAAGATAAATGTTAAAACCGTTGGAATTCATTCCGAATGTTAACAGAAAAAGAATTTCTATGCTTCGTAAACGATTATCAATTTGTATTTTTCTATAGTAAATGATTCGATAGTAATAAAAAGTTGTACTGTTGTTCTTGTTGTATTCAGTCCTAAGGCTGGACTGATGCATCCCTCCATGCTAACTTAGCTTGCGCAAGCCTTTTCATTTTCTCATACTTAGTACAACCCACATCCTCACTAATCTGCTTAGCATATTCTATCCTCGGTCTCCCTCTTCTGTTCTTATCCCACACAATTCCCTCTGATGCTAATTTTACAACACCCTCATGTCTTAAAACATGGCCTATTAATCTATCCCTTCTCTTGGTCAACGTCCTCCATATTGTTCGCTTTTCTACTCTTTTCCTTTCCGGAGCTCCTATCGTCCACGTTTCGCACCCATATAACTCCACGCTCTATACAAACATTTTTAGCAACGATTTCCTAATATTCACACTTATATTACCCGTAACTAAATTCCTCTTTTTCACGGAAGCCTTACTCGCCTGTGCTATCCTACTCTTTATGTCTATTATACTTCTACCATCCCTATTTATTACGCTTCCCAAGTAGCAGAATTCCTTAACTTCCGTCAAAATATCCCTTCTAACACCCTTTGTTATTCCAGTGTTTCCCAAACTACACTCCATCACTTTGGTTTCCCTCTATTAATCCACATATTGAACTCCTCCTTCAGGACTCCGTTCATGCCATTTATTATGATTTCCAATTTTTCTTCTGATTCCCCTAATACTACAATATCGTCGGCTAAGCGGAAGGTTAGTAATATGTACAAAAATGAAGTTATTCAGTTATGCTTTCTTCAATGCATATTTGCTAGAGTAGAGGGAATACGGCCAGGTAATGTATTCAAGAATAAATTCGGTTACTTACTATGGTGAGAGAACTTTAACGGTCATCCGGGTACAGTAGCAAGTAAATCGCATAATTATGCAAGGCTTCCCCAAAGCAAGAAGCGAGAGCCAAGAGAACAAGGGAAAGTGAAGGCAGTTAATAAAAGGACTATCTCGTTGCGGACAAAAAAATCTTTCTTACTGGTAGTTAATACCAGTGGATACAGTAGGAACGCAGGCAGTCTCTGGATAAAGAAAGTCGAACCTAAATGGTCTGTAGACTTTTGTGTAAATCGAATACGCAGACCTGATCTCCAGACATAAGTTTGATCTGTGTTGGCGTCTAAAGCAAACAACAAAAAGGATCTAATAGTCAATCGACACCAGACCGAGAACTTTTAAATAAAGGCGCAGACTACTTAAAGAAATCAGTAAATCTATCATTAAGTGTTAATAAACATATTTTTGATACGTTTGTTTATGCTTATTAAGGGAGTTTTGCTACGAAACTTGAGATTGATTTAATTTTGTAGAAAGTCTCTTCCCCTTAATCAGCAATTGCTTTCACCATTTTCTCCTTTCTTCATGACTGTTATCCAATTGCCTCCAAAATGTGCACGCTCGAAGTTGACATCGCTGGTCACGTAGAGCGGTCTTCGAGATTTTTGTCTGACTTGTGTTGACAACATTGTGAAACAAAAACCTTAAACCACGGTTGCGCGAGCGGTCTGCATACTTTCCAACTGACGTTTGTGAGGTCTTCTAGAGGCCAGACGCCGTAGGCAAACCCGAAAATTGCCACTCCAAAGCTTCAAAGATGGGACATAATTAAATTAAGGCAAGAATAAAAATACAAATTTACGGAAAATTGTTTCACAGAAAATCAAAAACATACATTTTTATGAGTTAACTTACAAACTAAACATAGTACCTACTATTTTCAGAAATATTTTAAATATACACGTAAACCATAAACAAAACTGGTCAAAATATTTATTAAAACTATTTTTTTGTCGTTAATTTCCTAAAATTTGTTACACATTTCAGATTCAAAGGCCAACATGGTTAATCCATTCAATGGCTTCATGCCTTTGAACGAGCAGTGGTTGGGCTTGGCCCACTTGTTTCATCAGTTCCAAGTTCGGAATCGGAAGAGGAATTTCAAAATGAACATCAGTTTGAATTGGAAGAATGGATGAAGATCACTACCGGAGGACTAGTGTCTGTGAGGACTTCATAATGAAGGAATCGGACGTCCCACTGCCATTGCTATGAGGGAAATTCTCGATTTTATAAACCATTTCGGTCGATCAACCTGCACCACGTTATGGTAATTACGGGTTCTCAAAAATTTTTAATTTATGGAGCCATCCGTTTTAATTTTGAGGCACACGTTGGGATAAAACCAAGTAACTGCTTGATTCGTTCTTATAGACTCCAAGAATAAACTAGTCGACAAATTCGCGCCGTTGAGAAGCACGTTACAATGTCACCTCCTCAACCTTTGCTAGTATCTAATAGAATTAAATTAAATCAAATTTATTGCAAATAATTACTTAATTATCAGGATTTTGTGTCTTTTTATACCGTGAAACTCCTTAAAAAACGAGTTCCCCGAATCATAGAAAGTCGTTAATAAAATTAGCATTCGATGTGACCACAAATTAATTAAGAAAAAATGCTGACAACTTACAATCACTTGCCACATTTTTAAATAGTTCAAAATGACAATATTATCCTGACATTCATATTCCAGTTTTCAATTAAATACATTTACTGGCGCACAACATACCAAACCTGTATTATTGGTAAAAATAATCGGTTTAGCCCAATTAACCCGAGAAAAGATTCGGTGCATTTGTTTATTCGAAAATAATTACACAAACTGAATACATTGTATTTTGTATTCAAGCATTTAACAATCGCTTATATAATTTACTTTCTTATAAGTCTAGAAAGTATTTATAAATCCATAAGCGCTATTTCCAAAATTTCGAGAATTTAAAATAATTTTTTGGAAATAAATTCTTAAATTTCTGTTAAACGTAATTAACATTTATGTACATTCAAAAGGAGCTAGGTATTTTATTTCGTATTTTACAGAGGAAAAATTGAGACAACAGAAATAGGTATAGAAGAGACGAGAGAGACGATTTTGCTACTGAGAAATAATGGCTGAAGTGAGAAAAACAAGAATGACTGATCGACGTGTCTATGAGGTGAAGTGCGTAAGCGTGACAGCCCAGACCCAGAGCGAATGTAATCTCGGCTTTCTACACCTGAAATCATTAATATGAAGAGACAGGTGCTAATTAAACAAACACAGGAAATCATTCATATTCGTCGAAATATACTATCTTATAAGTACGGAAAGGAGATCGGCGTTACTCAGTGGTTTTACAGACTTGATTGCACTCCGTGGATGGCAAACCAATATCATATATAAATGTGCTGAATGCTCGAGTCTCGAGAACCATATGTCCAATTTCTCCCATTTCACTCCATAGAAAAAAATGAGAACGTAGTTTCTCCCGCTGGTCATTGTAGTTCTCAGCATACCTAAATGGCGTGACAGTATGCATTGGCTCAAGTATAAAAATTTTTGGTGATGACTGTATAATTTATGAGGAAATAACTACAGGATGATTTAAACAATCTTTCGATGGTCGCTGTTTAATGAAATGAAAATAAATTCCACTAAAAGCAAGGCGATTTCATTTACACAAAAACTAGAAACCTGCAGCCAACAAAATATAGATTAGGAGGAGATGAGATACCGGAGGATAAAATCGGTAAATATCTGTGTGGTGTTTACTCTTTGTTTACACCAACAAATTATATTATTATAACAAGGAATTGTTCAATAATAAAAAGAGTATATTTAATATGAATATATTGCATATAATTATGATGATAATAATCTAAATCGTGGTATTACAATATAAAATTTCCAAAGGAAATATAACTCAAATTAAGTTTTAGTAAAATATTAATTTACGAGTAAAATGTATTATCAAATTGGCTCAGTCGGTAAAGCATAAGACTCTATGCAGCTTCTAAACGGCTGCTCCCGGGAACGCGGGTGACAAACGATATAAGTGAATAAAAACAATCGCGAATCAACGAGTATGGTTTAAGTGGAAAGCCGGGTAAAGATGCCGTTACCGGATGTTCTGCGTGGTGACGTCGTTCTTGGTTTGCCGTTGCCGGAGGTTCCTTTGCTGGATCACGTCTTCTAGATCCTCTAGCGCCTCTTCTTCAGATTAAAT
The DNA here is from genome assembly GCA_034510155.1 of Eucriotettix oculatus. NCBI lineage: Eukaryota > Metazoa > Arthropoda > Insecta > Orthoptera > Tetrigidae > Eucriotettix > Eucriotettix oculatus. The sequence goes on from CM067376.1 coordinate 168,039,106, forward strand.
CTCCATCAAATGTTATCTTTTTGTTTTCCGTACTCCCATAAAATGAATCTTCATACTCGAAACATGCCGAATTTAACTTTTAGACATGTTGTTTCTTCAGCCACTCTTCTATCATCCCGTCTTTCTCAGGGCAGCTCCCGGGACCAACTGTCCAAATACAATGCACTCCAGGCAATAAATAATATTGTAAACGGCGACGTTTCCCGCCTACTCGGCCTTGACCAAACCAACCTCGCTTTTTCGTCCTGCTGTACGCAAATACCAAAAACTAAATTATTTTTACTTTACCGCTTCAATGTAGGGGCCATGAGTCACCACATCTGGAAGTCACAATATGTAAAAATTTTAATTGGGGTGACCAAATTAATTGAGTAGCACAGAAGTGATGGAGATCTGGGTGAAATACCATAATTCTAGTGTGAGTAGTGTACTCTTGTTTTTCTTGTTCGAGATCAATTGTAAGTAACTACCACCAGGCTATTGCCTTAGTGTAGCTTTTTGAATAATAATCAAATTTCTTTCGGTAACAGTGAAAAGGGAAAAGTATCACAGGTGATTTGCAAGTGGACGAAAAATTACCTGCCCGCTCTCAAATCGCGAGAATTACGTGTGGAAGGGTACCAAGATCAAAAATATTAGTCATTATATAAAAGATCTGAGCTGCCGTTTAAACTGTTGAAAGTGACGCAGGGGAGTAGCAACCGGATTGTAAATCTCAATGAGGAAAGACTTTAATCAGACTTGAAGGACTTCTTATTTCATAGGCTAAGCATAAATAAAGAGACCGATGCAGATCCATTTCGTCGTTTGAACTGTAGACCTAGCGATAATGTCCTTTGTTAGCCCTTGGAAGTGGAAAGTTATTATCCACCAAAAAATAATACCTCTGCAAGGATTGCGCAGCGTACTCGCATGGAACACAACCTTTGTGTCGTTCCTTTCTAAGTAATTGGCTCTGAATGGTAATTAAACGCTAGCAGCCCCGACTAGTCTTAGACGAAGGCAGTAGAGTGCGGCACGAACGCTTCACGAGTAATGGAATTACGCGGGACAACAATGAGTTTTATTGTCGGGCAGCTCGACTGAGGGTTTCCGCTCGGCAGATCGGTATCTGTAGCAAGCAGAGCAGGTACAGTGACGCAAGTGTTCCAGTTATTGTCTGAGTCAAGTTTCTCAAGTGGAACGCGAGCGCCTCGCTCTGGCCACTTTGCCAGCTCACGTGCCTCAGCTGGCCTGACACGTGCTCACACACGCACTCGTACCTCAACAAACATAATCTCGGATAAAATATAAAATACATCTACAGGAAAGAAACAATATTTAGCAATAGAAATCAAAATTCAACATCACCAGACCTCAAGACTAAATTCCGATGTTTTGTCATATTTTCAGAAATAAAAAATATTTTGAAATAGTCAAATAAAATTATTGTTAATCTGAAACGTTCAAACTGCAATGAACAACCTGAACATTTCCCTGCAATTAAACTGTCCATTCACGAAAGTAAAACATTAAACTTTGCTATAGGGTCAATCCATAACAAGTGGTATATAGGTGGTTGCGTAACCACCGAAATCCTATTTTGTTAGTAGTTCAAAGTTATTCTTTTAAATTATCATTGTGTTCGGTTAAAAATTCTGACCATTTTTGCTGCAGTCAACATAATGCTTTTTGCTTTTGCAGTTATCTATAATTTTCTTGTTTACTAAGCACTGCGTCGACTTATCGTTCAATTGTAAACTGCTTTGTGTTCTGTTAATTCTTTTATTATTCAACATCTTTTAAAACACAATTTCCAGACAAGGAAGTAAAATTATTTTAAGAACACTGCATCGACTCTCATTTATTACCAAAATGACTGTTCCTTAAAGTCCTCCAACCGATGTTTCCGAAAACAATTTAAAATATAATAAAAATTAAGACAAATAAAAACTAATACAATAAAATTATAAACATTAATAATTAAAGACAATATAAATAAGAAGCTTAAATTAACATATAAAATTGTCCCTAATTGTAATTGAAGATAGTATTGCTTTTTCAACCTATTTTCGTTATTCAATAATAGTTATATCTCACCGATCTTTGAAATATATATATATATATATATTCTATTACTTTCTCCCAGTACCAATTAGCAAATTATAAGCAAGTCCTTGCATTATTTCGACAAGATATTTTTGTATGTATGTGTGTGTGACGAGGAAGTCCATTATCACAGAGGTGTCCACAGCTGGAATTTGGCCGTCATATTGTCTCTAAATAGTCTCCAAATCTTTAGACGATTGGTTGTCCTACACTTCTCTTTCTTTCAGCAAAACTACTGAGAAGGAAGAATACCAGCCGATTTAAGTAACAACATAATTATACCGAAATCGAAGATTGGCGCTGATAGATGCCAACTGAACAGCACAATTAGTTTAGTATGCCATGCGTGTAAAATAATAACGAAAGTAATATATATGAGGACGGAAAGTCAAATAGAATTCGAGTTATGAGAAGGTCCGTTTGGTTCTAGAAATAATGTAGGGAGAAGAGAAGAAATATAGACTCAGCGTGAAGATTAGAATACATAATAAGAAAAAACAGTCCTACGTGCATGGCATTTGTAGATTTAGAAAAAGGCTTTCATAATGTAAACTGGAACACACTACTAAGAACAGGAATAAAATATCAAAAAAGAAGAGTTCTCCATATCGTCTACAGAAGAAAATCAATAAAGGGGTGAGACGAGGATGCAGTCTGTCGCCAATGCTCTTTAACTTATATATAGAACAGGTATTGAAGAAAGTTAAAAAAGAATATGGAAAAGGAATCATACTGCAAGGAGAAGCAAAAGAACTCTACGGTTTGCCATGATATTGTAATATTAGGGGAGCCAGAAGAAGACTTGGAAAACATAAAAACTGGCATGTAGTGGAGAAAGAGTTCAACATGAGTATTAGTAATCGGATAACCAAGCTGATGGAGTGTGGTATTGGAACTAGTGGAATAACAAAGGGTGTTAGATTGGGGGAAATATTTTGAACGACATTAAAGAATTCTGAAAATTGGGCAGCATAATTACTAGGGGTGGTAAAAGTATAAAACATAAAAAAAAAGGATAGCACAGGCAAGAAAGGTTTTCGCAAAACAGCGGAATTTATTTATGCATAATAAAAGTGTGAACATTAGGAAAGCATAATTAAAAACGTTTGTGTGGAGTGTAGCGTTAGATGTGTGCGAAACGTGGTCGGTAGGAGTTGCATAAAGGAAAAGAATAGAATAGATTTTCAAAAGATGATGATAGAAGAATGCTGAAAATCAGTTGGGTGGATAGAGTAACTAACCAGGAAATTCGAAGCAGAATAAAAGAAAAGAAACCAATATTGAAAACTTAGAGACACGAGGGTCTTGTAAAATGAGCATTAGAGGGAAGTGTGTGTGGTAAGAGAGAAGAGATAGGTCAAGGATGGAATAAGCTATGCAGATGTGACATTTGTATAGAAGTGAAAAGGCTTGGGCAGAATGCGTAGGCATAGAGGATTTCATCAAACCAGTCTAAGGACTGAGTTCAACAACAGTACTCTGAAATCAAAAATAGGATACGTCAGACAATTACAAGCTAAAATATAAAAATGAATACTGTTTCATTTCTTTCAATCTTTCGTTGATTCACGTGGTATGTGAAGATAAGTATTAGTATATTGAAGACACGAATTTCTTAATTCTTGCAATTTATTAGTACTGTATCGTAAGAATGTAATGCGACCTGTAGACGAACTCCATAACTGGACAGAAAGCTAGTTAGCCAAACTTAATACGCTTTATGTATAATTTTGGTTTTATATTGCTGGGAAGTATATTACATTTAGTTATTGTTAAGAACTCTTTTTAAATCTTGAAGTATTATTATGATTTTAGTCAATTGTCCATCGTTGAGGTAAGCCAAACAGCTCATCATAGAACATGATAAATTTCCAGGCTGTATTTGGGCCACCAATAAACAGAATTTTAAGATTTATTTAAGACAAATTGAAATAATATAACCTGGGGTGTGTACATATAAAATTCTTAATTCTTCTACTCCTAAACGGCTTGACCGATTTTGATTATTTTTGTTTGTATTTATGGCGTCACCTGGATAATTATTAGTTGGGCCCGGTAAGTGTCGATGTTGTCAAGATCCGAGAGTATTTTATTTAATTTTCCGACCAATTTTTAAAAAATATATGTTTTGGATTTCTCACATATAAAAGACGTAATCCCAAACTTTTGACCTGGTCGTTTGAATAATCTGTGGCATTTGAATTACGCATCAATATATGCGCGCAAGTTCATTCCGTCGTAGTCCGGCATTCCGATTTCAGATTCCTGAGTTCTGATACATTCCGTGTATTGTAATTACGTGCATACTGAATGAAATAGTTATAGATTAATTCGAAGTTGAACAAATGAAGTGTACGAATGTGAAAGGTGCATTGTTTGAATTACGATTTATACACATGTTCATTTGTCGGTATTCCATTAAACCTAAACAACACATTTTATTTTTCAGCGTCCATTTCGATTATGGGCGGCGTGAAAATGTTAACTTAAAAAAGTGTGACGGTCTATCGGATGGCTTAAACACGTGTTGTCAAAGAGATCACAATCGAATTAAATACAGCTGCGGGCTAATATAAAGTAATTATCGGGTAACGCCGGGTACCCGGATAGTATTTTTATAACAATTCAATATTCACGGAGTTTGGTGTCTTGGCTGCTACAATGTCCAAGACCACAGGATGACCAGCCTCATGGGTAAGGTAACACAACAGGAGCAAGATCTCTGTGAATGTCAAAGATTTTCCCCTTTCAAACTAAATACGCTTTTAGTCAGCTTCACCTATGATGCACCTAATCTTTTAATTTCAGCCACACATGAGCCACACGCGTGCTATAAAATTGAACTATCCACAAATAATAATAAGTCCCACTTTAACACACAATCGCTCTCAAACTCTTACTCTCCTTTACACAAAGACTAACTTTCGCACAATAATTTTACTTTTATTTACGTCTTTCGTACAATGTAGCTGCTTCATATAGAACTTTCTCACGGGTGACGCGAACAACAGTGGTACACTAAAAATTATACAAAATTAAAATTCAAAAATATGTAATAAATCATTCAATGCATTTTCTTTATTTATAGAAAGTTCCATCAAGTGCCAATCAAGAAAGAAGTAAGAAAAGGATGCAGTCTGTCACCCATGCTCTTTAACTTATATATAGAATAGGCGATTAAGAAAATAAAAATGAATACGGAAAGGGAATCAAATGCAAGGAGAAGAGATAAAAACCCTAAGGTTTGCGGTATCAGAAGAAGACTTGGAAAACCTAATAAATAGCATGAAGTCAATATGAGGATTAATAGCGGGAAAACCAAAGAGATGGAGTGTAGTATGGGAAACAATGGGATGACAAAGGAAGGGATATTTGGTAGGAAGTTAAGGAATTCTGCTACTTGGGCAGCATAATAAATAGGGATGGTAGAAGTATAGTAGACATAAGGAGTAGTATAACACAGGTCAGGAAGGCTTTCGCAAAACAGAGGAATTTACTTACGGGTAATATAAGTGTGAATATTAGGAAATCGCTGCTCAAAATGTTCATACGGATCGTGGCGTTATATGGGTGCGAAACGTGGATGATAGAAGTTGCGGAAAAGAAAAGAATAAAAGCCTTTGAAATGTGGTGCTATAGGAGAATGCTGAATATCAGATAACGAGGAAGTTCTAAACCAAATAGAGGAAGACAGAACAATTTGGAGGACTTTGACCAAGAAAAGAGATAGATTATTAAATAAATCTGGGTTTTAGAATATTTAAACACAATCAATTGGAATCCATTCCATAATTACTGTAGCCAAATAATAATCACGGAGCTAGCTTACATAACTTTCCAAGTTCTTTTGGTGATTGGTGTCTTCAGGAAAGTAGTACGCGGATTGATCTCTATCGTCTGTTTTCCTTTTTGCAGCTATAGGACAAATATTTATAAGTTTCTCTACGATATGAAAAGTTTTTTATACGTTGTTCCCTCACGACGGAAACACGCGAGCGGGAACCGATTCCTTAGCGGCTTATTGCGGTCACTTTCAGGTATATAAATGATAGCCCATTTCTTCCCTGGCTAAAATCTCAGAGCCTCTATTCCTTCCCGTATGAAATCTAAGCGAATACCGATTACTTCCCGTTGTATTGATAAGACCTCCATAACCTTAGCACCAAAAATCACCAATTAATAGTTTTCCCAAAACTCTAAATTTTTAATAACGAATTATTTTTCCACTCAAATTGAAACATGTTATGAATTAGTTTCTAGAACAGGAACTTAAAAAATATTATCATTCTTCTATTCCCGTTGTTGTTGTTGTTGTTGTTGTTGTGGTATTTAGTCCTAAGACGGATCTTATGCAACCCTCAATGCTAGCCAATCTTACGCAGGCCTTCTTCAATTCCGCATTGCTATCACATACCACGTCCTCCGTAATCTGCTAGGCGTATTTCATCATTCGTTTCCCTAAAGAGCATATAATTTAGACTATTCAAATCACTCTAGTCCTATTTATAATGCAGTTTATGACCAGTTTCGGACAGTTTATTTAATTAATTAAAAATCATGTTTTGCTACGTATTTATACCTTCTTAATTTTTTTATTATTTACAGTCTCACGTTTGTTGTTGTAGTAATCAGTCCTTAGACTGGTCTGATGCAACCCTCCATGCTATTCTGCGCAAACCTTTTTATATTTATATAACTACCACATCCTGCCTAATCCGCTATCGCATTGCATCCTTCGCCTCCCTCTTCTGTTCTTAACCCACACACTCCAGGCACATTATTTCACGAGAAGCAAAACAATTAAATACGACAAGAAAATGAAAATTAACAATGAAAATACACTACACTTCATTTTACCCCTTTATATGGTCGTTGAAGCAATCGGGCGAGTATTACTGCCCTCAGGTAGATCTGGGAAGGAATCGAGATAGGCCAAACACTATCACCTTTAATGCCAAAGTTGTCTTGATAATCCTTCCGAGAAATCGCTGTGCGTTTCCGAGGTGTCGGAACCAATTCATTATTTTGAAACACCTGGGAGGTTTGACGATGGCAGTTCCTTTGAATGTAATTTTGAATCTACTTTGTACCTCTCGTGTGCGAAATTATAAAAGAGGAACTCGATGGAACCAGACTTTGTACGGCGACACTAGTTCGAAACAAAGACAGTGGCTAGATGCCCGAGACAACTTTTTTACTACAATTGGATGAAGCAAGCAGAAAATGCATTATAAAATGAATATGATATGAGCTGTTGAGCATAAACTACACCGCACACCTCTGAACCCCTTCAGTTTTGTTGTCGGGAAAATCAAGTTGGAAAATCCACAAATTTTATTTTTAGCACGCTTGTTTTTCTTATTAACCTGCCAACCAGCATTTCCGATGCTAGAAATTTGCACAAAAGTTTGGAAGCTAGCGATATGTCTATAATTTGCTTCAATTTTTATAAATAGTTGCAATTGTTTATTTTTATCAAATGAAAGTAGCCAGATGTTGTCTAGGTTTTTTTTTCAAGTTGAGAGGATGCTATTACAGAAATCTATTTATTGCAAGTGAAACAAATGTGCTGTCTCAAAAATTTTGAATAGACGCTCTGATCATACAATCCAAATTATCTTCTAAATTTACTTTCATAAACCGTAAGAGTCGGGTGAAAAATGTGGTAATTAGTTTTTGACTCCGACTGAGCCCTAATACGAGAAACTTCACCGTAATTCAAATGACTGTAGGCCTCACCCGAACCAATAGCTAACCAAAGACTCAAATTACAATAAACCATACAATCAATTAACGTTAAGAGACCGTAGTTTTTATATCTGACCGAATAACACCGCTAACAAATTTTTAGATCTTAAGACTTCTCGTTCTATTGGTGATCCAAAGTTTCCGTATCACGAGTGATTCCCGACAGCAGCAATATTCCGACTTTTTTGGTTCATATTTCTTAAAAATATTTTTGCAGATTATGAACAATACATAATACGTTAACATTAATCCAACCTAATTGATGAAAGAGTTGTATTTTTTAGTTTAAGTTATATATAACGTTTACTAGCAGCGCAGTGTATACAATGGAAGTGAAATTCAACATGGCTATGAAGTGAAATCTTACCGAATAAACAGAAGTTGTGTCATGGTGTTTAATTAAATTTAATATTCCGGAAATAACTGCGTAATATAGTAGCGTACTCAATTGGATACCACCTGAGATATTTGTTCCGCTAATCTGGTTTCTGTGACAATTTAACGAGAGCGTCTATCTACTATTACCATAAATAGGAAATTTTGAGCCCTAACAAGGCTCAGACCGACAACTGCTTCCGCGAATTGAAAAACATCATGCTTAATTAAATCAGAGTTCATTAAGGTACACCGTAAACAACCCTCGTCCTCTTACAAAGGGAAATGAAAAGCTAAGAAGCAGAACCCCATATTTTCAGTGTTATAATGTAAATCAAGCGACAGGGGAAACTCCATTATAATAATAGCAACATTTCCCTTTGTGTGCGCCTACTATTTTCTTAGCATAAACTATGATTGCAAATGAAAAGCTACGAAACAGCATCAAACATCTGCACTGTTTGAATGTAAATTAAATGATAGTGAATACTGCATTATAACAACATCCACATTTCCCCTTGAAAACGACTATTACAGAATCAATTGACTCTCGTGGTATCAAGTTCGACGCATGAAATTCCTAGTACTTAAATGAGTGGATTATTTCATAACTAAACACTATACGAACAAAAAATTGCATGCATAATTAAATAATGTTAAAAGTAATTTAAGTAATAATTTGATATATAATTTTTTATAAAAATATTGCGGTTGGTAACAGAAAATCTTACTATACATCCTTAATATGCCTTGTTAGGGAAACAAGCAGAGTCTAATGCAGCCAGGTGAATAATAAATGTCAGCGAAACTGTTGTTTCATTTAGCACTGGCAACATTATCAACTTAAAATGCACGTGTAGCCGTGCGCAGCAGATAGCTAACTCTTCGACCATTTTATTCACTGCAAAAGTAACAAGGACATAAACTAGCGGATATTTTAAATAAATATATACAATAAAACCAGAAAAATATGAAGGATGACACACAAGGCAAGGCTCAGTACTACACAAACTAAAAAGGGCTCTGGTGACGAATACAAGAGGCAAGATGGAAATTTAATTCTGAAGACAGAAGAGAATGCGTGATTCAGTTTCTGGACGCTAACGATATAAACTCAAAGGGGATCAGACGACGAAGTTATACAACATGAACACAACACAAACACAACGAAAACGCTTACTATAGTACTAAATAATAAGATAACAAGTCAAAATATCCTAAGAAAAAATTTCTTTGAGCATTTCCTCCGTAAATCTTGGAAATTTGAGTAGCATCCGATATATAATTAATCTCATGGAGAAAAATCTCTACTAATTCGGTATTCTCTGCCGTGCCAATACATTTCTCATTAATCTTAATTGAGACAAAAAAATTGGCAGTTATGAAATTTCAGATATTCATGGCTTTAATTGATGAAACAAAAATAATCCATATAAAAAAATGTAAATAATAGTAAATTGCACAGAATGGTGTACATTATTCTGGGATCTCAATCATTAACAGACTGCCACAAATAATTAAGAAGTTATCAAACTGCCAAAGTCAACTTAAGACTGAGCTATCTTCATTTCCCTTAGTCACTCCTTCTATTCAGTGCAAAAATTATAGAGCAACCTCAGATGAACAATTAAGCTATAATGCAAAAAGCCAGAAAATATTATAAAACAGAACCATCGTCGTGTTGTTGCATATTGCATTGTTGTAGTAGTCCTTAGGCTGGTCTGATGCAACCCTCCATACTAACTTATTCTGTCCAAGCCTTTTCATATCTACAGAAGTACCTAATCTGCTTATCGTATTCCACCCATGCTTCCCTTATCTGTTCTTAACCACACACTCTCTTTTAATACTAATTTTACATTACCCTCATGTCTCAAAACGTAGCCTATGAATATATCCCTTCTCTTGGTCAAAGTCCTCTATATTGTTCTCTCTTCTCACATTCTGCTTAGAACTTCCTGGTTAGTTTCTCTACCCGCCCATCTGATTTTCAGCATTCTTCCATTGCAACTCATATCGTCCACGTTTCTCATCCATATAACGACACACACTATATGAACATTTTTATTAATGATTTCCTAATATTCATACTTATTAGCCGTAAGTTAATTCCTCTTTTTCGCGAAAGCCTTCCTTGCCTGTGCTATCCTACTCTTTATGTCCCATACTACACTCCATTATCTTGACTTTCCCTCTTTCAATCCCCATGTTAAACTTTTCCCACGACCACGTTCATGCTATTTATTATAGTTTCTAAGTCTATAATATATATTACTATTATTATATTATTATTATTATATCACTCTAAGAGCAATGCATCAAGTTTATGTTATAGAATATATATTGCCTACATATAAATAATTATAATCAAGTTGTTGTTAGTAGTTAAAAGGAAATAATGTACATTCTGCCTCATTCCAAATCCTTGAAGATAAGTATCTATACAGGTTCTACGAAATATGATATATTATTATTACTACTTGACACATATTACATTAAAATGGCGTGTCATTGTTGGACAGAACGATTATAATTTATACCATGATTATTATTAACACTTGTCGTTAACACTTATGCATTATTCTATACAAATTTATAATGTATTCCAGAATAAATGTAACGCTGTTTATAATTAGAAACATTAATTCGGTGTTAATAGTGTTCATGCATGATGTAGCTCTAAATAAGAGTTAACGTTTTGATAATACGAGGGTGAAATATAACACTGATAAAGCAAATACATTATTTATTATCTCCAGGTTTTCCCGCTCAAACTCGGAAAGCTTGCTTACTCTCTATTGCAAAACGAAACAAGCATCGCTTGCGGCGCAGTTTACATCTAGATGAATATCTACTGTTTTCATATAACTTCAGTACTAATCGCTGCCCCGGTTCAGTAACGTAAATCATGCGACGCGAGATAACTCCATCCCTGGAAACACCTTAAATTGGGCTTTGGTGGCGTTTTTGTTCACTGATCTGGATGTCCGTGATACTGATCCACCTCGGGCAATATAGAAACCAACAAAATAACCAACCAGATGCAGTGCAGAAGAATTCTAAAATTATTCACTTGGACACCAGACTTTCCGCTTCTCGACATTTTGAAAAGGTACCCGTCCCTCCTTACATTTCCTGCGCATCAGTAGGCATCCATCAGTAACTACAGCCCACATCCAAAGACATAAAACTGAACGGAATAATGATTAAATTTGACTAAAAATAAAATTCTTTTGCAATGTAAACCATCTTAATTATGATAATGGTGACGGCACACGAGTCCCCCCCCCCACACCTACGCCTCCCCCCCACCCTGCTCAAAAAATCTCTCACAGTCAATACGAAATTCTTCTAATTTGTGTTCTGGAAAGTGCAGATAACTTATGTCTGCACTAGCCACCGGAGGTGCAAACGATTTCTTCTTTTTAAAATTGTATTTTCCGAACACTGTGCTCTTGACGTTGGAGAAGCGGTAACTAAAGCAGGGCAGGATTGCAGAGGAAGAGCGCTGTTTCCGGCCGACAAGGGTCAAGAGCACACGCCATGCCACCACGGTTCCGCTAAGCGAGATACTACTACTATTATGTAAACGGACAATGTATATCAAGTAAAAATATATTAAATTTCCTATGTCGAGAAAATCTCCAAGTTTTAACATTATTAATCTCCTAATTTTAGGAGATACGAATCCAACGTCGTCATGCGTCGCCTTACATGTTTCGAATTAACAGGAGAATTCATACGTAGTGTAAGATAAAAGTGAATTGTAAACTGCCGTTTCGAAGAGTGTGGTTGGTGGACCGCACCATAAAAGAAATTTGTTTCGCGATTTATATAATAATCAATAGTGTTCTCGGGTTTCTAGAAAGGTTATATCTCGAGAGACACACCAAACAGTATCTTAAAGACATACTCTTTGAGACACACAACGTTTCAATAGATCGCCATCGCCACCAGGTGACATCCCTTCTTTAAGTCTTTCACGCCAGAGTAGAACTCGAGAACTATATATTCATCAGGAAACTTTACATTCTTTAATCTATACCAATAAATAAAATTGAAGTGACTGTCTGTCCGTATGTTTGTCTTGAACAGGCTCCGAAACGACTTAACGGATTTCAATGAAAATTTGAGGGTTTGAATAAGGGAGATTTAAATGATATTATTCGTGCATATTTAATTTCGATAATTTACAGAAGATATTAATATAATACGAATATAAATAAAAATATTAATTCTACGGGAATATTTCTTGGACTTGCCGCGCGAAAGTGGCATGTAAACCAACTACGAGTTCCTATAACGCGATTCTATATCATTCATACCCCTTACTATCTATGGTTGTAGCAGACTGAGAAAAAATTAACTTCTTTGGATTGTCGATACGATGTGTACATAAATTGACAAAAGTGGTTTTATTTATCGCTTCAGGTAAATTTTAAAATTTAGTAATTACTATTATGAAAATAAAAAGGAAAGTATCGAGTTTGGTTTCTAAATCGGTGTAATGCGAGTCGTTGTGTTACATTACGACCTTTAATATGGGATTTAAGTAAAAATGTAACCATTAAGTGGAGGAAATTTTTTATTCTATTAGAATACTGACAATATATTCCTGCTATTGTACTTTGGACTCTCTCGAGATACTGGAAGTATATTTCTGGTTTATATTGTGGCGTTTCCAATGGCGGTTTGTGTGTTGACCAAGAATTAAATAATGTACCGGGATAATATAAATAAATACCCGGGTCACGCCGGGTCCCCAGATAGTTTATAATAATCAGTCAAAATTTTAGGCTTATTCTATTATTATTTAATCGCTGATTTCATGTTATTTTCATATTGTCATACATAATAAATTACTGCATTTGGTTACAAAGCGGAGGTAATAATATTAGTGTTAATAAATATACTATTTATACGTAATTTTGTGAGGTTCCAATAGAAAATAGCGTCGATAGTCGTATATGTAGGTTCATTTTTCGTACAAGTTTTTGTTCAGCGACTGTGCATCGTCTGGTAAAATGTTAAGATTGAAATCAACAGGTAAAAATAACCCACATTACAGAACCATAAAATGAGTATTTTATGTCAAAACTTTCATCATGAAACTTCATTTCGTTTTATTTGATACGAGTCTCTAAAGTTGATGTAATTTTGTATTATTTCAATTTTATTATTATGAATTATAATTTCTTTTATTTGGGCAATAAAGAACTCTAAACAGAGTACGCTACAGTACGATTTCCTGAAGACAGTAATAAGGGAACGAAAGATCAAGTCACCGGGAGTCACTGCCCTTGTCCAACAGACTCGCTGGTTTACTACTCAGCCACTGAAGAACATTCAGTATTGCAGATTAAATCTCGCTTTGTTTGAATCCCAGCCACACAACAAATTTAATAATTCACCAGCTTACTTTCCTAGTTTTCAGTGTGCTTAAAGAAGTTGCTCTTCAACATAGTTCGTTTGAGCTTTACGAAACGACATCAGTTTCAAGAGTACGTGTGATATTTAAATATATTTATATATGAAGAGGTTTAAACTAAGTCATATTCCAGCTGAAAGATGTTCGAGGTATTTAAAATTACTATGTCACGTAAATCTGGAAGTTTTAACATCATTAATTATACAGCAATATTGCGAGACGCAATTCCAAGGTCGTCATGTGCAGAATAATCAAAGCTCGGGGTGAACAAGGTAAGTAATATTCACCGGTTAAATTTGGACAGATATTTCTTTAAGAGAGATAATTTTCCGAGGCGAGGCACTATTATCATTGATTTAACTCTTCGATTGGTGCCAAGAATCACATCAATTTTCGTTTTGACAGCAAGCAAGAAACATGTTATTGGCTGCAGAAGTAGCATATGTACTTTAATTAATGTAATTATCGTTTAGGGATAAATGAAAGCAATATGTTTTTGACTTTGGGTAGATTATATATTTTAATATTTCATAGTTTTGAGAGCAACGGAGCAATGTGAATTGACTGAGGGAGTCGCACATGCACTTTAGTTAATTTAATTATCGTCCGAGGATCAATCTTGACACACATTTTGACTGACTGCGTCATTTAAATATTAATTTTGATGTGTTTGAATAATAGTTTGGATGAGGTATTACCAAACATTGAAATTTAATTACAGTCAGGAGGCCGAAATTACAAGTTATCGTATTACTGATTTTGGAGTTCAAAAACCTAACTTTTAGAGGCCAGAGTGGAGCCGATCCGTTTTATGCGCACCAACCACGGACCGGAGAGTTCGTTATGAACAACTGCTTATAAGCGGTGACAATCCTAATTTTTGTTTTCACAAATAGGCACACACACGATATTGAGATACACTTTGTATTTATTATAAGTTTTGTAAAATAAAAATGTTTTTATGTTGCCCGTTTATAGAATTTTAAGTTCCTCCATTAACGTATAACGGTGGTAGAGTTCAATAAAATATATTACTTATATACAAGACAACAAGTCTTCTCTTATATGGGAAAATTTCACAACACTGCTCCAAAGATGGGACGTCAAGTCAGTAGTGTGGCACGTCGTATCAGAGGATAAAGAAACATTCTACACACAGAAACTTGTGCTCGCCAAATTTACACTAGTCCACCGAGTGAGAAAGGTGCTGACAAGTGTTAAATATGCAGAAAATCAACACTTGAGTTCTAATTTACACTGTTACATAAGTAACAGCAATTGGTAAACACTTTTTTTGAAATAGGCACTGATTGAAAATTATTGGAGACTACTTGGAAATACTGTGGCCGATACATTCCTAAGGTCTGCAGAAGTCGATTAAAATCCAAAAGTAAGGCCGCCTTAAATATTTCATTGCGAAAATCGTACGAAATCTTAGCTCTTATCGGAAAGCAACTGAATAAACTGAAATATTGCGAGAGAAAAAATATTTTCCGGTATTAACGGGAAAATTAATTCAGAATAAATCAGATATTACTTAATAACATCTTAGCCTCATCAGATATTCAGTGATGTGGACGTGAGCGGTTTGCTGATAGCGACAGCCTGTCGGTGTTTCGGCTCATATCCTAATCAATAGCAAGCTTCCTATTTGATTGTAAACATCGGGGTGCTTTCTTTGAGTCTCGTAACTTCTGAGGGAAAACTTGACGCTCTCCGTATCTGATCGCATTTTATTTATTCATCAGCTTCAGATATTTACATTCATTTTATAGGTATGAATATTTCAATTATAATATAGACGTAAAGATCAGCAAGGATTGATTGCCTGAATACTGCGTTTGATGGAACACCGTAAGAGAAACCCACGAATTCCTGATCGACATAAGTTCAAATACTACGAAGGTTCTATAATATTATAATAATAATGATAAAAGTTCAGAAATTGTTAATGATAATGTTAAGGCTTCGAAAATTGAAGCACAATTTTATCACATCATGACGAAAATTTAAATTATAAATTACATTTATTTACAGGTCAATAAATAAAACAGCTAATGTTGTTGTTGCGGTATTCAGTCCTTATGCAACCTATCTTGCGCAAGCTTTTCATTTATGTATTACTAAAACATCCCATATCCTCCCTAATCTAGACTGGACCGGGAACTGAACACTGGACCTGTTTCGGGTCCGGCCGAGAGTTTTCCATTCTGATCTTATAAATTCGGTCTCATGGTCTTTGGCTGAGCTTTAATTGGAATCGAAGAGAGAACTTCGAATTGAAATCATTCGCCTTTGATTAATTTTCACTATGACCACTCTTCGCTGATTTCCAAAAATTAGGTTGTGAAGAGTGTGGTTAGTAAATTGTAGGTGAACCTGAGCTTCAGATATACAAGATCTCGCATCGATTCTGGCGTCGACTCTGACTAGCACAGTGGTTAGAGAATCCGTCCGGAAAGCAGGAGATCCACGGTTCAGTCGTGGTCCGATCGAGATATTTTCCACTGGCAAAATTTAAACAATTCTTTTTTCAAAAAAATAAAAATTTGTAACCTATCTACTAAATTGGAATGTATTTCAGTCTCCGTGTTGAATGTTGTCGTTTGTATTTTAACTATAGATTATACGGAGTTGTAGACTTCCTACAATAATTTATTAATGATAATACAGTAAAATATTCACACAAAATGAGGCCAAGCGACTCACTCCCGTAAACCACGACATGTTGTCCGGGACAACGCTTTCCTCTTCTCTCTGACGCTACAGATACTGCTAAACATTTAAATGTGACAATATCTGTAGTCGCCACAGAGTGGCCGAAATTTATTAACGAAAATGGACAAGGTTATCCGAATGTTTAGATTATCCGTTTACACGGATTCAGTAGATTAATCTGTTTATAGTCTAAGAGTTATGCAATTTCATTCGGTATATTTCACACGAAATTGGTCTACAACAAATACAAATGAACAACTGGCAAAATAATGTTAAACAAGGAACACACGTTGCTCTTGAGAAAATCACATGTTCAGGAAGCTGTGAGCTCTGCAATACTGCAGACGTCATGTGACCAGTACCCATTTCAATGCCCCCTCCATTAATGTCTATAACACCAGTGATGGTATCTTGTGGTAATCGATAAAAATAATTTTAAAAACCTACTATTTAGAGACATTTATTCCGATATGCTCAATTTTTCGTTCTGTCTGTACTTTGTCTGGCTTATCGACTATTTTATTCATCAAATTATAAATATTGTTAATTATATTTTTTCATAATATACCAAAGTTCAAATGTTACATTTTCCATACATTTTATTGCTCAGTATTTGTTGAAGGTATTAATAAACAACTCATTGCTTCAAACAGCAGAAATCCATATTTACATAACATTTAAGCTTTTATTAAATTGCTCAGCATATTTGGTTGGGGTATAGCGTATTCCAGACACTAATTGATTTTTAATTTTCACTTTAGTTATGCTCAATTTATGTAGTAGTACTAAAAGTTCTGTGTTTTCGTTTATTTCTGTGAAATTGTTCTTAACCTCTGTATCCTCTCGAAAAAATATAAATTTTTATTAGTGCCAAAAAATATAAAAGGAAATAAAACATTTTGTTCGTGTGAGCCTTTCGAGGGATGATATCTGAAAAACTTTTATTTTGTGTAGTAGAACGCATGGCATCGGAGTGATATATTTGGTCTCAAACACCAGCAATTATAATAATTTGGATATTCGGATAACCTTGTCTCTTTTCGTTAAAAGGACGACTACATTTCAAGTAACGTGTTCACGTTGAGCCGTTTCGGAGACTATTCCAGGCAAAACTTCCAGACAGACATTTCAATTTTATTTTTTGATATAGATTTAGATCTGGGAGTAATTAGTGGTTATAAATTTATAAATGCAAATTGTATTAATATTTCATGTGATTTCACGTTCATTCGACAAACTGATTCCGAACAAAAGACAAGAGATCGGTCTATGCCTAATAGTCAATCATCACAAACCCCCTCCCTTGTATCCAACTCAAGAATAACAAGAGAATTGTCGTAAGAAACTTTTCGTATAGGCATCACTTCAAAACAATAAATATAATTATGAATATTATGACTCGGTACTCATTGGAGGATGTGGCAGCACTTGTTCCCAGCAAAACGTTTGAATGGCTTCCTTGGTCATATTGACGATGTATGGGGGCGGGCGTTGCCATGTTGTAGACGAACACCATCTTACCAATTTAAAGCTGCGCATTCTCAGTTTGTTTCCGATCAAGCAATTCGTAGTAGATAATGCCTTCCCAGTCCTACCATGTTTCGCTCGCGGTGTCGGCTGTTTGTCGGAGATATTCGTTCTTGACGTACAAACATCCTTTTTCGTCGCTGGAAACAATTAGGAAGAAGAATCGCTCCTCGTTTTGACGAGTTGACCGACGACGCGCAAGCAAATCATTGAATAACGTGGCTTGTTGTCGTTCAATTCTTGAGCCTGTCCCTATGAAAGTGACTCTCTATGCTACAGTAGGAGCATTTACGTCGTTTGGCGTCGATCTTCATGAACAGCTGATTCAGTCTCTATCGAACTGAACGGAACGTTCGGTGCGATTCATATCTTTGAAGTCGAAATTGCCGTCTAGAATCGTTTAAATCAATTTTGAGCCGTCATATGAGGCATCGCTTCTCGCCATACACCTCATAAATCTCTCGAGCAACTTCTGTGGCTTTAGCACCTGGTTTAAACACAAAGAAGCAGCTAGGTGTAGAAAATGAACCTTTTCACCGACTTGGCACTCAATTTTAGTGACATGAAAAGAACAAACTGAATAAAAACCATAAATAACTTAAACACACTATTTTGAAAAGTATCTATCGAATAACATCAAACGCGTTGCCGAAATATTTAACTTTTCATGCAAAATTTCACTTCGAAACAATCCGCAGGACTTACGGATAAACATAATCTGAAATATACATATATTAAGACCAGAATGCAAGTGGACAAAGAAGTATCAATAAAACAGACAATTAAGTGAACTCACAAAAACAATAAAGATTGCAAAAACTTGTGTATTTATTTTATCATCTAATTTTGTTTGTATTTTGGATATTTCTTTGTCTAATTACATTTATCACAAACGTTTTTTTTGTTTTGGTTTTTTTTTCAAAAAACAAATTATGAGACTATTACTAGGAAAGACTTATTCGTGACTCATATCATACAGCATGAATGAATGCAGTAGAGTTCATTATACGTTTGAGACGTTACCACAGCAACCGCATTAGAGCACAAGATCTGTGACATGGTCGAGGTCAATCTCCAATTGTTTTGCACCAGAAGTCGACACTGGAGAGGGATCTAGCTGCCAGTTCTGTCCTCCAATAACAGATAAATCTACTGGGATTGTTTTCATTCCTCCACAGGGCATCCAAAATCTCGTTTCCTTCCAACACAAGTCAAATATACCAAGTTCAAGGAGCTCTTAGACTGTTGAATAATGAAAGTGGACTTAACTTGACACAACTACTATACACTCGTAGGTCTTATTTTTCCGTTCGAGTCTTAAAACTGATCTAAACTGATGTCATAAATTACATAGATTGTATGAATTAACGGCCAAATCTAAAACTAAAAAAATCGCCGCACAAGAACAGGAGTCATTGTATCTGTCACTGAGGCGACAGATCCCATATTCGACTCGTGTCCCCCATGTACCTGTCATACTGCATGATTCCAGACTATGCGCTAAACGTCGTTCATTGTCATTAGTTCATTATTTTGTCAACGGCACAGCCGACGGATGCAGCATACCTAATACGCTGCTTTACTGTAATTAACCATTGCTTACCGTCACATTCTAATGTCTGTCGATGTTTATGACACAAGTTATTGATTCATAGAGAATGCGGGTAATTACTAAATATTTCGCCTTAAGTTTGCCTTGTAACAAAATATGAAACAAATAAATCATGTTATGAAATAAAATAAACATATACAATGGTTCAACATAAACACATACTTGTGAAGCAGCTTTTCCACACGAGAAATCGCACCGCGGACCACTAAAATTCGTAATTTACTATCGCGGACCACTAATAACAATTTACGGCTTATATTTTGAAATAAAATAAATATATTCAAAAGGGCTACTAAATACATTTTCTTTATTTCCTTGCAATTACATAAAGTGAACAGAAAATCAAAGAAATATAAATTACCAGCAGAATTGTGCATAAAACAAAAAGACGCTATAACATAACATTTAAACAATGGAATACGACAATGCAGATTCTCATAAATATGTTTTTGAAAATTGTACCAACACGTTCATTGCCGTATTATGTAAATCAATCATAACCACTTTTTAATTTAAACCCAAAATTTAGTTATGTCTTTCGTGTTGAATTGTAATTTTTTTTGCAGAGTCGCAACTTATTCTAGTTACTTTTCCTGTTCAGACTCAAATTGTTATTATAGTTCATTTTCCTGTTCATAATCAACAAATTATTATAATAATTAATTTTCCTGTTCAGAATCAATCAAATTGATATTCTCATGTTCAACGAATGTGGCACATCAACTTTCGTGCATAATAATTTTCGAATACTCAAGGCAAAATAATATTTAACTAACCGCCAGTATCCACTGTATTTATAAATTCATCGAAACAGAAACATACCATAGTTCTTTTCTTCAAAACTCTTTTGCATAGTTCTATTATTTTCTTGAATGCCTATATTTTATCCGATAATTTAAAAAATAATAATTCCGTTTCAATTAATTTGTTGAATAGTGAAAACATTCCCGATAAATAAGATTTTTGCATTACATTCGCTGTTACGGAAAATAAGTTAAATTCGGTTATTTTTAGAAATTAGAAATGCTTCTACTTCATTTCTTAATACATAGAGATTTTGTAATACTAAGTCCCTCAACAATCACCGCACTTTTGCGCGAAGCAGCAAATTTATTTTATCGAATGTATGTATGAAGCCAACAAAATTACGAAATATATAAACTGAAATAAAAGCCATACGATAATTCCAAGCGCAATAGCTTTAAAATTAGAAATGAAAAATCTTATTTTAATAAAAGTTTCTTAGTGTACATTCCTCTAGTAAAATTTTCATACTCGGTGGCATTAAGAAACACGAAAACAGAAAGCCGTACGAAAACCATGTACAGAAATCCTAGACTTCACATAAAGAGAGAAAAAAAATGAAAACTACCTCCTTCGAACGATACAACTCGCTCCTATTGCTGGGTTATGCTGATTTGTGCGCTTTCTAACGAGACAATTAAATAGCTACACAAACTCTAAATTTAATACCTTATATAAGGAAACATTTTTCAAATGGATGATTGTGACACTATATCGAAAGCATCCGAAATACGTAGTAAATTAAGATATTTTTGTGCCAATATATGGTTTACTTTCTTATTATTATTACTAAGCTGCTATTGGGCATTTGCTGTATACAAATAAAACACAAATACAATTACGAAAGAGAGGAATTTTGAAGTGATTAAAAAAACCTACTCACTTAAGTTTTCTTAGCCTATTTCTAAATTGATTTACGCTACCCGGAAAAGTCGTTAGTATTTCTGCAGGCAAGGAATTCCAATCGTGTAATGACCTGTTTAAAAGGTAAAATTTTCCTACGTCTGTACGTTCTTTAATTTTAAACGAGTGGTCATTTTTAGAAATATAATTTGGCGCCGTTAGATGGTTTGTTATTTTTTTCCAGGCCGGTTCACCCTTATAAGCTTTATATATTGCGCACAACCTCGACCCCAAACATATTTTCAGCCTGTTTTTGTATTTTTTCCAACGCTAGAGTGTGTTCATTTCGATATGGATCCCAGCACTTTACCCCTTATTCTAAAGTTGTCCTGACCAGCGTTTTGTAAGTAGAAATCTTGGTTTTTCTCGTACTTTTCCTCAAGCCCCTGTTTACAAAGTGAAGCAGCAGCGCCCTCCACCCTTTACCTGCCAGGGACCTCGCTCATCCCAATTTAAATATTTACAGTTATTTGATTCTGTTACAACTTCGTTCCCCATTTTATATCTAGTGGGAAGGACATTTCTCTTTTTTTGTAAAAACGACTGCTTTACTCTTCGTTGCATTTATTTGCATTTTATTTCTAACTGACCATTGGTAAATTTTGTCCAAATGAGTCTGCAGAATCTGTGCATCCTCAACGTTTACGATTTCCCAATAAACCATACAATCATCGGCAAAAAGTTTGATCTGTGATTTTATACCGATTGTTAAATCATCTATGAATGCAAGGAACATAAGTGGGCCGATCACACTTCCCTGCGGGACCCTGACGTGATTTTCACGCGATCTCTGAGTGAACGATCTTTTAAACAGTTATCTAAAATTAATTTTTTTAATTTTTAATTACTTTTTTTAGCAAAAATATAATAGAATTAAATATCTTTCGTGGTCCATTAAAGGTTTCCTGTGGACAGCTAGTTGAGAAACGCTGCTCTAAGAAACGTTTCCGTATTTTATGTATGAAGTTTTTGCCATATTTTGGCCAAATGCTTTAACGTTGAGAAGAAATACGCACGATTCGATTCCTGGTCAAAATTGCTGACATTGGATCTAACTAAAAAAATCCTGTCATTTTAAATAACAAAACAGAGAGTGGTTTGTATATCGAATAACCTAAAAGTATGTGAATAAATATTATCATCATCTTGATCTATATTTCATTGTATAATTATTTTTAATTCGAAATGAGATATATATCATTTCCGTTAAACCGACTTCAAAAGTATCATTCATGTTATTTGCGACTTTGGATGTTGGTAGCATAATTTCACCAATTTGTGCTCATTTTTCTTTAAAATTTGTGTAACGTTAATATTCAATTGCGGTAGTTTGAATGTAACACATAATTGTGACCATAAAAATGTCTTTACAATTCTGTCATCCATGGCCATGGTATTGATCGTCCGAATAATTATTGCCTCAGAATAAAAAAGGTACGAACAATGGAATACCATTATAATAGAGAAGTACGCAGTCTATAGAGCGTCCAAGCCACCATTATTCAACAGACTAATGAAATACGAGAACAGCTAGTTTTTTAAAATATATTTTTTATTTGCAACGGTGTATTTCTGGATTTAAAATTTATGTTAATACCGTAAAATATAGAAGAGCTGGGCTATGCACGTAAAAAAGATGATGATTTGGTAAATTCCTCAGAACTTATTTCAACGTTGTCCTAGGGATATTATTTTCTCCTTTTCTACTACTTTCCTTTACATTAACTACTATTACTCCTTTTTCTATGTAAATTTCAACTGCAATACGAAATTTTTCCACTCATTTCACGCGTAATTATTCGTATTTCATGTGTTCGTCTCGCATCGCATGGTACTGCACTAGACCATTTTCGAATAAATGAGAAAATAGATTCTTAAATTTTTCCAACCCCCCACGAATCCACTTGCATCCAGAAATCAATCGGATTACCAACAATTTGCAAACGATAAAAAAATTGGGTGGCAAAATATTAAGCAGCAACAAAGGGGCATATGATTTTCATCGTTTATAAACATAAATTATCGTTATTTTAACATTAACAATTATTTGACATTTATTACAGAAAAATATTGGATTGTTTATCACATAATATTCTTCAGTTACGTATGGCGGCATAATGAAATTTTTGTTTAATACCAAATGCAGTCTTGTCACAGATTTCTACCTTTAACCGATTGCCGCAAAGAATTAACACTTGTCTAATAATCAAAGTCAATTTAAAGCTATTTCTTCCATTCATTATTACGAATTTGAGATGTCAAATTATGTTGTAATGTAAATAGTCAACCTAATAATAATCATTACACACAAGGAATTATTAACATTAAATAACTAAGTAGCCCGCAAGAGTTATTTAATTATGCAACTTTCGATTAAACCATATTATTAAATTAGTACAAAATTATTGTAAATAATTTACTCAATTATTGTGTACACTGTAGCACTTGAGCAAGCGATGAAGGAAGTTAAAGAGAAATTTGGAAAAGGAATCATAATTCAATGTGAAGAAATTAAGGAACTAAGGTTTTCTAACGATATAGTAATTTAGTCAGCGAAACATTCGGAAGACTTGTAAAATGGCATGACCGCCTTAAAAAAACTCTAGTAAAATATGAGAATTAATAGGAAAAAAAATAAAGCCATGGAGTCAACACAAAAGATGAGTAATGATGCAAAACATATCAGATTTTGACGGACGTAAATGAATTTTACAACTGATTGATGGAAGCAAAGAAGATGTAAAAGGTCGGATAGCTGAAGCAGGGAAAGATTTCGCATAAAATTTGCTTCCATGTCAAATAAGATTAGAGACGAGGAAATCATATCTGAAGAAGGGAAAGACTAAGATTGAGGCACGAAGTACTCGTTAATTAGTATCAAAGGGCAGTATGTGGGGTACGAATAAACGAAGATCGAGACTAGGCAAATCATGCTGAATGTGGGCTTGAAATAGTTGTGTGTAGATGAAACGATTACCTTAAAACAGATTAACATGGAGCGCTGCATTAAAGCTGTCTGTAGACGAACAATGACAACAGCAACAACTAATGCAAATATGATATTATTTATATATTTATCTCAAATAAACAAGAAAAGACACAGCCACACTACTTGAATATTGGATTCATACAGAATCAACGGAATACGTCATCTTATTTTCATCAGTTTTAAGCCTGTGTCGGTTTCCAAAACTGAGATTGGAAAACAGAAGTTAAACCTGAATATTTGATACGTCTTGGAGAGACAAAAAGTAAGTTACTGATAGTTAACAATTCTGTAAAGAAGACGAGACGCGGGGAATATCCTGCGACACCCATGTCCGTGAAAAAAAAAGTAACGGAGCGTATAAGCAGACTAGGAAGACGCCAATTACACTATAAATCAAATAATTAAGGTTAATTAATTGTGTACCTGCAGTGATTGAAAGAGGTTAACACAGGATTAAACAGGACGGAAAACCGCATCAAACTAGTTATGGTGGAGGACTCCAATAAAAAGTCTCCGTTCTTCCGTGTAGATTGGACAGGAAAATTGTAAGATTCTTTGTGCCATAGCATCTCAAGGTGCAACGCGTAAACTGACATACTGACAATAGTTAAGAATTAAATAATGAATAACATGACGTTTCCAGAAACTGTAATTGAGCTCAGATGAAACGAAAGTATATCCACCAAGTTCTAGATTGATAATGGGAGAATTTTATTTCATCGTCATCCTGTTCTCGAGAAAAGGAAAACAAATTTTAAAACTTTTGTTTTTAATCATAACACCAAAAATTGGAAGATTTAACGTACTCACGTGTAACTCAGATTTGAAATTTACGCGGTACATTTCCCAAATTAAATTAACGCCATAAGGACCAAGCAATTCCTAATGTGGCTTCGCGAACGTTCTTACCAAGATCACCACAAGGTCTTGCCGCACATAAAGCCCAGTGATAAATGATTGGCCGCTGATATAAACACCTTAATGCGGCGTCTCTTTCTTTAATACAGGATAAGAACTGATTAATGTGTTCATTATCCCTTGCTCCCTTGCGTGACATAGACTTTGCGTTGATTAAGTTGCAAGTAGGACTTCCTAGAAGAAAGCGGGATTGTGAAGCGACACGATATAAATCTTTTCCCCCTATGGGATAAAAACGTTTCACGGCTTCGGCGGGCTTCAACTTATAAAAATGCTCGCAGTGTCTTCCCTCCATCTCTTACCGAAATTCTTTCATTGCGTCAGAGTAGAGGGCATATATTATACAAAGTAGATTTATCTCCATAAAATTCCAATAAAGAAACTAATTTACTTCATCTCCAGTTCAAACAAGTCAAATTACGTCGACTGGTAACTATCCAAAATGTTTGTTTTAGGTACAGGGTTTTACAATAACGGCGGGTCGATGTTCAAATATTGAAATGGAATAAAACAAGCTGGTTGCGAGGTTTTATCGAAATAATTTTTTCTTTGAAAGGGCAGGCACATTGGCCTTTCAAATAAAAAAGAATTTCGTTAATACTTCACACACAGCTTATTTTATTCCTTTTCAACATCGACCCGCCATTATTGAAAACCCCTATAGTAGGTGTAGGTCGCCAGAAATAGCATACAATGGAAGGTGTGCAGTATAAGGCGGAGAAAGAGGCGGGGAGTATCGTTGTCAGCGAAGAAGAGCCGTTGGGAAGAAGCTACTTCCATTTTAAAAAATATCCATTACATTATATTGTATATTTTACCACGTCCAGTATTATCATCCCTTAACTTTTACGAGGAGTTATTTTACGTACAACATGAACTGAATACAATGCATCAATGCTTGTACACTACCAAGTTGTCGTAATAAAAATTCGTGTTACAGTGAGCCTCGGCTTGCCCCCACTACAATTACAAGGGAGCGGGCCACTCCACAACCTATTTCGCCACAACGAGCTATTTCTTTCCAGTTATACCTGAGTACTAAAATATCTAAATAAATCACACAGTACTTCGAAATGTGAGTCAGCATTTTCGTGTACATATGTCGCAAACCACGGAATAGTATACAATTTGGAAGAAGCATTTCCATGTTTCAAATACAGTCCATTATCAGTCTTGAAATTAATGGGGATCGTTTCCAAAGAACGTACAACTATGGACTCGGGTAACTACATTTTTAAGGAAAATCTAGATAGCACAAAAATGTAATTGGAATGCTTTAAAGAATCAAACTCAACAGCCTACTTGTTGAAGGCGCGATTCCAGTAGCGTTTTCCCCGTATTAATATATATTTAAGAAGATTTCCAATTACATTAAAAGTGGAATTGAAGTATTTATAATATTTTGAAAACGTTCACAAGAAACGTCAGTAATTTGAAAATAGGAAGACAGCAATATTATTAGAAGATTTTGGCCATAATAAAATAATGACCAAAATCATGGTTTAAGTCGTAATTCTGTGTACCTTTTTGGGTAACAGGCTGTATGAGAATTATCCTGAAACAGCCAACTCCCTTTTAATAGCATTCCACCCTGCATATACAAAACCGTGGGTGTCACACTATGATATAAAATCATGATTAAATACGTAATCTCAAGAAACATGGAAATATATCCTTTTCAAAACTTCTCGCAATTCTGAGAGAATATTTTTCTCACCTCCTTTATCATCGATCTGAAATTCAATCAAACATAATTAATCTCACTTTTTTACTTATTGTAGGATTTTTGTTTTAAGTTTTGAGGTTTTTTCATTGTTTTATTAAAAACATAATACTAACATAATTAAATAAAAGTTCAAATAAAAATGGCATTGCTAATGTGTCACAAAAATTTAAATATATTCCTAAATAATATAGCACTATATTATTGAACGTAATCAAGAAAGATCATATATAAAAACTAATAATAACTGAATATCCACACATTTCTTGATATTTATCATCGCTGAACTAGCTGTCAAATTGGAAAGCTAATATTTTAGAGAGAAACACTGCACTAATATAAAAATTCGGGTTACCAAAGTTTATTCCGCCCTGGTTTTGTCCCGTCTAGCATTTTCATCAATTTCTGTGCAAAAAATATTCTTATTAGCCTACCGTGAACATCAGTATATCTCAACCAAAAAATCTGGTGCACACAAATGGGAGGGCATTACTCCCTCGAGTAAACAATAGCCAAGCCAGTGACTCGTCGTAATACACAAAATAGTGCACGCTCACTGATCTCCATAATTCAAATACGGGAAGCGACTTTCACGCAATATCAGACATATAGAATTCTCAAATTAACATTTTAATATTTACTGACAATTTGGAGCGTTTCGTTCGACGAGTGCTGATAAACTAGATTTTTTGAATTACGGTAGACAAACCTTGGCCTTCTCATCAATATTAGACTATTCTAATATTAAATTAATTCTAAAATCATAGAGCTGAACTTAGCGGAAAGTTCTGGGTTCGATTCCTGGGCAGATCAATATTTTTCTATCTTAATCCCTTATTTCTTTTTCATACAATTTGAAGTTAAACTTTTTGTGAAACCATTTCTTCTGTACAATAAATAAATTTTCTTCAAAGACAGAAACATTGCTTACGATTTACGCGCAGATAAAGGCCATGCAATTGAATTTTAAAATATCAGAATGGAAAAATCACGACTGGGCCAGGATTGCACCTTTTGCTTTACGGGCGGGCGCTCTAACCACTGAGCCAGGACCACCCTTGTATACCTGAATCTCAGGCTTAACTACAATTTACTAATCACAGTCTTCGCGGCGAAATTCGCTTTCGTTCTGTGACTTCTCCCGTAACACTAATGGGTTGTCTAACCCAGGATGGACCAACCCGCGGCCCGCCTTGTGCATTTTTCCGTCTCACGAGAATCATCACTATTTTACTAAATATGTTTAAGGGTGACAAGCTACATGACAATGGTCCAATAAATTGCATCTCCGCGGCTCACAGGATTATGATGTATTTTTAAAGTGGCCCGCAAGATTATTCGGTTTGGCCATCCCTAATTTTTCTAACTACTCCTCTACAAAGTAATCAAAAAATTCGACGAGTTTTGCTTCATCGTATCCAGCCTTCCTTTTCATATTCATTACAAGAAAAATATGTTAGTCAATCAAATAATTTTATGAAGTTGCTAATGTTGGAGTAAGAAGTAATCAAAATTCACAAACTATATTCGTAATATGACTCAATTATAAAACTAGCGTTCATAGTATAAAGAAAAATAGAAGCTTTTAAAATGTAGAACATTCATTTTCATGTTGTTTTTTTTTTCAATAAATGTATCAAAAAATAACGTCTTCATCAAACAAAGTTGACATGTTGCGCTCACATTCAGTAAATTATTGATTGTTTTGCATCATTCTCCTTGTAATGGTGCGTAGAATTGATATACATTAAAATAAAATAAATCCAAGTTTGATCGCACAAGCTGACTAGTCAAGTTATCCCTCTCAGCAACTATTAGCCATCTACTATTTTACCGGGCTTGAAGTTGTCAATCAAATATAGGGAACGTTGAGTAGAGAAGTTTCCTTTCATTCTTCATTCAGGAACACAACCACTTTGAACGGAAAGGATACTTAATTAAATGCAGCATTTGAGTTACAGATATCCCAAAGTGATGAAGGGCGCAAGTTAATAGAAAATGAGGATTGATACATGCTATTCAGAGTGTAAATCTTATAATTTTTCACCAGCGACCCCATATAACGAATGCTGTATACGAAGTCATCAACCGTGGATGGCGTATCGCATAAGTCATTTTCTACTTTGAATTTATTTTCCAAATTATTCATATGTAAGATGTAGCTTACAATTAAAGTTTTCATGTTATATTTTCGTAATTGAAAATTGTTTTCAATAAATACTGTAGTTAATAGTCGGATGGTTTTGTCAATATGTAATAAATAAAAATCGTTAATATTTTTTACTATACTTTCCTTCCAGTGATATTTACTAATCAGCACGTAGATTAATTTGGTAATATTAAAAATAGAAAGATTTTCAATTAGAACAAGAAATAGTATTTGGATGCGTCAAATAAAGGCGAAGGTAGATACCGATAATCGCCTCCGAGGTCTTCCCAGGTAATAAATATACTTTGCATAATTATGAATCCGTACGAGCGAGCAAGAAGTAACGACGGCTCACCAAGAAACGTTTTTCATTGAAAGAGAAAATAACCAAAGCCATGAATCAAAGGCTTGAATGGAATTTCAGGTGTCTCCCCCGTCCTTGCGCATGTAAAGTGCGCGAAGACAATAGAAGTCATCAATGCTGACCTTGCATCCTCCCGGATCTTCTTTTTTAAATTCAATTATGATACTCTTTTGTGCGAACCGGTTTTGGTTTGGTGAAACTTGACCCACAAGTATTGTTCTTATTCGTATTTATTATAAAACAGCTGCCGTAATCGGATCAGAGGAGAAAAACGTAAGGGTTATTTGATTCATAAGTTAGTTAGCGAGGTCAGAATCTTTCCAACAAACAAGGAGTAGGCCAATGATGATGGAATAAATGATCGTTACACATAACGAGAGGCGTCACTATAAAATGTGTTCATTACTTTTCTATACACTTAGCAAGATTTAAATTGCGGATATCTGCCTGAGAAACCTAAGTAAATATCGACAATAGTTTCAGTAAAATTTTATTTCCATTACTAAAAGTGCATTTCATGTGTCTTTCAGGATCGTGTCATTTCAAAATTGAAAGGGTTCAATGCAAAAATGTTCAAATATTTTAGGATCACACTTTGCTAACCTGATAAAGCTGGAAGCAAAACAAAATATTATTTAATAAATAATTTTCGGCTTATCAGCAGGTCTATTAAAACACAATGTTTCAGCGAAATCTATCACCACCGTCGTCAGGTGCATGGATAATAAACTAAAACCATTTATTAAATCTGCGCCGCGCATAAATAAATACTTTAATAGCAAAGTAAATAAGCTATTTATTGATCGACAATATTTTTCAATACACATGAATTCCTTGAAAATATAACTATAAACAAATTCTCAGGTCAGTCTCATTTTATAATGTGTAAAATTGTATTAATACCTAATTTGATTAAAAATAAATTAATATGCCCGTTATCTATATTCATTTCTCATGAGACTCGTGCTCCAGGTCTTGACTAAGTTTCCCTTCATGTTGACGTTCTGCCACAAATTGTCTCCTGCCCAAATTTGCTATTATAGACTTCACAAATTGATGTTGAGGGTGTAAGTACAGTCAGCTCAGGGAACTGGCAGGATTGGGTTTGCTTGGGTAAGGTGCAGATGTCAGGTCCTCTAATTATAATGCTCGCACGTAAAGTTCACACATATCTATATCCAATAATATAGTGCTTATTATTTTACCTGTTAGTAAATATATTAAAACAATTAATTAAATAATTGATTACTCTATTATTAGTGTAACATACAATATTCAGTGCATGACCTCGTTCCACACAGATGTTATTGGTGGATAATATAAATATACAAACATAGCTGATTTCCAAACAAATAAAATGATTACTTACATAATTTAAAATGTGGAATTAAAAAATCATATAACGAGAAATTTTGTACTGCTGCCACAACATTCAGAGCCAAAATGAGGGAAAACTATGACAAACATAACAAAAATTATACTGTTGTAACAGACTTTCTTAAAATACAAGAATTAGACATCAAAGTGTCAAGAATGCAATTTTAAAACATAATAATACAGAGTCGTATATTGAATTTAAATTTTGTGAACCTGTTTTAACAGTTATTGAATTTATATTTGATATACCTGTGTGTGGGACGATATCTGCCCGACAAATATTGTTGGTCGGTTAGGTAAAAACAATATACCCCATCTCTTTTATGCACACGGTATGAAAAAAGATGTGAGAAATGATTCGACTTTCTCCAGTTCGATACAAACGGAGATTTCGTCTTACGAACTGATTATAGTATTGATAGAATCACTCCAATTCTTTGCGGAACACCTATTCAGACCATGCGGAAGACAGTTTGGAAAACCCGGGTCTAGGCTATATAAATGCTAGGACTTACAGGCCATAGTCCTAAATGTTTCCTTCATCCATTAAGACCAACAGGTTTTTTTTACTGTTCCAAAAATGGGGTTCAATATTAGTTTATGTTCGTCTGCAATATTTTTACCTCACACACACACACTTAAAATAGGTATAAATTGTCCCACACAAAGTCAGCATAGTAAGAATAAGTGTGTTTAATAGCCCAAATTGCTCGAAACAACGTGAGTAATAAAAGTATTTGAAATTATCTACAACGAAGGAAGCCTGTGTTTCTTGCATCTTCCGAAGAATCGGTCGTTGTTGGATTGAACGTGAAGCCGAATATGTGAATGTAAAACGACGACTTCTAAACGCAAATCATGTTCGAGAAAAATTCAGTTCCTTAGTCGGTAGTTACATCGTCGATGAAAAATAGTTAACGTTCAAAAGTATCTATTTCACAAAACTTCCGTGAAACTTTACGTCATCGAGATGGTTCCCGTTACACGAACTTTAATTAAATTAAGTTCAATATCAACTTGCAGACAGTTTCCCGAACTTTTCGGTGAATGGATGTCTACGGGTAAATCCTCTCTTAAATCAACCAGAGGACAATAATTGACTAGGAAACGACATTGCCTTGCCACTAATGTCAGAAATCATCTTTCCCTTCCCTAGCGTATTTATTAAAATACGAAATACTTTTTCGGCATACATCGAAGTGCTATTTGGAATTCTGGTAGTTTTTATTTTAAAAATTTAATAAAGGCGCTCATAAAAAATGTCGAATTGACAAATGGTCGTTTCAAGTCCACTTGGAAAATATAGTATCGCATAAATTGCTTTACGTCACGCACAGTCACAATTTATTATCGAGCAAAAGTTAAGTTGCACGTTTAAAGACAAGATTGCCAATATGAAAAGAAAATTCGTTTTAAATCCCCAAATCATTTTCTTATGTATTGATACTTCGACAGAATTTCGATATTGGATGCAAACCGATAACTCGGTTCTTTTCAGAGTCTGAAACGAATCTTAAATAATAAAATTGACTTGAAAGTGGCCCAAGCTGTTTTATTTATACAGGGCAGCGTGTGTGTCGCACTCGAGAGGTAAATATTTTTGAATATTCATTAAGTACTTACAATATAGTTGCTTAAATTATTATTATTATTATTATTAAATTTACAAGTCATTTCGCGAGAAAATAAACCAAATAGGTGAATTAACTATCTTATTCTTGGAAATTAAATTCACTTTTTTGTGTAAAAAGAACTCAAATTTCCGTCGAATAAATATTTTTCTTGGTTAATTACTTGACAGTTTTTCCCCCAACACCATTTGTGAATAATCCCAACCCATTTCAACATGAGAAGGGAGAATTCATATGGATGGTGATAGACACTTGTAAACAAAAAAAGCATCCAGTTTGGTGTCGAAACCAGTGTAATTTGAGTCGACGAGTCTAATTCCGACATTCCCTTGCAATTCAGCCCCTAAGAGAGGTATGGAAGAGAGTAAACCAAATTCCCCGACCTAAATTCTTCCCATAGAGAGGGGGTTGGGTGGAGGTTGTGCAAATAAATTTAATGAAATAACGATACAGGTGTCTAATTCGATGTTATGAACGTCACTGCAATTAACCCGTTCCCGACTATTTTAGGGTTTTGTACCACCCTATTATAACTAAAAACCCGGGTAATGCCGAACAACCAGTTTCATAAGAAAGCAATCCTACAATATATTATTATTTGCCAAATAGCTATATTTATAATACATTCTCGTAGAAAATTATGTCATGACCCGAAATCACACCTCAATTTACTACGTTTGTAACGATCAGCGTAAATGGAAACGTGTTGACGACATCGGTTTCTTCTGAGATTGCTGCTTTTAACATCGACTCGATAAATGCACTCATTTTTATATTTACATGTATATTCTGAAGGAATAAATTTGACACATTACTGTAAAAAGTATTAAAGAACTGGTTAATAAATTATGCCTCTACTTTCTTTGTATGTTTCCCCAATTGCAGATTATATAGATATTTATGGATGAATCATGGAAAATGTACAAACGCGACAACATTCACAACTAGATGGCATATTATTTATTCATGACACGGTTTGATTCGCGTGGAACATTCGTAGTTTCTCTAAAAAATATAACTATAATAGGAAGCAAACAGAGAGGAATCGAAGTTTCAAATGACATTATCTACATTAAATAAAGTTATGTATTTTAAAATCATGGTAAAACATATACTCCCATAAGTATTAAGTAATGCCAATTAATTTAGTTTTTAGGTTACTGAAGGTTTCTAAACCGAAGGTGTAACTACTAATTTATCCCGTTTAGGATTCACATGAAGGAATCTGGAAAAATCGGGAAACCACCGGTTTAGATGTTCTGAAGGGGATTCGATCCGTGATATGCTTAACACAAGTTCCGCCTTTTTGTAACTCATTTCAAGAAAACAAATTACGAAAATAATTGAGCCAGATTAACATCATATTTAGGTAAAAATTGAAATAAAAATTCAGCAACCTCGGGTGTTGTTCAGATTTACGAATATCATATATCAATTTACGTGGTGATTATCCTGTATCCACTGGTATGCGCTAATTTCGCAATTATAAATAACATGGATTTTAATAACACTGTAAACCAAACCATTAATTTCAGTGTATTCCAACAGCTGAACGAAGATTATACGTTTGTACGCACGAAGCTCCCCTTTTAGAAACTCATTTTGTGGACTATCAATTTTAAACACAAAGACCCACACAAACTGGTAGTAAACAATAAAATCGTTTGCGGGGTTTTGCGTCAATATATTTGTAGGTAATAATTTTTAGTGGATGCAGAACATTAAAGCTGTGCTGGATCTATTTCTAGTAGTACAGATTGCGAGACCAGGCGTGGATTCAAATTCTTCCAGTAATGGATTTGGACACGGTTTTAGCAGCAAATATTTAGACTCTTATGTATTAAATTATGTTTAAAAAGTCATATGATGTTCCGTACAATGTACTTGGTTTAATTTATAAAATAATAACATCAGGCTGAGTTCACGTCTACTTTAAAGCCAGCAGTTTATTTTGTAAAGATATGTTGGTAGGTAAGAGTCTTTAGCCGGCCTGCTGTGGTGCAACGCTAGGCTTCGGCTAGGTAAATATAAGTCGGTAAGTACACTGCCAAGTTCAGAATCGCTAAAATACACATTGTTAGTTATGACAGACCGCATACTAACAATTGAATACTTCAGGCAATTAAAGTATCCAATATAGTCTATTTTTTGTGTCACTTGTTACCGTTCAAAATGAATCATACAAGTGCAAACATGTCACTGGACACTTGCGTCTAAATATCTGAAGGTTACGATCTTTTCGAATGCCATATTGGAAAACGTCCTGCTTTACAATATGAAAGTTAGACAACATTCCGGTAAATAAAAAGAAAATATAAACTGAATTTTATTAAGAATTCACAACTTGGACATATTTTAAAAAGTTGACCTACATTCTCGGCTGACCCCTGGATACATACACACACATTTCTCAAAATAATTTGAAAACTTCCATAATATTTTCTCAAATTTTCAAAATATTTGCAAAATAGACAATCAAAACGTTTACTACTAGTTATTGGACGCAACCAAAATTTCCAGCGTTTCTTCTGTAGTCTTAATACCAAGGCGTGTACTCGCGACGAAATCCATTTTAAAACTGAGCGAAAACAAACATTCGTTTGCTATTGAACGCGCGAAAGCTAGAAGCAACTCAAAAACTCCTGGATTAAAAAGTTGTCAGTCAATGTTCGGACTCTCATCTCGCCTCCTCTAACCGGTCCCCCTTTTCGTATCGACGATTAGTTTTTCCTCACTGTTCGAAATGATGCACATATGTTGTTTTCTCACTACCATAAAAGCCTTACGCTTCTTTTCATCAATCTCAGATCTCGCTCATGGTGAGCGAGATCCTATATTTCATTTCCTTTCACTCTGTTTCCTGTTCGCACTTTTAACTTGTATTTGCCTACCTTAAATCTTTCTTACTATACAGACAATGGAATATTCACGGATTTTGATAGCTTTCACTCCTTAAGACGAAGGTAAAATAAAAATAAAATCATCTCAATATTGGTGTTTATCTTTGGTTCCTAATACCTGTACACGCCGAATAACATTTACGATACCGTAAGAGAATAAAATAAATATGTAAATTTTATAGAAAATGAAATATCATTCTGTATATGGGCTCCAGAAATTCAAGTCTCTGGATTTAATAAAAATGATTCACGTGAAGTGATCAAGCTATCAAGTATTACAATATGTAAAAGTTTTAATTTAAATTTTGAAAAATGTCACTCTTCATGGCCCATTGTAAGAAAATAAATTTTAAAAAAAACCTTTTGTTGTAATTTTGTGCTTGTATTATGTAAACTAAACAGACGAATTTTGAACTTAGTGAGCATCAGGAATCATTCTAATTGTTCCACAGAATGTAACTTGAAATCGAATGCCGTGAAACGTAAATATTTGATAGATTAAATGAGTGAGGAAGCATAATGACAATTATAAAAGTAAGGCGAATTTGTATTGAATTGAATTTGAAGCAAGAAAAGGTACGAAAAATTATACAAATTCATAATTTGTTTTAAATTGTAATTACTGCAACTGTCTCGAGCTTTCGATTTTTGTTAAGAAAAAACAAACACGGTGGGTAATATTTAAATATACATTAATTCTATACTCTAGTCGGTACGAGGGTGGATCAAAAAAATTATGCCCCCGTCCCTCTAAATTTATTTTTTTGCATAGCTACTCGACTATATGTGTATGATATTATAGAATTACCCTTAGCCTACTGATAGTTTTATTTTTTGGTCGACTGATGAGAAACATGGATTTTAAGGCCGAATTCATTAAGTTTTTGCAATTGAAGGTAGAGCTCCTGAGGAAATCCACAGTCGCTTGAAGAAAGTGTACGGGGACGTTGTAATTGACATCAACAATATTCGACGTTGGGTGAAGAAGTTTGTTAAATTAGAAACGGAAGCATTGCAGATAAACCGCGCAGTGGTCGGCCGACAACCAATGTGTCAAAGATGCTAATTGAGGACGTGCTGTTGAAGTGATTCGAGGAGACAGATGTTAGAGTTCACGATGTTTCTTCTCCATTGAACGCCTCATATAGCTCAGCCTGAGGAATAATTGCCGACTTCAGATATCAAAAAGTGGATTCCAAAACAATTGTATCAACAATCGGAAGAGAGGAGTGGAAGTGGTTGAAGAGCTTATGGACGCATCTGAAGCGGATCATCAGGACCTCTTCAAAAACCACAGTAACACAGGGTGTTTTTCATTATCTGCAGCATCGTACAACAATCATCAGCGAAACCTAAGTAAACACACTTGAGGAACTTAAATAAATAATAAGAAAGGATAGACCACTAGAAGTCGTTCACGCCATCGAGCTTCATCGCGCCCACACGTAATTTTTCACAACCCAGGCGACAGAAGAAATGGGTTGGTCACCGGTGACTCGAGCATCTTACAGCTTCTGATTTCTATCCGTTTTGACCTATGAAAGACAACCTACGTAGTAAAGATTCAATGATTTGGACGAGTAAAACAGCATTAAAATCATGGGCCAAGAAGCAAAACTCTGAAAGCTTTCAAACTGATTTTGATGTCTGGCTTCAACGATGGAGTAAATATTTACAAGTGCATGGTGACAGTTGAAATATAGTGTTTTGTAGAAGACAGGACTACACTAATTCCGTTGTTATATGTTCATTATTAAATTTTATGTGATACTAGAGGCATTGCTGTTTTATTCGCCCTCGTAAATCTAAGATATTTTCTGAAACTCTGTAAATATAGCTTTGAACTGCACGGAAAATATACTGGATAAGATAACTACATGATATGTTGTAGGATTCCTTAAACTCTGATTATGATTATTTTAGGGTGCGTTCCTTCAGGAAATGCAAGAGAACGACTATACGAAAATAGTTTTCTGTTTCACGTTGGCAGTAACATCCTGAGATATCAAGGAACCTTATCACCAAGCAAAGGCGTCTTGTTTCGTCAATCCTGACTGTATTAAACAGGGAGAAGCCCGTTTAGATTAGGACTGTTAGATTTGACCTACAAAGCAGGTGAGCATTTGTTGAACAAAGATACAAAAGACGGAGAAATTATTCTTTGATACGATACGCGTAATCTACGTTCGGGAAAGAGAGACGTGAATCGAATCAGTGTGTCTTTCATTTTAAGTCTCGTGGCCAAACCACTCGATTACCTCACAAACAATTCTACAATCAGCTGAGCAAAATTCGCATTCACACTAAATCCTTCGATTAATAACCTGAAAAGGGACATGCATCAAAAAAATGAATTTCCGTTTGCACATTCTTGACGAGGAATTAGACAATAAACAGAAAATTAAGACAAAATAAGTACCACACAACGCTTCTGCAATCCTGTATATCGTCAGGTGATAAGACATCGTGAGAGATATAGTCCGTAACCTTGTTAGTGTTAACCTTAAAAGTTCTCATCACATGACGAAAGCAACAAATATTGAAGAAACATCGTAAGGTATTTATTTTGTCACTTAATTTTGTCTCTTTATTGGCTACTTCGTTATGTATTTGATAATTTTCATATAATAGACTTTTTTTATATTTTCAATTATGGTTGAACAATTTTCGAACGATGATAAACACATTTATGTATTTATTCTCGTCGAAAATCACTTAACTGACATCATAAACAATTTTATTTGTACAAATCACGTCCTGTCAAGTTTCGAGGCAAGAAACTAAGACTTCTGGTACGGTTTGAGCTGGAGAGAGAAGCAACATACTCTTGTGTCGTAAACTGAGGATTCTAATTGTAAGTCAAAAAAAAAATCATACGTGTACACCGATTTCAGATAATTGGGAAATAATTTCGTAATTACGAATGCCAAATTAGACAATAACTAAAACTGACTTTCTTCCGTAACAGAGTCTATTTTTATTTTTAAAATATATTTATAGTCGGATCAAACTGTTAAGGTCATAAGAGAGACATTTTTTAAAGGGTCTCGACGTATGGAAACACACAACATTTATGCCCTTGCTAGGAATATATATAATCAATTAATTATGGATTTTGACTTTAAAATAATATGTTATAAAACAAGATCGCCCTAAATAAATTTTTGACGTTAATTTTAAATTTGGAAGTTGTGTAAAAACTTCAAAAAATTTCGAGAAACTGTTGACCGTAAGACAATAAGTTGAAAATAGCTGTAACCGATATTTTTATACCTTACAAAAAACTGATTTGGCATTAAATTCGTGGGGCTGTCTTATGAAAAAAAGGTCCAAACTCATCCGAGAAGTACACAATTATGAAAATAAATCCTTAGGGGAATGATTCTATCTTAGCACTGCACTAAAAAATATTGCGAAAAGCATAGGGGCAAACCAATCCCCAGCTGGAGCAAATTTTAAGCTATGAAAATAATAGCCGTAAGGTGATCAAGGGTTATAAGTTCACAAAATCAAAATTCAGTGGAGGTAAAAATACTATTTATGCGATCCAAGGAAAAAAACAAACAAATTGAACACAAGTATAAATTGCAATAAAGTCGTTTAGTATCACTTTTAAAGCATGATTATGAAAATTTATTCCGATTTAAGTGTTTAATTTTTCATTGAAAATCTAATTGGACGCACAAGCTTGTTTTGGGCGCGTCAAATAATCACGTGCTCGGTCCAGACGCGGAATATATGATTGGAGAAACTGTCGTACCAGCGTAAGACTCTTACAGCTGTCTAAAGGCTATGTTCTGGATAATGTCAAACATAGCGAAAACACTTTCTAGCGTGCAATAACACACTTATAATTCGTCCATAATAAATTGCTGAAAAATTGTATCAGATATTATAAAATACATTAATTTATAAATGAAAATACACACATCCGGAAAATACTTCACACGTAACAATGTTCTCGTGAACACGTGACGTTAACATGGGTATTGTCACATGCCGGTAATAATCGTACACAACCTCAACTCAAAACGACAACGTGAAAATCGTTTTCACAAATCGAGCCGCAATGCAGAATTAGCATCAGAAATAAAAAATTACCTCGTCAACTTTCGGATGAACGTGGTTACACTGGCGATGAGAAAACATTCCATTCACGGAAATCACAAAAGTCATGAGGAACACCACACACCAGTTCTTCCACTTCACTTTCGCTGCCATGTTTGACAACTGCGGTGCCGAGCGAGCGCACTTTACCGGAGCGCAGCCTTGCGGCAGCCGTATATACTAAACACACCCGTAGATGCTCGAACTACCAAAACATAGGTCACGACTTGGAAGCCTCGCGAACTACTAATCACTAATCAAGGCAGCAATAACTACAGCAAAAAATGAACGTATCTTAAATTTTTTTGCATATCAAATGGTAAAATCTCGTATCTGTTTTCTATGCTGTTGTTCGCTAATTTTAATCTGAATTTGATGACTTATGTAAGATGATATTTGTAAT
The DNA here is from genome assembly GCA_034510155.1 of Eucriotettix oculatus. NCBI lineage: Eukaryota > Metazoa > Arthropoda > Insecta > Orthoptera > Tetrigidae > Eucriotettix > Eucriotettix oculatus. The sequence goes on from CM067376.1 coordinate 168,078,870, forward strand.
GTCTTTGGACTTCAACCCGGCAAGTTCGTCAAAAGACAGCAACGATTTGGATTGTCAATTAAGACGATAGGTGTTTCAGCAAGACAACAGCATTTTTCACGAGTTACACGTTGTATTTCAGCGCCAGGGAATTAATTATTTATATAAAATGTATTTATAATTGGCATGAAAATGAGACAAAACAGCTTACTGCGTTAACCTCCTTCAGGAGAGAATCATGCTGCATGCCAACCTACCATATAAATATATATTAGCGGCAAGTACACTATGAAAACCTTGCTTTTGATAATATTGTTCTCTTTCCGCCTAAATGTATGTAGAGACCAAAGAATGATGTGTGTGTGTGTTTGTTTAAACACTATCTTGAAAAAGGGGGTATCAGACCTAAAATTTGACACTACTGCTTCCCAACAGATAATCCCCACTATCAACAGCATTTTGGTCCCCCTTTCCAAATGAGTTCACAATATATATATAATATTGTTTAAAATAATTTCTTTCAGTGTGTTCTTCCATTCTCATTGGGTGGTCACGAAAATATAATAAATCAAATCCTGTGTCCAACAGACATGGTTTTACAATCAAAAGTCCTTAAAGAAAGTACTGTTGTTAACCACATGAACCCAGTCTGGAAGCAAATATGAAAATTGACCACAAGCAAAAAAACTGAAAGAGTCCTATCAGTAACAATTATAAAATGAACCTACTTACAACTAATGGTTAAAAAGAATTGTGTCATTCAAAACTTAAATGCAAATACTCGCAAAATTGGTTAGCCTGTTCTCAGTAATTGAAATTGCTTACTATCAATTTACTTCCTTTTCATTTTGTTGTTACAGAGAGTTTTTAATCCATCAGAGGTCATTGCTGCTGCATTTATTTTTTGTAGGGAATTAATAAAAAATGTGTTTCTCATAAGCAATGTTCTATTCAAGAATATATGACATCTAATAAAATAAAAGACAATCTTAATCAATTATAAGTCACTTGTGATTCTCATCTCCAGATATTAGTCAAATTAATTGGCCATATCAATAACATTGTCAGCATTTGAACAATGTACGACAATCTTAAATACAAAGCTACATAATTATTATGAAAAAGCAAAAGACTGTAGTAGAAACCTTACCCAACGTTCAGAAGTATCTGCACAACTTGTACAAACATACTAATGAAAAAAATGTTAAAAGATAATGGCCTGATTAATTTTAAATACAAAAGTATATAGATACAAAATAAATTATTATAACTACTTTGTAGTAAAAATATCAAGGATTCTAAAAATATCAGATATGGCAACAAAACTTCAAGTAAAAATTTAGAAAAGATTTACATTTTTCAATGCATGTATTTGTCTTTTTTGTGATTATTTTGTAACAATGTAAGTAAAACTGTATCTGACAAAATGTAATTTTATTTCTTTGTGCTCCTAATGCTGATAACTGTGTGATAAATACTGAATCTCCAGCATACAAATATGTTTTAAATGCTTTTTACAATTTTACAGTAAATTTTGACTTTACTGATAACTACTATCTACTCAAGATAAAACACAGTCCAATAGCATTTGATTGCTTGATATCACTAATTCTGATTCATTTCAGTAGTCAAATATTTATTAACCAATATCAACAAAAATATGTAAAGTAGACATTTGTTGCGTACATTCTCTATTTATAAATCCAACAAGGATATACTCACACCATAGATAAAGAACTGATGTTTTACAGTTATTTCTAATGTTCACATTTTTGCCATATACAAACTAAATTATTACTTGTTACAGCTACAAGATAGTTTCCTGTATAATTCATGGCAACTTTATCAATAACTGTGTCATAGTTTCCAATAGTCAACTTCTTATTTCTGTCCATATAACTATCCATGGTAATAGGCCATTCTAATATTTCAGTTGGTGTAATTTGGAGATTATTTTCTACTGATGTTGACAGCAATTTCTTTAAATCGTAGAGCCACAGCATCCCTTTGTCATCACCACATGCCAACAATCCAGAACCTAAAACAAATGTCAAGTGAAAATATAAAAATTTTCTATTTACATAATTCATTCATTTTATAAGAAATTCCATAAATTCTTAGCTTAAACAGAATCCACCATCAACATTGGCACATGGCCGACATTGACGCCCAGACACCCCTCTCATTGCCAGCTGCGTGGAGCCCTGATTGACATTTGTACTCTGGTGAGATCCACCTAATTTATCAATATCATTTTCATGCATTGTCGGACCCAATCTTTTGTTTAATTATGTCTCTTCTACTTGGCCCAAAATCCCCTGGGAATAAGAGGATATTTAGAACCCGGAAAATTAAATTGCTCTGTTTATACTTTAACTTCATGGTTTAATTAGTATTGATAAATTTTAATGTGTTTTTTGTTTAGTAAACTGGGGTTACTTATTGAATTTCTCATTTCAATTATAAAATACAAATTCCTTGTATAATTAATAAATTAGCAAAGGTAATTCATTACAATATATTTATCTGAGACTCAGTTCTGTATGTCAAAATAAAACTCTGTGTTTCAACTCATTTTTTGTAACCAAAATTATTTTGAAGTAGAAGCTAGTCAAGTCTAGATCTATTGGAATTGATAGCAATTACAATAATTGTATAGATTAGAACACATTTAAAAGTAAAATTTCAACTTAATTACAGTTCATATATTCTGCTTGAATAGTTCATGTTTACCTTTGCTGAAACCCATATTCATGAAGTAATTATCTGTGTCACTCCACTTGAGAACATGGCTGGGATTAATTTTGTACATATTATTTTCTTTTTTACATCCCTTTAACGTTTGTTGTAAGTTCCAGATGTATATGACCCCATGTAGTGCACATTTTGATGCAATTAGACCATTTTCTAATGCCTCTACAGAATCAACAAGTTGAAGCTGAGAATGATAGTTATTGTTAGGGTTATCTGGCATATTAAATTCTATCAAAGTTGGGCTGTAAAGTAAAAAAAAATCATGTAACATTATTAAGTATGTAATACTCCTTTTCTGTTTTTTTTATCACTTAACTTCTTCCATTTACTAGCTAATTATTTATCTTGTGTAACTATTATATCAAATTTTAAATGATGTTGTTGTGGTATTCAATCCTAAGACTGGTCTGATGCAATCCTCCAAGCTAACCTATCCTGAGAAAGCCTTTCCATATCTACAATGCTATCATATCTGTGATGCGACATAGTAATCTAAGGGGTAAATATAACATTAGTTATATTTCTTATTTTCAAAATATATATTACTATCAACATTCAAATCGATCATGACAAAAACATTGATTCAATTTGATTTTAAAAATATGGCATTTAAATTTTGCTTCATTAAAAGTATTATCATATGCTAGCAAAACAAGCAATTATAATTATAAACTTTCCTGCATCCCAGGCAGTTGACATCAACTATCAATTTAAGGCAAGTCAAACGCTGTATTCTGTCTTTTTTTCAATCCAAGCCCATCGAATTCTTGAATTTTTGGAGGCACTGCCCCTTTATCCGAAGATTAGAACACGAATAGGAGTGGAGGTGAAAGAGGATGAAAGAAGGAACACAAAATAAACAAGGTTTTGTGTATATTGTACTAAGCGAATTTGCCCTTCAGGTTTTCTGTTAATTTTGTGTAACAGTACATAAGCTATGGGCATGGTCATTATTGTAGCAAAGTTCTGCACATATGAAAAGCATTGAGTTGGCGCGGTGATCCAGCAGATCCCTGAACTGGCCAATGTATGTGGTTTGAAGAGTCCATGATGTTCGACAGTCCATTGCCTGTGGGTAATGGGTTAAGTTGAATACATTTTGAAAGCCTTCCAGAAGTGGGGGTGGTTTTAGGTCACAAAATCAGAAGGAAGTAAGCAGTAAAGAGAATTTGGTAGTAGAGACAGTACGTTTGAGATGGACACAGTGTTGAGGAGAGCAAAGAGAAGTGGTGAGAGAGAGGACTGAGGTTTTATTAGAGACAGAGGAGGAGTGTTTGAGGAGGAGAGAAACAAGGGGTGGTCAAGGGACACAACAGTGTAATGGCATATGTGAATTAGTGAGGAGACAATACAGTTTGGAGAGCAAGTGAAGATCAAAGAGGCCGAGATTTGGAAAGCATGTTCACAAGCTGTTCAGGCCGTTTAGAGGTGCGTAAGCCATACCTGAATGAAGCAATACCCACTGGAACATGGACATAATCTTCAGCAGCCACACCAAGATCAACAAAGATTCCCTTTTTACTTTGTGTGGTTGTGACTACAATGACTGTGATTGTCACTGAACCTTTAAATGTGTAATAATTCAGGGTTTTTGTAAATATTTTTTGGTTACGCATAGAATTGTAATTTTTAAGTGTGTATGAATGTGAGAGTGAATGTGTAAAAGCAACATTTAATGATTTAGGAACCAAGTGACTGAGTTTGGCATTAAATGTAAAGATTATATGTTTCTAAATTAAATTGCATGAAAATTTCAGTCCTTCGGTTGGTTATTAAATTAACCCGCACCGTAATTAATTAGTTAACGCAAAGACCTCCGAGACATTCGTGAACGGTTCAAGAACTTGTGTCTTGGCTCAATGCTTATCATCTCCCTCAATGATCACGCAGAAAACGGTTGTTGTGATTTTTTAAATTATATATATATAGTAGTGAACATATGTCTTCTAAATTATTGAAGGGGCTATTTTTCACTTTAAATTTTACGAGTGGCAGAACTCAAGGGTTCATTGCCCCCTTTAGGTAAATGACCCGAAGGCCTGACCTTCAGGACATCAAAACATCTACAGAAATGACACTTTGAGGGATTAAGAAGTCGCTGTCACAAACATTTGTGTCAGGTAAAAATCTAATGTTTCAACATTTTGTCACATTCAGACATTCCCACAGAGGGTCAGATATCTCTGGTGCATGTCATTTTGCGACTTTTCAGGCAGACATATGAACCCCGGACTCACAAACTAGAAAATGTAAGGATGTTTCCTATTGGCCAAAAATTTTAATCAGGGAGGGGAATCATAGTTAGTGAAAGATTGGGGAGACTGAGGGATGAAGATTAGTTGGGAAGTGATCGAGTAGTAGAGCGGTCATTGAATGGGAGTTGGAGTGACTGTTGATTGGACGAAAAGCCTAGGCTTCATAGGGACGAGGCAGTCAGCAGAGACTGAAAGACCAGTGGTAGCAGCCAATTCCAGAATGTGCAACTTCAATGTCTTCAACGGTTCCAAAGGCTCCAGCCAGATGTACCTACAAGTTCCACTGTTAGTAATGTACCATAAATCTCTCAAGACTTGTCTTCTGAGAGCCAAAGTAGCAATTTCCACCAGTGTTCAAATCGTAAAGGTATTTGAGCCCACCATTCCCTGAGAGACAGAATCAATTTGCTTTCACTTTTAATTTCTAAAGTAAACTAATTTTCTGATATATATACATATAATGTGTCATGATACCGCCTTGCTCTCTTCGTCAGCAGTTTGCCTCGAAGATGGCAGAGTGGATCTACTCCGTGACCGAGAAGTGGTAGAGGGGAGCTAAACTGGTGTTAGCAGAGCAGAAACCAGGACAGGTCTTCTGGTTTTGGTCACCGGTGGAGGATAGTCATTTTCAGCCCTGCCTGCAGGGTGGAGGCAAACCAACCATCCAAAATTAGAAGCATTCTTGTTTTTGGTTAATAAAACTTTGTCCATTTTTGTGTTAGATTTTGATCATTTCTGTATATCCCAGCCTGCCACATGGCACACCTGACAGGTCAAATGGAATTAACTGAACTAGGACGAAGAATGATAAGTGCTATTACAAAAATATATATATATGAGTCAGGAAATGGCATTGTCATGTTAATTAAAACAATTAGTAGGGAAAGGACAGAGAGATAGAAAGTAGGTGACTTACCTGAGGTTCATAAATGGTAGACACCTTGCGAGGTTTAGAGTACTTGAATTTTCGGAGGCACCACCCCCTTCATCATAAAGTTAGTAAGACATTTCCAGTGATTGGCTTGCTGGCGACTGACTATATACTGTCATGTTTCTGTAGGATCATAAAATACAGTAACACACTCACAGAGGTTGTAGATATTTATTTAACAACAGAGTGCTGTCCAAAGGCTCGTACTGCATAAGACTGATCCCGATTCGGAATCCAGTATAATTTATACTTACATTGAATATTCCAGAAACATAAAATACTAGAAAAGAAAAGTAAATAAAATAAACAAATAAAAATAGTTGCATCAAGTGGGGCTTAAACCCGAGTCGACATTACTGCAGTCCAGCTCGATACACCACTGCAGATTTCCAAATGTGGCAATATATATGAATCATTGCTTAGCATTATGAAAATAATTTGATAGTATACATTTACTGGGGTAAATATGTAATTATTTTACAAATTTATACCTGTCTTTTGAAAATGTCCATCCACATACGCCTTTATTAGTAGCCGATAATAATGTGTCTGTGTACAAGCAGTAACTTAGGGTGAACACTTCAGACCTTGATGTTAAACAGTGTATCTGAGTAAAAGTAACATCATACTTTGGAGGGGAAGGTGATCCAATATTCCACATGTAGATTGTACCATTGCTCAAGGAACCTATAATGTAATAGTAATAAAACTGAAAACTTAAGTCCTGAAGTAGAAATATTTAATAATGGATAAAGTTTAATGGTAATTCATTCAATTCAACAAATAATAGAGTATTAAAAATTGAACTCTAATAATAATAATGTGAAATATAATTAGTTTTCTGTCTCTCTTACATTATTAATTTTTTACCCCATTCCAAACTAGATTGGATTGCTATTATTACCCACTTAACCATTCCAGTTTACTAAGCTCACCATATAAAGTTTAACAACAGAGTTTATGAGTACAAGAATACTTTAAAATGCAAATCATCTTTCAACTACAATATTTTCCTAGGCCTCAATAACAAAAGAGATTCCCCAAACGTGATTATTTTTCAGAATTTTATACACACAAAGTGTAAGCTTTAGTTGACTTAAGTAACTATAAAAAGGTAATTGAAATATTTACAACATAATATGTATAACGCTATTACTAATAAAATGAAACATTACTTTTAGAATCAATAAATGTAAGAAGTTGAAATTTTGGGACGAGTCGCTCAAACGCCAAAATGACAGTTAAAACCAACAGCTCATAAGCATATTGTTAGTGTTCAGAATAATAATGGAAAGTATAACATGAGTGAAACAAAAAATTCATAATAAAAGTGAATCAAATTCAGTTTAAATTACTTGTGTCATTTTTAAATTAATAGCCAAATTGTTACATCTGATGTGTAAGACCTCACTCATCAGTCTAGAAAATAGATTGCATTCTAAATCTATAATTTTTTCATTTTGCCTTCAATTTTATGGTTATTTAAATATATGCTTTTTGACAAGACCGAATAAGAAATTACAGTATATTTTTAATTATTTTTATGTTTATTAATGTGTGTAATTACACTATTTTAAAAAACTTTGAGCAATGGTAAAAACATTTGCAACTCTAGCAAAATTCATTCAATTCATCAATGTATACAATATATTACAATATTCTATACATATATTTTTATAAAATTAATATATTATTACCACATATTAATGACACACACCAAATAAAATATTAGATTTATTAGGATGAAACATTAAGCTGCTGACTATAATTTTTGATGATGTTTTCAATCTATGTTTGAAGAACGAGACTCCATTTTCTGGATGGAGAAGGTACAGAAATTTACTTCCTGTAGCCAATATATTAATTTTATTTGCTCCTGTCCAATCAGTTTTAATTGATGACCATGAAATGGTGTAAAACAGTTCCCTTTAAAAAAAAGATAAAAAACAAAAGTTTTAATTGTTTTTAAAAATTTTCTCCATATATAGTGAGAATTAGTATTTTCTGCATCCACTCAGTACTGCAATTTGTGGAAACAGACATAAAATATATGCAACATCCAGTATTCCACTATAACAGGTTTAATTATTAACACATTACTTCCATACTACTGACAAGTGTTTTTACAAGTAATTTCACCCTTTCAAAGGTGCAAGGAGCCACTCACGGCTCTCCTTCCATAGTCCTCCATCAATGTTTCATTTTTTTCCAAAATAATGTACAACATTATCTATAACTTAGCAGAGGTGGGACCAAACATACCCTATGTGCCAATTTAGAGTTAATGAAAAATATATACAATTAAGCTGGCTCAGTGGTAGAAGAAATCTGGTAGTTAGGAAGTCCTGGGTTCAATTCTCAGGTCCAGATGGGATTTTTCCATTCAGTTCTAAATTATTTTTCATAGCTTTTAGGCAGAGCTTCAATTGAAGCATTTCTTCTCTGTTTTAAATATAATTTAGAAGCTTCAATATAACAAATAATCATTTATTATTCATTTCTGTAAAATACATATTTTAATTTCTCAGAAAAATGAATATCAGTACTCACATCACGGATTTGACACTGAAGTTATCACCAGAGAATATTAAATGAAATAATAAAGAAATTGTACAATGTAAAATGCTAAAGTTCATATGTTTAGCATTGTATGCTTCAAGTTTTTTAAAAATAGAAACAATAAGCATTTGTCCCTTAAAATTGCCAGAAGTGGAAAATGAAAATAGAAGAGCGCTGCATAAATAAAATGAAAACAGAATAGGAAGGAAATGAATATTAATCCATAAAATAAAAAATATAAAGAGAAAGGTAAGGAAATCCTGGACAGTGAAAAAAAATGTCCATCTTCATCTGTTTATTTCTTATTTAGTTCTTTCACCTTGTTTAAAATATACATCTTCCATGCCTTGAAAGAATGGATAAGGATACAAATTGATGATTCACACCTCTACACAATTCTATTTTCGGATGATTGTCACAACAAATACAGATGACACAAGCTACAGGACATGAATGTTAGAAGAATTCCAAAAGTAGGGAATAGAATAAATATTTTGACAAGATGGAATATCTTGTTAGTGGTACAGAAGAGTAAGAATTAGATATTAATGGAAGAAAAGTAAAAAACTGCTTAGTACTTAGCATCAGTTTTCAATAAAAAAATCAAATTCTAAAAGACATTTTGGTGAAGCAAGGGAACTCAATGTGAAATGAAAAAAGAATATATAGATCCATCATAAAAGAGATAACTTTGTATATTACAAGCAGTCAAAATGGATGCAATGAGAAGCTTTAGGGTATCAAGATTAGAACGCATTCCTAATGTAAAAATAAAAGAGAAAATGAACAATGAAGAAGATAATAGAAAAGGCTAACTTGGTACGAGCAATCTAAAAATAATGTCAGAAAATAGATTTGAAATTGGGACACCCAATGAAAGACACAGAAAGAGAGGAAGACCAAGAAGGACATGGAAACAAGGAGTTGAAGAGGCAATGTAATAAATGGAATATTGGATGCAGGAATATCACAAGCTGTTAAAAACCCCAATGAACGTATATATTTAGTTGTTATATGTATTAATACTTTTGTAATTGTTCTGCACAATCTACATCCTGTATACCATTAATTAATTCTTCTACCAGACATCACTAATTATTTAAACATGTGAAAATCAAAGAACAAAATTTATATAACGCCCATACTATTATCATCGAGATTTATATTTGCATTATCATTATTTTTTAAATACAGCTCCTGTAGGTAACTAAAGTGAAGGAAGTAAACAACTTTTCTAGCATATCACAAATTGTCATTTATAAGCAGACATATCTTTACCTTTCATCTTCAGCATAAAATTTCCATTTAACTGCTCCCGAACAAACATCTATAAAACAAACACTGTTGCCTCCACAAGTAGCAATTAAATTGGTATGATTCAACGGAGACCCTATGTCCGGCTCGAATGCACAATGCCAAACCTAAAAATAATTTTAAAAAATGGTAAAAGTCTATAAGTAAGCTGAATTTAATATAAAGTAGTTAGAAACAAATCATAATAATCTAAGTAATAAAATAAATTTTAACATACAAGCCTATAGTAACAAAAAAATGGACAAATTCTTAAAATACATCATCTTTTTTGCTAATTCTTATTTCCTCATAAGCATTATAATTCTAAGACCCTATCATAAAGAATTATCAACTTCTTATTCGTAATTTGTTATTGAACAAAAATTATGTAAAAACCTCCTACATATATAGATTAGTATTTTATATTAGCAACTATTTGAATGATACTAAAAATACAAGGTCAGCTTTAGGGCAACCAAGTAGCAATATTATTTTCGAATAATCTGCTTATATTTTTCTCTCCTTAAGGCATGCCAAAATGCTACGCGGTTTCTTACTAAATCATATGAATCAAACTTCCTTAAGGGTCCATAAAAATACGGAATGTAAACAATTTGTAACTAGTAGATGCCTACAACATTCTAAAAATATATTAAAATAATACCTGAGTTCTAAGATCTGTGGAATCGTCCTTCCTTAAGCTGTGACACCGTAAAAAGTAAAGAGGAATAAAGTTTATCTGTTTGCTTGTTTGGATGGTATTTATACTTTTTATTTTATTCAGCGGAACTTCATCTTTATCTTCATCAGACTCAAATTTCAAATTCAATTTTCTTTTCATTATTAATTCAACTTCAAGCACAATTATTAGTTAATACAAACTGTGAGTAAATATCCTGTTACTCAATTATTCGCATGTGCAATTCCCGCCTGTTAGCCGATGATTATACAAGTTCACCAACCTCAAGAAATAAATATACCATCAAATGTTACGTTGCGATTTCGGACGGAGAAGGGCCAGAAATACGCCGATAGTGAGATTCTTTTAATAGACGTAGAATATGGAGTTGTAAATCGAACTTTTCAATAAATAAAACTGCCAAGAAGTCAGAAAGAAAAAATAATCCAATGTTTGTTACTTTTTTGAAATTCTTCAGGTGTAAAAAAAAATTGTTACTGATGAATTCTGTAAGCGCAACATACTAAACTTTTGCACAATAAAAACAAATATTCAAGATTGACGAGTGAAATGTTGCACATACGATAAAACAACTATGAAATAAACGCCAAAAGTGATTAAAGTAATTATTATACATTGTAACTGTAATTAATTTTAATCATTTAATTGTATCATATACCAACAAGCTTTCTCATAAGCAATCATTGTGAGTAAAAACTTCGCACTTTATAAATCTCATCCAAAAATTTTATTATTCGTTCAAATTACAAGAAATAAATTGATATTCTCTCATAATTTTCTTATAAATGTCTGAATATCATGTTTAAGTAAAACATGTTAAGTGTGAATGAACTAACACAGAATTTTACCAAAATTGTTTTTAATAGTTTTATTTCACATGAGCATGAGACAATGCAATTCCCAGTAGTTCCTCAATCCTCTTAGGTTTTAAATACATTCACAGTTCTATGAGGGTATATTTGTTTGCACTTATTAGTTTTTATCAGAGTTTTAAACTCATTATCACTGTGGGCAATGATGATAATTTGGTCAAGTGAATTTGCAACATCTGTACTTCAAGCCGTACTGCAAACTACTTCTTTCCATCGAGTCCAATCCCAAACTGGGACTGAGTCTCTCGGCTTCCATAACTACTTCCACCCGACACTACTTATTGCCCATGTCAGTTGGCACTTGAATTTTTCATGTCTCGCAGGTCAGAAAATTCCTTCCCATCCACTAACCAAAATTTACTCCTTCAAAAACTTTACTTATCACTAAGTGGTATTGGATGGCCCCCTCCTATGCCAATATGTTCACGAATAAACTGGGACAGCAAAATTTAAATTCATCTTCACCTCAACATCACATTCCTTGGTGTTTTGTCTACTATTACTCCTGACCTCTTTAAACCAAAACCCTATAGTACCTTCACTTTACCAGATGCATTCCCAAACACTCCCTCCTATACAGCTTAGCCATTTGGCTAATTGGAACAGTCTACTGCTTCTGTAATGAGTGAATGTGGCAATCGTCATTTACTTTCATCATTGGGTTAAGAATTTCCCACATTGGAAACAGTGCAAGAAAACATTAAGGCACCAGAGAGGCAAGACATCGGGGTCCTGAATGTGACAGATCGACCGTTTGAAGGCCCAAGGATCGGTTACCTGAGTCCAGTTCCTTGACCCCAGGGATTTTGAAGGAAACATCTCCCCCCCATAAATTAGGAAGAGAAACCGCGGACAAAGCTGGATTTTGATTGTCCAGGTGATCCACTATACACCTCATGGTGGGAGGATTTAAAAAGACGACTTGGGAAGATGGATTGGACCAATTTGGTCAGTCGAGCATGAACCATTGAAGAAGGAAGAAATCTGGAGGGTGCGTGGTTGATCCACGGCATTGGAGTTGGGAATGATCAGATAAACAAGGAAGAAGAATGGATAGTGTTTGGTGTTTGTATCATGGAACGAGAGTAACTAGAGTTTGGAGTTGGCGATGAACATTTAAATTACAAAGAAAAAGCTTGAGAGAGAAAGAGAGAGTGGGGTGACTTTCGAATAAGAGAAGAGTCTTGAATCTCGAGGCGAATCGAGAGAAGTCAGCAGCAGGTGGAAGTCCGCTCACCTAATTCCCTGGACTCGTGGACAACACGAATGTGAGTGGCCTTAATTCTGAGAATCCAGCCCGGAAGTTTACACTCTAATGAGCCACCACCAACACACGGATTTCCAGACGCGTGAGTGCCAATATTGAGAATTGCGTTGTCTGACTTTCTTGCTGCATGATATGCCCACAAAATGACCCTTATATATTGATTCTCACGCTGGGTTTGTAATTACTGTTTTTCTTTTCTGTTAATAAATTTATTTTGTTTTTTATTTAATCTAACTAAATAAATTGATAATAATTTAAATAAAAATGAAAACCACCCAGTTCACATTATACTACACCAATCACCAAACCTATCACTAATAGAAAATATTCCCCAGAATCAAATATCCACTTACAAAATTCCAAACTCACCCGTAATCAACTTAAAACCCCACCATCTACTTTCCTGAACTGTAAAAACTCAACTCCTTTCTCTGCCTTGCGTACTGCAATCCAACCCCCATATTAAACACACCCTACCTGTAACCCCACATTCCCGAAGATCATCTTCAGGCGTATTCATAACCTCCACATCCTCGTCCTCCCCTGTAAGCCCTAACGTTACCCTCTACCACCTGAGTTGAATAAAACAAGCTGTGAGATATTAACTATTTTATTTTTTTTAACATCAAGTTATACTGTATTTATTATTACTGAAGGTGGGCATTTACCCGGTAGCAGTATTGATACAATTAGAGTACAAAGATAAATTGTTGATAAATTAAAAGACAATGATAAATTACAGAAAAAAAATTAAAAATACAATTTTAAAATATTTTACATCCCTTTTTTATTTACAAAATAAACACCTAACATTTCAATGTTTCTAACTTATTTTTGAAAACATTTGTATTCTTAAGGAAAGCCTCTAGTGCCCTTGCAGGTAAAGCATTCCAGTGCCTTATAACCCTGTATACGAAGGAATATTTTTGCCCACATCCGTTCTTTGGTCTCTTTAATTTATTTTGTAATTATGGTTCGTTTTTAGAGAAAAATTTAGGTATTCTTAACCGCTCCCTTATTTCTGACTAGGCCGGTTCGTCCGTGTAAGCTTTGTAAGAGTGCCCCAAGTTGTTGGCCAATCTATTGTAATGTACTCTCTTAAATTGTTGGGCGCCAAAGTGGGTGTCCTTGTTGCCATTTTGTATAAGGGAGGGGAGTTAAATAATTATTAGAATAATTTAAATAATATAAAAATTTATTTTAAAAGCAAATATTGGCTGACCAATCCTACTCAACTATCTATACATTCTGTTCTACCACTGGCTACTCGGCTATGAAATCTTAAAATCTCGGATTGACCGTGGGATAAATTTGGTCTGGAAAAATGACGGATTTACGATGTCTGGGTAATTACGAGAATATTAAGCACTACCGTGAGTGGAACTTATCTGTTGTTTCCCCTTGGAGACTTCGTGTAGACAGCTTTTGCCACCGAATGATGGCGACTGCTCTCTGTAGTGTCATCGACTTTCGTTTTCAAAGATTTGCCAGCGACAGCCCCTATCTCAGCTTTCATGCCCTTTAAAATAATTTTGGGGTAGTCGCGCTTCTTAAAGGCACAAAAGCTCCACAACTTTCCATCGCCAGAGCATCTGTTTTGTTCTCCTTCAGGGGTGTGTCACATTATTCATCCTCGTGCGTCCGAAGATTCTGAAGAGGCCCGGCGTCATAGGGGGTCCGTTTCTTTACCCTTGCATTGCGATTCTGCAGGCCTGTCATTTACTTCCTCCAGATGTTCAACCCCGGGGTCTGGACGTTCCTTTCCACATAGTAGTACTCAACAACCACGATTACTCACGCGATTCACTGTCTAAATCAAGTTTGAATTAATTGCGCCCATACTTAAAGACGCACTACACTATAACTACTGCGTCTATTCTTCCTCCATTATCTACCAGATGCTGACACACCGTTGCTAATTGGCGGTCGCATGAATTTCCTGGTCAAATCCATGCTGTCCAGGATTTATCCATCCCCTCTCTTCCCTCAAATGTTCAACTATCAAGCGTTATAATTGTTTACACACTACCGACATACCGACTACCGGCCTGTAGCTGCAAGTTTCCGCCATCGATCCCGATTTGTATATTGGAGATTGTCCAGTCGGATGGAACATTAGTATTGTTGATCCAAATTTCAAATAGTCGTGTTAGGTACGCAACCATGGCTTCTTCAGAAATACCATATGGTCCTACTGATTTATGAGGCTTAATTTTCTGAATATTCCGTCTTAGTATGTTTTAATTTTAAATTTGGACGTGTTATTAGAGATTGCCTCTCTACACGTAGGCGTTTTTGCCGAAAACTTTCATAATAATATTGTTTTCATCGTCCCTTAGTAGTGGCGATGATTCCCCCTCCCCTTTTCTTCTCTTAATGTATTTATATAAAGCTCCCCAACCATTTATATTTGTATTAAGAAATTTTTAAAAATAATTTTCTTCTGCAACTTTCTTTTTCGCAATTAATTCTTTATTTAGTTTCTTACATCTATTAATAATTTCGTCATTTTTACTTTTTATGCCAAGTAATTTCCTAACTTTTCTTTTGAGCGATCTGATTTCAAGGTCAGCATTTTGCTTCAATTGCTTAACCGGAACGATTTTTGAATGCCTTGGAGATTGATAGATTTGTTATTTTAATAGCACTTATTAATTTGAAAGGTCCAAATAAAAAAATAATTTTGTTAATACGTTACACACGGTTTGCTTTATTCCATTTCAACATTTCCTTATTGAAAAATGCAATATATCAGCCAAACTAAATTACCTCTCTCTGAACACATTGCTAACCACCATAGCACTGTCAAAATGATGAAAATCTTATTTCCTATTGCTGCTCATGCCAAAAAAAAAGCAGAACACCAATAATTTTGACCTTCCTAAAAGTCAGACACCATCTTTAGGAACTTTCTTTCTAACACATCTTTCAGTCCAGGCAAATTTCTGACTCAACATGCTTGTAGCACAGAGAATCACCAACCAATTATTTGGCAGTATTTTATATATATATATATATATATATATATATATATATATATATATATATATATATATATATATATATCCTCCGAAAATTCAAGTTCTCTAAACCTCACAAGGTGTCTACCATCTATGAACCTCAGGTAAGTCATCTTCTTTCTATCTCTCTGTCCTTTCCCCATTAATTGTTTATTATATATATATATAAACCTTAGGCGACGTGACAGATTAAGAAAATTTTCACAAAATCGTCCTGGAATTTTCCCAGACATTTTACCTCACCACCTGGATGACCCTAAGGGAGAGGGTTTGAATCGAAGAGGTGGTTTGTGTGAAATATACCACGTGAGAGTGTATCACGAAGAGTGGTGGGGGAAAAGCGAGGCCAGAAGGAAGGCTGCAAGGAGATAAAAAGACAGTTCTTCAAAGGTGTTTGATGAAGAAGGTTAACTGACAGCTCTTAATGCTTAAGAGCTAAGAAATTACTCACTATTTGGAGAAGAGATAACTTTCACAACAAAATCAAACGCCTGTACATTCCAAATTAACCTGGGCATATGCCATCGAAAAGCCAGGTAAGCTGCTGAGATGAAGGGTCAACACTTGGATTTATACCTGAAATGAGGAGGTGGGGCAACTTCCGACTTCCCTGATCCAAGAATTTCTGCTCCAGACTACCAGAAGCAACATCCAGGATCGCTCCAGTATGCCAATAAAATAGGTGTCACTCGCATGTTATGTGAATCTGCTATTCTGCTCTGCATGTACCCCATCCACATAAATCCCCTTGAATTATAGTCTCAAACTTTGCTTATTTTTAACCCCTTAGTGAGTCCAAAGTAAAAAAATTGTAAAGAGCCCTGTAATTTTGTTATATTAATAAAGTACTTTCATTAAATTATTGAAATAATTAAAATGATGCTTAAATATTCATTTGAATTTTTAAAAATATAAAACCCCTTTTAATTATGGCCAGAAAAACCTCTTGTTACAAGCTTCTTTCATTTGAATTCATCCCTTTTATCTTTCTCCACTTGTACGAGTGTTATTACCATTTCTCTCATTACTTTACTATTGTTTTGTCCTATCTTTATGGCTTTGCTGAGTGTCTATTGTTGTCATCGAACAGCTGGTGAGCCGTAATTTTAACCACCACTGAGCAACTAGCCATCGAACTATTCGGAGACATTGTCTGAAGAAGGGAGTTTAGGTTCTTGAAAATTTATATTTTCATGCTTCTCTATTAACATTTCAAGTTAAATTGATAACTTTGACTGATTAATTTATTATATATATATATCAGGGGTGGCCAGCCTTTTGCATACCAAGCGCCAATTTTTTAACAGGCGAGCTCAGATGCATCATGTGACTCACGAACTTTTATAATGTCTTATTCATAGTTGGCGTTTTGTAAATTGATATGAGGATAGAATCTGCCATGCTGAAAAGGAATAACTTTGACATAGTTAATGAACTAATTTAAGTGAATCTACAAAAGTCAAGAATAATGTACATATATAAGAGGATGATAGCTTCATGAAGCATAACTCTGGTCTACAGTCGTTGGCACCGAGAGCGAGATCAGATTGGAACCTGGAATTGTCTGTTCTCTCTGTTAGCCATAAGAACTGTTATTAAATTAGTCTATTTTGGACTCCAAAATTCATCACATTCATTTGTAATATTCATAATAATGGCTAATTGTAAATGATTTTTAACAATTTAAAGGACGTGCAACGTGCAGTGTAGGGGGTGGTTGCCTCAAAAGATTTGAAGAATACATATAACCAACAATGGTGGCTGTCATCTTTACACTTCCTTTCTTTCTCCGTTTCATGTTCTTATTATTTGTGTTAATTATTTTGACAATGTCACATCCTTACTTGCGCATTTAGTTATACATACACACAGAAACTTATTATTATTATATTTAAAGAATAACACTGTTGCTTAGTGAATAAACATTTTATGCCTTTAAAATATAGCATACAAAATTGGAGATGACTAGGAAACTTGTCTCACAGTGGAAATCAATAGCTTAAAAATATTGAATTTTGGAAGACAACTCACAAATATTTTTAATTACATAAAAATGAATCACGAATAAAAAATCCATACAATTTGACAGCAAACAATATTAGTATTTATTAAATCAATAAACATCTGATATTAAAATGAAATATTTTTGACCTGATTTTTTTTCAGACAGTTTTTTATTTTTAATCAAACATTTTGGTGCATAGTCACACCTTCAGGTTTTTCTCTTCAGAATCAAATAATTGTTACCACAAATTTTTAAAAATTCAACATATTATAAAATGTTATAAACACCAATTTTTATATAAAGAGAGGTCTGAGGCAGCACTAAGAAACTTATTTAGCCACAGTTTACACAAGACACAATAATTTAATTGTGAAGAGAAAAACCTAAAGAAGGAGTGAATATGCAAAGAAACTGTGTTTGATTAAAAATAAAAAAAATTGTCTGAAAAAATCAGGTCAAAAATTATTGCATTTTAATTAGGATTTATTTAGTTTCTCTACAATGTTTCACACTAATTTGTGGACTTCCTCATGTGACAAACCAAAATTTTTCAAAAAACAATTGTAAAATTGAATATATAATATATTGTTAAAATATAAAATTTAAGATATGGTGTTCCTACACTAATTTAATTTTTGTGTTCTTAGATTTGAGATTGCTGTAATTTAATTGCCTACATTACTAACACATAATTAAATACTATTTTGACTGTAACCATTGCTGGACGCAAAATCATCAGCATGTGTACATAAGTTTATCCATTTAAAGCATAAGTATTTTATTTATGTATTAATTTAAAGCTATACTTTTTATAATTTAATGAATATTCTGTATTTATATTTATTATTTGTTTTTTAATGTTTGTCTGATAACCTGAGGAAGTCAACAAATTTCAACAGAGTTGTGAGATCTTAAATAAATGTTCACAAATTGGCTGGATTTTTAATTTGAATTGATGATAATGTTAGATAATTGATTTATTAAATAAAAATTAATCATTATTAATTTTACTTAAGTTGATACATTATTGCTTTTTTACTTCTAGGAAAATAAAGTACCTTCATATACACCATAATGCTGATATCGGTCTGGCATTACAGTCTTATAGTTAGAAAGAGTTTTGTTGATTAGTTTTCTACTTGCAAGTCAATATGAAGGCCTTGAAAGCCATCTGTACAGAATAGACTGACTTTAGCAGAATTATTTCTTTGGGAGCGATCAATTGGTCTTGTGCCTCAAGCTCCAGTGCTTTATCATTTTTTCTTTAAGATGAACAGAGTTCATTCCTGTTCAAAATGTCACTCTATTTCTTCCATCTATACTATAGAAAATTTCATAAAAAATACTCAAAATATTAAAACATCATTATCAAAATTCAAATGAATTATTATAGGTTATTTTGAAACAATAATTAATGTTAAAACCCTCATTAACTATAATGAACATGAGTCATATCTATCAATTTAATTATCTGTAACTAGCATTCTTAAACAAATAAGATTTTTACAACATAGATACTTGCAGGGTACAGGAAGACAAGAATATGAACATTATTAAGTAATATAGCATAAAGGATTGATAGACTCATACTTTGAACAGTAAAACTATTCAACTTTTGAGTGAGAGAAGCACATCAGTTCATATCATAAGTATGGAGTACAGAAGCCTAAAAGATTTATTCAGATCAGCCTTTCCTAGGGAAATGACTGTTTTAGTTTTCTGCATCTTAAAACATTATCAGGACTTTGTCAAATTGACAAGTTTAACTTCAATGATGTAGTAGGAGTAATATAGACATTTGAACATTAAAGATGCTATAGTTAAATTGCTTTTTCAAATTTAACTACAAGATAATAAAATGATAATGCACAAAGAGATGGAAATTGCATTATCTTATACCAAATGACACAGCCTATTAGTCATCTTTTATGAAGTAATTAGACAATTTTATACATTACTTTTTGTTAAAATATAATATTTTATATCTGTTAAACTATTCACAGTCCCTTGTTAAAATATATATATTGCGGAACCTGTCCTTTGCAGTTTTCTTGCAGTTGTTTGTATTCTTCGGGTTCAAATCTTGCTAATGTATTGACTCTTAGTGAACTGTAAATAAAAACAAAACTCAGAGTTTTCATGTATATAAACTAATTTATTGTACTGAATATAATCCAATTACTCACCATCTTTGAGGAAATAATGAGCAAGCAACAGGAACCATGAATGTTAAGCTGCAAGACAATAAATTTGATTTAAGAAAGTGAAATAATGATTTTAAGCTTCTGTGAATGGCTTTATATTGTGGCGATTGTTTTAAGGGAATGAAAATGCTTTTAAATATAATGTAAAGCACATTACAATATATAAGAATTAAAGAACACTCATATACTCACAAGCATCCAACAAACATAACTTGTATAGGAGCATGTAATGGTTTTATCTTCTGCATCCATGGGTATGTTTCTAGCTTTTCCATGATTGGAGGTAAGATTGCTGTTGACAAATAATGAAATTGTAAGTATTAATCAACTTAAAAATTTTTCTTCATTACAATATTAAAATAAATTTTACATTTTTTAAAAAAAATCTCGGTGAATATTGTTCAAATATTTTTAAAAATAGTAATAAGTATGTAATCTATTATTAAGAAAGACTTAAATGTATGCAAATATTAATTAATGAAATGAAGGATTTCCTAGTGCATGTTATTGAAAAGAAGTTATTGGGATTCCAACCAGGTGAAAAAATTATTATAGTTCCAAGATGTGACAGCGGTAACTACCATGAACTTTAAGATAACTTGTTGAGTAATTTAATTGGTAATAATTTTGTAGATGGCGGAATCTGATGAAACAGTGTGTACTGCATAAGCACCAACTGAAGGCTGTGAAGCTTATATCGCCTGAATATAATATGCTTTACTGCAAATAGAATACTCCATTAGTTTATTCAACACACAATTATCATGGTATTTATTAATAAGAGAGTAAATATGTCAATTTTCCATGTTTACCATAAAATAAGCTCATTTCTGTGAATAACCAAAACTAGGATACAATGTATCTGTGAATTAAAACTTTTCAAAGAGCACATCCATTTTTGAGTTAAAAGACAAAATGACTGCAAAATTCTCAGAAAGAAATGCATGCCATTGATGTCCTGACTAATATTCCAAATACTACATAAATGCCTAATGTTGGTACAATGTGGTTTTTAAATTATAGGATTTACCATATGAGGAGTCTGTCTTTATGCATGGATTGTGCTTTTCAGTAATAACAGGAACTTATCCTTCTTCATAACACTTTCTTTTATTTAGTAAAAATGGAGGAATAGTGGTGCTTATAGTTTTTGGATTTGCTAGTGTCTAGTTCATTTAGAAATGCTCTGAATGCAAAGATTAAAAAATGGTTCATGATTTGTTAAGGTGATGAGATCAAATACTTGAAGAGGTAGAAGAGAAAGACCAATGTTTTAGTCCATAAAAATACCTTTGCTATTTGGAATAGCAATCAGCAATACTTCAAGGTATTTGGGTCTTTTTCCAACAGTGAAACAACATAATGATCTAAGAATACATAATGATCTAAGAATTATATTCTCTTTCCTTGTGTTTTACTTTACTACTACAAGTTATCATTATAGTAATTTCTTTACAATATTAGATGACATATCACATATGTCTCATATACATTATGTATAGAAAGACTGAATTATATTTACTTAGTCTAATTAAACCATTTTCATTTTTAATGTTTCAAGGTATTTCATATTATAGAGTCAACAGAATTTGAAATAATGCTCTGGCATTTTTTTTTACATCAGGTTCTGCTGCTGACTATAAATCTGTCATAAATACAACAAATTATACCCGATTTATATTTGTTTGTTAATTGCCGACAAATATTAAGTTCTATACTTTCTACCATACATAAAAATGAAAAGGTTTGCAAAGAATAGGTTAGCATGGAGGGTTACATCAAGCCAGTCTAAGGACTGAGTATTTTCTAAAAGTACAATATTATTCATGTATATGTTTTGCTGGAATTGAACAATAATAAAATCATTTTCCATGAAATGTACATTAAGAGCACAAATAAGCTGGAAAACTTCTTCATTGATAAGTAACCTGTGTAAACTGCTGCAATAATAATGATTTTTTGCAAAATGCACATGTCAAATAAATTTTCTGGCAACAGTTGACAATTAGGCAGATTAAAAATTATAATGTGTGTACTTTACTTTATGCACACCAGGCCACTAGAGAAAAGTAATAATAGATAACTTTGTTTCACTTCAAAGCCTCGGAAATTCAGAAGTCATTATATTAAAAGCATTTCCTTATTTTGTCACACTGTGTCATTGGTGAAAGTTTCTGATAATTGAAAGTAAATTACTTACTCATTCCTGGAGCACACATAACAATCCTTGAAAAAACAACTTCGATTATGCCTTTTGCAGCAGCCACCTGAAATGATTTTTTTTGTTTATTGTGCAGACCTACTAAACATAAATGGTAAATTTATAAAAATAATACAAACCCTGGAATTCCCAACTTTGTTTCCATTTTCATCATATACATCAATGCCATAAATCAGTTCATTTTGTCTCATTAATGGTATGTTAACAAAGTTTGCAGCAGCCACAGCAATAAAGGGTACATATCTCTGCAATAAAATAAAATTAAGTGTGACCAACATAGAAATTTTAAATGATGCATTCTAGTGAAAAATTATATAGTCAAACAATTGGAACAAAATTATTTACTACCATTTATGAAAAGACAACAGACCTGAATTAAAGTGCCTGCCCTCTTTTCAAAGAATGAACGACAACCAATTGCAGTAAGCATTGCTGATGCTGTGGCTGATACATATGCAACAGTCAACTGTGTAGTTGTTGTTGGTGAATTTGCATTCCTGTTAGTGTAGTTTACCAAGGCATTAAATGATTGATTTACCCATTGCCAGAAAACTACAGCTGTTGTTGTCCTGAAAGCCATCACCAAAGACAAATCTTCAATTCAGCTAACTTAATTCAAAAATCAAACAATTACAAAACTAGATTAATGTTCAAATATTCTGCATTTTAGCTTTGAGTCACAATTTCAACACTTAATGATATTTGCAACAAGTAAATTTAATCAAATGCAATTACATTTAAAACTAGAGTATGAATTCAACATTTACATATAAAATATGTACTGTGAGTACATTGATACCTTTCATAAAATGATTGTTACCTAAAGTTTATTTTAAATTAAACATATGCCTTATGGTAAGTTCAAATGTACAGTAAATGTGCAAAAGATTTTCCAACACAAACCTATAAAACTGGAGCATAGCTCCAGTAATTGCCATTCCTCCTGGAACTTGGAATGACATTCGGCCAAATACATTTTGTTTTTCTCCAGTATCAGGGTGGAAAGAACTCTCATACAATTTCTTAGCAAAAATAATTTGATCTTCAGTTGTCCCAGGTGGCTCACTTCCAGTTCTGAAATAAATTGATATCTCTATGACTAACCATGCACAAAGTGTGGCTCTCTTGTTCACTGACAATAATTAAATATGATTAAATGAACAAAACAGTTAAAAATATTGTTATTAGACCACTTTGAAATCAATATCATTAACATTCACTTACTTTAAGTATTATAAAAATTTATTTGAACGTTCAGTTCTCAGTAATGTAAACAAGGATATTTACAAATATTTTTTAACATTAGTAACTAGTACAAACAGATTCACAAAGGCTTTAAACAAATTTTAGGGTTATATTGTGGCTTTTAACACCATTTATGATGTCTTTAAACTACACTATAATTAATAACTTGAATCCAAAAAATGGGAATTTCATATATTTCAATGTAAAACTACAATTACATTTAAGGCAATTATTAACAATTTATGTAGAGATTAAAAGTGTACTTTTTTCATAGGATGCAGATGGTAAACAGAGTAATTAAATACACTACGATTATCACACATATATGAAAAAAACATAAGTAATACAATACAAAAACATAACCACGCCCACCAAGTAAACACAAAAGTAAATCAAATAAAAGATTTTTTGTGTTAAATTTTTTTCATTTGTGA
Source organism: Eucriotettix oculatus (assembly GCA_034510155.1). Classification (NCBI taxonomy): domain Eukaryota; kingdom Metazoa; phylum Arthropoda; class Insecta; order Orthoptera; family Tetrigidae; genus Eucriotettix; species Eucriotettix oculatus. Next base: position 168,102,609 of record CM067376.1, read on the forward strand.
TACAAGACGAGGTTGATTAAAGAATTAATTTTCACATCACTCAGTGGTTGACTACAACGAGATATCACCTGTATAAATGTAACAATTCCTTGGCTTCATCGAGTTTATCATCTGAAATTATACAAGTCCGAGGATCTGTGACCCAAAAAAAATGTTTCAGTCTTCCTAGAAAAGTAGATTGATCCCATAGGGGCTTAGAAAGATCTATTCGTTGTTCCTGCATCACTAGATCTTACACAAATATGCTGATTAGCAAGTCAAACCCGAAATGACTAGATGCTGCAGCAGAAATTTATTTTTAGAAATCATGATACAGTTGTATTTTATTATTGCAGAAAATTTTCTTTTGATTGTATTTGAAGTTTATTTGGGTATTTTGTCAATTGCAAGTGATTATTTTAAATCAACCGAGCAGACGACAGTGTTCAGAGATAATATGACCTTATTTGCGAAAGATATTACTCTTGACGAAAGGCGAGGAAACTAAACAAACTGATGTTTGATATACAAGTTAGCAATACGTTTAGAAGTGTTTCGTTCCGTTCCCTGTCACTCGGTCAGAAATAACAGTGGGGATCAATATAAATAGAATCTTTTGTCACAAATTTCTCAATAAGTATAATAATTCATATAAATAATCGAAATAAAGACAATTAAAATATAATTAATGATAATATTTATATTTGGCTACACATTAATTTATATATTTAAATCATGTAGCCCTAAATTACTTATTACTATTTCCCTGTTTTGTTATTAATTTCAGGTTTTATGATTTACGAAATTGTCCAGCATTGACATGCACAGCACTTCATAATGGGGGTAGATGCGAGAAGAGGATAATTTAAAAAAATCCTAAATAAATTAAATTTGTGTCGAATTTAAAGTTTTTTGGGTTGCTACTTTTTATATTGAAATTCAGCACCTCTATTCGTGGTGGGAAGAAAAGATAATAGAAAAAATTGTCTATAAAGGGTCAGATTAGTGCTATTTATTGCTTTAGGTGTCGTTGGGTGAACAGCGTCGCTCCGGGAGACAATGTAAAAATAGAGGCTTTTAGGTACATTTTTCTCGGAAACCGTTGTAAATATAGGACAAGTTTTCTCAGATTGTTTTTAACTTTATGGTATGTGTTTTGTAGCAGAATACAAATACAAAATTTAAGACCTGTGCACAATATTTTCATTCCACATGATGATGCACGGCCACTGTGTCTAAATAGAATCGTCTCTAAGTAACGTAACAATTCATAATTACTGTAATAAAAAAAATTATGTATGTTTGTTTGTATATTTGTGCATGTTTGTGTAGTCTTTATACAAATTTAAATTCGTTGATAAATTGCAACAAAACTTGGTACACATATCTTAAAATCCACGTGAAAAACGCGGGGGAAGGGGGAACAGGACGAGGAACCCTATGCGAATATGTCAGCATAAGTCTGTGGCGTCAGAGAGAAGGAATACAGTAAATTATCACCATATTTAATTACGACCAATATATCAAAATTAACAAATATTAAACTCGTCTCTTCTTTCAGTTCACAACATGACCCTAGCCACTGATTAGTTCAAAGAATCTATAATATCCCAACCCAAATTTAGCTTACTTCTAAATATCCCCGGTTAGTTATTATTCGAAGTTTTGTGAAATTTCCTTCTCACAGAGATAATACGTGGTTTTACTTACAACTAAATAAACCACTATACTATCAAATGAATGAAGTTTACACCATTTTTAACAAGTATATTAAGTTTTTAATTGTCAAATACAGTCGAAAAAATTAGCAATCAAAAGCATTACCCGGGCGGAAGGGATATTAACCCAGTATTCACTGTTGTATGCTCCACAATCAATATTTCCATTCATATCTTATATATATTTATATGAATCGTCTCTCACCTTATATTTTTATTTAACTCAGCCAACCGCGTTTCAATATCAGACACCCGATCTTCAGAGACGATACAGCTCTCCGCCAAATGTGGTATCTCTTCCTTTAATTTTCCCAAAGATATTTTTTATTTGTTGTCATATTAAAACTCTTTTTAATTACTAGACAAAATAAGGCAATCTAAAACGCAGATAAGACTCGCATCCCAAAGACCATATATCTCTTTTCAGTCATGTTACAACAACGAAGAATAATAAAAAACAATACGAAAGTTTTTTTAAATGTTTAATTTTATATATTTCTGTTTTATTTAAAACCGTCTTTTATATGACATATTTAACGAAATCACAGCCCATAATCATGCTTTCAACTTTGACCAATTACATCCTATGCTATAAACTTAAGGAAATATAGAAGGGTGATAAGGTAAGATTTTTTAATAATTATAATTTCTTATATTTGTTAACAATCCAAAGACTAACGAAATAATTCAAAGTGAGAATTATTGAGAATATTCGTGTTTTCGAATTTTTAGTATTTAATAATAGTAGTTAATACGGAATTAATTTTCTATCACTTTAATTTAATACATCAGACTCTGCCTCCTACAAAAAACGACTCCACAGCAAACTCTTTTCCCGTCGTTCGAAAGGGCGTGAGAATAGTACCCAATAGCTCGACATGCCTGATGGAAGTTTTCTAGGATTTTCTCTGCGTCTCTTTTAGGTGAATCACCGGGTAGGATCCTTAAACCATAGCCCGGGGGCCCTGGTCAACCCTTGGGTACTATTTCTACCTTCTACATCCCGCCTTTTTAATTCCATTCCCATGCTATTAAAGGGGAATTGCCAGTTTCTCTATCACCATCATGCAGCCAGTTATTCAAAAGAAAAATGTTTGTTTATTTTTACACAACGCGTTTTCGAGAAATTAAAGAAAGGTAGGCATGGATCCAATAAAAATGAGTATATGAATTTACATATTTCTAAGTTTTTGTTCTGTAAATTCATCTACAATAGTTCGAAAATCCAGTTTCCTTGCTTCTTCACTTTCAATCGACATAACTGTTAAATTATTTAATCTACCCTGAGGTTCAAATATAATTTCTTGTAATAAATATTATGTAGTTCTTACCTTTTTTAACAATAACAATTAGTAAGCGTTGTCACAAAATACGACACTAATAATAAAAACGATTAGAAGAATAGAGAACTGCAAATGCAATAAACAATTTAAATTTGATGATAGCTATAGCCACTTAATAGCGAGCGCAGCGCAACAAAGATTAATGTCAAAAAACGAATGTGAGTGCGCCGAGTAAGACTCATATAGAATAGAATAATTGAGAGAGAAGATAGTACTATCCGATTAATTAAACGTCAGTCAAAAACGAACGGGTATCCGTTCTTTTCCGACCGTATATCTTGTTTAATGGCGATATGAATGTATTCGATCCATACTGATTTTGCATTTGCTGAAGCTTCATATCAATAATTATCCGTGCAGATAACGAAACTATTACAATATACTATTTCTTGGGTAAAGCTACAGAAATTTTCTTAGTAAAATTGAAGAATCTGTATATCTAAATATTCTCTGATTAACGATTAGGTTTTTTTTACATTTTTTAATCTTCTTTATATTTTAGTCTTATTGTTTCACGAGGGGAAAAATGATATGAAAAAAATTATTAAATGATTGTGACACATTTTAACACAAATTTTAAGACTCATTACGGAAGCTTGGTTTCTGTTAAATGCAGGTGAGTAAGGACTAATAAATTCGGTCTCTGTCCTTAGTCGTAAAGAATGAAAACAAATCTCAACAAAAATCGATCAGTGTACTTTCATCGCTATAACAATGAATGTAATTAGTGAGTAGTTAAGTTATTGAGTTCATGGTATATTTAATTGTTACAGAAAGTAGGAAATATTGAGGACCCAACCGTCTGTAAACATGTAAACCTACGTCGCAAAGTACAAAAATATATTGGTAAAGGCTGTGGAGAAGATTATTGTATGCGGATATTGCTATTTTCATAAAATGTACTTGTATAATACGAGGAGCTTAGGTTTGGATTCAATAATTATTCAAAACTCCCTTCCCCATAGCAATAAAAAATAGTGCTAGTAATTATGTTAATACATTATTCACTCTATATACTTAACCAAATTTAGTATCGGAATTAATTTATTTATATGTGGAGATTTAGATTCAAATCATATGCATGTAGCCGCTATACATCTCTTCTTTTGATTATACCAATAGGCCTAATTTTTTCACATCTTAAATTTAAATTAAAATATAATATGCTAAATAATATAATTCATTACAAAAATGCACTTCTCTGAGCAGAAAATTTTAATTTAATTAGCTTATTTTTACTTTGCTTAAATTATTTTTTAAATCGCTATTAAGGTTTTAGTTTAAAATTTTATTTCCAGTTTTTGTACGAAACACTATCTTTTTCTCTTTCTTAAAATGGTTAAATTCGTCCACAATTCTGAAACAGAGCAGGGTCTTTCGTTTTCTGAAGATTTCTTTTAGGAATTATAAATAGTGATGTCTTCATAATAATTTCCGTTTGTTCAAACTTCACAACAATTTTTTGGGGGAATTTCGACACCTCACCGACATGAGTCATTAAGAATTTGTGTGTCTGACCAGATACTGTTTTCTTAGGAGAGTCACGTTTAAGTGTACATACAGTAATTATCTTGTTTTGACACAGTTGAATGCTGACCTTTCAGACACAGCACACGTAATACAATATACTGTACAGTGCGCCTGTAGTTGATAAACCGCAGCTGTTTCTTTAGCAATTTTTCAGTATTGGTTCAATCCATGCCCAGTGGTCAAGTAAAAAAGGAAATTCGTTACCGCACCATGTCAGAAAAAAATAATATTTTGTTGGTGCATTTCCCCATGCTTTGACAGTTTTATTTTTAATGTGTCCAATTAAAAAATGACCGTCATTTTAGTTGTAGTGCGCATGCCGTTTTTCCCGTTTGCAGCTATCTACTAATTTCAAAATTCTCCAGCACTGTGTTGAAGTATTCTTTTCAAATAAACTGCATCGTGTTCAGTACATTCACGCATATAAATTAAATTTGTATTATCTTACCTAATATTTTTCCATGCGCTCTGTGTAACACACGAAGAAAATTCCATTTTCGATGGCGCATTTCTTCAAGAAGAAGCAGTTTGCGAACATCGATATTGATCGTGTTTTTACATACAATAATATATATTATCAGTGGTATGCATTTACAAATTACAACCTTTTAAAAATAAGATTTTTCCCCAATGTTTGAGTTGCAATATCTCTGTTGGGAAGCAGATAAAAATATGAAAGTTCAACACACAATACGTATCTATAGCATCAAACTACAGTATAAATTTCTACTGTGACATTTAACTCAAATATAGTATAAGATATTGTTAAATATATCATGAAATACTTGATTTCCACACGTAGATTAGTGGGTGTATCAATATAATACTTCAATTATTTACACACACTAAACTAAGGAAACTATTTTGATAGGAGCATATAATGTTATGTAACTATTTGTTATAAATTATTTTCTTAAACTTTTATTTTCTAAAATTATTTTACTTATTTCGAATTATTTGGTGCGTTGTATTCGTAAAAAATATAGCAGAACCTAATATTCACTAAATGAAATAGAATTGCTTGACCAAAATTATTCAATTATAGACAAATTTGTTTTAAATTGTTACATTATTTCTGACATTTTATAATGATTCTAATATATATATATATATATTACAGTCAATAAGGTAGAAAGCATTTATTTAATAAATTTATTATTATTTTTTCAAACTTGAAAATAAAAGCACATAATTTGTGATTTCTTCAGGTGATACGGATTAAAAAAACAAACATATCGTAAATTTTTAAATACAAATATATAATTCTTCCTTTATGTGAATTTTGTATCTATGACATTATGTGTAGCGTCGAATTTATAAATAGTTTTTTTCAGAGTCAGGACTGGTATGACTGTAGCAACCTAAATTTTTAATAAATAATTTTTTTTGACTTACTGGCTATTTCATTATATATATATATATATATATATATATATATATATATATTTAAAATTTTAGCATTTGTCTATCTTTCTACGATGATGACAAGTGAATTACACTTACTACAAGTAGTACTGATTGAATCCATACTTGTCAAGATGTAAGTCGGTTCCAGTACAATTCTGGCTACCATAAATAATTTGTATTCTGTTAAATCTATGGCCTGGAAATTGTTCTTTTCCTATTTGAAGGGAGGCTTACTGAAGCTTATTTCTAGGAAATGGCTACTATAATTAAAATCGCAGCAACTTTCCGTTATTGATTAGACGAAGAACTACGTCAGTTCAAAATTCGGTTGGTAACTGTCCGTATTACGTCAGGATTAATTTTGAGGAACTGGTGCTATTTATTCCTTTTTTAAATGAAACACGCAAAGAGAATAAACAATTCTTAAATGAAATGCAATTTTTTAAGAAACCAGAAGTACAGTTGGTCACCAATATTCAATCATTGAGGACTGAAATTAATTTACTAGTATTTTATAAGAAAATGGCCTCTGCTATAGTTGATATAGCATTGTCGAGTTGAATCGCAGTACTATGGCACCTGTTTCACGTTTAATTAGACTGTGAAGTTAATTTGTGTCAATTGCATAAAGACAGAATACGTTCCATTTAATAGATACTATTTGTTGATAATACGTCGAGCAGTAGGTAAAGTGGACGACGTGTTATCAACACTAGGACCAAAGTACATAGTTCATAGTATGAACACCAATTAACCACGAAGATATTTTAGTTCGTATGAGAATTTTTTATTATTAACTAGCTGGGTTCCCAGCCCTGTCCCGCAACTTACTTGTATTGGCCTATTGTGATATTTAATTCGGCAATAATTTCTTGGCCAACATGTGATTTAACCAGCACCGAGCAGATCTATCTTTTGAACAGTTATCTTTTCACACCCCGATATCCCGATGGAATTTTTATTATTTATCTTAGCTTTACAGTACTTTAATTGAGTCAAGAAATTTACTGGTACGTTAATCAGCTCGCTATCTTGAAAGAGACTATAACATCACGATGAATTAAGAAAGGAAAAAATCCAGGTACTTTAACAGAGTAAATAATTATTCCAGTACAGTTAGAGAGTTTAGAATACACGATGTGGAAAACTCTCTCTGTACATTAAGGAAGTAAAAGATTCTCCCAGTACCATAATGATGTTATAAAATCTCCCGGTGCCTATGCAGTTATTTATTTAACTATCACAATCTCGCTACGACAAACACAAATTGCTAAATAATGATCGCCCTGCAATTTTAAAAGACATTTCTGAAAAACAAGAAATTTAATGTCTTATCAATTTATTTATAACGCGTTGCATAACACGAAGTTTAAAATCACAGAGCTTGCGCCACTGACTATGCACGCCAGAGATTTTGAAGATTTGTATGAATAAAGATTCATTGTATAGAACATAACGAAATACGCCAACTCTTTAATAGAAAAAATATCAGAATTATGTGTAATATACTGAATTTGAAATTTTCACCTCAAATAGTTTTTCAGCCTTTACACTGTCAATCAATTCTATTACAATAAAACAATTGAAAATGTTTTCCATATTTAATTATTATTAAATACTACAAAATGAAAAAAACACATGGCTAAGATTTTCAATAATTTTCACTTGAAATTATTTCTTCAATATTTAATAATATAATACACAAAATTGAAAATACACACATAACCCAAGATGCATACTTAATGTAATTGTTTCGTCAGTCTTTGCAATTGACAACAAAACCATGAAATTATAATGATTTAAAAATCCTACCTGTTGTTTCATATCACTCAGATGATCGTATTGCAGAATACCGGGTATGACCTCGGGGGCCCTAGTCAACCCTTAGCTACCTTGCTGTACGTTACACATACCCCTCTCCCATTTCAATTCTCTTCCTATTCTGTTAAAGGGGAGTTTTCTGTTTCAGAGGATCGTCCTCATGTAGCTCGTTATCAAAAAAAAGTCAAACCTTGGGTACCTTGCTTTACCTTACATATCCCCCCTTTCGATTCTCTTCCTATGCTATTAAAGGTGAGTTGCCTGTTTCAGAATCACCATCTTGTATCCAGTTACCCAATATATATTACTTACGTAAACACGTTATGTAATTTTCCGTACTTCCAGCCCATTTATATTAATGATTTATACTTTATTATTCTTGGATTCATTATATTTCCTCGGATATTTATTTCTGGATTTATTCAATATTCATTTTAATTAATTGTCTCTTAATTCGTCTGTTTAATTTATATAAATACTTCATAGAGTAGGATTTTGCTTTCAGGGCTGTGCCCAGTGTCGGTTTCGGCTAAAATGCATTGAAAAGCCGAAACATTGGCTGTTTTGCGTATTTGTAAATTTATGATAATTCCAGATAATTATTTTCTTTATTTAATAAATGATTTAATCAGCCTCTTAATCAGAATTTTTATTAATTAAATATTACGACGTTTCGTCTCTCATTAGAGACTTCTTCAGGTACAAAAAATTCAAATTAATTTTCTTTATTGAACAACAATTTAACTTCACTGGTACCAAGAAGATATTTTTATATTCTATTGATTTATTAAATTGTCTATCATCTGATGAGGTCCCTAAGACGGCAAGAAACGTGTTTCTAATTTATATACATAAATTCACTCTAAATATAAGTATTGAATAATAAACATAACGTCTGTTAGTTTAAGATATAAATAAGATCACAAACATGTAATAAAACTATAATAATCATTTTAGATTCAATAAACATTTATTATTATAAAAATGCTGCAGCCAATTTTTTTCTGCGTGCATAGTTTATTAAAATGTTTTAATTACGTATTAGTGCGCGCCCTTTTTGAATATATCATTCGTCCGCTTCTTTTAATGTGATCGCAAATTTGATTTATTCAAGTTGGAAGACTAATTTTGATTTCCTATTTCTATAATTGTCAGTGAGGAGAGCGGAATGATGTGCTGAAGTGAGGCATGCGGGCAGCAGAGCAGGGCTGCTTGCCTTGACCTACACCTGTGACCTTGTGTTGGCGAAGACAATGGCCTCAACAACGTCAAGGTTGCACAGGCCGCTGATCTTTGGATTCAGCTTTGTGTGCCGACACCACATAGATAAATCCTCACTTCTAGTATCCTTAAAATTGTCAGATTCTTCCGATTTGAAACCCTATAACGAATCTCAGGAGCATTGCTTGGGTCGGAGCTTCTGAATTCACTCTCTCACGACGGTTTGTTTCATTTCTGGATGTTCTCATTAACACTTAAACTGCGATGTGTATCAATCTGACACACAGCGAGGGTTACCAGAAGACCGTGTGCTTATTTTTGACAAGGATTGCCCTCTGTGTAACCTCTATTCACATATTCCATTAGTTGTAACATTACGACCAACCTTGGATGGTCTATAGGAGATGAGAAACGAACTTGGAATTTGGAATAACTCTCACTACGTATCGGCGTGATTTCAATTAACTGCTATACTTCCAGTCAGATTCAAATTTTCAACAGTTATTCTACTGTCGTCGCCTAAACAGTAGAGCCCTGAGTTTGAAGCCTTACTGTGCCCATTCGGATTGATTGTAAAAAAGTCTCGTTTTACGCAGAATTTAATGCTATTTTATGATATGTAAATAAAAAAATCACAGAGAGCTTTATTTTGAGACATGTGTGAACACTAACGTAGATATCAGCAGTATGAGTAATGCCATTTAAATGAAAACAACCAGGAAAAGCGGCATAGAAAGGTCGGAAGCCAGGCCAGTGGGCAAGGGTGCCACCCTACTGTACCCTCCCTCTCCAATAAACCTTTCCTTTTTCCCAGAACTTTTTCAAAAAATCGTTCAAAGTTTCGTAGCGTTGCTACATCAGTGAAGCTTATGACTTTCAACCTCTACAATAAAAACTTTTCTCCACTCGTCTGCAAAGCGCTGTCCAACAGTTAGAGGCACACTAATTAATTTAATCAAACGTAAAACACACAGATTCAACCTTTGCGGATAGATTGCTAAATTTTCAAACCATTTAGAGCAACAGTTTGAAATCTATGAGTTGTCAAAGTCAAGCAATGTGAAAGAAAGACAAAAAATTTCCTTTTTTCAGTTTTTTCGCCAAACCGCATGTATAAAATGTCTAAAATTTTGTATTTACATTTTATAAAATGGTATTAAATTCTGCGTAAAATGAGTTCTTGTACAATAACGTAGGTCATTCTGAATGGGCACAGTGAGGCTTCAAACTCAGGGCTCTATTATTTTGACGACGACAGTAGTGTCCTGGCTGTTTTTTTCCTTTTCAAGTGATCTAAAAACTTACATTGTATTATGAAGTAGAAAAAAATGAATGAAACGTTATTCATTAAGTGACTATAGGTTATTATGGTTAGCTTTGTATTGTAAACCACATCTGTCATATGATAGATAATAAGTAGAATTTTGTAGATATTAATGTAGAATAAGAATTTATTTCAAGGATAGTTAGATTCCTTCAGTATCTGACTGAACGCATGGACAGATACGTCTTCTGTTCCATTTCCGCCGGGAGGGTAAGAAAACGTGGTATCGTTAGGAAAAAAGTTTGGCCTGGTCGAGATTTGGGACTAGCTGTTTTTAACACTAAGTGTAAAATCCCCGCCAAGAGACAAAATGGCAAAAAAATTATTAAATTGGCGGGAAAATGGGGCCTTTTTCCTTCCAGATGGAAACAAGAAATGGGGTGCTGATGGACGACAGTCTTCGTTGAGAAACAGGGAAGAGAGCAGTTCTTTCGGGAGAGTGAAAGAGTCTGCATGAAGAATCAGAGGAGAGAAGTGTTCTTTCTTTCAAGAGGCTCTAAACTCTCGACTGAGCAGTAGTATTTTGTCTGTCCGGGGATTCGAGGTGGCATCCAGCAGTCCACCTCAGCTACAAATCGTGAAGTTTACCCATGAGCAAGTCTGGGAGAACTGGAAAGACACCGTCAGAGCAGAGCCATCAGTGGTTCTGGATTCATCGGCTTCCACCATCAGCGTCCGAGCAGCCAAGTCAATCAACAGTAAGAGGTTAATATGTCCAACTTTCTCACATTACCCGGTAATTTCGGGGGGTTTGAAATACTTTTAAATTCTAGAGCAAATAAATGACGTTTTCTTTATATTTAAATTTAAAGTCGCGGTATGTTTTATCTAATTTTATATATGTATTTTGGTATAATTTTCCAAACTACCACGGTCAACGGTCAGTGCGTGAGGCTAGGTGTAGCAATTTTAATGTGTAAATATTGTAAATTGTTGTAATAGTTTCCTTATATAGTTTTTGGATAGTATACTTATCTACAAAATTAACCATATTTAATATTTTCATTAATCTGACTCCTACCCCACAAGTAATATGGAAATGCATAAAAAGAATTGTAACTATTTGCTGCATTATCGTAGGTTTTCTCGAGGCAATCTTTTATTTATCTAGGCTTTCCAAAATGTTTAAACGGTACCCGCTATATATTGAGCCTTCTACTCCTCCATTGGTAAAATTTGCAAAAATCTTTCAACAGTCTTTTAGGTACCGACTGATTGAAGTGTGTTGATCAGCATGGGAGAGATCTAGAGAGGAATTCATGCTCACTGGCCAGTATTTCACTGCGTTTAGTTCATTAACAATCGCCGCTAACACTAGCTGGTCCGATATATTAATATATTGCCACAGCTCGAAGCCTGTAGGCATAGGCCAGGGATAGAGAGCTGGACTGCTAAAATGTGGATCATGGTTCGAGTCCCGCTAAACGAACCATTTCTTATTTGTTTACTTTATTTACCTTTCGTTACTGGAATATTCCGCTAATGTATCGAGAGCGCCTAATTTTAAATACAAAACGTTCTCGCATTGTGCCGAAGAGGTAGCGTTTTGGTGTGTTTGCGCTCCACACATATATATTTATATGAAAAACAATGTCCCATAGCGTCTATTAATTTTGTATATATGTATTTAGAGGATAATAATTATGAAGCGGGATAGGCTGCTTGCCAGGTCAACAGCAAGAAAATAAAGATGGCGATTTCTTAATGTTAAATTAATATCAAATTGATGATATCGACCGCCAGAAAGAGAAACGCAAACCAGTAATTACCACTTGAGGAATGGCAGGACAGCCCTTAGACCTGAAAATTGGGTCAAAGGCCTGAGTTTGGCACTCGCAAAACATCTCATTGCAAAATAAACACGTGTTGCAACAATGAAGAAGGGACGGACTCCAACCAGGTCAAGCCCGTGGAAAAACGGACACGACTTACCGTCGAAAAACAATACCCAGCCTCGGAGAAAGTCAACACACCCCGCCAGGCAAACGAAGGTGGGGCATAAGTTAATATAAGAAGAAGGAGAGCAGACTTTCAGTGATTAGTGGAGAAGCCATAACATCAATTACATAAGAAGATTACATAACGTACTGCCATTACAGGGCATTCCATTACATTAGTTGAGAAGACAAACATTACATTATTAGAGTAAATTACATCAGTATGTTGACTTCGAGAAAATTCAGCTTCCAATAGCTGATTGTTGGAGTATCGACTCCGAGAAGACGGCTAGATCACAGCCTGATCACAATCTGACCGAGGAAGAGATGTCTTATCATCACCAGCTCCTGGATCTATAAGCGGCGATGTACCAGATTTGCGTTTCTCGCCCCTATTTGAGTGTTAGTAAAATTTTCCATGCAAAGTTTTGTTTATACCTCACTAAATCCCTAGTAGGTACTCTTGCTCTGGTTCAAAATTTTTATGATCTTAAAAATTAATGTTTTATTTTATTACTAATTCAATTGTTCAAATTTTAATTTAATAAAATGGTTCCCTTTTCTTTATAAAATTGTAATTTCTTCATTAATAATTGATCACCCCGATCACCATAACCTAAACATGGGGGAAGAATACTTGGCATATCTAATAAAAGGTGTCGCGGAGGACTTTAAAGGGCGTAAAAACCTCAGACGATTTCATCAAACATTGCCACTTCACCGAAGAGATGATACAGAAAAGAATTCACCGTACGTTCGAAAGGCTTCCAATTGTAGTGCAGATTGCCTTAGACGAATGATCTCTCGTCTTTCGCCTTTCAAATAGCGAGGGAAGACAACTCCCGTGGTGACCGTGGTAGTTTGGAAAATTATACCAAAATACATATATAAACAACCTATTGGCAAAAACCGTTCCAAAGCGTAAAGCTAGTTCTGCAAAATTCGTTGCCCGGGAAGAGCAAACTTAAGCTTCTAGGAAAACAGTCGTCTGGAGAACCCGGGATAACAGACATGTCTGTTTCCACTGTGGCAATCCTGGACACGTCGTAAGGTAGAGGAGACGAGTGTTCAACTACGTAAAAGCTAGACTAGGATTATATGTTTACGACGACGGACGCCAATAAGATCAAGCAGAACAAACTGAATTATTCCCCGCATCCCGCCTCAAGGACGCTCTCAGTTACGTCGCTTGAGATCGTCGCCATTCAGACGCTCCAGCCGCTCAACTAGCCGACTTAACCTGGAAAGCTAGGGAATTATATGACCGTAACCTTCGATCTCAAGTGGTACGAGCCCTAGTCGATTCCGGCGCATCTTATCTTGTTATCCCCGAGACGTTTCGACGACAGCTGAAGAAGATAAAGACCGCTGAAGACGAGGAGATTGTTTCAATAGCAGCGGATGGCAAATATGTACAACCAGATGGAATATGCACCATCAGGCTGAACATTAATAACAGAATTCAGCCATTTGAATTCATCGTTCTGCTACAGTGTAGCCACGACGTCATCCTCGGCTGATACTTTTTGAAACTTCTCAAGCCGTAATTGACGGCAAACTTTCAGAACTTTTGTTAGATGAATTACAAGCCTCGTAGAAGAAAGAGGAGATTAGGAACCGTGGCAGTTACATGTGCTCGATGATGTGTCGAGCGCTATCATAGTTACAGTCGCGTGTCCTAAATTAAATGGCCAGGTAGATCTTATAATTGAAGCAAAGAAGAAGGGTTACGCATTTTCTAATTATTTTAATGAAAATCATTCATTGTCTCCCGTTAAAATCTAGTTATTTACAGGATTTGTAAAATATTTCGTGAAAATACTTCGTGATATCAGTCTGGCCTTTCCGGTACATTACATCCCAAATTGTGATTTTTCGTTCACCTTATTTCTTCAAAATTTTCGCAAAGTGCTAAAATTTAACAACACGTCTGATATAGAAGCTATACTAAGTTTGATTATGAATGATGACGACCTTGAAAGAAATTTTTGGAGAGAATGAGGTAGAATAACGAGATTATAGATACGATGTAGAAAATGAGAGTAAGACTGATGAACAGGGTGTTGCTCCCAGTTTTCATTAGAGAAAAGATAAGATTACGAAGTGCAATAAAATCCAGCTCAGAGAAGGATACGTCGGTGTCCTCGGAGCTTGATTACATACCTAGCTAGAGCGTGAAGGAACGCGAGTGCTGCTATTTCTGCTGTTGATAGTGCCAATTGTATATATTCTGTAGAAATGTTAGAAATGAGGATACGCCAGTCATTACAAAAGAATCAAGAACAAATTTTACACACGAAAGGACACCAAACCGACGGATGTAATCTAAATAAAAGTTTTATTTGGATTGCTGTTCCTAGTAGCAAAGACCGTAAAACAAAGGGAGAAAGGAAAACCAGCTTACTCCAGCTAGTGAATTTTTTTTAATTTTTTAGCAAAACTGTGAGGAGAGTTACAGATTGAACAGTTTATAAAAATTTACTTAATTTATGCTGTTAAAGATTTCATATTAATAACTCATGAATTGAAAAAAAACTTCAATAGCATCTTTATTTCTTTTTAATATATATTTATTGTTGAATTTTTTCTTTTAGTATTTTTCTTTATTTGACTCACCTAATAATGATAATTATCACATAAAAGTAACATACACGGAATTCTACGACGTTTGATGTATTCTTTGAATGTGTGTCTTCCAGTCACATTGCTCCGTAACATGCTGCCCACATTACGTGTTCCGTTAACCTAGGTGCATTCCAGATGGTATAGCTTCACACCTGCCTTTATAACAAAGTCAGAAAGCCAAAACGAACAATTAAGTGTTTGCATTTATGACCCGCGTTAGAAACTTTACGTATTTTGCGTGATTAAATATTAATAAAAGGGCCTTGATGAAATAATAAGTAAGGTTGATAAGTTTCAAATTAAATTAGAAAATTAAAATAAATTACAGATATTTATCTTGTTTCAATCGATTAATAATGATACTACCACTGTTGTTTGATATGTCTGGTAAATATGTAACAAAACGATTTTTTTGGTAACTTTATTTGTCAGTATAGTCTCCTTCCTTGGCTGTACACTTGGCCCAGCGGATTTCCAATTTTTTCAACCCATAAAAAGAAGGTTTTGTCAAACTCTGCAAAATACTCCGTCACGGCCACGATCACTTTCTCATTTGATGAAAATGACTTCCCACCGAGAAGTTCGAGAACAAGAAGAAGCCACTTGGTGCTAGGTCGGGTGAATAGGTGGATGAGAAGCGAATTTGAATCACAACTCGTATAATGCGCTGGCGCCTTGTCCTGAGGATTAAGCTCTTTCTAGCGCTACAATCTTGGTCGTTTCTCGACCAGCACGCTTTTCAAACGATCTAAAAAAGCAGCCTAATAGAGCCCAGTTATAGTTGTGTCATTTTACAAGAAATCTATTAATATTATACCGTGAGAATTTTAAAAGACGGTGACCATCGCCTTTCCAGCAGAACAAAATGGTCTTCGTCTTTTTCGATTCCTTTTCAGCGGTTTTCGTCCACAATTTTTTTAAATTTAATGGTGGATCTAAGTTTCATTCAGGCTTCTGAATCTGGACAAAAAGTCTTGTGGGTTACGCCTAAACATTGTTAGATTCCCTATGGAAATGTTTTTTCCCGAATCCGTTTCTGGTCCAGTGTCAACATCGCGGTACCCATCACGCAAAAAGCTTTTTCATGGCCGGATTTCCATGGAGGATAAAATGTAGTCATTCAGTTGAGAAGCCTAAGGCATCAGCTATCTCACGCACGTTTAGTCTGCTATCTTTCATTACGATATAGTGAACTTTATCGGCGTTTCCCTGAGTGGTTACCTCAATTGGACAGCCGGAGCGAGTTTAAACTTCTGTTCTTCTTTGATCTCGTTAAAAATCATTAATACAGAGACCGCATATACGTTATCCAATTCGGTTTTGATTTGTACAAATGTCCAAGTGTTTGATGACAGCACGAAATTCGTAGTGTAAGCAGTCTCCGTCTGTAATGGGTGTCGAATAATACGGTACTCCCATTAAATTCACTCCGTGTGTAACTAATAAGGCATCATATTTTATTACTATAGAATATATTTAAGAACTGACTGACGAATCTATCTGATGGCCATATTTCAATCGGCATGCATAAGCAGGTGTAAGAGTAAGTTGACGTACACGATAATAAATTAAAATTATTTCGTATCTCGTCCACAGTAGTCACGCAGTATCCAAAAATGGACACTTCTATAACCGGGTGCGATATGTCCATTTCCAGTCCGTCAAATTAGAAAATTATTCTCCATAAAGCGTTACTGCCACAGAACAATGCATTTATAATGAAGGCATTGTCACGAACACTGGACGTATTTCCATTTCAAAGAGAGCGCTATTCCTGCGATGAATAAGAATTGCAATTAAGATTGCCGGGAGAAGAAGCAATTAGAGAGGAGAATCGTGATATAGTATTACCTGTCAGCTTGACAGAGTATTAAAAAACTTAATTAAACGATTGACTTCATGACACGTGCTCGCCAAACTTTTATAGTTTATTATAGTTTTCAAACACTTTTTCTACGACTGTTAACGATATACTTATTTTTTTCTGGATATGACATGATATACCAATATGTTCCCAGATACTGCATCTCGAGTTTTGAGTAGTAAATCAGATTTATGAAACTGGAAAATGACCCACCGCTATGGTCATAAAGTGGCAATGATGCCATGAACCAGAAACATCTATGTACGCAGAAGGGAGGGACAGCTGCAGAATGCTATATTTGACGATTTGAGCCACTTCGTAAAATTAACACAAATACCAACACGGTTTTCTGTTTGGTGACTTTTATGAGAGCATTGGTAGAGAACTTCCTTTGATTGTGACTGCCGTGATCACGGGACAATTCACGCAGCCAAATACATTCTTTTTAATGAAAAATAATACCAGAAATGATAAAATACCTGGTGAAATAACTTGGAAAAAGCTCATTTAACTTTTTTTTCAATCTTTTTAATTGATTTTCAAATATCCACTTAGTTCTAAAGTCCATAAATTGAATCCATAAATTCTGCAGTCTTTTTATACTTATGAACAGTTCCCTACCATTTATTCCCATTGTAGAACGAAAAATATATACATATACATTTTTGGTTTGGAAGTATTATTCTGCTCTTAATTAACCATAAAAAATACCTTTAACATGTAATACTGAACTCCAAAATGAGTAAATTATGAGCATTTAAAGGATAGAAACTGTGGTGACTGGGTGCATTAATTATTAAAGATAAAATTTTCAATTTTATAAAGAGAAATAAACAATTTTTTAAACTAAATTTGGACAATATTGAATTATAAATATAAAAAAACCTTTAATTTATAAACATCATTTAAAATTTTGGGCCGGCTGCTCACTAAACTCAACGGAGAGCAAGAGTATCTACAATGGGCATAGGTGGGTATAAAGAAAGCTTGGCATCGAAAATTTACTATTAATCAAACAAACCAGGGGCGAGAAACATAAATCGTGTACATCACCGCTTGTAGACCAGGAGCTGGTGATGTCTCCTTCGGTCAGGCTGTGGTCTCGCTGTTTCAGCTATTGAAGCTGAATTTTCTCCACTAATAGTAATATTGGAATGCCCTGTAATGACATTACTGATGTAATTGATGTTATACTGTTACGTGTACTGCTCATAATAATCGAAAGTCCCAAAATCTGCTTTCCATCTTCTTATATTAATTTATGCCCCGCCCTTTTATGCCTGGCTGGGTTTGTGAACTTTTCTCCGAGGCTTGACCTGGTCGGTTGTTCGTGTGCTATTCTGCCTGCGATGGCCTGGTCTTTATTGTTGCAACGGGATGTTTGCTAGTACCAAACTCAGGCCTTTGTCCCAAGAACTGACCTGTAATTCCTCGAGTGGTACTGATCTGTGTTTCTCTTTCCTGGCTATCGATATCAATAGGATATTAATTTAAAATTAAGCAAACGCGATCGCTTACTTGCTTGCCGTTGACCTGGCAAGCAGCCTAGCCCGCTTCCTAATAACTATCATCTATATACATATATATACAAAATTAATAAAAGTTATTATGGCCACATTATTTCTCATATATGTGTGTGCGGGATGCAAACGCACACCACAATGCGCGAGGGTTGAAATTCGTGTGAAATAATAAGAAATACATGCATATAATAAATTTTTCACGATGTTCAAAATAAATATTCCAACTATTTCATATTCGTTAAGGTACCCATTAATCCAAGAGATGCCGCCCTTTTTTCCTGTTTTATTTATTCAGTGTGTAATATGAGAAAAATGTATGTGTGTGCAATAACACAAATTTGTATGCGATTCTGGCATGCAATGCGCGGTCTATGCGGTGAATAAGTGAGTTCATTAGCTTTGTATCGCGTCCGTATTCATGATTTCTTCATTCATTGTCAACAAGCTGGTAGTGCCATGTATTTCTGATGGTGGAAAGAAATTGTTAATGATTCATTTATACATTTCATAAATAAATTGTTTGACATGTTGAGTGCTCTTAGGCACAGCAATTTTTTTTATCAAAGTTATTAACTTTAGAAAAAGAGAAAATGAAGTCTAAACTATCAAAAGATCTACACAAAGTTTCTTTGAGTTGAGCACTACAATACACCAAAATTTTAGGCAATCGGATGACTCGTCTCGAAACGCAAGAGTGACTAACATTGATAGGCGCAGTTCAGTTGATCGAGCAACAGTATTTCTGCGGGACTTTTCTCGCAGGCGCTCACCTGATTATGTCGGGAATGCCTCGTACTCTCTCTGGGTATTTTTTTTATCAAAGTTCTCAGATGCCGAGACACCTTCACCTATTTTAGGAGGTATATGTACTGGGGTCAAAGACCTTGGGCATATGGCAATAGTTGTCCGCTGATCCCATTGGATCAGTCGGCCAACTGCCACCTGAAACTGGTGGAGACATGGAGAACGGAATGCTGCGACCCCACAGCAAACTCGTCTCCCGTCATTCGGAAGGGCGTGAGAATAGTACCCAATGCCCGACCTACCAGATGCAGGTTTTCTAGGGTTTTCCCTGCATCTCTTTGTATGAAACACTGGGTAGGATCCTTAAACCATAGCCCGGGGGCCCTAGTTAACCCTTGGCTACTTGCTCTACCTTCCGCATGCCCCCCTTTTCAATTCCCTTCCTATTTAAGGGGAGTTGCCTGTTTCAGGATCACCCTCATGTAGCCTGTTAACCCAAAAAACATGGTCTTTTCGAGGATAGGAAATTGAGTGAGAAACAGGTGGAGTTCTGGTAAGTCCGTCAGTGATGACTTCCTCCTTCCTGGGTTCCCCCTCTTGGTCAATGGCCAAGGGAATTAAATAAAAACCCCTGCAAGCTGAGACGACCTCGAGCAGTTTGAGCGGTGTTCTTTTACGGAGGTCAAAGACATCCGGCATACGGTGAGAGTTGTTCGCCAACTTCCCCACAATACTGATCGAGGCGCAGAGACGGGTTTGTTGCGATCCCACAAAAATCCAGTCTCCGTCATCATAAGGGAGCCGGAGTAGTACCCATTAGCCTGACTTACCTGATGCAGGTTTTCTAGAGTTTTCCGTGCATCACCTTTAGGTGAAAGTCAGAGTAGGATCCTTACACTACAGCCTGGGGGCTCTAATCAACCCCGGGCTACCTTCCACATGCCCATTTTTCAATTCCATTCCTATGCTATTAAAGGGGAATTTCCTGTTTCAGGATCACCCTCGTGTAGCCTGTTACCCTAAAAAACATTGTCAAAACGGTTAGCAGGTCAGAAGAAGTACGTAAGGGTAAACTTCCTATACTGGTTTTTCCTCCCCTAATCGGAAGGGTGTGGGAGTGGTACCCAATACCTGACATACCTAATGCAGGTTTATCTTAGGGTTTCCCTGCATCACATTTAGGTGAATCATTGTGTAATATCCTTAAACTAACATATCTCCCATATGATTCCGCTTCCATCCCTTTTTATGCTGTTCTCTAAAAAGACTATACATTGCCGTTTACTTATATAGATACGTGATTCTCATTTAAATTAGATTATTAAAATTAGGTCTTGAACATAATTTCGAGTAAGTATAGCAGGTAGTGAGATAAAGCGAGTCGTATGAGATGCGCAGCACGACAAGGGGAGGCAGCACTGCTTGGTGGGGAAGTTGAAGTACTTTATATTTTTACCAAGATAATATACAGAGGATCAAAGTATTTTTACCACACTCTGTACTTATAATTCTTACATTTTGCGGATGTATTTTTGACGAACAACACATCCTGAGCTGAACTTAATATTTCACAATGTAGCTATTTACGTTATAAATTATTTTGAATTTTGTTTGTATATATGTAATACCACTCGGTCGATATTCACTGGTGATTTTAAAAAATCAATTACGAATATGCGATAGTGAAATGTCTACTTCGCTGACATACTGAATGCTAAGCGTTTTATTACGGATTGATTTCATGTCACTTTCCGTTTCGATTGTTATAGTACTGAAAAACTCTTGTTTTGTGAAAATAATTAGATTCATTGCCGTTGCGTGAATCACATTGTTGATTTGGTTATCGCACGTGCTGACCTTCCTTCCCAACAGACACAGTTGACACAAACAACTGTTGGACTTGCATCATGAAATTCCATTGTGGTACCTCACAGATTATCTGTTAAGAAAACACGGTTCACGTATCTCTACTCCAATTAGTCCTGGTAATCTCAAAGCTGGTACTTTATAATTGCTTGAAATTAACATTTCTCATTAGCATAAACTTTGTTGTGTACACGCAATGCGGTATATAGTTATGTTAGAGAAATGTGAAGTACCTTATCTTACCCGAAAACACTTGGACGTAATTAGACGTATTTTATAATAGTGTAAAACTATGTACCTATTACAATTAAAATGATATTCCCAGGCAAGCGCCCATCTATACATATAAATAAAATTGAAGTGTCCGTCTGTCTGTTTCTCTGTCTGTCTGTGTGTATTTTTGTCTAGAATAGGCTCCGAAACAGCTCAACGGATTTCAATGAAAACTTGAGGGATTAAAAACAGGAGATTTAATTTAAATATTCGTGCATATTTCATTTCAATATATTGCAGATCGGTCTTTTCCGGGCAGCTCTTCCTCGACATTGGAATTTAATAACTTTTAGGGCGCCAGGTATTTTTTGTTTATAAAAACACCAAATGATCAATTTAATTTTAATCGGAGCATGAAGTTGGTAATCTACACAGCGTGGTCACTCATTCATCGTCGCTAACAACTCTCAATATTAGTCGACGTAATTTAATTGAACACTTAACGAAGACTTTAAATACTTCCCTGCGTATAACCACCTAAGTCTATGTTTGATTCGATAGTCGTTGATTATCACTTGGCCGCGAGGATTCGCGGGCCACAGCACCTCCGTCTAAGAGGACATTCCGGCCTGAACTGCCGCCTCTCCAATCACCCACTGACGAATCTCCCCGACAACAATGCCTGTTTGGCGCGAAAGTTGCCAACAAGTTGCAACTCGCAAGCTACAATATCCGGCTTGCATTGCTTTTGTCTGCGACTATAACTTTACATGCTACATTATATATAATTAATAAGGGTTGCCTATACTCGATCTGTTTTTGCTCCTAAACAGTCCATCCATTGTTGAAGTAGGATTCGCGCCGTTATTAACCTATTGTTGGCAGAGAGTTAACTCCGTGTGAAATAATAAACTTCTTTGTATCGTCGATGGGATGTATACGTAAATAGGTTTTATTTGTCGCGTCAGGTAAATTTTAATACTTTGTAATCGCTCAGTTTTATTTTATTTTTGGATAACAGGCTACATGAGGGTGATCCTGAAACAGGCAACTCCCCTTTAATAGCATAGGAAGGGAATTGAAAAGGGGGGATTATTGGCTCCGAAACGTATGATAGCGGACCCTGTTCTAAACCAACTGCGAGCTGCAAGGTTTGCCCTGAAGCGATCATACTAGATGATACCGTACTGTTTATATATTCAATCAAAATTAAAAATAACTATTTCAGTGCGAACGAAGTCTCAGGGATTAGCTAGTATATAATAATTCCACTACGTCGATTAATCACAATTGAATATGCTAAACTAATTTCACGTCAGAAAAGTAAAAAATACAATTCTTGAAGAAGAAATGGACAAAGTAATCCATCGTCAGACTGATAGATTCAACAAACCAGGGACACCGATAAGGAAAACCTTTAGAGTTCGTATCGGAAGCATAATATTGACCTAAATATAATTTTAAACGTTCATTTCTCATCATTATAATAGAAAATAATAAAATATGTTCCTTCCGTTTGCATTTAAGTTCTTAAGACTTGGTCGTTTCATTGCTATCTGACTGTCAAAGAAATTTTAATATTATAATTTCGACGCAGTTTACTAAAGATTTTCGTGTAGGTATTATTTGTTTAAAGAAATATTAACATAATACTATCTAATACACGTGCCATCTATAATGCACTAGTAATAAAATTTGATATGGTTAAATAAATGATAAACTGTATTAAATAAATAAATAGTTTATCTGAGAATTAAATGAGTTAAAACAGCCTCTTTGTCAGTTTTTATTTTATGAAATATTGAACTATACTACATTTCGTCCCTCATTTGAGACTTCTTCAGATATAAAAATTTAGCTGCTCATGTCCATGTAGTATAGTTCAATATTTAATCAAGTAAATACTGACAAAGAGGCTGTTTTAACTAATTTAGCGCATTAAAGCAAGTAATTTAAGGAATAGGATGGAAAATTCTAGACCGGAAAGAAAATCGAAACGAGGGACTCCACTTCGTACGTGGTGCTCTTGCATCTGAGCCATGCGAGTTCACTCCATTGATTGTACAGAGCCCTGAAGAATGAGATTTAATAAATTGCAGCTGTTTTTTTAGATCTATATGTTACAGTTAGAACCCATTTTAAGTTACAACGCGTTTTCTGTAGTTAAATCTAGTTTTTTCTAAATGCCTTTGTTAAAACTAGAATTTACTGCTGCTCAAAAATGAATATCAGTTAAAACTAGTTCTAACTAGACAAAACGCGTTTTGTCGAAATTTGTCGTGTTGTAATCAAAAACGAGTTTTAACTGTAACATTTACAACGGAGTCGACATGGATAGATTATATGGTTCCGAGCCAAAGGACCAGGTTATATCTAGATTCTTCCAAACTAATCGTTTTATTTAGTTTTTTAGAATTCATTTCGTTGAAAAGGACTCGTATTATTCTCTAAGCAAGTATCTTACATGAGAATACATTTGATATTTTTTATAAGAATTATCAAAGTTGACTACTTCTCTGAGGCTTAATCTGCAGGTACAAAAACAACATAAATAAATGTACTGGAAAAAATTTTACACGTGAAACATACTTTCCAAGTAAGTTAAATAGAACGCATTGTGGGATCTCCGACTGGAGTTCAGTGGATGTGATTTGTGGTTTTCACTAAACGTTGTCCATTGGGAATGGGCTTTGTTTATGAAATTATATCGTCAGTCATCCAGGAGGGATATGTTGAAACTTTCACCACATTATAGATTATACCTCAACTCTTATCTAGTAACATTTGTGTCCCATATCATTGTTGCGACAGTTCGCTACCTTCCTTATGACTATCTCAATTCCTCAACTATAGCAAACTAGGTTTTCAAATAAAAACTTTTCTCTGCAGTCGTCTTGCAACTTCTCTCGCCTTCGTATATTCAATGCATATTAGAATTTTCCCCGCCATCTGCAAGACTTTCCCAAAGCAACAAGCAGCTGCTCCGAGTCACAAGTGCATAACAGATCTCCTCTTTTCACACACTCCCCACAAAGTTATTAAATTCATCATATTTTACTTTAATGACCCCCGAAACTGACCACTTTTCACCGGTTTGATGCCACAAACACTTGTCTAAACACACTGGACGCTCTGCCTGTTTTTACAGCTGCACGCAACATGTGGACTCTCGCTCGTCGTAAACAACTCCGCGAAATACAAATCATTTCAAATTTCTCAGGTTACATTACATATCATACATAATAATATTTAATAACAATGCCACCTAGTTAAATATATGGATTAAATTGTTTTACTTGCATCTATTATGGAGTCTAACGAGGTTATATATGGTTATACATATATTTATTAATATACCTTTCCTGACTGTTAGGCTATTTTACCGAATATAGATATTCTGGCATTATTCACTGAGTCATTGCTATCTCTATAAACTATTTATATTGTTGAGCTTGTAGTTTTCAGTCTTCTTTCACACTTCTGGACACATTGTATCAAATTTCTCACGAAATTTTACGTGGAAATGACTACCAAAAATATATTCAAACCAATCATTTCCTTCGCCACATGCGACTAAAATAATTTGTCCCAAATTTAAAAAGAAACGAAGAGGTATTTTTTCGAGAATGAGGAGGCTCCTAGCTCTGTAATAGATATTAAATACGCGTGTAGGAAGTTTAAGTAAAGTACATTTAATGAACGTAGACTTTCCCGGTGAATAATTCGAAAGAAATCTTCACGGTTAACCAACCGGGTGAGGTTTTTAAAAGAACACAATGGTTCTGCGGCCGTCTTCAGACTATATGTCGTCATGCGCTGAATGCACTCTTGGCCAAATGGTAAGTTGGAGAACCAGTCGTACTTACAATCTAAAGCAGAGGGACACCATCTTTGCGTGTCTTGAGCAAACCATAGACCCTAGGTGGCGCAGGTGCCTTCTGTCGTAAACCAGTGAAAATTTTCTTATTGGCTGCAATTGTCCAACAGCACGCCAATAGAAGCATTTGAGGAAAATATCTTATTGGTTGTTTAAGATCATGTAGATTCAGATCGATGTTACGAGGGAAGCAATAGACAGAAGTTGTTGGGAGAAGTTGAATTTTTGGAGGCGAAGACAGAGATGTTATTGGGAGACACAGAGAGAGAAGGTGTTAAGAGACTGAAAGATGTTGTCGGGAGACTGGAGATGAAGTTTGGGAAACGGAGGATAGCAGATGGAGAGAAGTTGTTTGGAGAGGTGATGTGGAGAGACGGAGAGAAGTTGTTAACAAATAGAGGATGTTGAGAGACTTGTGACAGAATTTATTGGAAGACAGGAGAGAGAAGTGCTGACCCAAAACTGAACTGGTAGCCGCCGGAAGAAGATAATGGGAGCCGCCCAATACATCGACGCAGCCTGTAGGCAGATGTCTATGATCCGCGGGTATCGTAGTTTTTTCTTTAATTATAAAGAATTTCACGTTTGCCCGGCCTATTTTCATTTGGGAACCAAATAAGTTTGGAAGTTCACCCCACTGAGAAACCCTGATTTAAAGTCTCATACTAATTGATTGTTTTTTTATGATGTTATCTAAGGAATTTGTAAATATCTTTAATGATTTTATTAAGATTAAAACTTAAAATGTTACTCTTAAACTTTTCTTTCTTTTTTAATAATCCCCATTAATTAATATATCATATTATATTATAAATTAATAACTTCATTTCACCCCACCCAGTAAATTAATTATTACAGCTCATACTATTAAAAAATTTAAACAGTAGAAATTTAGAACTGAAAATTGTTATTTTTGTTAATCCGTCTGTTTTTCATTATAAAATAAAACAAAATGTAAATTATGACCAAAACAGAGTACATTAAAATAAAAACAATTTAAAATTTGATCAATATTGTTAATTAAAGTAATTTTTCCGTCACGACCCGAAGAAGATACAAATATATCCGGAACCATTGTCATTCGAAGCTGATTTTTAAATAAATTGTCTTTTATTGGCCGTAAACTGAATTTTTTTTATAAAAAATTACGGTTAAAATAGAGATAGTTATTTTTAAGAAACAAATTGGTAAACGATTAGAATATTTAGTTTGGAGGTTTTATTCTTCCCAGGAGACGCCAAATTTAAGTCAATAAAAGTTGTAACAGTTTATATGACGTGGTCGAATCAGGTTAGCTAATATCAATTGCCAAAAATGATAAAACGACTTTCCTACAATCGATGTTGAAAATGATTCATCGTAATATGCTCTTACAGTTTGGCTTTCGCAGTTGCTCTAGAAATTTCCCCCATCATTTGGCCTGCATTCACCCAGTTATTTTCCTACCGCTCAATACAGAATCTACTTAAGGGACTTTATGGAATTCTTTTGTCTGCCTTTGTTAGGACTCTTTACGGTCTGTTTCCTCGTACCTAAGGTGCGCCTTTTATCTTTCTAAAAGTCATGTCTGTTTGTACCAACAAGTCTACCATTAAAACCGTCCTTTCTGCCTGCAGTTTCTTGTTTGCGCAAAAATAAAGCTGCCTACCAGTTATTTGCATGGTGCACATCTTCTCTTTTTATCCACTGACGGGCTGTTAACATTGCACTCTCTCGATTGAGGAGGCTTGGGCCAGTGTGCTCATTATTCTGTCTTTTCCCCAGATATTAAAAAATAGAGGTCTTGTATTACTACTTCATTCTTGAATTGAATTATTTAGGGAAAATGGATTACCTCAAATTGGGTTGAGCAGATGATAATTTTAACCTCAGTTTTCCACACTCATATTCCGTCACTTCGTTGATTTTTCCAAGTTGAATTCCGCGACGAATAATATAAGTAAAAAATCTCCGAATTAAGGGTGGAACGGCTTTGCGAGAAGTAGTTCGAAAATAACTTTAGTTCCTCTCTAACACACGTAAGTAATCTACTTCTTCTCGGCAACTTTTATTATCATTATCGCTTAATGATAAAATTTTATTTATATATATGACTTAAAATTAAATTAGAAATAAAACGTGTTAACACTGTGTAATACTAAAGCACAACATAATACGGAATTAGCGGTATAAAGTCAAAAGGAGTCATCTTGAGGTTACAGACAGGGTAATAAAACCCAGACATATTGGCGCCGATCTGGGATTCCGTTAGATCTTTGCTGTTGACCAGGCCTCGGACTTTCCCAACAATTGGTAGTAGGTGTGGTGAATGCTCCTCCCAGTTGTTCGAGAGGAATACTTTTGATTTTGGCGATGAATTTGTCCCCGCCACATGAGGGAAAGTTACTAAACCGAACGCTGATTGATTTCAGAGGATTATGATTATGGATGGAGATAGACATAGAGTGTGATTGAGAAGACACAGAGAAACGCTTAATACAGTGATCTGTTGAGTGGTTCTGACGTGGACGAACCAGGGGAAATATTCTTGGTTGCGGCGGCGTGTGATAAGATTTAATCACGTAGGTAATCACGAGATTTTCCAATACTGAAGTCGAGAAAAATCGTTGAAGAGATTCTAGCAGCACAAGGTCTGATGACCAGAGGCGAGTTTCAGTCAAAGTAGAAACCGGTATTGTCTGCAATTGCTCTGTTCGTAATCTTTCTTCCGATTTTCTCTTGCTGCCAATTTCTAGATAGAGATTTCATTTTTTCAAATTTTATTTTATCGGAAGGTCCTTAAGTACCACACTAGAATAAAATCTCATTGCTCTATATGTAATTAAATTTCGTAAACGTAGTATAAAATGTAAATAGTGATCCTAAAAATCATGATCCGTAAAAAAATATGAGCAATAAATTATCGTATAGACTTATATCAATTCTAATATGTTATTAACATTCATATATAATATTAAAAATTTCAAATAATAAATCCCTACATATTATTTTCAACTGACTTTCAAAATTGTGAAGAAAAAAGTTTAGTAACGAATACAAATTTCTCAGTTGTCAGTTCAGGTTAAATAGTTATGGTGTTAAAAATGTTTCCAAAATTTTGAGAGTCGGAAGTAACCCTTAAATCAAGAAAAAAGGTACAATAAACATGAGTCCGGAAACGCATACTTTCTGCGATTTGTACACTTGTCTATAGTATCTGAAGACGTTTGGTTGTGAATATGACTTAAGGACACATGTACTCTAGCACCCGACAAGATGAACAGTGGAAGGCTTCGGTTTGCCCATGCACCTCAGATGGAGGAGCAAGTGCTACATTTATTGTACAAAAGACCTGGATCCAGTGTGCAGCGATTGGCAGCAGCAGAAGGAGATGATCATCGTCTTGTCTGAATGGTACTACATGAACTATTACTGTATGCATAATATGTTCAGCGCGTCCAGGCGCTATGGGCTGAAGGTTATATTGCAGTGTCTCTTGCGGAAGTGTCCTGTAAATTCGCTGCTTTCATCAAAGAATTTATTTACCGAGGTGAGGTTCATAAAAGATGGCTTTGTGATCTTTCATTATCAGCATGCGTGGGCAGTGAAGACCCCAACACAATCGTATATTTATGCATTGCTCCATCAACGTATAGGTAGGCTTTCTTGGTGACAATTTACTAGGGTCATACATCCTACCACAAAGATTATCATCAATTTATTGTCGATTTTGTTGGTGGACGTGCCATGTCAGCAAATACTCCTATAGCAAGAGTCATGAATGCGAGACTTTTCCAAGTTTACATTATTAATAAACTATCAAACAAATTCTAATGCTGATTTTATGTAGTTTCTAAGCTAAAAATAATAATCGCAGGCATACCGTAAGACAATTAGTTAATGTGTAAAATCGTATATAAGGAAAACTGCCACTGAAGGGTTGTTTTAGAGATAAATATTGTGCCAAACGAATGTTGTTGTGGTATTCAGTCCTAAGACTGGTCTGATGAAACCCTCCATGCTAACGTATCTTGCGCAAGCCTTTTCATTTACAAACAAATAACTTTAAGCAACTTTACGGTTTCATGGATAAATAAATGAGGTAGGGGTATAATGAAGTAGATAGTTCGACAACAGCAAACAAACGGTAACGAAAATACAAGGAAATTTAAGATGGGAAGAGTTCATTTTATGAATTATTATCTGATATTCGAATGCTAAGCATCATCAAGACAAGCTCATATACTTCAGAAGTCGGTCTGCGCTGTACTGCTTCATCATTTCTGTTTGGTGTCGTAACGCAGTGTCTTTTTCTCCAGGCCTGACACAAGCCAGTGGAAGCCGGTGCACTGCAATCTTGGCTACTAACCAATTTACTCACATGCCGTTTTACGTTTTAAAAATCCAAATGACCAATTCATTTCTACAGCTACATCGAACCGCAAAAAACATTTCCAACTAAAACTTCACTATCCTGTAACAAATGTAAGACATCTCGTAGTACAAAGACGACTTCAGACATCAGTGTTTATTTATTCATTGATGACGTCTTGTTAACAAAACACATGGTTCCTCGAATTTGAATAAAGGTCTCTCCAATGAAATAATTTTTAACTGAAACTTTAAATATGTTATTATAACACGTACATTCTGTAATATTAATATTAGACTATAATTCTCGCCATTAAACTTGTAACAATATTATATGACGAGTATAAAATTTTCGTCATATATTTTGTTTTATTCATATAAATTAACTTTCAATATTAGGCATTTTGTACAAAATTCCGTAGAGAATTCGCAAGGCACCCTTCCAGGGAAAAACCCGGCAAGGCAAACACAGCCATATAACTTGCAGCCTCACATGCCGAGGCACCGTGCATGTCACAGGAGCAGTCTTTGTCTGAAAGGTATTTGCGGTTCGCCGAAATAAAAAACAGGTCCCCCGAGGTTAACAAGGTGGTTGACCCAAAAGATTGCTAGGGTGGCCCTCCCAAATTTTGAATTTCTGGAGAGGAAGATTAGGAACGCCAACCCCATTGGAGGACCCGGGGAAGATAGAAAAATCGGGGAGACTAATCGCGTTTTAGGAGAGATGAGTTCGAGGTGGCGAGGACCTCGCAAAAGAGCATTCGGAAAAGAGAGTTGGAGGTGCGAGTTAAGCACGGGGAAACGAAAGTCGGACTGGCTGGCTTCGAGTCTGAGAGGAGAGGCGACCTGGCTGCAAGTATCACAAGGAAACCACCAAAATAGAGGCATGCCGCTTCTATGCTGACCCGGAAGCTGCCATTGCGTTAAATCCAGGACTGCCGATCAACAAAGAAACTAGGGGAGGCTGAATGAAAAGTAAGGAAACAAAAGACAATCTCTCGCTCTGCTATGAGTATAAACACGTCATACAGCCCTGAGTAAAAGTAAATTAAATTACTCAGCTAGGCAAATGAAATTCATTAAATTTAAATATTGTTGAATCTTTTACTTTTGTTAACAATAAAACTTTCAAAGTTGAGATTTATTGGCCCCACTCATTTAAATATAATTAAATATAATTTTTAAATATATTTATAACATTATAAATTCCAT
Organism: Eucriotettix oculatus; assembly: GCA_034510155.1. Taxonomy (NCBI): domain Eukaryota; kingdom Metazoa; phylum Arthropoda; class Insecta; order Orthoptera; family Tetrigidae; genus Eucriotettix; species Eucriotettix oculatus. Next base: position 168,133,163 of record CM067376.1, read on the forward strand.
GTCACAATAATCATTATTATATAGAACATTAACAATCCATTATTAAGATACAAAAATTATTTAGCGAAAAGTAATAACTGATTAATAATTAGTAAATCTTTTATAAATATGTAACCAATGCATGCAGATAAAGTTCGCCAAATTTAAACAGTGGATTTCATAATGTGCATTTTTACGTGACGGCGCAACACCAAGAAAATATAATTAATTCTTTTATAGATACCAGGAGTAATTAATAGTTTCTTATGGTACTGGGAATTTTGAGATTTCATTGTGCACCGGGAGAGGTATTGATATTAAGGTAATTAGCACTGGGAGTACTTCTTAAGGTACTGCGGAATCTTTCCATTCCCTTAAGTTACCGGGAGTATTTTTAATTCCTTAAGGTAATTCGGATGGCCCTATCTTGTCAATGTTAAAATAGTGCTTTTTAGGTATATTTTTCTCGGAAACCGTGATAGATACAGATATGAAAATTTCACAGTGTATTTTTAATCTTATGATATGTGTGTGGAAGTGGAATAAAACTTATTATAATTTCAATTATTTATTTATTTATCAAGATCTTTTCTTTATGGAAAATTTTTAAAGTTTTTTTCAAAGCTAATAATTCAAATGATTTATTCAGCTCACACACACATGCCATAATCTGTGAAAAATTTAGTGCTGTATGTACAACATTTTCCGAGAAAAATGTACCTATTTTAACATTGACAAGATACGGTACCTTCAGGTACCAAGAGTACTTACAACTCTTTTACGTAGTGGATGGACTCCCTTTAAATTCCTGAGTATATTTTACTTCTTGTAGGCACTAGGCTTTTTTTGTACTTAGCAACGCGTCGTGGGTATTTACTCTCTTAGTTTTTACTCGCTTAAGATACAGGGCGTATAAATGATTCCCTTTAGATGCCGGAAGAGTTTTCATGCCATAGTATTTCGTACTTCCCAAAAATACCGGGAGTATTTGTACCCCGTTAAGGTTTATGAAGTATTCTTTGCTCGCATATGGTACCGATAGTTTTTCACTCTTCTTAAGATATTGTACTTGCTTAGGGTACCGGCAGTTAATTTCATCACCATCTAACGGGCTGTGGACATCAATAGGTAAATGATCTAGAAAAAATGATGCTTTGGATGCCAGTTTAATCTCATGTTCTTCAAGATATTACTGTAGAATTAATTTACTTTCCCGGAGGAAATATAAATTTAATTCGAGGTCAACGCCTGGCAGCCAGCTAGTAATTAATTAAAACAGTAAAATTTTCTCCAGAAACGCCAGATAATACGCATCAGTTACTCCAACTAGTTATGCGGGAAGCAGTGAAGAACTGGGGTTCCAATAATTTCAGCCCTACCACCAAGCGTAAAATGTCGTAACGAAATAATTTTAAAATCCATTAATTACCTGAACACTCAAAAAAATCAGGAGTAATTTTATCAATGTATTGTTTAATTTAATTATTAATTAATTACAATTTAATAAATTGTAATGGTAAAATACAACAGAATGGGGAATGTGGCTGTACGACATCAAAAGCAGGTTGCTTGAATGAAGTTGATGAAGGTTACAGACAGGGCAATAAAACCTAGACAAGTTGGCTCCGGATTGGTTTTTTTAACCTTATTGAAATTCCGGAAAAACTGGAATGTGCCGTGACATAGTGTTTTCCCCAAAACATCAGTAAATTGGGGTGAATGGGTCGTCCCAAAGACTTGATTGAAGAAGATCGGGTCCCCAGCACCGAAGGAAATCAAAAGATGGAGACGGAAAAATTTTTAGTAATAGAGAAAAAGTGATTTTCGGGTGTTCGGAATTCAGGAATTAAGAGTGGATATTAAGGGGGTGATCATTAAAATAGTAAGAAGTTGGAAAGTAAGAGATAGGAGATTGTAATTGGCGATGAACATTTGGATAATGGGTGGAATGCTTTCTCTTGTCCGAGGCGACAAAGAAGAAAACAAAGTGAGCAAGGTTCCCATTGTTCAGCAAGGAAGTTTAAGGATTCGGTTGAAACGGGTACGTCATCTATGACCCGAGTGGTCTGTTCCTACGGCGGATTCCAGGCTTTTACCGATTTCCTCGTATTGTGAATTCCACATATGGTTTATGTTTCCATAAAAAGACCCACAAAGACGGCCCCAGTGTAGATTTCACGGCTCTGATTTGTACGATATTTATGTTATTTAAAAATAGTGTATAAAGTATTTATTGTTAATCAATAAAAATACCGTCTTTGTTAGTTAAAAGCGATTCGCTTATTTTATATTATAAATTATTGAAGGTTAAGTATATGGATTTTTTATTTTTATATTTAATAATTATTATTTAAAACAAATAATACCCCCTTCATATTAATTTCAAAATGTTCAAAATTTTTCCTTTTTAAACTTATTTTCTTGTATTACTATTATTATGGGACAAATTAAATTCATCTACTGCTAATATTGTTGTGGAACAGAGGGAGTTTTAGATCTGGGAGGAGTTTTGGACATGATTCATTTTAATGTACACAGATAATAAAAAATTATATTATTCAAAATTATTCTTACAATTTAATAACTCCCAAATGTAGATGAAATGTATAAATGTAACTTTATTAAACACCTATTTTTTCTTACTTAATTGGTCATTAATCATTGTATATTTAAAAGTGTGTTATTTACACTGTCAAATCGTGTGAGTTATAATGTGATCATGCTCCGTTCTTCATTGTTATATAATATTAGAAAGTCACCAAGGTTTAATTATTCGTTGTAAAACCTAGAAATTGAAAATCAAATCAATGAGTACAGCGTGACTTTCATTTTACTGTTTGCATCTTCGTAGTCGCTATTAAGGTAATATTATTGTGTTCCGACGAATTGACAATGCAGTAATTAGCTACTGTGCTGACACCGGTTAAATTTTCTTACTAGTCGAAACTGATTATAAATCGCGTGAAATTTATGTTTGGAAAGATTCTTTACAAGTTGTGGATAAAATAACTACTATACTAATTTTCTTAGGAGGTAAGTTATGTGTTAAGATAACTATTATTCAACACTTGTACAATACTTGTTTCTTTCTTCAGAACACACCACACAAACGGCTAAAGCCACATTCAACAAAATGATATTATAAAAGCAAAGACATTCGCTAAACATTTAGGGAACATATATATTGCGGAGTTTCATAGTATCATGTAGTGTACGTTTTTACCCACAAATATATTTATATGAACGATATTTTTCTCATAATAACTTTTATTAATTTTTATTTTGTATATATGTATAAAACGTACAATTCTGAGGAAGCGGGTTAGGCTGCTTACCAAGTCAATGGCAGAGCGGTAATGAACGCGATTGGTTAATTTAACATCCAATTGATATAGCCAGACGAGAAACGGGAATTTCAGTACAATTACAGGATTAGCCGAAACTATTTGAAAAGCAATACTGGCGACCGCCCTTTGGACCAGAAAACAAATGTGACAAAGGCCTGATTTTGTCACTTGAAAACAACATATCCGGCAATAAACAACATGTACCTTCCCTATGAAATAAACAACACGTGAAAACCTCTTGGAACAATAAGAAGGGACAATTTTCAACCTGCCTTAGAACCACGAGCCACCAAAAACACCAGTATCCAACAGAAAGCTGCGAGGAACTTTTCAACACACCAGGCGCCAGACAGACGAATAAAAGAAGCAGCGAAGCAGATTTTGGGGCATTACGTACTTCTTTACTTCAACTTGCTTTACATCAGATTAAGTATTATTTCTTTTACATCAGTAGACTCTTTATACGAGTCTACAGCATTTTGCCGAGTATGAAGGCAAAAATGACTTGGAGGTTTCTCTTCAGCATCCAACAGCTGATAAAGTGAACTTTGGTTTTCCCGGTGTAGTTGATGCAGAAATGGTTCTCGGCTTTCCACTCGGGTACAGGTGCGATTAAAACACCTGAAGATGACGACAGAGCACGTGGTCGTCGGAACGTCGCGTTTTAATCGCCCTTTACACGAGTGGAAACCCGAGAATTATTTCTGCAATAGCTGATTGTTGGCGTCACGACGTCTACAAGAAGAAGTCAGCCACAACAGCCTGACCAAAGACAAGATGAACTACCTTACCGAGCACCTGGATCTTCAAGCGGGTATGTACAACATTCGCGCTTCTAACCCCTGCCTAGTGTGTTAGTAAATTTTCAATGCCAAGTTTAGTTTTTATACCCCACTTAATCCCTAGCTTAGCAAATAGCCGGCCCAAAATTTGAATCCATTTATTATTTCCTTTTAAGTCTTTATATTTAAATTAATTTTGTTAACATCAATTTTTAATTTTAATTTAATTAAAAATTTTAATATTTTATTAACACTGCAACTTATATTTTTAATATTAATGATCCCAAAACCCACCACATTGTTTGTTCCATAATTACAGTGTTATTAGATTAAAATGAAGCATCTTGATTATTTTATTGTGAAGAAAAGGTTCTGCCGGTGTAGATAGTTAATGAAAGTCTCTCTGGATTTTACCTTGGAAAGGTCGTCAAAAAACACACAACGTTCCAATGACTGTGCACGCCATGGACGCGTCGCGTGTTTCCGACGAACTTACCTGGTTTAAGTTCCAAGAAAATTTCAACGTAGTACCTGCTATCAACAATTGAAGTTATAGCATTTTTCCAAACAAATAAATGTTTCAAATTTGTTTGTGAAAGGAAAGTTTGATATTGGAGATGTGCTCTTTGATGTGGGTATTAATTAACGCTTTAGTTTGCCCGATGTAGCAGCAGGGGCGAACCTAATGTTTTTGCCACAGTTACTAACCCCGAACAATGGCACCCCAAAATCTCAAAAAAACAGAACCACATAAACTGGAAAAATGTCTCATGAATTAAGGAAGTAATACTGTTAGAAATTTATGGAAAGTTATTTATTAAAATAAAAAAATACAAGTTTAATGAGCTAACGACAATGTTCTTACAAACTAAAACTAGTAGCTACTATTTTCAAAATAATTTCTATGCACATTTAAAACAATAAAAAATGAGATAAATAATATACAATGTCTAAACATAGTAAAGTGTTGGTGTTTCTGCATTTGGTTTACAGAAGTGGAGGTATGTTGAATTCCTTCCTTGGGTTTCGACTCGGATTAGCTCAGTGCTAGAGTGCCCGACCGGCAAACAGGTCTGGGTTTTGAATCATTGGTCCGGTCGACAGTTTTCCATCCTTGTATTTCTTCTAAATTAGTCAAAACATCGTTTAAAACAAAATTTATTCAAGATTCAAAATCACAAATTACTTTTCCATATCTAATCTATTAATTCATTTTCAATAACATGGCTGACGCATTAAGACTATTTTGAGTAGATATGGTTCTTAAATAATGTTTTATCATTTTTAATTTAGAAACAGTTCTTTAGCTTTTTCAATTCAAAACTTGCGAATCACTTAAAGTAAGGACCAAATTTGGCCTATTTTTAACGAAGGTATTGAACGTCAACCGGGATCGTATTTCTTGGATAAGAGTGAAGAAACTCGCTCTATTTCATCAGCCAGTTCTACAGCGTTAAGATCGGAGGACATCTATCAAGACGTTTTTGAGATTATTTTTACACTCTAGCGTCGAGCTTTGCCGCTCTTAAATTTTGTCGCTATAGGCAGTTTTTACCGCTTAAGGTCAGCCAGCGTAGGAGGAATGATAATCAAAACAAAAAAAAATTGTTGACTACAGCTTTTTTCAAATGGGAGTCATAAGAACGGGGAAATAGACAAACTTTGTCACATCGTCTCACTTAATTTCTCAACAAACCCTTACTTTAGCAGCGTCGACAGCAATATGTGACAAATCTGCAAGAATTTAATTGGTGGTCGCAAAGAACAGCTTCAAGGTCCAATCGGATCCTATTTGAAAAATGCTATACACAAGATTTGTTATCGATGCCAAGTGAGTCCTAGTATTTTTTTTATCAAGAAGAAATGTCTATAGGTAGATCTATAAATTATGAATATTTGATATTCTTTAAACATTGTGATGAACTTGTTATGTGAAACATTGTTATAGGGGAAACGAGAAAAATTTGGGAAGGAGGGGCATTGGATTTTGTTCAATCTTATATTTGTGTTTATTAATTTAAAGGATACTCATTAGAAATGCTACTGGATGCTGTGTGGATAGAACATGAGAGTTAGAATGTACAGCTTTCTATACCATTGCTCTCTCTCTCGGTTAGAAGGGCAAGACGAGTAAAAATTGAGTACAAGACATGAATACGTAGGTTTTCTTAAACCATTTGGCGAGAATAAAATAGAGGATTTAATACCCGGTTATCGTGTTAAGAGAGCATTGCCTTTGCCACTACAATGTACCCGCATGTCAGGGTATCGCACTCGGTGCAGGCTCATGGCAGCCTGTTTACATCCTATTTGTAAAGCAAATGTAGCACAGGTTAATGCATTGCGTGGGTCAATACACAGTCTGGGGCGTGTCTCCCTCCATCAGGCGACCTTGCATTCCTTTACGATTGAAAGGACACGAACCGTTAAGAGAGAACTGCTCGTACAGCTGAGGACCCAGTTTTGTCTCGAGTATTCTTGTGTTTAGGCGACAAGTTTCCCAACATGTCTGCCTCGAACTCTTCAGAAGCGCGCTCGAGTATTACTGAAATACAACAATTTTCAATTCTATCCTTTCTTAGTTCATAAATTCTAATAAAAAAGTGTAGAATAGCTTTAATAAAATTACAAACACGTTTAACAATATAAGGTATCTTTTTTCTTAGTTATTGTTGTGATATTCAGCCCAAGGTCAGTTCATCCTGCTGTCATATTCTGCGATAATGACTTCATCTCTACATAATTATTGCAGTTCACGCTCAACCTGATTTGCCTTACATATTCAAACCTTAGTCTTAGGTGACACTCTTCCCCGTAATTCTAATTTAACGACCGCTTTGTGCCTCAAAATGTGGCATATTTGTATATATCAGTGTCCTCGATAATACTCTCCCATCAGTTCCATTCTACAATTCCTGACTTTCATCTTCATTCAACTTCACCGCCAATTTTTGAAAGGCTTCTATTCTCTTCTGCATTGTTTCGAACCCATACAACCCCATGTTGCACACTTTTAGAAACTTTTCGTAGTCTCCAAACTCTATTAGTTATGCTATAGCCCCCAAATTTCGTCTACTTCCGTCAAAGAATAATTTCCTTCAATTCTATTTGTCTATCTTGGTCAACAGAAAGTCGTGAATGCTTTTGCAAAGTCTACTACACTGCCAATTATTCCCCATTATCTATTTCGTCCGTGACATGATTTGACTCTCAGAGAAGAAACTTTTCCTAAACACATAGTTTCTTTTGACATCCTTCCGAATATGACCTGATTAAATGCTCAATTGTTTGCAGACAACCAAGATATGACTAATTGGTCTGCAGTTCGAGACACTTGGCAGCTACTTTCAAAAACACAACAATTAAAAACAATAATTGGAAACTGATAGCTCCCTTCCCACCCATAAAATCTAAGGACTAAGATCGCTACAAGAAAATAGTTACTTTATTTATAACAAAAACCTGTAAAAACCTGGGGATCCATCTAAGCTCAAGAAGGGAGTGGCAGGTAAATCACGCTTCCCGAAAAGCTTGGAACTCTCTGTATTTTATTATGAGTATTTTTAAAAAAGGAGGGCCCAAAATCAAAAGAACTGGCCCATCACTTCTTGATATGTCCCGTAGTCAAGTATGATGCTAGATTTGGAAACCCCTATGAAGGAAACTCCAAATACCTTTTCTGGAAAAACTGCAGGGATGGGCAGCAATCTTCGTGATTCGTTCGCCTGACCACGGAGATGACAAACTTAAAATTTTAAGTGGAAATCCCTGGAAAATCTCAGGCAGGTAGATCACTTTATTTATTACAAATACCCATCACAAACTAAAAATAAGATGTAGTATACAAGAAACCGTCATAGGAGATCAATCAACGACTGGAATTAATTACATACAATACTGTTTGGGGATAGTTCGCTCATCTACGAGAAATTCAAGAAAGATATTAGCTAGACAATACAAATATGATGTTTGTACGATAAGTCTGGTCAATTTTTATAAAAGAGCGGGAAATTTTGTCTCTGTCGCGCTATTGTCGGCAAACTGGATCCTTTAAAAGATATTCCTAAAAGTTGCGAACATATGCAGTCGTCGTTTATTGATGGCAGCATTGTATAGTCAAGCGAAGACCATGTGTAAAAACGAATATCGAGCTGGCACGTTCACAAATTGGATGATGTTCATGCGGACTCTGCGCCAGTATTGAAGACCAATTACTTCTGCATTAATGAGTTTAAACGAGGTCGCAGGAATATAGAAGACGGAATTCTTGAGGTCACCATTCAGGAAAAGTTCACATTATCGTAATGGAAGATCGCAGGCTAAAAGTGTGTGAGGTAGCTGATGCCGTAGGCTTCTCAACTGAACCAGCGCATTTCATCCTCCGTGCAAAAAAATTGTGAACAATGGGTGCCAAGACTGTCGACATAGGACAAAAATCGAATTAAAAAAAAATTTCATCACAGATTCTAGCAACATTTAAGCGTAGCCAAGAATCTTTTTGCGCAGATTCGGTATCGTCGATGAAACTTGGTTCCGTCAGTACACTATAGAGATTAAAAAACAATCAAAACAAAGAAAGTTTACCGAAAAAGGTGATGACCGTTTTGTCAGCTAAAAAGGTGATGGCCAGCGTGTATTATTCATAGATTTCCCAGGAAAGGGCTCAACCATAACTGGGCTCTATTATGCTGCTTGTTGGATCGTTTGTAACGGGTCTGATTGAGGAACGACCAAGATTTCTTCTGATTCCCCAGGACAATGCACCAGAGCACATATCAGCAGGTATCAATGGTAAAAGTGTACGAGTTGGGATTCTAATCCGTTCCTCATCCACCCTATTCACTTACACCTTGAACCAAGTGACCTCTTCTTGTTCGAGTACTTGAAAATTTGGCATAGTGGGAATAAATTTTTATAAAATGAGGAACGGAACGTGGCCGTGACGGAGTATTCTGCAGAGTTTAAGGTAATGGACTGAAAAAAATTGGAAACCTGCTGGGGCAAGTGTATATCCAAAGACTTAACCAAACAATCCCTGTAATTGCAAACATATTGCAAATTGTTGATGCAAAATATTGAGCGTTTTGAAGAATAAATAAAATTCCAGTGATGTGTAATTAGTGTCAAATAGTAATTTTATTTCAATGACAAAAATGTACAAAAATTCGGTAAATATAGCTATCGCCGGGCATATTCCCAATTATAGCATTCATAATGAATACATATTAAATATTAAGGAGTTTATTTGAATTAACATCATAGAAATTTTTTAAATTAACAATAGGCAAAGAATGAAACTCTATGGTTCGTGACAAGATTTCGTATGAAAACTTTCTGAGAGTCTACTTGCATTATCTTTCTTAGAGAATGATTCCCATATTCTAGAGTGAGTCACGTTACGCTCTTCAGACAGGTGATGAGTCAAGCAACGTCTGACATAAGCCCGAAGCTGGGAAAAACGCTTCACGTTAAAAGTGATTCATCAGATATTTCAGACATCCTTTCTACCAGAATCGTAGGTGTTGAAATAGCAATATGCAACCGTTTGTAATTTATATTTTCCTTACAAAGTCTGCTTCACTAGTAGATTATAAGGAAGAAACAGTAAGGAAATTTTTAGAATATATAATAAGCAACTAAACAAAAACAAAATAATTTATAATATTTTAGTTTTTAATAATTGGTATTTCAAGTGTTGAGTCAGCCAAAAGCAGTCTTCGGATTAATTTTTTTTATTAACAGAAGGAAGCTTTCGACTTTGTCATTTTGAGCCTTAAAGAACAAGATTATGAACATTAACCGCAGGTTGTATATAACAAATGTTATTTTGTCTCTAATTATTTGATTAGGTTTAATATAAAGTGAATAACAGTAAGTAACAAATTAATAATTAAGTATACTTGTACAAGATGTCAAATATGTAAGAAAGAGGTTAAATAACAATGATGAATAAGAAACAATGGTAAGTAAAAACAAATCTTTTACACTATTTTTATTTGAAGTATCCTCTAATATCTTTGTACAAAAATATCTATAATTTTAATGCATTTATTGTTAACCTGATGAGGACATTGAACATTGGCTGCTTGTTCATTATTTAAATAATAAGCTTTAAAATGTTTCTTGAGATAATTTTCATTCACATGAAATACAGTATTAGATGACAGGTAGAGCAAGGTAGCCAAGGGCTGACGACGGCTGTAGTGTAAGGATCCTTCCCGGTGATTCACCTAAAGATGATGCAGGGAAAACTCTAGAAAACCAGCATCAATTGTTACTCCTACCACGCCCTTCTGGTGACGGGAGACTGGATTGTTGTGGAAAAGCAACAAACCCGACTCCATGACTCGATCAAATTAGGACAGTTGGCCGACTGGTACAATGGGGACAGCTAACAACTCTTACCGTAAGCCGAAGGTCTGTGACCCCCATGCATGCACCCCTTGATTACAAGGCCGTCTCCGCTTGCGGAAGACTTAATTTAAAATTCTTGGTATGGGGAACACATCTCTGACGGATTTTCTAGAACTCCCCTGGGTTTTGTCATCTTTGCATCGACTTCTAAAATGACTCGGGATTTATTTTTTGGGTAACAGTCTACATGAGGGTGATCCTGAAACACAAACACTCAGAGTTAAAAGGTTTGCTATAAGTTTTGCCCATAGCCGTTCCTATATCATTCACCGATTGGCGTGTAATTCAGGTGTATTGTAGTACTCTGCCTAGAGAAGGTTTCTGTTGATATTTAGATGATTTACGGTCCTTCCTTTCCCCCACTTCGGGCCAAGAAAACGTTTCTGCTCTAATACTTTCTTTGTCCCTTATGTTTCCTATACTATTAAAATGTCCTAGTCTAAAGACATAAACCTTATAACATGATATATTACTCCCTCACGAGTACGGCGGCGTCGACGACGTACTTGAGAAACAATAATAAAATTACTATAACTTAAATAAAATGTTTGTTACATTTAAGCATAATTTCGCGTTTGACATTATTTCAAGCTAATCAGACCAACGAGAATATGTTCTTCAAGCCAAATATCATAATAGTATTTAAAAAACTTTTGATATACTTAAAAATACCTTAATTAGTTAATTAATATGCAAAAATTTTTATAAGTTACAGGTAACATGATACAGGAACGTTATGTAATAACATGGGCCGCACACACCCAATATTAATTTTGGAGATGTAAATATTTATCTACAAACATTGTTTCATGCCAATCAGACCTGTGTAGCATAAAGCATCTTTGACAAAATAAATGGCTCCTTAATGAAATAATAACTGTTTTTGAAATTAGAAACTGACATTCATTTATTGTGTTATAATACTTTATGCTATAATGTGTAGTTTATTTAAGTATCGAATATTAATAATGACAAATTATTATCAATTGCTTAGTAAAACACTCCTATTTGAACATCACGGGATATTTATCTACGAAATTTTAAGAGAAATTTTCATGTTTTTTGCATGGTTGCTAAAGCCTACTTGATAAATAGAATCTTAAGTTAGCAAAAGTTTACAGCATTTGCCATAAATAGTATCTGATGCCTCACGTTGACGGTTGTACTTACCGGAACTAATCCGAGTAATACAGTTTATAAACATCAATATAATGACTCTGGTTGAAAATTACACCATGGTGGCCATGCCACATCACAAATGGAACACTGTTACATTCATGCTTAGTTTGAATTAACACTTTCGTATATCGCGAGAACACTAATCAGAGAGGACTTGATGTTTCCGCATCCCGTCTTTTCGAATCTCGTCTTATGCCAGTAAAGGGGAGTTGACTGTTTCAGGATCACTCTCATTTAGCCTTTTATCCAAAATACAATTAATTTCGATTACGAATTCGTTTAAATCTTATGTAAGGAGAGAATATTTTTTAAATTGTTAACAAAGGAGTTTACAGGAATCTTTCAAAATCCCTGTAATGTTATTATTGAGGTGTTTCCCAGTTTTGGATCACCCGCATGTAGCCTGTCACCTATGTGGTGATTCATGACCCTTACATTCATCGGGTAAAGCAAAAATAATTTAGTTTTTGTTGTTTGCGTACACAGGACGGAAAACGAGAATGGTTTGGTGAGGCCGAGTAGGCGGGAAACGTCGCCGTCTACAACATTATTGATTGCCTGGAGTGCATTGTAGATTCAACAGTTGGTTCGGGGAGCTATCCTGAGAAGGTCGGGGCGAGAGAGAGAGCAGTGGAGGAAACAATATGCAGAAAAGTTAATTTCGCCATTGTTCGAGAAAGAAGACTTTGTTTTGTAGTAAGAAAAACAAAAAGAGGACATTTTGATAGAGATTTAAGCTGAAGAACAGGCACTAGAGGAGATGTGTTCAGCGAAGGAACATCCTGCACGGCAAACCAGGAACGACGTCACCAGGCCATTGTTAATATCTGGTAACGGCATTTTAACCCGGTTTTCCACTTAAACCATTCTCGTTGATTCGCGATTTTTAATACAATTATATCGTTCATCACCCGTGTTCCCGGGAGCAGCCATTAGAAACTGCGTAGATTATTCTTTTTGCTTTACCGACTGAGCCACTTTGATTAAATTTTACTTGTAAATTTATATTTTCACTAAAATTTAATTTGAGTTAGATTTCTTCTGGAAATTTGATAACGTAATATTATAATTAAATGGAATATTCAAATTAAATACATTTTTATTATTATTTAACAATTTGATTGTACAAAAATATTTTTGTTGGTGTAAGCAAACGAACACCACACCTAGAATAATGTATTTTTCTTTTAAACGTTTTTATTTGGAATTACCAATGACACAATCATTTGTGTTTTCTACATTCCTGACGATTATGCCTGATGTAACGGAAATCAACATTTCCAAGAGCTATTATAACTTTTAAATCTCGGCGTTTGCTTGATTTGAAGTTGTGATTGTGTGATTGTCAGTCAAGCCCAACAGCATACAAATAGATAACTACGGAATTAAATACTGTATTGGACTAATGTGCGAGAGTCAGTCAAATATAAACTGGAATTTTTTAAAACCTTTTTTTCTGAGAACGATAGAATTTCTAAGCTTTATGTTTCTATTCTACATTTTTTCCATGTACTGGAACACATTTTTTCCAGTTTTGGAAGCTTCCTGATTACGTCATCATAAAAAGGTAAAGGTTGAGGTTTTTACCACTTGAGTACAAAGAGTTCAACCTTTCTTCAACGGTCCAAGTATTTGGTAGTCACGCGGTTATAAATCTGTGCTGTATGGTGATGTTCTAGCTGATCCCAGTGAATTTCCTCCTATTTGGTCTGAGTTATGCACGCCTTGCATTGTTGTGAAGGAAGATGACGCTTCTGATTGGGAAATCCGTCTTTTGGTTCCTTTCTGAAGATCGAATGTGCACTCCTGTGACTTTGACCAACTCATAAGCAATGGCGTCAACGGTGAGGCGCCGGTCTTCTTCCAAAAGCTCCATTACTGCACGGATGTTGTTTTCTGTGATGGAAGTTGGAGGACTCCGATCATGGTTCCGATTTTCCACCATTTACCGGCGTTACAAAAACTATCGTGTCCGTCGTACACGCGGATTTTGAAGAGAGTGTCCCGTAATTGAGTTAAAATTCCTGAACGTCTCACTCCTTCAGTCGCAAAAGTTTTTAATAATCTGTTGCACAACGGAAGCAGGAACCTCTGTCTCACTCATTGCTGTAGTGAGACTAACAATGGCGGTGGGTGCGGTAGCGGATGGGGAGACCCAGACGGAATTCGTGGTAAAGCTGCAGGGCCTTCCGACTCTCCTACTAGACTTGTTAAAAACAATTCCGTTTAAATTTGACTAGCCCTCGTCATAAGAATTACCGGGTATCTCTCTATAAAGAAAATGATCCAATTTTTTTAAATCTGCCTTACCAGACACAGCTCATAGAACGGCAGTTTCATTTTCGCTCTCCTTTTCTCTGTTTTCTTAGTAGGAGAACATTTTAGAATTTGTGAAATGCTGGGGCTGCGAGGGAACTCAAATTATTACTCAAAATTTCCACACAAACCAAAAATATTCCCCTCTTGATAAGGTTTCGGAACAGAGTTTTGTCCTGCAATCGATTGCCGCTTGCCTCGGATTTGGGAGACCCTACAGGGCTTCAGTCACAATTATAGAGATGAATGACAAGTGTGAGCAACGGTTGGGCCGATGATCGATAGCACTCAGGGAACACGGCTGCCACGTGAATAATTGCCCGCGGCCACACCCGCTGCCAAGGACACCATACAACATTCAGCACTCGGCTTTGACCAGCCACACATCAATAAGGAGCATAATCACTGATAACTGTGTTTCGCTGAGCGCGAGTGTTTTGGGGCTTTACTGGGACTGCTGCTGCCAGACGTCGGGATACACAATTCCGTTCTGCTTGTAACTGGCGACTGTAATATTACCCACATGTGAAGCGCAGCCTCACAAAGGAACACAAGAAATGCGGCAGAGTTTTGAGATGTGTCGCGGAAGAACGAAAAAAGAAAGTGGAGATGTTTTTCGTAGATGGCTCCGCAGACCTCGGAGAGTCAAAAAAGACTGTGTGTCGCATAGCTTGAAATATCCTTGATTTGTTTAAACCCTATCTTAAGTATTCGTCCAATACATCAACGATACTAATGATAATCGAGCCGGACTTTGTGAAACAAAGAACATCTGATCAATTAGGCACAATATTGAATTATGGAAACGATTAAAAGATAGACAACGTGTTAATACTGCCAAGAAATTCAGGCATTGGTGTTACATTGAAAATGTGGTAACTTTAGATTATATTATGTACGTCAGGCGTGTCAAACTCAACTAATACACGAGTCATTTCATTCAAGTCAAAAGTTCACGCGAGCCACATCACATTGCCGAATTTTCTACAAATTATAAATTGAAGTGAGGATTTAGGAATGTGGACAGAATAATTAACACAAATCATGAATTAAATGAATTTAATAGTATTAATTTATAATATTGATTTGTAAGTATTAATTCATTTTATTTAAACATTAATTTAATTTATATTTTATAAAGTAAAATTATTTTTATACCAGAAACGCGCTAGCGCTTTCTTTCTACTACTTTTCCTCTATCTGGATTCAAAGACTGACAACAGACAATTTTTATTATGGCAGATAGATGTTTATCTGTTAATTTTATGGATGAAAATAGTTGCTCCAATAAGAATGTACTCCCAAAATAACATACAATATGAGCAGCATTTTTTTAAATTTTAAATTCCTTCCTTCCTTTCTTCCTTCCTTATCCAATAGTACACGGAAGTCAGGTACCTTATAAATAAACACATACGTATCATTATCTGAAATGTGTGCCATTGCACATTCAGGAATAGAAAAGGAATTAACTAAACGAGGAATAAGTTAACCACCAAAATATCTTTTATAAGAACAGGAATGCAGGATGCTAATTATACTCACATATTGAATTTCCGCAGGGAGGTTCTTACCAGAAGACCTTCCAGACTCAATTTTCAGAATATAACATACAGAATCTACAATCATCACCTTCTAGGAATCTATATCAATGATTGTCCTCAGCATAAAAAGTGAGATTTGAGACACTTATTCATTGTCAGTTAGTAACCCTATTAAATAGCGTTTAAGACTTTTACTGTTGTTCCTATGATTCAGTAGGGGACGAGTCATAAACGACACACGTAAGCGGAGAGTCTTTTCTTTCTTAAATGCACATAAAGATTGATTACAAGCGGAAAATTTGTTGCCGTGAGTTGAAATGAGGACACATCAATGACAAACTAATGAAGTGAAGTCAGATAGAAGTTATCACAGTCAACAGAATAGCGTAGATGGATAGAGTAGCTGTGGTCCAGTGGCTAGCGTCACTGTCTCGTACCAGAGGTCTGAAGTTCGATTCTTGTGTACGACTTTGAGTGCTGTTGGCCAATCTCCACCACACTTAGATTCAAAAATGATTAAAATATTGACGGCCACTTCACAAAAATTTCGACATCAGAAGGTATAAGAGGACAAGTTAAAAAAAGACTAATGTTTTCGGTCTGTTTTTCTACATATTCTACCTCAACTTTACAGTTACCATTCATTCATCCATTACCTAATTTTTAGGACTCTTGAACAAGGAACTATATTTATTGCATACAGATCTGTATATATATACTGAAGTACCCGATTTGCTCGAGTTCACGTAAATAATTAATCGTTTCCTGTTGAAGCAACTATAACCTGAAAAAAATAGGCAATCAGTATCCACTTAGGAGTTATCCATGCGCGTATATTACTATATTAAGTTTTGAATGTTTTCCATAGTTTTTTATGATTGAAATATCACCAATATTTATACATGAGCTTAATAAAAGAAATGAAAGTTTTGCTTTCTCAGTCGTCAGATGAATTGTAGAGAACATTCTGTGGTTATAGCACTTGGTAAAAATCAAAAACGCTGGTTCGATTCTCGGTTCGTTAATCTTACTTCATAGTAGAGATTTATTATCACGTTACATAACTTATTTATATTTAAGATAAATATGTATAAATATAAGATAAAAGTTTACAATATTCAGATGTGTGCGTTTTTATTGTTATAGATTATGTATAAGCCATAGCTCATTTAGCGTTTGTACAATTTAAAGAATTTATTGGTATCTGATATATTTGGTGATATATTTGGTGATATATATATATATATATATATATATACCTTGTCTACTCATCTATTTTTTATCATGTGTAGAGTATTGAAACTTTTGCTTTTTATCGTATATTTTACAAGAACATTCTGGTTTATTAACGTAAGAGCCTTCAACGTCAGTTCTGTGTAGCCTTACGTAATGGTCCCTAATGACAACGCAGAAATTTGTTTCTTGCGGTGTCTTAAATCCCAGAGGAGTTTGGCTTATTGTGCAGGATGAAATCCAGATGTGAGTCCGACAAATATAAAATTATATACACATCCTTAACGAACTATTGAAGAATTTCACCTCAGATTATTAGTTCGGAACAGACTAAATATTTGCGCACCGAGAAGTTGTTCCTCTATAGAATTAGTGTGTCATGCTCTGAAAATAAATTGGGTGGTTCGACTGAGACTGAAAGCGGAATTTTGTTGCCGTTCGAGAGCTGTTCCCTGATAATGGGATTACACGTTACAGGAGCGCTGCGCCAGTGAACGCGCTCCAGGATCGATTCCTGACTGAGTCGGCCTTGGCAAACACTTCCCATGTTGCATACAAACAACCACTCGTAAAATCGGTAAATGAAATAATAAGTTTTTTGCCCAATACCTCCTTATTAGAAAATTCTAATTTGTCTATTAAATAAAATATTATTGGGATTAAGTAGCATCTATGGATCTTTCAAGTATTCGTAAATTTATATTTTGAAGCAGGAACCTTTAATATTTCAGTATTCGCTTTAACAATCCTGTTCCTTACTCAAATAAAGTTTGTTTAGATGCTATTGATTAGATTTCAAAGCTACAGAAGACACAAATATAAAACCCATTGATTATATTACGGTCAGGTTTAAATACTTTAAACGAAACGCATAACGTGAAAATGACTCTTCCCTTGCAATAATGTTACCAATTTACAATATTCAAGCACGGCCAATTGACGGCCATAAAAAAACAGAGCTTTATTAAATCAGTTACGACATATTTAATTAAGGAACTTTGTGCTAAGCAGTCGTATTCGTCTCGAATAAAATATGTAATACAGAGAATCTTATTCCAGATGAATATGTTGCGTAACCGAAATGTCCTGCATTGTATATTTCGACACTAATTAAATAAAGATCTGTTTCTACTTAATGGCCTTAAATTTCCCTTAGTTGATTATTGGTAATTAACAAGTCATTGGTTTGAAGAAATAAAGTTAATAAACTTAAACTAACCACAAATAGTGTGGCATGTTGCTGAATACTTGTTTTCTCTGCTGATGCTTCCCCACCTAAATTTCACATGGGATGATTTACCAGTGAAGACTACAAACATTATTGCTCTGTGACAAAGCTTTATAAAATTAGAAACCACAAAGATGATAGATTTAATTAATTTCAATCTTTTATTCAGGACTTTTCTGCAGAAAAATCAGTAGTGTAATTTTTCAATGGAACAATTCTCGTTTCAAATGTCTAAGTACAACAGTATTCTAATAATTAATTTTCTACTGTGTATATGACGATCATTAACAGACATTTAATAATTAAAATAATATTAATCATTATTAACACTAAGACAAAACTTTCAGAGTGATTCATTCTGAAGAATGTACAAATATGTACTGAAACGTTGTGCTGCAGAATGAAAGTTTTGTGATCAATAATGTTTTTAATCATTAAACACGTCTGTTAGTGATCATTAAATAAATCATATTTCCTATTAATGATCTACGGCCTCAAATATTTAATCCGAGCAACTTTACTCTTAAAGCGACTTGCATGTCTGCAGGATATTCGTTACACGTGCCTAGTGCTTACGTCACGTCTTGCGAATCTGTAAGAGCTTTTGCAATGTTAGTCGTCTAGATAATAAAACCGCCATTTCCTCTGGAACGAGAAACAACCTAAGGCTTATCATCAAATTTCTAATTTTAGATTTCCACATTTTAGATTTCCTTTTGAAGGTTGTTCCTAGCAAATTATTTTCACTCTTAGTTGGAAGTTGAAACTGATTGACTAGTCTGCATTCAGACAAGATGAGTTTAAAAATTAAAATGTTATTACAGAATAAATGAGAACAGGTAGTTAAAATGTTAATACAGAATAAATTAGTAGTTAGTTAAGTTTTGGTGGAATAATGTCAGAATGAACGAATAATTGTTTTCCTTTGGGGTGCTATGTCTATATATATTATAGCTGGATTGCTGAAGTTACCTTCTTCCTCATTTGCATTTGTCTGGTGTAGTCAACCGACTAACGTTTTCAGTAACATATATTTATTCACAATCTTGCCAAGAAAATCAAATTGGCCCATAATGTCTCTTATATCCGTATAATTGGCCGCCAAATTATAAGATCTTTCCCTTACTACGCTATTAAAGATCAATGTATTTATTTATTATTATTTAGGATGACAGGCTACATCACTCTCTTATATAAATATTAATCATTTGTAATAACGTTAAGTGAGTAATTTTCACTGGAAAATATTTCGTCCAACTTTGCAATTATAAATAAACAATATTCTAAATACAATCATACCCTAAGATTCTCGACTGTAAAAAGTATTAATTATATGTAATGTTGTTTATTGTTTGAAATTATCACTTCAATTTATTTCGTCAAACTTTGCAATTAAAACTGCCTAAAATTCACAATATTTTCATAACGTAAGTTTCTCAACAGTTCTCAGTTAAATTATTCCGTAAATCTTTCTATTTAAATTATAACTAAAAATCTTACCTATGGTTCTTTATCATGCAATGTAATGTAGGAAATAATTGGCAAACGTCGAGTTGTGAATTATCCGTGCTCCTGTTAGAGGGCGGTCCTGAATAATATGAAAATATACAAACTTCCATATTATCTGTCAACATCCATCAATCTGCTCGTATTTTGTGCCATATAATTGATGAACTGTGAGTGTAGGTCACTGTAGGGAAATAGACTGAACAAATTGTGGGGAATTAAATATGGCGTATTTCCTAGTAATCTGCATCATTCAATATTCGGTGAAATCACAGACTTTCGTGAGCTATCACTTTCCCATTTAAGTATTCTGAGGAATTATATATAATATTTATTATTAATAATTGAGTTCCACAGTTGGGCGGCCAATTTTTAAAAAGTTTAATTTATTAGACATAAGGGATCAATTACGAAAGTTTTTAAATAGAAAATAAAAGATAAGATTTAAATTTCTGAATTTAATAACAATAAAAAACTATAACAAGATAATTGAACTAAAAAAATACAAATGAAAAACATTAGCAATTTTTTAACAGACTCATTAAAATTAGGGTCACCTGTTGGGTGGACCGAAAGAAGAAATGTATTTTATGGCAATAGGTCTGGCATTGTGATCTCTATCATCAATTCATAGTTAACGATATCCGCGAATTTCTGCTCCTGCATTTTCTGGCCGGGTTTTGGCTGTGGTCTGCTTTGTGATAATGGCTGGAGTCAACCCCTCCCCCCCTTGACTGCATCGAGCTGATCTCGCTGTACCATGGACTCCTTGGACAAAATTTAGCGTAGACTCCTATCAAGAATCTCCTTGTATCGCCGACGCTTTGTCCCAAAAATAGCGCGACTTCATTTTCTCCGTTAGGTGGCTAGCAATTTTCCTGTTTTAGATTCACTCTTGCCGGCCTCTCATCAATTTCTCACATGTCACCTCGTTAGGTGCCCAATGCCGACGCTTTGTCCCAAAAATAGCCCGTCATTTTCTCCGTTAGGCGGCTAGCAATTTTCTTGTTTTAGATTCACTCTTGCCGGCCTCTCATCAATTTCTCACATGTCACCTCGTTAGGAGCACAATGCCATCCTACTTAATTCAAGTAGCCAATCGACTGCAATTTCCAACAGTACCCATTGGCTTGAATTTCAACAATAGGAAAATTTCAGCTGCAGGACGTAAACATCGCTTATATTTAATATTAGTTCCGTACTGGGTGGCAATTTCACATTATTCGCGCAACTTGACGGAGGTAAACCCATCCGAATTAGGAACGAATGACCTTTTTATTAATGAAAGGTTCCTTTTATTCCATTGTGACAAAAAAGGGGGTCGCCTGCATTGCGCGAAAGAATTTAGGCCACACAAAGCCAAAAATGAATCGTAGAACTTAAGGCTTACTTCGCGTACTTGTAATACATTACAGTATTGTCATCGATTTTGTCATTTCAGAGCTTGTTGAACAAATTAATTTGCTGTTCGTAAACGTCTTGCTAACTGAAACGTATTTTAGCTGTTTTATTAGTAGTTTCACGTTGAGACAAATTTTATATTCCTTCTGTGTATTTTCTTCCACCTTGAACGGAGTGTGCAACATCAGCGGATACAAGACTTGCCAAGTTTGTTTCTTCTGTAGCAATTAATAATTTCCTACGCACCAGGCGCCCTCCTTGTTTCACTACTGTTTTGAATGTGGGTGTGTCCAACCTTGCCGAATTTGTAAATCAGAATGCTTTCGTGCACATGTGAAATATTTGCGGAGGTCTAATAAACAAGTAAACAGAAAACTTAGGATACGTCGTCGATTTACAGAAATATTTATCGAAACACCAAATAATGATTTCAGGATTCAATTAAGGAATAATAATGGTAAATTTGATTTGTTTGCTTTTTCCATACATACCATTTATGTCACTGACAAATTGTTCTATTCTTGAAACAGAACGTAGTTATCATTTTTGAACTACGCGTGTTTCAATGTACCCTGTGCGGATGTGTAATTGTTTTAGTCGAGTTTAAGTAATTAAGAAGCCTACATAGATTGTACAACTTTTATTTGACGTCAACTTTTCCATTTCTTTAAATTCCAGTGATATTACATTAATGTGATTATATGCATGTGTGCAAGCGCTATGTTCCTTGTGAGAAGACGTGAATTGTTTCCGCCACGGTAATTTAAGTGACACTTTCCATTCGTGAAAACCGTCGTAGTTATGGAAGGATACTTCAAATGGAAAAATTTCGTGTAACTATATCTGTTTGCTAGTAAAAATAGAGGGAATCCATAAGGAACAGAATCCCCAGCTCGACAAAATGAATTCGTATTATATCGAGCATTTCATAACAATGATTTTGAATCGTCTTCCTCTTGTGTTACTTTATTTCTACGCGGAATTAAATATACTCTGCGTTAAAGGAATTTGTGAAAATACATATTAGAATATTTTTCAAATATTTCAGATTTTTATATGAAGAGCTTTAAGAAAAAGAAATAATACATCGTTACTTTTGCAAGTTACTGTGAAATTCAACGTTAAATATCGAAAATAAATTTAAATCGTGTCAAAACACAGAATATTTAATTTTGGACCAACTTAGTTCTTTTGTAATAGTGACTTAGGAATAGTTTGACCTTCGTAACACCAGGCTTCACGAATAAAGAGTACAAAAACTGAATTAATTGGTATTTAGATTTGGTACGTATTGCAATTTGTTTATAATTAAATAATTATTCTAATAAGTAAAAATATAATGAATGATTTAATTAGTCGCTTTGTCAGTATTTTTATAATTTAAATATGAAATATTACGACGTTTCGTCTCTCATTTGAGACTCTTCAGGTAAAAATTTATCTGTACGTGGAACCTCACTCTATGACTCCTTCGGCCGAAAGACAAAGAATGAAGATCCATGTACAGCTAAGTTTTTAACTGAACATTTGAGACAAATGAGAGACGAAACGTCGTAATATTTCATGTAATTTGTTTACTTTTTTTCCACTAGTCCACGAAAGAAGAAATAGGATACGTCCATAAAAATAAACAAACTTTTAGATAAAGATTCAATTAACAATATTATTCCATGTCCTATTAAATTTATAATACTGAGAATTACATCTGGAGGATGTGGGTTGTGCAAATTATGAGGAAATGTAAAGGCTTGCGCAAGATAGGTTAGCATGGAGGGTTGCATCAGACCAGTCAACATCAACAACGGCTGGGTAACTACTGATTGGGTAACCGGCGATACCCGGGATTTTATTATTAAAAATAACAAACATTTTACGTAAGTTATATTATTTTTGTTTCTCGCGAACGTCGTCGCCGCCGCCGCACGCATACACGCAGGCTACGTAAAGGCATAATGTATCCTCTTCTATATGTAATTACGGTTGGACGGATACAAATAGTGTAGCGTGAAACGTCGTACAAGTAATTGACCCCGAAAAGAATTTATTCGACTGAATAATCGGGCGATTTTGCATATTTAAAAAAATTCGCCTTGCAATCCCCGCCCCTATGCGATGATACCACGACAGTGCTGATTTCCGAGTCGGAAAGGACGTGTGTGCAAAATTTCGTTGAAATTGCTACAAGCGTTTAGATTTGTATGCGGAACATATATTAAATACACATACGAAATTTGAGCTCTTTTCACACATAAACAATGAATTTCATTTTTAAGAATAAGACAGTTGATCCATCTGTTTGGACAGTTTATTTAACGAACGTTTTATTTAGGTAAAAATATATTTTAAGTGCTTAGAAAAGATAGAAAATTCTTCTCTCTCGAGTGCGGCGCACATTCTGGGTTACATAAAAGCGACGCGTTGGGCTGCTCGCAGTAAATTAATTTAGATTAAGATAAGACAAGATTTACTCCTGCCATTCGAGCAACTCTTTTATTGTATCAAGAGCTTCATTTATTATCAAACGTTTGCAACAATTTCTCTTTATTCGTGTAATATGGGAGACTATTACATAAGTTTATAACAAGTTGAATGCTCGATTCAAGAAGGCTTTGTATTCACAATTGAGAACGACGTCTAGCCTCGTGAAAAAGATTTGTGCCACTTATTTACCGATGTTTACGAACTCCTTTGTATTTGTAGTTTGAATTTTTACAATGGGTGACTGTACCAATTTTTTTGGGGTTAACAGGCTACATGAGGGTGATCCTGAAACAGGCAACTCCCCTTTAATAGCGTAGGAAGGGAATTGAAAAGGGGGGATGCGGAAGGTAGAGCAAAGTAGCCAATGGTTAACTAGGGCCCCCGGGCTATGGTTTAAGGATCCTACCCGGTGTTTCACCTAAAGAGATGCAGGGAAAACCCTAGAAAACCTGCATCAGGTAGGTCGGGCATTGGGTACTATTCTCACGCCCTTCCAAATGACGGGAGACGAGTCTGTTGTGGGGTCGCAGCATACCCTTCTCCGTGTCTCCACCATTTTCAGGAGGCAGTTGGCCGACTGATCCTAATGGGATTACAGGACAACTCTTGCCATATGCCCAAAGTCTTTGACCCCAGTACATATACCTCCTAAAATAGGTGAAGGTGATAAAAATACCCAGAGAGAGTACGAGGCATTCCCGATAATCAGGTGAGCCCCGCAGTCACTCGTGACTGTACCAACACTGGTTCACCAGACTACCGATTGATATTGATATACTCACTTTAGACGTTAATGGTAGTCTACTGCAGTAATATTCTTGCCGTATAGCAGATTGAACTAAGTTTTCAAAAATTCTTAATGAGATGTTGGTCTAAATTTTAATTTATCATCTACCTCCAAACCCAGAAAAGACGTATACTGTAATAAACTATCGTTATTAGGAGTTGAGTAATACAAGATGTATAAAAGTGTAGTATTTCAGTTTTCTCTGCATTAAGAAACAGTCTATTTCCTGCATACTAACACAGTAGAAAGGCAGTAAGTAAAAATTTCGACTTTTGAAACGGATTATAATTAATTTACAAAGACAAATTCATATTTCATGGCAGGAATACAACCATTTTCAAAGAGGTAAGGGATTTATGTAAATGTCGAAGCTCAGAAAAACTTTATCCCTTGATTTCTCAAAACCAATTTTTTAGACTTGCTGCTTTTCTCTTTGGAAGATAGTAGTCTGCGCAAGCCTTTTAATTTCTACTTAACTACCTCATCTTTTTTAATCTGATTAGCGTATTCTATCCTTGGCCTCTCTCTCTTCTGCTCTTACCTCACACACTTACCTCTAATCCAAATCTTACCAGAACATTGGGTCTCAAAACGTGGCTTATTTATCTATCCCATCTCTTGGACAAAGTCCTCCATATTGTTGTCTCTACTCCTCTTCTTAGAACTTTCTGGTTAGTTACTGTAATCCCCCATCTATTTTTCAGCATTCTAGAATCACATTTCGAAAGTCTTTATTCTTTTCCTTTCTGAATCTCCTGTCATCAAGGTTTCGCACCCCATATAACGCCACACTCCGTACGAACATTTTTAACAATGATTTACTAATACTCGTAGTCACATCAGTCATAAGTAAATTCCTTTTTTTTTTTGCGGAAGCCTTTCTTGTCGGTAGTATCTTACTATTTGTGTCTTTCTTCCGTCCTTAATTATTATGCTGCCCAAGTAGCAGAATTCATCAACTTCCTTCAAAATTTCCCCCTCAATCTAACACTGTTTGTAATTCCACTGTTTCCCATACTAAACTCCATTACCTTGGTTTCTCGTATTAATCATCATGTTGTACTCTTTCTCCAGGATCACGTTTATTATTATAATTTCCAATCTTCTTCTGACTCTCCTAATACTACAATATCATTGGCAAACCTTAGGGTTTTTATTTCTTCTCCTGGAAGTGTGACTCCTATTCCATATTCCTTTTCAAATTTCTTCATCGACTTTTCTATTTATAAGTTAAAGAATGACAGACTGCATTCTTGTCTTACTCCGTTCTTGATTTCTGCTTTTCTTTTTCCCCTGCAATTCTAATTACTGCTGACTGCCTTCTGTAGAGGTTATGGATAACTCTTCTTTCTCGATATTTTAATCTTATCCTCAACATAATTCTTAGTAGTGTGTACGGTCATTAGCGACTAAATATTTACTATTAATTAATAATGTCTACAGCTGATTAAGTTACATTTACCTTAGTATTTCGGTAGCATTCTTTTTTAAATGTCATAACAGTCTGTTATTTCCATAAATTTCCAATATTTTATCTTGTATCTTCGGAGAATTCACTATTTCGTAGATTTCTTTTCCTGTACTAATATGTTACATGCTCTCCTTACTTTGTGCAATCCAAGAGTTTGCGCTACATTGGGATTGGGACGTTTCACTGAATGCAGATTGGTGGAGGTCTCTTTTCTATTAGAAGAAGATGAGTTAGTTTGGTGTGGCCGGTTATAATTCTTGAGATGACGATTTGCTCTCTGCGATTTATTTTCGGGTTTGTAGTTGATTTGTAAAAACTTGCGATGGTTTGATGTACCAATCCAATACTGAATTTATTTCCGGTTTCCGTTCTAGTTTCCCCAATTTCTCTTTAATTAGAATCCATACGTCCTGGAAAGTTTTGGTTAAGTTTGGAGGAAAGTTTATTGGGTGTCTTTTAGAGGATGATTTTGCTAATCGATAGATTTTTATGCATTAATGAAAAGGGAGCCTTGCAACTCGAATTTATATTCCAGTTTTGGTTACTTGATTAATCATGGTATTAATTTCGGATGTCGTAGTTTTGTTTACTATCTTCCGGATAACTGTGAGAGTATTGTGATTTATTTTTTTGTCGTCGCAATATGTTCTAGTGACATCAGTTATGCTTGAAAAATAAGTAGTCTTTACGTAAAGAACTTACGTTAGGTGATGTAAATAACTAGGCAGATAATTTATATATAAGATAACGAGTCCTTATTTTTCAGTAATATGACGTATGTGATTTGGAAATAGGATTCGAGGTACATTTGAAAGAATATTTTGTAAAAGTGAGTTGGTATTCAAGTTTTAACTCAAAATTATGCATTTATTCATACATTTTTAAAGCAGAATCCAGTTGAGTTTGATTCAAAATTCTCTAAGAGTAGAATAGAAGTATGGGAGAGGTCCAGCAGGCCATGTTACGCAAGCATCAGCATGTGAAAATCAGAACGAGTCTAATCAACACGTTCCAGCAGCCGGAAACAAAACCGCTCGCCTGATAAAATCGGAGGGCCCAGCAGGAGGACGAGAGATAGCTGCTTAGTCCTTCTCACATTATGTAACTCGCCGCATTTCCTTCCGCTGCCAAACTCTCCTTGTTAATGTTTCTGTCGTCTTGTGGTGCTAGAGATTATAACCCTGACATCATAAAAAATTAAATTTGTTTTTATTATTTTGTTTTACACTGCTATTAAGTTTAATTTACTCACACACAGTAGAAAACACAATAGCAAATCAGTTATAACCTATTTTTGAAAATTGACTGGAATAAGTTTACGGCCAAATTACAGACATAGGGGAAGCCGGGGCAGAACGGGATAACCTTCCTTTTAACTGGATAGTGCTGGAGGTTATTAAGTAGGGGTGGAACATTGTAACTGGTCAAGAAAGAAGTTCTGGCAGCCGACTTGACCAAAATATCACTGAGCCTTGTGAATAAACTCTTGTTTTGGCATCTTACATCTCTGAATTTAAACTTTTTTCAGCATTCTGACAGAAGGTAATCTAAACAACTCCTCGCTTTTAACTCTAATGGTATATATACGTAAACTAGTTGTGTTTAGCTGCATATAAGTTACGTATAAGGATTAAATTTGCTTGTATTAATGCTTGGTGAAATATCTTAAACTGAAACTAGCGTGCGGGGCAGAACTGTATACTACTTATAAGGTAAAATATTATGTGTTCCTCAAGAAAAAAATAATAAAGGGAGACTCAACTTATAAGAATGAGTTGTAGTATGCTGCACCCAAAAAAATACATTAAGAAAATGGGAAAATGTTAGTAAAGACCTTGCAGTTGTAAAAAATATCTCTTTGCGAAAGGTAACATTGATGAAGCGTCAACCGTACGCAAAGTAAGTATAAGAGAGAAAACACAAAAGGCGTTAAGATATTTGTAAAATTTAATTTTATTGCACTAATTGAAAACACACAATATTGGGGTTGGGCAGAACGGAAAAATTGTGGTTTCTTTTTAAAAATTCATCAAAAATCTAAATTCGTTGTTATAAGTTATATTGATTTTATATTAAGTAAGTAAAAGACTAGACTAATGTTTTATGAAATGATTTTTCCTTTTCCATAATTTTTCAACAATTGTTAAACAATAAGTGTCCCGTTCCGCTCCAATTTCCCCTAAAGTTTTTATTTTATTATACCGACATCTCGACACCATGTTTGGGACTACCTCACGTAATTTCTTGAAATGTTACCACAACAATGATTTTGTCATTTACAATGTAAAATTACACTCGGATTAAGTTAAAATGTCCTGTAAAATTCCTTGTTTGTAAATTGAAACTCAATTTGTGTGTTCAAACATCCACACCAAGATAAAGTTCGTAATTTAAACATTATAATCAATTAAATTTAAATCAGTGATATGTAATCGAGTAATAATTTCCCTTTTCTTCCTTTTACATCTCTACGAATACAAACCAGTGGCGTGTTAACGATGACATCATTTGCGTAACTTTTTAAACGGGTGCTTTTAAAATTTTGAAGTAGACGTAAGGGATAGAGGAAATTTGAAGCAGAAAAATAAGTAACTTCCATGCGGCTTTTAATTTTACAGCATATATTGCGTGTGTCGGTAAATTATGAGTGTTCCTGTTGGAAAATCTGTGCTGGTGTGCTACCAACCACAGTGTAATCGATAACAGCCGCACTCATTTCTGCACACAGGTCCCAATCAATATCGGCTCGGTGCGGAGGGTTGGTTGGTTCTTCATCTCCGTCGGGAAATGGGTATTGACGAGCGCTGCGCCGTCTTCCAGCTAATTGGAAACGACATATTTCACAATATAAGAAGACCAGACCGAAGATGAATGGCAATGGTGAGGTGAATCTAAGCCTTCCCTTAAATACCGTCACAAGATATTAGTATTTACAACATGAAAATGGAAATACTAAAATGAAATCGTAACTGTAATTCCTCGCTTAACAAGAGACCCTGACCGACAGTGTTACATAACCAGTAGGGATGACAGTCAATACCCAATATAATTAATTTTACAAATATCTTCACGTTCCAAGACTGCCGTCCAAAGGAAAAAGACAGTAAGTCTAAAAAAATGTTTTTGAGAAATCAAGGAATAAAGTTTATTTGAGATTCGACATTAACATAAACCCCTTATCTATTTGAAAATAGTTTTATCCGTAACAAAAAATATGAATTTGTCTTCATAAATTAATTATAATACATTTACCCGCGAAAAGCCGTACATTTTTACTTACTGCCTTTCTTCTTTTGACGGCAGGAGACTACTTCGACAAGCACATATCAACCCTCACACCCTTTTTCTCCCTCTCCCATCGCACGTATTAGAATATTTTAGAGATCTTTCAACACTGCATTGTGGAAGTCTACATTTTCTCTCACGCTCATACCGGAAACAGAATATAAAAAAGGATTTCATATTCAAGGCCTCTCACGAATAAAATCGTTCATAAGATTTACGAAGTCAGCTTAATTTAATTTAATACTTAACGAAACTTGGTTATATTGAAGAATATTAATGTTACTTTTACATAGATTGAATAATAAATATAAATCTAAAAAGAGGACGAGTAAGTGTGGAAGAGTGACCATACACAAGTACTTTATGCTTTAAAATGTATAATTTACTATGTATCCTTGTAATGCGTATAAAACCTTTAAGGAAGCGTTTAAATACACATATTAATTTCGTTATTCAGGTTTAAATTTAGTACATCGGTGAATTTTGTTAACTTGACAATAGATATTTGCCATCGACATGTCCAGGGAGGTCAAATATATGACCTGCGTTTCCTCGGATATGAATTTCATCATGTGATCCCCAAAAATCGGTTGAGTGAATAAACACAAAGGGGAGGGTTTTAAGGAATCGTTATGAGACGAGAATTTGTTGTATTATTGGAAGTTGAAGTTAAAAGTGCTACTAGGAGTTGGACGTTGGTTTCAGTTGTAGTTAGAAGTTTGAGAAAAGCTGGCTGTTAGAAAGGAAAACGACGAATTTTTAACCGCTTGGGACGTAATGGAAGGTTATGGCATCCAGAAAGAATTGAATTTTGCCACTGCTTGAAAGTAGACGCCTACCCTACGAATAACACCACATTTGTTTCTAATAAACAATATTTTTTATTCAAACAAAAGTAAAAGTAATGATATGTGACAACATTCATAGTCCTCTAAAATTCTTATATAACAAGCTATGCCCGCGACTTCGTTAGCGCGGAAATAGCTCTTTTTATTTTGCCTTAAAACGAAAGTACTGTATCATTTATGATTGCTTCACGGCAAACCTTATAACTCGCAGTTGGTTTTGAACAGGTCCCGTTTTCACACGTTTACAATAGATGGTGTGATAATGGCCTTCCCCCCCCCCCTCTCTCATTCTCTCATGCTGCCAAAATTGCGTTAATAATAACACAGTAAGTGGGATCAATGGTATAGGAACGCCTAATAGGACTTATAACTCGCAGTTGGTTTTCACGCCGCCTTTCGCGCGGCAATTCAATGGTTTTATAAATATTTACATTAATATCTTCTGAACTCTGCAAGATATAGAAATGAAACATACACGAAAATGTAATTTAAAATTCCTATTTCAAGCCCTGAAATTTTTATTGAAATCCTTTAAGCCGTTTCGAGTATAAACAGATCAAGAGTATAGGCAACCCGCATACACTTTGGAGAAACCGTCCTGTAGAATTATTATTAATATTATATTATGTTAATATCATTATCGTAATGGCATATGGATGAATATTAAATTAAATTTCCTGTTTTTAAACCCTCCGTTGAACCGTTTCGTAGCCTATTCCAGCCAATCAGGCGGACGGACGGACAGACAGACACTTCAATTTTATTTATTGGTATAGAGTAGATTGGAGTCTTAATTTTTTGAATTATTACCCAATATTAAATATTACAAAATTTTGATTTCAAATATTATTTATAGCAGTAAAAGATTACAATATACTTACTTTCAAGCAAATTACTATAATCTCGGATGACATGGATATCATTTATTGATAGTTAACTCCATTAATAAAAATAAGAAAATAGAATAAATGTGAATGTCGTTGGGTGCCACAAGACCTGGAGAACGAATTGGCAGGTTAGATAGAGGGGAATGATTGTCAAGGACATAAGGAATCTGAAACATCCTAAACACGTCCTAATGGAGACGCTAAGCAGCCAGGCAAATGAACGAGCCTGCGCACAAAGAAAAATATGTCGTTCCAAATTAGTTTCTGAAGCATGGCAACAAGCTGAAAAATACTGAAAAGTCGCCTTACATATAGCCGTTTAAAAGAGTTTAAAGTAAAATATCTTTACAAATAATGATGGTCAAATAAGTCAGAATAAAACGTTACGCATTATTCATATAAACTTCTTATACATGAACGACGTTTCGTCCATACATTAGGATCTCTTCTGGTATTTAATAATTAGGAAACCTTTGAATATAAAAATTACATTAAAATATGTTTAATTACTGCTTTCACATTCATGAATAAAAAAATATAAATAAAATTTTATTGATGAGTGCTGAAGCATTAATTTAATGAAAGTTTACATTTTCAATATGTCCTAATTAATCAGAAGAGGACCAGCGTAAGTACGAAACGTCTTATATGTCTAGAATTTTTTTTGTGAAGAATGTATAACTTATTCATTTAGCAATTAGCAATTATCCGACGCCCTTCAAAAATGTCGCATAATTTTCAATTTAAGATATGTTTTGCTAAATACTTTTATCAGTTTAATTTAGGGGTTTGCTAAATCCAGAAATATTAAATCCGATAAGACGTTTCTTTTGACTTACTATATAATAGATGTTTGTAGAAGTTATTAATTAAAAGCAAAAGTTATAAATATATTTGTTATAATGAAAACATACATAATTTATTACCTTAAGTTATTCAAAGCTAATAAAAATTGTTTAAGTCGGTAGGAAAAACCATTTATTTTCATAATATAACGTTTGATAGGTCGTATAATAAGCTGTGCTGGGAATTAATTGTACATGATTGCTAATACAACTACTTCAATTGAGGTTTCAATTATAACTAATTTGAAATAAATTATATATTATTCACTTAAAATCCTGTTCATGTACGATAAAAAAAGTTCAAATAAACGATTTAGATTCAACATTTTTTTCTGACATGTTTCCGCCGTATCCGTCACTGGAGATTGTCCGTGACACCAAATTACTCACTATGTAATTAGATTATCCATTTAAAAATTTACCTGAAGAAGTCCACTAAGTTGAATGAAACGTGGGATTTATATTAAAAGTTAACAACTAAAAAGAGAGCCTCCAGTGACGTGATTTTGATTGAAATATTTATTATTTAGTAAATTTGTGTTGTAGAAGATAATAATCACGTTGATTTGTGCTAAAGAATTAGATTATTTTCTACAGTCTCAACGTTACTGAAGAATAATATCACCTTTACATTTCGTTCGTTGATTTCAAAGTAATAAGTGCAAATAAATTGTCAATTGAGCAATTTAAACAGAGGATTAAACTCCAACCTAGTTCTGTATACCTTAGAGTCCTTAAAGTGAAAACTGAGCGATTTTTCTGTAACTTTTTATATTTCAGTCTACTTAAATTATGCATTTAATTTTATTATTATATTATTAACTAACTGTGCCGCCGTATTCTTTCGCGCGGAACTGGTATGCCCGGGAATTCAATTATATTGGAGTGACCATCCGATCCCGTTTTCCGGGGTCAGTCCTCGGTTTCCAACCTCTGTACCCGGCTGCGAGCCGGATTCTCGGCTTCGGCCCCCGGAAAAATGCCTTGACCGTATTATAACGGATATTTACGTGTAATAATACATTATAAAACCAATAATTTTGTCTGATTAGTGAGATACAAATTTTCGCGGAACTGAAACTAAAAGCGAACACTTGTAGACAATTCTGTTTCGGAAATAACAATGATGTCTCAACAACAATCCAGTGACCTCCAACTAAACTCCTGCTGCAACAATAGATGGAGTGCGATTGCTCGCCTCCCCCCTCTCTCTCTTTCTTTCTCTCATGCTGCCAAAATTACACTTATAATAACACAGTAAGTTGTGCCTTCAAAATTTCAAGGCAATCGAAAGAATGGTATAGGAACGCCTAATAAGACTTTCGCGCGGCAATTCCGTGGCCTTATTAATATT
This sequence comes from Eucriotettix oculatus, assembly GCA_034510155.1. NCBI lineage: Eukaryota > Metazoa > Arthropoda > Insecta > Orthoptera > Tetrigidae > Eucriotettix > Eucriotettix oculatus. The sequence continues at coordinate 168,166,050 of CM067376.1, forward strand.
TATATCAATGTATTCCGATGTTCCAAGATATCGAAAGAAAACCATACACGAAAATTTAAGTTAAAGTTCTCGTTTCAGTCCCTCAAATTTTCATTTAAATACGTTGAACCGTTTCTTCCAGATAGACATTTCAATTTTATTTATTTTTGTAAATAAAGATAGTGTATTTGCAATATCGGGATACGAAAGGAAAACTAGGATTTATCGAATCCCGATTATTATTAAAAAATATGACGGTCCCGTCGTGCTCATTACAATCAAGTTCCACTGTATACATACAAGCCACATTTTGTCACTACAGTGAGTTGCACTTTTTTAATTCGTGCTGTTAAACTGTGAAAATAGTTTGGATAAGGTCTTTCAGTTCTTTTGCTACCTGTTTCACTATTATTCTATTTTTAGTTCTAAAATTCGTTTGAAGAACCTTTGTTATTATTAGGTATGGTGCATTTTTATTTCGTTTCACCCCATTTCATTCCAGCACACCACCTTTTTGTTTTATTTTACAAATAAACTCCATGAGATAATATACTCGTCTTTTTTGGGGGGTTAAAAATATAACAGCTATCCTACTTACCAGTCATCTTGTTTGAAAATTCCTGTCTGAAGTGCTAGAGAATGTTCGTGGAGATTCTTCGGACGCTTCGTTAAGGCATACCTCCGCCTGGTTAACGACCTGGGGCAGAGTAGGAACATAAAACGCGTCCCGTGCGCAACCCCGGGGACGTAAATCGCACCCACTGAGGCCAGCAGCAGTGTGAAAACTAAGATCAGTGTCACGGTTTTCAGAATCTATCGTTCAAATGTAAAGATTTTATACTTGGGGGAGCCGAGGGGGCGTTATTTACGATATCACTGTTACAAATTGCAATCTATGTGGACGTACCATTGCTGGAATATGGCAAGATTCATAAAAACCACCCAAATGGGTGTGTTTACTTTATTAAAAAGCTCATAAGATGGAATATGTAATGGCTGTACTTCTTTATTAATAAACTTTCTATTCAAAACTTTTCAAACTCCCAAGTTCCAAGGTCTTGCTAGGAATATACTATGTATAAAATGTTCTAGGTTTTCCATCCGGTTTCAAAGATCTTCAGGACAGGTTGAAAACGATAGAGATTCGAGCGGTAAACGCGTGTTTAATCTATCCTACAATCCAGGTGGAAATTCTAGAACAGTTTATACAATTTATAACATTTAGAAAACATTCATAATAACTAGTTTTTAGTAATAGGATCACCCACGTGGTGGCTTCTCCCATTTAATAGCATTAATGAGATAGAAAGGAGGAATGGGGAAAGAAAACACAAGTACCTAGCGAGTAATTACGACCATGGGCTATGGTTTAACGATTCTACCCGGTACTTTTCCGATGTTTGATGCAGGGGAAAACCCTAGATAAACCTGCATCATTTACATCGGGCTCTCGCTAATTATCTCACGCCCCTCCAGTGACTGGAGTGCAAGTTGCTGTTGGGACGCAACTTTCCAGTCTCCATGCGCAGAGCATGTTAGGAGGCAGCTGGCGAACTGTTGCAATGGGAAAGTTGCGCAACTGATGCCGTATTCTAAAACGAGAATACCCGTCTCGAAATTAATCGAGATATGTCGGCTTATGGGAACATTAAGTGTGACGGACGGAAGCAGGATTAGGGTAAATGAAAGAAGACGGCTCATCAGCGTCATTCTGCTACTTTACTGCATACGTGCCAATCAACGACTATCCTGAACGCCTTAACTTAATATATCTAGCACAAAACACTCGCTCCTTTTTAAACGTTATTATGAATTAATACTAAAAGAGGTTCATACCATTAGAAAAACAATATTCTGATTCATCAATATTGCCCGAGTAATGCATTTATTATTATAAATAAAAACGACGGCCACAAGTCAGCATTAAATAAATCACTAATTATTAACAAAAGCGACGTTTCATCTCCATTTTGAGTCTTCCTCAGGCTTACTACAAACAATATTACAATAAATTAAATATAAGTTCGATGTTACAATTCTCAAAATGGAGATTAAACGTCGCCTTTGTTAATAAATACTGATTTATTTAATGCTGACTTGTGGCCGTCTTTTTTATTTATTGTTAATTTAAAAGTCATAAAGGTTTGTTACATTTATTTTTATATTCTATATTTATATTTAAATTTATAATTTATGTTTAATCCTCTGATTATCACCGTGCGTGTTGAAGAATCTAAAAATGAAGAAATTGTATCTATATTGTTTAATGATGAGTTCTCGAAATATTCCATCTTCCACTACAGAAAATAGTTAATTTTCCGACTACTAACTCTTGCCACTTGTACGTTTTACCAAAGCAATAAATGTTTTCCTCTGCTTCACAAACGTAAGATAAGTACATTTGTGATCAACCGGTCAGCCATGAATGTCTTTATAGAGATTGTTTAGTATCTCATTTTTTACAATTTACTCTACAGATTTTATTTCTATTCTATCTCAAAACAAATATAAGAGACCCAGAATTATTATTGCAGAGATTCATCAACTTCTAATTCCGTGAATATTACATTTATATTTTCTAAAGTGTGTGTGCGTTTCGTAAATTTAAAGGTGTGGCGAAATATCAAAATTGGTACCCACGTTACTTACGACCTGTGGGCAAACACTATGGGAGCTGTATATCCCTAGTATCCGCAGTAGAACGCGCGGTGGCATGCAAAAATGTGAATAAACAATTGAAATTTCTGTCGGCCAAATGGTGTTCGGAATCGTGGAGACTAATAGTATCATTCTCCGTGTATTTAATGTCAAATTTCAACTCCTTACGGTATGTAAGGGGAAAAACTAGTTGTAAGTTGGAAAGGAGAGAGATAAAAATATTGCTATAAAACGAGATTTTTGTCGAACCATGGGTAACAGGAGTCCTTGAATTTAGTTTTTAATTTAACATAGCTTCTGAATTTAACGTTCAGCCCGGTGCCATAGCAAAGAGATGAAAGGATTTTTTTAATGGCCCCGAAAGCCTCGTCTTAGTGTTCGAATATTTTCGTTGTCTTTGATATGATCATTGGCGTCTCCGACGTGTAATTAATTTGTTTTCGTCTAATGTAAATTATTACCTGAGCAACGTGAGGCACTCAACTAACGAATTAAAAACTAAACTTTACGTTATATTGTCTTCTACTGCTAATTTTAGGTAAGAGTTTATGTATAAAACTTAGAGATACATCATTTTTATATTCTGGTTAAATTAACTACTCTTTATTATTAATGTATTTTCACCAATGCATGAAATGTAGAAAATAGCACACAGATGATTTTCAATGGTTGCAGTCCTAGCCTCATATTGCTAGAAATCACGCAGTAATTTTTAGGTGATTAACATATTTTTAAATTTCACAAAACAGCTGACATTCAATATGCCTTTTCAGTTGTAGTTCACTTCCTAGGAGTGGGGTGGAAGGGGCTAACACTAAGTTCCACGTAGAATCTTAAATGCGTAGAGCTTGTTCTTCTAACCTTTGTACGATATGCAGGAAGAATAGACGCGATAGTTCCAAATTTGAGACGAAGTGACTTGATAATATATCTTTTTAAAATATATCAATAAAATGGTTAAGTTGTACCGTGGTTTTGTTCGAGGAGGTGAAGTCGATTTATTTTGTAAAAAGTGTTCAGGCGATGACGTTTACAATTTCTGCATCCCACGGTTCGCATGCTTCGAAAAGTAATCCATGTGTGTCCTTACTGTGATAAATGTAGAGATATAAAATTTCGAAATAAATCGGCGTTAGTCTGACGTTCAATGCATCTTCAAAGTAATCCGTTACTATTAGGAAATGTGCGTGGGTGACGTCTTTCCTGTGATGAGGCAATTTTCCTTTCATAAATTATATTGTCGTGTGTATGAAAGTGCCGCAACGTGTAGCAATTATAAAGGGAATTGTCCTCCATTACAAATCAAATAAATGACGAAATATATATTATAAATTTATGGCACTGCGCTAATTGCTACGCAGGGAGCGGTCTGCGTCTTTAATCCAGGCCAAGTTAGAAGCAAACAATTATAATTCCACATAGACTCGTGAGTGAAAAAAACAATCACGTATAGCATTATTCTGTGAGATTCTGCACTAATCTATTACAAACAAGTTTAATATCCAGTAATATAATAGATGTGGCAGTAAATTTTATCATTGAATCGTGGTAGTATGAAGTATAAAAGAATTAAGTTCTTTTTAAAATACGTAATGAAATGACAATGTGGAGTTTGCCAATAGTTCATTATTGTTTTACTACTTTAATTACCTGAAGAAATCTCGAAGATTTAATCTACAAAACTAGTTGCTTAGTCAGATCAAGGTAAAGTGAAAAATAAGCTGCCTGCTGAAGGATAACTTCGTCTGTTTAATTTTGGAGAAATCATTTCATTTCATGCATTATTGCAGGGAAGCAATGCCGCCATTATTCCTAAATAATTGCGAAAGGCTTTGTCTTGTCCTTACGTAACGGGCCTGATTTATTCCGGCAGTATCTCACGCGACTTGTGGCCCTCCAACCTTGCGCTCATTTCTCTTCCGTAATCTGATATTCTTAAAATTCCATAAATGCAGTCGGCTAAATCATTTGCTTTATCAAGACAATTAATTATAGCTCACGTTGTATTTCACAATGCAGTACTCAAGCAACAGTTTTGCTGGTTTTTACACGGCGAACGCATGCAAAACATATGGTGAATTCGTCGAGAAGGATTTATGCCAGCCCCCACAGCAATCGTCTCAAAGTACTTTTAAACATTGATATGGCGCAAACCAATCATAAAAAAAAATGGGTTCATTTTCAACACAGTAAACTTCTTTGTTTCGTCCCAGACGCGCCTACTTTTACCCTTCCACTGCTCCAGAATCCCACGGAGCCCTAATGTGGATGTTACTTACTCTTCCAAATGCTTTTCGTGATAAAGTTAACTAATGAAAATATTAAATTAACTGAAACTTATTATAATTGACATACAAAGGAACAAATTCCGTTTTTCATCACCATTGTAGGTATTAAGGGATGACGATGGAAAATTTGATGAATAATTTTAGTTATTCGAACACCGAGGTAGATTTCTGGTCCGATTCCAACCTTATATTTTAAATTTCATACCCCTAGTGCAGAGCTTCTATTGAAAGCTTGCTTCTTTTCTTACTTGCATCTATTTTGAAAAGTAAACTTCAATAATAATAAGTAATAATGATATATTGCATCTGCTACTTTCCTTTTGGTAATAACATATAAGGTTCATAATTAAAACTTCAAATATTTGTTGATGAAGTAAGTGCTTCTAAAACCTCATGAATATTACATGATTACATTATATGGGCATGGGAACGAAAAGGTAAAGCGACTAGGGTGGGATACGCTACAGACAAGAAGAGAAAGAGCTAGGCTACACAATTTCTACAGAGCTTTTGCAGGTCAAAAACCTTGGCAGGGAATCCGAGATAGAATGAGAGAATCGACTCGGAACGGGAGGGGTGATCACTTGTTTAAATTACAAGCAAGGAACCAAAAGACAGACGTTGGAAAATACTCATTCCTAAATAGGACAATTAATGACTGGAACAATCTGCCTGCAGGAGTGTTTGGGGAACTTCCTCTAACAGAAAGAAAATTTCGACTCAATCTAAGTTTAGTGTAGTGCAGTGTAGTGAAGTGATCAGTGCTGCGAAATCTCTAAAAATATACTACAGTGAAATATATTTCCAGTTTTTTTGTTTTGTTTCTTTTTTCAGGCAAAAACAATACTATTCTTCTGTAGTCAATTAAATTAATTTAAAAGGACTGGTTCATATCAATCAATTAGTTAGTCTTTAAACAACCCGTTTATTTTTCAGTCCAATTCACATATCCTCCTCAGTAGCTTTCGACTATATTGTCATTTTCAACTAAAAACAGATACATATTAGCTTAAATTTACATTAAATAAACAGTAAAATAACATAAGATTCACAATTTTCTTTACCCGTTATCTAATTTAAAGCAGCATTATAATTCTATTTACAACATTGTAGCAATCTAGCTATGTCATACTTGAGACACTCCACATATACTAAAATTAGGCCACACGTATTTATTTATATTGAATATAATTATACATTCAACTATAGGTTAAATATGGTCCTTACGACCAGTTTATTAATTATTGTTGAAGTTCTATGTATCTGCCACCGGGCATCTGCCCATTTGTAGATTTAATAAATACAATATAATTAATTACATTCATACGTCTCATTTATTACTCCAATCATACATTTTATACGAGTTCAAGTTCACCTAGAATGTCGTGACACTGCGTTTCCTGTTTTGCAGCGTCGTTACTTGCACTTCTGGTAACAACTAGAATCTTCCTTAATTGCGCCGTACTCTAGCTTGTTTTGCAACGTCCTTTTCACGTCGTCTTTCGCACTCTATTTTATAACAGGCCTCCATCGTGCCATGAAACCAGAAAGAGAGAGAGAGAGAGGACGAGGCATTCCCGAAGGTAAGCTGCATTACCACTCTGTGGAGAAATACCGAGGAGAGAAAGCTCCCAGATCCCTTCTTCCGTTGGGCCACATGACGTTAACTCTCCTTTTTATAGTAAGATAATTGAAAAGGAGGGATGTGAAAAGGAGAGCAAAGTAGCCTAGGGTTGATTGGGGTCCCCGGGCTACAGTTTAAGGACCTACCCGGTGATTCACCTAAAACTAATACAGGGAAAAGCCTAGAAAACCTGCATCAGGTAGGTCGGGCTATTGGATATTATTCTCTGCCCTCCCGAGTGACGATTGTGACGGGTCACAGCATTCCCTTCAACGTGTCTCCACCAGTTTTGTGAGGGAATTGGCCGACTGATCCCCAATGGGATTAGCGGACAACTCTTACCGTATGCCCAAAGTCCCCGATCGCAGTACGTACACGGCCTTAAAAGGGATGACGATCCGTCGGTACGTGAAAACCTTAAAATTACAGAAAGAACGGGGCATCCCCATTATCACTCTGTTGGTTGACTTTTTGAGGACAGTTTGAATTTAATCTTATATAGGTAAAACCTTGTATCTGACGGGCTGAAGCAAGAATAGGGAAAAATGGGGCTTTTAAGACCCCGCAACTACGGCGTAGCCTAAACGTCAATCAACGGTTGTCATAAGCGTCTAAATTGACTATATCTTGCACAAAATAAATATTGCTTTTAAAAATTATTATGAATGATTATAACCAGGCATACGAACAGATAATCTCATAGATCAGGACTAAGAGGCGTAGTCTATTGAATATTCTGTTTGATATTTACATATAAATGTATGTAGCAGGAGTTATAATAAGTTTAGTACTCGATTATTGGGGTTCGTGTTGAAGGACGATGGGTGAATAAACCATCTAATACTGTTGACTAAATTGTATTTATTTGTTTAATGAGACAGGAAGAGTACTCTAAACTTTCCCTATATCGCCCAAAAATAATTATTTGCAGGGACAAATTGAATATAAATTTATGATGCGTCACGTTTTACCAACTCAATACATTTTTTCGTTCGCCGTCAGAAACGTGAGATACGAGATGCCGTCCTGTTCTCTCCTTACATTCAGGTGCTTAGTCCTTTGAAAAGTTCACATGCATATAATACCTAACGTGACTTCAGTGTCTATTAATTTAATGTACGGCGATTTTTTTTATATATGTAATGAAGTGAATACAATTGAGTTTCGTCGCTAAACTAATTCTAACGCCAAGTTTTGGACATAAAATATTTTACTTATAATGTAACCGGCAAAAGCGGAAATAATCTGCAAATAATTGAACTGCTTACGATATGAATTATTATTGTAACATGGCAATGGTACTGTTAAATTAATTACGCCGAGAATCGTATTATTGACTACAATGTGGATTCCAACAAACAAACGAGCGGGTAGACACATGATAAAATTCATTGGCTGTTAATAAACCGCTCAAATCAAATTTACTCGTTGTTACAAGTAAATTTTCTAATAAAGGTCTATAAAAGGTCACCAACTGTTTAATCAAATTTACTCGATCTGATTGACTAATTGTGCAGCACGGGAAGGTCGCCGCACGAGAAAGATCACTCTCCTTCGGACCACCGAAGTGAACAAGGTATCTGGGAATATTTTGCTAAATTACTCCAAGGTAAGGACTTAGATTATTTTTTTGAATGCCAATCGTCAATTCGTCAACTCCAGAGTCGAAGCTGAGCTACATCCAAACAGGCAATTCGCGAAAAACTGCAAGACAATTCTTATTTGTTTAATTCTTTTGTAAAGTTAATGTTGAAAAGTGCATAGGCTCAAACAGTTTTGCGTTGTTTTCATATTTTCATTTTGATATTATTACCGAATTAAATCCCTATAAAAAGGGATTTTAACGTTCAATTTTATTATGTCAAGCGACACAACATCCGTGTGAATATTTCTTTTTTATTGCAGAGACAGTGGTGAAGTGATCTTTATGTGTATATGTGTATATGTATTTTGTGTTAATAAATTTATTGTTAAACTTGGCTGCTTATTTCTACTTGTATTTAATACTTATCATTTTCCCTATCCTGTGGAACAACGAGGGTTGTTCGATAAATCTGGTAAATATTTATTGAAAGTGCGAGAAATATTTCACTTTAGCCCCTTTATTAGTAAACGCGATCCTTTCAAATATGTTCGTAAAAGCTTTAAACATATGACAGTCATAGTTTATTGTTAGCAACCTTTCGTAGTGTTACGCTCAAGAAAGCTTCGAAAAAACCCAAAATATCGTAATTGGAGCTCGCAGCTGAAGCCATAGGCTTCTCAAATGAACGAGTGCATTTCATACTCTATGAGAAACTGGCCAAGACAAAGCTTTGTGCGGGATGGCATGACTGTTGGCATCGATCCGAAAACGGATTCAGGAAAACCTTTCAACGCAGAATCCAGCAGTGTTTAGGCGAGTCTCACAAGACTTCTTGCGCAGATTCGTAGGCGTCGATGACAGTAGGACCCATCACTATACTCCAGAGACCAAAAGAACAATCAACACAATGGACAAAAGGCCGTTTTGTCAGCCGGAAAGGTGATGCACGCTGTCTTTTGGGATTCTCAGGGAACAATATTAATAGATTTCTTGGAAAATTGTGCAACCATAACTTGGCTCTATTATGTATGGTAGAGTGATTTAATGACCCTGCTATTATTTCGCTGTGGAAGGTTACGAAATGTTTGGATAAATGACTGCAGGTGCTTTCTTGCCAATATGTCGTTTAGAACGGTCCAACATGCAGAAGCAGCAGTTCGTAGAATGTTCCTTAAGTTCATAGCCCTCTTTTTTTTCACGCATCTTAACTACTGATGACTTGGAGAATTTTTCGTTCTTGTTTTAATAAATTCTCCACAAATAGAACAGAAGATATCTGCCGGGTGATTGCAATTGCTGGAAGCCATATCTGAGTTGAATCAACAGTCAAACAGTTATGCGGACCTTGAAAATTGAAAAGAAATTTTTATTAGTATCAGACACGCAGTAATTTGTATTCAAATAAGACTTTTCCGCAATTATATTTTTTTAAATGGTATCAGAGGATTTAAAAAATGTAAAAGTTGCCAGTTATGCAAATATCAGGGGTTTAACTTCTCTTTTCTACGTACTTGATGCTCAATTTAACAGAAAAGAATAATTTGAAACCAGAAACAGAACTTTTTTCATAATTTGTTACATAGCGTAATGAGTTCGTAATGCAGCTACTTTTACAACAAATTTTGGCGTGTTTGAACACTGTCATTGTAACCGATATGTTTCAGGATATTCGCCGTCCCGTCTTTTACTGTAGGTGCCACTATTGATCTCACCCGAGGCACTGCTCCTTATTATTGAATAACATTGGCTCTCAGAGATGCCGTCAGGTGCTTTCGGAATGCCAGATCAGATACAGCTGATTAGAGTATTGAAAAGGGTCCGCTCCAAATGTCTGGAACCTAAAAGCCTGTAGACGGTATGAAGGTTTACTAGCCACCGTAGAAAAAAAATTATTCGTTAAGAGCTTTTGAAAGCCATTACAATGGGTTTTGCGAGCAGATATTGAGCACCCGATCTTTATACGAAATCCCTAAACTACTTTAAAAAGTGGTCGTCTTTGGTATTCATACATATTTTTTATATTTTATTTAAGTTCCTTCCTACGATAAAAAGGGTTCCACTCCGTTATTCGATTATCACTATTACCACAACTCATAGCAGTCGTATATGATGAAAATAGATTACATTCCAAAAAGCAGTGGGCAATAGATTCTGATCAGAAATAAAAACTGTGTTGTGGTATAAAGTGTATGTTTAGATTATGAGAATTTATCTTCATCGGATTTTCGGTATTATATATAAGCACGGTAACAAAATTAATCACAAAAATATATCCAACTCAAATTAAAAATAGTGTTACCCCGGGTTAATAAATAAGATTTAGCCAATGGTGATATTTATTAATATGGTAATTATTTATATGATGTTTCCGTTTACTACCGAAAGCGAAGTTTGCCACCCTCATGTAGCCTGTTACCAAAATTATTTAGGGACAGAATTAGGGAAATGGTTTAACTTAATTTATTCAGGCTTAGAATTAGTGTTTAAGTATTTGTATATTGAATGCTTATATTAGTATAATTTTTTTATTTAATCTCTTTAACTTATATTCATTTATTGGAATATTAAATGTATGTTGCCACCTGGCTCAGCCCATTGTAACACAATAAATCTATCTATCTCATTCTTTATTTAACAACTAGTTGAGGGTACGGTTTCTTGACTGGTGTCGAGCACGAAAGCATAAATCGCAAGTGTAGGAGTGTGCAGATTGTTGTGTGGTAAAAATGTACCGTTCCACGTGTTCCATAAATATTCTGTAAATTTTCTTAACTTGCCTTACCGTCCACATCCCCCTTTTCAATTCCCTTCCTATGCTATTAAAGGGAAGTTGTATATTTCAGGATCACCCTCATGTAGCCTGTTACCAAAAAAAAAACAGAATTTTTATTGATACATTAGTTGTACAATATTTACCTGCTGGAAAATGGACTTTTTTCGTTCATTTACGTCATTACAATCCAAGATAAAACATTACTCCGTACCACAATAGGCATACATCTGGTGAAAAACTGCCGTAAACACAAAAATCACGTGATTTACTACGTTTGAAGAGCACAGGAATAAAATATCGAGAAAGAAGGCTTGTAAATAACCTCTACAGAAGGTAGCCAGCAGTAATTAGAATTGAAGATCAAGAAAAGAAAGCAAAAATGAAGAAAAAAAGTAAGACAAGGATGCAGTCTGTCGCCCATGTTCTTTAACACACACACACACACACACACATATATATATATATATATATATATATATATAAAACGGGTGATGAAGAATCATCTTTAGCCACGAGGCGCATTTTATGGATGAATGGCTATGTTAGAAGATCAACTACCGTATACCGGACCTCACCAACTCACACAAATTTTACCACGAAATGTTACTGTTTGGTGCGGAATTCGTCCTGGCGGCGTCGTTGGTCCGTACTATTATTGAAAACAACATTGGTGATGCCATCACCGTCAACGGCGAGCGCTGCAGTACGATGATAACGATTTATTTTGGCCCAGATTGAACTATATGGACGTAGACGATAAAGTGGTTCCATCAGGACGGCGCTACGTGTTACACAGCGGACGTCCCAATGGACAATCTGCATGAACGATTTGAGTAAACGGTTATCTCTGGCAGATCGTGCAGTTAGAACCCCGCTAGACTTATTCTTGTTGGGTTTCCTGATGGCGCAGGTCTATGCCAATAACCCGCAATCGACCGATGCTCTTAAAGTCAACATAACTCAGGTCATCGCTAAATTTCAGCTTGATCTATGTGGCTGAGTCATTGAAAATTGGACCACTCGGAACCGTGCGAATCCTCGGCGGACGTTTGAACCATATACTCTTCAAATAAAAATATAATTTCGTTAATACCTCACAAACAGCAACTTGGATACCATAACCTGCAAATTGCCTTATTTCTCAGTGATTTTACGCGTTCACTACAATTACCCTTAATGACTTTTTCTTTAAAAAAATTTTGCTATCAATAATTTCTGTGGAAATCAGGATACCGACTTTGATTAGCGTATATCCTCCGGCGGTTGGTTAGTGTAACTCAAAGCAGATGGACAGGATATTTCAAAACTTCCGTCGTGGGATATTAGCATTAACGTCACTCGGTGACGTCAATCAGTTTATTCAACCAAAACAACATCGCCATGATGTGTAAAATAAACAATTTGAAATTAATGAAAGATAAGCGTCCTCAAATCACTTAATACTATTCATGAACACTAGAATAATATATATCATGACTCATCAGCTATTATAAGAATAAGACATGCGTATCATTCAGTGGCTTCACATTTAACAACTCTTTTAAACTCCGTTTAAACACATCATTTACGTAATGGAGGACAGTATAACAAAACAACCTTAGGTTATACATTTATCTATTTACTCCTTACATGCAATTAATTAGAATCTCTACGCCTCTTGGGACGACGATAAAGTCGTACATATGAAAGAGAAACCTCTCTTTCTGTAACTACGACTCGATATTCTATTTCTTATATTTTATTCATAGCCAAATTCTACTTCTTCAAATCGTCAGTGTGCTTTCAGTAAGAAGAAAGGCCTGATAACTGTATTACAAGTCAAAACAACACCTCACCTTAATTTAAACGATCATATAAACACTTAGATTTTATTTTTACAATATTTAACAGTTCTGGCGGAATACTGTATCACACGTGTGAAATGTTTTTCGCCTGAAAATAACTCGCAGTAGGTTTTCACGCGGCATTTCAATGGGTTTATAAATATTTATATTAATATCTTCTGAACTCTACAAGATATCAAAATGAAATATACACGAAAATTTAAGTTAAAAATCCTGTTTCAATCCCTTAAATTTCATTGAAACCCGTTAAGTCGTTTCGGAGAATAAATATATAAAGAGTAAGGCAACCCGCATTCACTTTTTGGAGATTTGGATGCGCGTATGCCAAGAAACCTTGCCCGTAGAATGTTTTATATTATTATAATATTTTATATTGATTCAATATTTAATATCTTTAGCAATATATCGAAATGAAATATGCACGAACACTTAAGTTAAAACTCCTGGTTTTTAACCTTCAAATTAAAATCTGCTGAGCCGTTTCGGAGCCTACTTGTGACAAAGTTCCAGACAGACACATCAATTGTATTTATTGGTATAGATTTGTATCCCAAGGGCTTTTATCAGACGCCATTTATGACACGAAAAATGATTCAGTCCTAATACTGGTCTGATGCAATCCTCCACGATGTCTTGCGCAAGCATAATTTTCCGAAATACGTAATTTAGAAATTATCTGGGAACTTTCCACTGTATGGTTAAAATATTGTGTAATGAAAATATATTAAAAGATTTTTGTACCATCAATATAGCAGTATTGCTGAAAGCTTCGAAGTAATTACAAAATAATATGGATTAGAATATTATGAATTATTTTTCTTTTTATAATTGGCGTCTGACAAAAACATTCGTGATACAATACAAACAAAATTAGACTTTTAAAAGTTATAATTAATTTCTTGAAGAGAAGTCTTGATTATTCGTATTTTTGCCCAAAATTTCATTCAACCACTTGAGAGAACGGAATATCTTCTACATAAAATCAATGCATAAATTAAAATTAATTCCAGTAGGCGATGCGAGGTTTCGAATTAATTTGAATGTGGACGGCATCGAACGACTACGAATAACACCTACCAATCATTTACAATAATCTGTTTTCTCGTTGTTTTTCTTGTAACGTTTCATTAAATAAAAATTACGTACCTACGATTACCGAATACATCGTTACGGACAGCTGACAATAATCTCTTGATCATGATGAAGAAACAGTAATGTTAAAAAAGAAGAAGTAAAATTAATGAATTTATAATTATAAAATATAATTCAGATTTTTACAAAAATGGTATAAACGTTAAGTACACGTTAATTGATTCTACTATGAGGCTAAGAAAACTATTTTTTTCATAGTGATACTTGAGATATTTAGTGAACTACAAGCAGCGGGATTCTATAAATTTAAAATTTAAAAGTCCATTGGAAAGAGAATTTTTATGGTGCAGAAAATGTGGGTCTCTGAACAGGAAACAATTTATCGATTTAGTCGGCATGCGACGTGGAATGTAATTATTGTATAGTAGAGGGGCAACGTGAGCTCAGTTTCGTTACCGTGCACGTCCCGTGTCAAAATACCGCCTACGAAGAAAAATTGTGCCTTCAAACTGAAGTCATTATAACAAGCTTTGCGCAACAATTATTATTTGTTGTGATGCTCATATTTCCTCTCTTCTGTAAATGTACGCAATCCGTGCGGTTTTCTACCAGGAAATCGTACCATCACTCATCTCCGTTTCTGCGTTGAAAAATATAGCCTGCGTATTCCCAAGTTCGAGGTAGATATAATTGGTTGGTTATTAATAAATAAAATACCCAGTAACTCAAAAAATGAAGTATGATATATAGGGCTTTCAGTTTATCTGAAGACATTGAAATATTTCGAGAACCACACATCGGATCAAATTAGTGTGTAATGAAAGGGGGACATCTAATGTTACGAAATTCGACTCCCTACACCATGGGGGTGGGTAAGGGAAGAGTTAAATAACTTAAACGGGAACCCCGTTTTATTGCAGATTTGGACTCCAATTTTACCTACCATTCGAGTCATTTCGGTCGGAGATGGCGTTGTAATCGACAAAAATCAAAATGGGTAAAAAATCGTTGAAAAATGGGGATATCTCAAGAAATAGGCAAAATAAAATTCAGTGTTTTATATTCTTAAAAATGCTTCTTAATGACACCATAACTCTCCACCCACCCGAGGGGTGGGGAAGCGAATTATGTAAGTAATTGAACAATGAAACGCAAGGGAACGTCCGTAAAACCAGCAACATAAATTGTGAGAGGCAAGGAGACTCAAATAAAACGAGTACCCTAAGGGAACAGAAAAATACTACTACGTCCACGTTGTTGTTCCTGGGTAACGCCAAACGTAGTTACTACTACTTATCTTCCAATATAATCGTCGCGACAACAAGAATGTGGGGATTTCTAAAAGCGACTAAAATTCTTACAAAAACCTATTGGTCGTTAAAACCCGTTTGTGTTCTACCACGCGTCGCAACTTGGCTTGTCTCGGCCATGATTCTTAATTTTCTTTTTTGGTGACAACTACACACGGGTGATCCACTTGGTGGCATTCCCGCTTTAATAGCATAGGAAGGGAATTTGAAAAAGGGGGGAGAAAGGGGGAGAAAAACCAACAGATAAAAATCAAATGGCCTGAGATCGGGTGATCTGGGTGGCCATTACACAGAACCACGTCGGCCAATACAATGACCAGGAAATTGCTCCGTAGAGTGAAGGAGCCCCATTCTTCTGAAAGCTGCCATCTTCTTTCAGAACTAAGGGAAACACCACTTCTTGCCAAAGAGTATCTTAAATATCGATTTAAGATACTCTTTGCTTCTTGCAGCATTTCCAGGTAAAAGATAGACCAACTACCCAGTAGCTAACTGAATTATTCAGGTTTCCCAATGCATGCAGAGTCTTTGAAATAACAGGGTGTATTGCGATTTTTGACTCACCCTGTGTAATAATTAATTAATTCAACTCTAAATCATTGCAGAATATTTTATTTTATATCTGTTACTTTGTATTACATATTTATTACATGTTAATGGGGTTTGAATAAAGCTTGAACAATGATCAATATCACGCAGTTAGAACGAACATCGCGTACACAATTCCAAACAATACACCAACTGTTATCCGAAAATACCAATTCCTAATGAACAGTTAAGGGTATTTGCATTATTTATAAATTTAATAGGTTGAACCTAACGTTGTCTATGTAACTATAATGTAATGATAATACCAATAAAATAATGTCCGTCATATTATGGTATTGTTAAGTACATCTTTAATCAATTTTCGTATCTTCATGAATAAACGATTCGCTATATATGAATTGAAATAGTTACCTTAATATCTCTAATTTCAGTTTTAACTATTATTGGAATAAAATCAAATTCATCACGGAAGTTTGTTAGCTAACTTTTGATGAAATCAATCCCCCCCCAAATGCATTTATTTTTGAAAAACTAAATGTTTCCTCCGGGATGAGTATGTGGGGAATTTCACTCTGTCCTCTCACTGTTTCTCATCGAACAAAAATCTGTTTTCGGAAGTCTCCCACTATCGAGTTTTAAATAATTGGGAATCACCTTGTCTGTCCTCTCTCGGAATCTTTAAACCCTGCGCGTAGTACTCCTCACTTCAGAGTTTTTAAATTAATCTCCAAATATCCACCCATACACATGTTTCAGATTAATAAGTCAAAATTTAAATAATGTCACGTAATTTACCAATGAAACTTATTTTTTCTAATATTATGTTTTAATGAGTATGTATTATAAATTAATTACGTGAAATTGGGAAAAAGAGTCCGTTAAATCCAATTGTTTACCTATAATTATTTTTAAAATTAATACAATCATAGGAACATCAATAACTCTATTTTAAAATAATTTCTCTCGTCTGAAATTGTAACCATACTATGTATTTATAAAATCTCTTTGTACCCATTTTGAGCTCAACTAAATTGTATTATAATAAGTGGTACTAATTTAGTGTTTGAATTTCTCCTTTTCTAACATTCTTCTTGGCGAATAGCATTTTCATTAACAAAGACTATATTAGATTATTACTGATTTGATATATTTACATGAATCATTTTATTTGGTGTTTTGATTTTGACTTGAATATGATATCTGATTGAAGTTTGATTGTTAAGTTGGGCAGTCGGGATTTAGTTAAAAAGATCTGACATAAAGAAGAACCTGGAATAAAGACAGGAAACCAGTTAAGTTTAATGAAAATTGGAGAGGATAAAACACTTTTATAATTTATTTAGGTATTGATGAATACAATTGTTTTATTGTTAAATACAAAAGTGGTTAATATTTATTTTCTTTATTATTGACTCCTATCAGAGGTCCGTTATTTATCTGGAAGCGAATTTAATTTAGAGAATTCTCTTTTAGACTTAAATGATTAGATTTCTCGGAAGAAATACAAGTCTGGGAGTTTACAAAATTGATTTGAAACGAGAACCTGTTGCACGCTACAGTTACGTCAGAAGATAATCAATATACTGTATAAAAAAAACTCACGATAAAAATAGAATTGAAAAGGAAAGAAACTGAAGAGCAAAAACGAATTAATTGTTCACTGCAAACTGCAGGCAGTCAATGCGGAGGGAAAATGTATCCTTTTCCAATTTTCATCTCAACATCACCTGATAATCTCTGTTTTCTAATTAACGAGGATCTGGTTCTCCAACACCTGCAAACTGTCTCTTCGAAGGGCGGAAAACTACTGTCTTACAAATAGGATTTGACGGTCTGTGGTTTCCTGCGGGTAAAATAATCTAGAGACCCCGAATAGAATCTCCCGGTGGAAAATACTCAGAAAAAATCATCAGGCCAGAGAGTGGAAAGTTAGAGGGTGGTCATATGTGGTCATTCCGTGTCAAGTGGCCTAATTTGAGGAACGATCCCCGCGCGACCATTTCCGATTTTGATTCCGATTGGAATTTTTACAGATTGTTTTGTGATGCCTTAGATGGACATTTGCAAAATTTCAGTTCGAAATTTGCATTCGTGCTTTTTCTTATAAGGCTGTCGCAACGTTGTCTCAAAAATGCCACTCTTTTTTTAAACTTGAAATTTAGTCGCGTCAACAGTGGACGCTCTTGGTGCCTACAAAAAAATTTACAAAAGAAACAATAAAATTACATAGAAATTGCTAATAATACAATGCGAAGAGTGAGAGAAAAAACTGACACTTTTAGAACATAGAAAAAACGATCACAATGGCACATATAAACTTCTTAGATTTTTCTCCAAAAATCCAATTCCTACAATAAAATTAGGGAGACTGTGAACAGCCACTGAAGAGGTACATAGTTGCTGCCTGGAGTTGTTAACAATCGTGGACCTTCTGCTGTTGTCCTAGTGGCTGCAGTCAAAAAGGATGTGCATAAAGGCTGAGGAGACCTAGAAAAGAGAAATGAACGTGTAAGGCGGGAATGGAAAGATTTCAATCTTGCAACAACGACCTGCTGTCTTCTCGAGATATCAAGTGGATAGGTTATTTCCTTTAGGAGTCCATCTCATTATAGAGGATTCCTACGTTTTTTCCTCTTCTATCATTAATCCAACTTTCTCTCAGGAGGTTGATGCACCCGACCATTAAGTCTTTCCTTGAACAAGTAGGAAAGTCCAAGCAGTTTATTTGAAAGGAGGCCCCCTGCTTAGTGGCCTTATCAGCAAGCTCGGTACCCAAGAAGCCGGGATCCAACAGATGGTGATTTGTTGGTCATTGCTTTTTATCTCCCAAAGAAGGTTCCTGATTTCATTGATGCAACCACTTCTACACCGTTGATTGGACAGTGTGTTGATCGCCATGAGAGAGTCGGTCAAAATCAACGTGAAATCGGGGAAATGTCACTCTTGAGCTTTAATACTTTTGTAGTTATTACAGAATAGACCCTCAATTATAATCAATTTATATAAAATATTCATTTATATAAACTTATTGGCTTGGAAACCTGCAGGCAAAGAAACACACCCGAGACTGGCCTTGGGGTTGCCAATCTTTGATTGTTAGTGGCAAAACGAACATGCATCCACGCAAGGAATGTTGAGTGTAATGTATTTGATACTTACTCATCGTGTTACGACCTTCATAGTCACGCTGGGATCGTTCCTCAAATTAGGCCACTTGACACGGAATGACCACATATGACCACCATTGAATGACCCATATGCAATACAACTACAGATAGTAGACTGAGGGAAATAAAGTACAAGAAATAAAAAGTTTGGGACTATAACAATTTATTTTGAGTTCTTTCATCTATACCACTAAATAAAATGGAAATATATCAATCTTACCTATTATCTCAGTAAGGTCATTTTATTGTTAATTAATCACGCAGAATGAGTTTAGCTTCTTCACGTGCGTACGTAAGTACACTCGCTTCTTGATTTGGGCTTTCTAACTGTCTGAAGGTTTGTCTCGAATAGGCTCCGAAACTGCTGAATGGATTTACATGAAAATTTTCTGGATTAAAACCGGAAACTTTATTTTAATTTTCGTGTATGTTCTTCTCAACATCTTACAAGTTTCAGAAGATATGATTATACATATTTGTAAAACCATTGAATTGCCGCGGGTTATAATTTTTTTTATTTTCTGTGTTTATAGTCGCACCAACAATAAAGGTCATTAGCGACTATATAATTGATTAACTGATTTGCTGTTTGGTCCAGTTTGCTGAGTTAGGGAACGTGAGAACACACACAACTCAAACACGCAGGAATGGAACCCAGGATCTCTGGGATGCGAGGCTGTGACGCTAGTCACTAGACCTCAGAGGCGGCCATAAGTTTTACCTTGATGAGTACCATTCATCTGAAAGCTTGATGTTTGGCTCCAATCATCCCAGAGAAGTTTACTGTCGATCTTTTGAAGATTTAGTTCCTCACTTTCCCCTTTCAGTCCAAAACACGCGTAAAGCCTGTTAAACGAAATAGTTAATTAACTGTGAAATGATGCTTAAGTTTAATTATCATTTTATGTAACTAGTTACGCCTTTTAATTAGTTAATAAAAATGCAAAATACAGGGAAGTTTGGTTATATAAAGACCC
Organism: Eucriotettix oculatus; assembly: GCA_034510155.1. Classification (NCBI taxonomy): domain Eukaryota; kingdom Metazoa; phylum Arthropoda; class Insecta; order Orthoptera; family Tetrigidae; genus Eucriotettix; species Eucriotettix oculatus. The sequence goes on from CM067376.1 coordinate 168,185,896, forward strand.
GGGCCGGACACGTTTAATTTCATTTTTCGTAGATATACATTATTTGACGCTATAAATAAATGTGTACGTATGTGCCGCATACAAATTTAAATGGGTGGGCCTATTTCGACCTAATTTTATACACGTTTTCCTTGCGACAAAGAATCAATCAACGCTCGTAGAGTTGACACTTCTACCAACACTTGGGGCGGGGATGGAGAATACTAAAATGTAAAACGTAAGTAAGCGGTAGATATTTGAATGCGATTATATACTTTTCGTGGTTAGCGAGATTGAGGGTCCTCTTGGTATTACACGGTTTTATCATATGTTTTTTTTAAGTTACTGTGCTTATTTAAGGTACCAGGACAGTTCTTGACTGTATTAAGATACTGAGTTATGGCGATGGTTTTGATGAAATTCAGATCTCATGAAGTAGAGGGCATGAAAAAGGTACGTTTTTAAATATGGGACCCTTTTTTTTTTGGTTAACAGGCTACATGAGGGTGATCCTGAAACAGGCAACTCCCCTTTAATAGCATAGGAAGGGAATTGAAAAAGGGGGGATGCGGAAGGTGGAGCAAGGTAGCCAAGGGTTGACTAGGGCCCCCGGGCTATGGTTTAAGGATCCTACCCGGTGTTTCACCTAAAGAGATGCAGGGAAAACCCTAGAAAACCTGCATCAGGTAGGTCGGGCATTGGGTACTATTCTCACGCCCTTCCGAATGACGGGAGACGAGTTTGCTGTGGGGACGCAGCATTCCCTTCTCCGTGTCTCCACAAGTTTCAGGAGGCAATTGGCCGACTGATCCAATGGGATCAGCGGACAACTCTTGCCATATGCCCAAGGTCTTTGACCCCAGTACATATACCTCCTAAAATAGGTGAAGGTGTCTCGGCATATGAGAACTTTGATAAAAAATACCCAGAGAGAGTGCGAGGCATCCCCGACATGATCAGGTAAGCCCCGCAGTCACTCTAGGCTGAAGCGTCTACGAGAAACTCTCGCAGCGCCTTCCCTTTAATAAAAAAATATGGGACCCTCTCGCAGATGCTTTAATCACGTGTTGACAAAGTGTAATCGCCTGTGGGTATCAAGATTTATTATTATTTTATTATTTGGGTAACAGGCTACATGAGGGTGATCCTGAAGCAGGCAACTCCTCTTTAATAGCATATGAAGGGACTTGTAAAGTGGGGATGTGGAAGGTAGAGCAAGGTAGCCAAGGGTTAACTAGGGCCCCCGGGCTATGGTTTATGGATCCTACCCGGTATTTCACCTAAAGAGATGCAGGGAAAACCCTAGAAAACCTGCATCAGGTAGGTCGGGCATTAGGTACTATTCTTACGCCCTTCCGAATGACGGGAGACGAGTCTGCTGTGGGGTCGCAGCATTCCCTTCTCCGTGTTTCCACCAGTTTCACCTATTTTGGGAGGTATATGAACTGGGGCCGAAGACCTTGGACTTATGGCAAGAGTTGGATCGTTGGCCAACTGCCTCCTAAGACTGGTGGAGACATGGAGAAGGGAATGCTGCGACCCCACAGCAAACTCGTCTCCCGTCATTCGGAAGGGCGTGAGAATAGTACCCAATGCCCGACCTTCTGATGCAAGTTCTAGGGTTTGCCCTGCATCTCTTTAGGTGAAACACCGGGTAGGGTCCGTAAACCATAGCTCGGGGGCCCTAGTTAACCCTTGGCTACCTTGCACTACTTTCCGCATCCCCCTTTTCAATTCCCTTCTTATGATATTAAAGGGGAGTTGCCTGTTCCAGGATCACCCTCATGTAGCCTGTTAACCCAAAAAATATGTATATTTATATAGTAGCGGGCTAATATTAATTAATTTCCTGGCATTGTCGGGCATCCAGCTGGTTATGAATTAGAAACTAGGAGACTGAGTCAACAAAGTGATAGGATACTAGTCACACGAATTGAACCGTAACAACACCGACAACCATTGTTGTGGCAGGAGATGAAGCAGTAATGAAAAAATATAAATGAGTCGAAGAACACATTGGAAAACGAATGTCTAGGATATGTTGGATTCCCGCGGCCTGTGACTTGTCCAACCATTCGTGTGTGTTCTGTTGAACCCCGAGCCGAATCTTTACCACTCGCGTGGCTTCGCGAGTCGAGTCTCGAGCAGCATCGATCGCACTGGCACGTGGATCACTAGACGATTCCTGTTTCGTCGTAACCTAAAGAAGAGTACGATGTTGAGAAGTGTGAATGTAAAAAAAGGCCGAAAACTCCTGTTCTTAAATACATTATTTTTTTAACTTCTCAACAATTGAAGGACTGATTAGGGGTTTCTCTTTCCAAAGACGTATTATAATTTGAAATTTATCAACCTTACCTGTTATATCAGTAAGGTCATTTTATAATTATTTAATCACGTAGAATAAGTGTAACTTCTTAACGATCCTTCGTAAGTACACGCGCTTTTGGTCTTTCTAACTTAATTATCGAGGCAGACGCGAAACTTGTGCCATATAGATGTCACCTTTTTCAAACGGGAACCGGTTTGACCTTGCGCCATCCAATCAAATACTTCCGGCATTGTTACATATTATTATACACGCAGATGAATTAAAGGGTTTGTTGTTGGTGAAGTGAAGTGATACGACAACGTTTGCATATTTGTCTGTTCTCATTCGCTGAACGCCTGAACCGCTTCCATTTAAAAAGGCTATACATTAGCGTTGTCTATATTCTAGGAACCAAGTCGGGGCGGGTGGATAGATTAATTTAATACTGCGGCACGAAAAGCGTGGAAATTCTTACATTATACAGTATATAAGAAAGCTGCAATCAGGAAAGGAGCAAGGCTAGGATGCTCTTTAACTAATATATAGAACAGACAATGAAAAAAGTTAAAAATCAATATAGAAAGGGAATCAAACTGCAAATAGAAGAATTAAAACCCCCTAAGGTTTGTTGACGATATTGTGGTATTAAAGGAGACTGAGGAAGACTTGGAAACATAACAAGTGGCATGAACGATCACCCTGGAAAAAGAGTACAACATGAAGATTAATAGGGGGAAAACCAAGGAGATGGAGGAATAATAAAGTGTTAGATTGGGAAGGAATATTTTGAACAAATTTAAGGAATTCTGTTACTTGGGCAATATAATGACTAGGGGTTGTAGAAGTATAGTAGACATAAATAGTAAGATGGTACAGACAATGGCGGCTTTCGCAAGAATATAAGTACGAATATTAGGAAATCGTTGTTAAAAATGTCCCTATGGAGTGTAACGTTATATGGACGTTTGTTGAAACTTGGACGATAGGAGTTGCAGACAGAAAGTGTATAGAAGCTTTCGTAATGTCGTGCTATAGAACAATGCTGAAAAACAGAGGAGGATAGGGTAGCAAACCAGAAGCATAATAGGGGAAGAGAGAACAATTTGGAGAATATTGACCACGAGAAGGCCACGTTTTGAGGCATGAGGGTCTTGCAAAATTAGCATTAGAGGGAAGTGTGTAGAATAAGAACAGAAGAGGGAGGACAAGAATGCAGTGGGAAATGGTAGCTATGTAAAAATGAAAAGGTTTGCGCAGAATAGGTTAGTATTAAGGGTTGCACCAGACCAGTCTTAGGACTGTTTTCCACAACAACAGCAACAACAACAAGAGTTTTAGAAACGGGAAGAGTTAAATCAAAACCACTAGCTTTCGTCCAATACTCGAGTATAATGCTGGTTGTTGGGCCACTTTAGAAAACACCACGTATAAGGTTTAGAAAAACTTTAGAGGTAGCAGCAAAATTTGTGAAACGGACGTGGTTTTCAACCGGATAATGTAGAGAAATTAGGATAGGAATCGTTCGCACCGAGAAGGAAGAAAGATAGGCTTTGTGTATTATTTAAAGCATAGACTGTATAATAGCGTGTAAGACATGCGGAATAAACGTATATATTAGGAAATTGACAACAAATATAGAATCGAAGCGAGTCCGCAAAATGGAAACGGACGTTTTCATTCTTAAACAGTAATCAACGCAGTGAAATAATTTACCTACAGCACTGTTTAAGGGGAATATTTCAGCAACAAGAGGGTTTAAAAAATCAGGGAAATATTTACTTGAAGTGAGGATAAGTGGAGTATTTTTACTCTTTTATTCTTCGTTGTTTAGTGAAGTGTTAAAAGTGTGGATACATTTTTGGACAAATTTCTTGGACATTTCTATATTTCAAAATGGAATAATTTATTTGATAACACATTTTCTTACGGCCACCGGGACCTATCGTTTCGTAGGAGATTATATAGCCTTCATACGTACATGTATGTTTGCGAAAACGTTAGCACATGCGCCTTCTAACACCTTGTGCCAACCTCATTTCATTTTGTGGGATTCTCAAGTAGACACAGACAAACTTGAGAACAATAACGTCGTTGAAATACCGTATCAAGTTCTGTTACTTTTCCAGCTGTCATGCTGTCCTTCATTTATTAATAGTCCGAATAATATTATGTCATTATGTCCGTTGGACGTTATTTCCCCTCGACTGCGGTGATCTTGAATCCTCAAATCAGAACGTTTCAAATGAAGGGTGGGACAAGCAGCGTTGCTGAAAACTCGCAGCAAAGCTTACTGTTTTCAGTGAGCTGAATACGAATTCCGATTGAAACCAAATGTAGTGAGGTTTCAGCAGAATCCACAAGTGTCTTCTACTCCTAATCATACTATAGTTCTCGTCGGTATGAAGATCGAAGAGACTTCCACGATCTCATCCACCAGCTTCGCGTAGGCCAGATGCGGCCCCCCGAAAGGTTCTATCCGGCCCGCGCAACATTATTCCTTATGTGACGAATAAAAAAAGAATTCTGGCTATAAGAAAAATAAACATTTTCTTCTTTTGTCCTCTTTCTTTTTTCTTTCTCCATGGCTCTACAGCCCATTGAGGGCCTGGGCCTACCGAGTCGACTGCGGACTGTCACCTTGCATGACACATTCGGAATTTGGAGTGACACGTGGTCAGCGTATCGATCCTCCAACAGTCTTCTCGACCATGACGACACAAACATCGAAGCCCGTGCCAGGATTCGAACCCGGGACCTCTGGGTTGTGAGATCGCAACGTTGGCCACTACACCACAGTTTTTTGAAAAACTGTCACAGTTTCATTCATCACAATCTCCTTCATAATCTTTATCATTAATATGGTTCAGTATCACAAAAATTCAAGAATTTCGTAAAATGTATAATTGATATTTAAAAAAAACGATTATATTGACCCGCCTAAAGTTTTTTTCCTTTCCTTTAGCCTGCTCTTTAAAAAGTTTGCCCATCACTGTCGTAGACCATTGCGTTTTATTTCTGTCTTTGTAGTCATTCTTCTTCCTCAGTTCTGGAAAAATTACGACACACTGCAAAAACTTCCGCCATCATTCCTCTTCCACAACACTTCTTGCAGTCGCCTTTTGAATAAGTATTAAAATGAAACACTGGTAGGCGAAATTGATTTTCTGTTTTTTTACTTTTTGTCACATAATATAGAATGATTTAATATTTTAATAAGCTTATGCGTTTGAGTGTCCATTTCTTCTGTTTTCCTCATGTGCGAGGCCGCTAGTATCCTTGCGACCTTCTGCTGTTGGACTTCTGTGGTAAATACACGCTCAGTTTACGTAAATCTACGATAATGAAAATTACAATACATAAAACAGTATGTAATACGTTTAACAGTTCGCTTTAAATATAAGCTTCAACTGATCTTTTGCTATTGACGATGGAAGAGCGGCTTTGGAAGGTTCTAAAGCGGCGGTAGCACAACAAAGAAGCATTTTATCCCTCTGTACAGCATGATTAATAGCAGAGCTATGTGCAATACAAAGGCTTTCTCTTAAACGGTCTGCGCACAACTGCAACTGCTCACCAAGCATTACGAAAGCACCATCATTGATCGCTGTACTCCGCTACAACTGGAAATATGCAGCCTTCGGCACTGTCCTACAACTTCAAAAGACTAAGGTTTACGATTCTTTACTGTTTTTCTAAGTCGTTGGTTGAGAATTGACGAACCGTTATGTTCCTCCAATAATGACCATTTTATTTCTGAAAAATAGTTCGTCCCGCAAATTATTAAGACAACTGTGAAATGACGGCATCTTAGAAACTTGATACGAAGTAGGAAAAGTCAAAGAAGTCTACACAATCTCAGAAGAGACGAGCAGTCAGCTGAAAAGTTAATTCTGGTAAAGGGGCGCAACGGAATGTTCCAGGCTAGGTTTAATCGAGTTGGTCCACACATGTGTAGCTGCACTATCTTCTAATGCTCCAAATGCTGCTCATTCAATAATAACAAAAGTTTAGCATATGGTTTAAAATGTTGGTTTTATTAAAATCATAATTATTTCTTTCCTTGTCATATTATTCATAGCATTTTTATTCACTTCATTAATTTAATAGAATTAATTACCAAGGTTATCTCATTATCCAACGGACCGCAAGTATCGGCGGCGTACTTATAAAGACACAAAGGCCAACTATAGGACGCGCATCGGCGAGAAGGATGTAGAAGCAGTTTCCACTTGTTGCGTGAATAGTTATTAAATTTTGCGGTAGTTTTCCGTTAAAAACAGGGCACATACTTCGCTTTGGAATTCCATAGAAGCGAAGGTGAAACAGATTAAAACTGTCATTGGCTTCTCGTAATCCTGCTAGTGCTCCTGCTCTGTTGCCACATGCACGTGATGTCTGGTCATCCTGGACTCTGCAGCAGCCAAGACGCCAAACTGTTCGGCGAAGACGACGCTTCGTTAATTTTTCATTGTTTTAAGAACGTAAAAATATATTAAATATTTACTGTAAAATCTCATATTCTGTTAGGAAATTTTACATTGTATGTTTTCTTACAAAAATCTAAAGTTATGTTCCCTCCTAATTCACAAGGTACCCTGAGAAACTCTCATGTTCTATGCAAAGTCGTAAAGATTTATATTGCTCGCATAAAACAGCGGATTATTTCAAGCATACATATAGAAGCCTTTGAAATGTGGTACTATAGGAGAATACTGAAAATCAGATGAGTGGATAGAATCACAAACGAGGAAGTTCTAAGCAGGATAGGGGAAGAGCGAACAATATGGAAAACGTTGACCAAGAGAAGGCCACGTTTTGAAACATGATGGTCTTGTAAAATTAGCATTAGATGGAATTGTATGAAGTAAAAACAGAAGAGGGAGTAAGGATGGGATACAATAAGCAGATTAGGGAGGATGTGGTAGTTATGCGAAATTGAAAAAGCTTGCGAAGATATGGTTGCATTATACCAGTATTAGGACTAATACCACAACAACAATATAATGTATCAAGATTTGGTGAGTGTTTAGTAAAGTACTGAAAATGTTAATTGTGTATTAATCGTCTAAGGTGATTTTGTGGTACGCGATTGCGTATCACATCAAAATGAATAGCACATCACATATCTTTAAAATTTCTATTCAGTTTTTTCTGCTCTTTTGTTTGTTTGTTTCATGTATTGCCTGGAGCTACGACAGAGGAAAGGACAGTTTCTGGTCGCAGAGCTCCAAGAAGTTAAAACTCCATAGTGTGTGCTTGTTTGTGTTTCCCAGTGTGTGTGTGACATCGTGTGTGCGTGTTGTGTTTATATTAACAATTGTCTATATACATTTTTTTTATTAATTTATTTTAAGATTATTTGTCTTTAATTATGAACTTCATTTTGTTCATTTTTAATTTTTAATGTTTGACGTATCCTATTTCCTCAATCGAGGACTAATGGAAACAACAATAAATCTAAATCTAATACAATTTTCATATTACAAATATTTAATGTACATATATGTAACAGAAGTTAGAACTAAGCTAGACAAAGTCGGGGCCATGAATAAACGCGATTGGTTATTTAAGTGACGAATTACAGTCTTCTTATCGGGCATAAAATGAAAACATTGACGTGCGGTACAGCTGATTGCACGAAGTTGGGGGATTCCAGGCAGCTGAAGACAGATAATAATCACCAAGAATCTATCTTGTCAGCCCGTGTAAACAAGAGGATTGATCTAACGCCTGAACCTTCAGCTGATCTATATTGTTAACGGCTAAACAAACCGAACATTTTACCCGGAGCGTCCGAAAGCCGAAACAATACAGGCATGTTCCTTCAAAAAAAGAGTTCGGACCAGTGTGTTACGCCTTCTCTACACCGACGAGAACGACGAAAAGCAGTGTCCCTAGATTGTAGCTGACACACGTCGAAGAAATATATCTGAAGATAAGATAAGATAAATTTATTGGATCATTAGTCCTCTATTGAGGAAATAGGACAAGTCAAAGAATATGTTACATATCACACTAAGAATACGAATATAAGAAACAAAATATGGATACAACATATGAGTAAAGAAAATTATGTATACAATGATAAATAAATAAAACAAAGCAGAGCAAACAAAATATGAATACAACATATCAAGAATATGAGTACAAAACAATAAGAGAGATAGTAAAAGAAACTATGTATACAATGATAGACAAATAAAAGAAGTATATATAAACATATACAAAAGATATTAATTTCTTGAGAAACAATGTCAATTTTGAACACTATAGTGGTATAATAGAGATCCACGCACTTCACACACTTCACAATACACTACACTTGAAACAAACATTGTGTAGAATCCGTGGGAAATTAGGCTCCAGCAGATCTCGTCAATTTAGGTCATGAAACAAAGAAGAAAAGACCGTTAATGAGAGGATAACGTATAATATTACACCTGATATTGTTTTAGCGATATAAGACCACCTGATGTCAGCACTGTTTGCAAAAAATAGACTTAAATAGCTTTCAACCTATGATCAAATGCAGGCGAATAAATAATAAAATCTCTAACAGTAGATTCTATCATCTTATGTGAACTGATAAATAACTTTTTTTAAATGTTTTATTTGTCGCGAAGGCAGTTTGTAGAGTTTTATTCCAGGAACATGACTGATCTTCGCGTAATTGAAGCGAATTTTAATCACTCTTAAGACTATCGGTTTCAGTACCGTTTGATGATAATGCTTGCTTTGGAATAGCTGGAAAATTACTTATTTAACAAATTTTAGAATTTCTAAGAATGAACGCACGGAAACTGTTAGAGAGCAGTGTCCCAAGAATGTAGCTGACATACGGAGGGCGATGAAAGGGACGCCCACAATTGGAAATTTTCAAGTGCAGAGGTGGGGCATTGAGATCAAAAGCGGCGTGCACTTTGGAGAGAAGACGCTTTTTTCCGAGGCAATTTTTAGACTCATATACAACTCAATTTTTCGACACTTTTTTCACAAAATTCAGTCAGTCATTCACTTCGTCCGAATTCAATTTTATCGGACTCAGTCTTTCGGACTCATTCGTCTGGCTCAAATTTCTGCGGAGGCTCAATGAAATTCATGCGCCTTGGTGAAACGAATCGACGACCAGCAGCCAACATCCGACGCCTGAACGCATCAACCTGCCACCCAGGGTCGGTAAGCAACCATCCGCCCGGTCATAAACCAACAGACCAGCCATCAAGGACGTCCAGTGATTGACCTGAAACCTGGTGATTCACCGACATTTCTGTTTCTCGCATCTGGTCGCTTCTTGACTCCTCTCACGATTTCGTAATTTACCCACTAATGTTTGATTCTTTACACATTGAATAACTCATCATAATCTCACGTCCTTCATCATTAAATTCATAATTCCCTCGCTCTAATTTAAATTTATAAAACAATACCGCACCACAACTGTTTAGCACCTCCCATAATCAATTAATATTGAATAATTTGACTTGCCTCAACGTGAAGAAAATATATATTAATTAGTATTAGATGAAAATATAAAATAGCGTTATTTACACCGATAACTAAGCTGTAATGAAGTAATGAACCTGGCGCCAAATTGATGAGTTCGATGAGTTACCATCGTGCCAATGGAGAGGGATTAAGAAAAGGCGGTGGGACCAACATTCCCAGACATTTCCGGAAGGTCAGCACTTTCTCTAAGCAGGGCGTGGAAATTGTTACGCTAGGGAAGATTGGCGAAGCCACGTCACGTGCCCACGAGCCGCTCGTATCTTCCCCCGTCGCCCGCTAACACCAGCCGATGCGTCGCAGTGAACGAGAACGGGAGGACGACGTCGTCGTAACCACCCTGGTTTCCGTGTCAACCCACGACTACCCGGGGTCATATGCCACCCCATACCAGCTGAGCCAGTAACTCACCGCGAGACCGGACAGCTACTGAGCGGTTCCACGTGGTTAGCCGAACATCGAAGAGTAATGTACCGGTAGTCTAACTCAGCGAATGATTTATTTGATTCAATTTCTTTTTCCGAATTCAAGTTGAAAATATTTTTATTTCTCATTATCAAGCTACTACAAATGTTTAACGAGTGTAATTATAATTTTTGAAGAATACAATTATTATTGCTTCTGAGTAAAATTATATTCAATATTATACCTGTTTTCCCACGGCATACTTCTCATTTCGAATGATTTACCTTCGAATGTGAACCCCAACCTCATCCCTTAATAAATTTGCACTACCGACTTGGCGAAGCTTCATGTACGAACACCCGCCCGAGTGTTTCTCGTTACAGTATGTAGATACTAATATTTTATACCAGTAAAGTCTTCTAAACTTTTAAGTAAATAATTGTTTATTTAATATTATCTTATTACTATTTAAAAGTCAAGTTCGTTTACTAACTAGATAAAATGGAAACTTTTGGGTGATATAAATATTGAAAAAATGATGTTGGCTTAACTCAGGGCATTTATTTGCATGAGACTCAATTAGCTATTAAGTTCGTATCTATGGGGAAAACAAAAAAACCGTGCAGCAGAGATCTCGCTTATTACGTTGAACCGGAAAACGAAGTTATTTTGATCTGCGGTCGGCAAATTGGAGTCTCGTGCGGGTACTAAGCGATTTCTGAGATGTGGGTGCGGCTCACTCAGCATACGGCAGGTGCTGATCCTGACAATTCTCTTCCTCCTTTATGCGACGGTATAACAAATGCAAGACAGTAGTTTTACACTGACCGTTATCGAAAAAATTTCTTTTTGATTTCACCGAAGATGTTCATAACTCAGCCGATAATTATGGCTAAGTAGTAAAATTTATAGTTGGCTTGTGTTTTACGTTACTGATAGCGTCTTCTTCTCTTCTCTGCTGATTATCTTCTTCTTCCTGAATACGAATTTAATTGTACTATCTTCTTCCTCCTTGCTTCTTTTCTCCCAGACCCTCTTTATCTAAATTTTGAGCCAAAGTGCTCTATTCAGACGCCTTCCTTCTTCTTTCTTCCCTGACCTCCTTCTCCTTCCGAGTTGTGTTTCGAACTGTCATTCGCGAGTCCTTGCGACTTCCCAGTCACCTCACTCCGTGACAAAACACCATTGCACGTCAATAATATTGAATTTTACAAGTACGCGGGATTCGCAATTTTGAAGGAAGGGGCTGACCCTGCAAAAATTTCCACGGGTTATCGTCCCCTGGTGGCTGACCAGCCTTTATCCTCAATTTTTGTCTGAGGGACTCACTTGGGATTTGAAACGCGACGTTACGGCGCCGGACCAAGACTGTAAATTCCACAGCCCTGCCACCTATTTCTTACTTTATCTTATTATTTTTATCTGGTTGTAGAAATATTTGATACAAAATGATAAATTAAATCGGTAGTATTTCTTTGTGCTAAAAACTAGTGTATTTAATTTAAAAATTCCGTGTACAAGTCTCACCCATTTGCTTGCTACATATATATTAAGAAAGGTCGGGTCTATACATAACTAAATACTGTTTAAACTCGAATACGTGGTTTTTAAAATAACCATTTTAGGTACGTAAGAAAATTATATTGTATAAAATTGTCTGACTTGAAATTAAAAATTATTATCAACTCCTTAATACTTCTCTTTTTTGTAAGATAAAATGAATATTAATGTTAACTAGAAAATTTTTATAATATGAATACATAATTGAAAGTAAAGTATATTTTTAGGGAATGATTACATTTTTTCAACTTTTCTATTCTATTTATTTTCTAACATAACATGTACTTCGACATAATAGCACGGCTAAAAGAAAAAGTTGGAAGTAACATCTAGAATGTATTGAGTTGGCAAACATCCCCTTATTGTGTCTTAAACTCCCTCTGACAGGCAGTCGTAGTAAGGAACCGAATCCTTAATCTAATTCCAGAACGGGCTGATAAGCTTAAGTTATTGTAATGCAATTAAGAAGGCTCGACCCCATCCTAATTCTTTAAGAATATTTTTATAATCAAGTTATACTTAGATATTATTACTGTACCTACCACGGCGCATTTAGCACTCCGCTTCCTACTCGAGTCGCAAACGTAGATAATTTATTAATTAAAGCATTCACTCGTTAGCTCGACAGATGTCTCTAGCGACGGAATTTCCGTCGAAACGTCCTTGTCATCGCTGGGGAGAAGGGAAACTCCTAATTAGTAATTACTGCCGTCGGCAAAAGCGGAAACGCTCGCTGTCATTAGAACGCCTTTCTCTTCGACACGCCATTCGTACGAGCGATTAACATCCTTTGTTCTAGTTCGCTCATACACAGCAACGTTATGTCGAATTTCTCAACGTGTAAACATGCTACGCGTCACCCGTCGCTCAATTTAGATGAGGTAGGCGATTGATGACACAGCACTAATCACCTACTATAAAGATGCGTCTGCTCAAACTACGATGAATTTATAAATCTATTATTATCATATAAAAGTTCTTACAGAAAAGGGACAATTACCATTCCTCAAATAATTTCAAATATCTCCAATGACGTATGAATTGAAGTTTTTAATGTTCCTCCTGTTCATTATATTTTAGGAACATCATTGGATTGAACATAGAAGTTTACAGATGTAATAGAAAAATAGGAGTAACGATGACGAAATACACTCCAGAATTGATTTCCTGGACATTGCGATTATTGGAATAAAACATGTGTCCACAACTATGTGGTATATGAAGGAATGTGCTACATATAGGATTTTGAATTACGTTTTCAATCATCCTTTCAGGTAAAAGTACAATGTATTACGTATGTCAAAGAATAGATCGATTAGAATGGTAGAATGCTTATAAATTTAATAATGCTAGTGTAAAGAAAGCGTCTATACTCAACCTTCAGAAAGTAAAATTTCAGGGGTTTCATTTTGTTAATTGTACATAAAATTATATTGTAGGAATTATAGTTGTTGTGGGAGTGATCGTTGGAGGGAAGTCAGAGAAGTTGTCGATGGGTGCAAGCCCAGGGAAATGGACTTGAACAACTGATTTTAATTCTGTATAAGTGTTATGTTTACAAATTAATAAATTTTATGGGAAGGTTTGCGGAGAGTTAATGTCAGTAATTAGAACTACGTGTTAGGAAGATGGAACTTAGATTAGAATTCAATGCACCTATGATCAATTTACGCATTATCCGTCTTCACGTATTTCCTAGAATTAGGACGTGAGGATTGTGATTAGTAGGTGAGCCTAGCTTCGGTTTACGGAATGGAGAAGTGTTAAGTCGGTGCTTGGATTGGCTCAGTTGGTACAGCATGCGGCTGGATATAGCAAGGTCCTGGGTTCGATTCCCTGGTCCGGTTGACATTTTTCCATTATTGTCTTTCTTCTAAAAAAATTAACTATTTGCTTTACTGGGCCTCAATTGAGCATTCCCTCTAACTTAGATTATAATAGACGTATTTGAAATGCGTAGCTATAGGAGAATGCTGAAAATCAGATGGGTGGAAAGAATCACTAACGAGGAAGTTCAAAACGGAATAGGGGAAGAGAAAATAGTATGGAGACGTTGACCAAGAGAATGTATAGATTAATAGGCCACATTTTAAGACATGAGGGTCTTGTAAAATTAGCATTAGAGTGAAGTGTGTGAGGTAAGAAAGAATGAGGAAGGCGAAGGATGGAATAAGCTAAGCATATTAGGGAAGCTGTGGGAGTTATGCGAAAATGACTAAGCTTTCGCAAGATAGGTTAGCATGGGGGTTGCATCAGACCAGTCTAGGACTGAATACCATAACAAAAACATATTAGTAGTGGGATGAAGACACGAATGCGGTGAGTTGCAAGACCCGACAGCAACTTTGTATCCATAATTTTGACGTGTCTCAAAATTATTTTTATTCTACGTCAGTTAATGAACACCATTATCTAACGCAAATAATGGGTTTCATTTACCTAACAATTAGAAAAACTTTCCAATAAGTAAAAACCAATTGTTTATATTCAGCCTTTCACTTTTATATTTTAATTGTTTACGAAATCAAGTCAAGTCAAAAACGAAAAGTTATATATTTATAAATTACAATACCAATTTGATAACTTTCAATAGCATAGAATCATTATTAGGTTTTGTTAGATGTCAAATTATTGACAATATTTAAATGTGAAACAAAATAAAATTTTATTACTAAATATTACATTTTTTTAATAGTACAGTACAAAAAGAATTTATATATTGATTGATAATGCAAGTCTTAGTCTACCAATGGCACACTGTGGATTGTTGTTGCCGATGTGGAAGGACACGACGCAGAGGAAAGCAACGGCAGGGAATTGTTGGAATACGCAAAATTTTGGACTATGTCTTGAATACTGCTACGGAAAGCTAATATTCTTTCAACTGGGATTTTCTTCACATGTGGTAGTAAGCTCTTGAAGAAAAGCCAGTTCTCATCTTCAGGCTCATGTAATATCCTCCTCTCGGTTTTCTCGGACAATTGCAGTTTTCTTCTTTCTAATTCCCGCACAAAAGTTGTATAGTCTTCTGTTCTCGGTCTCTTTATCCTCGTTACAAAGCGTTGTGGTGTTCTTTTAGTTTCTGCTGTAGGCCTACTCGTCTCCTGGATTGCTCCCTGATCATCAGTCCTCAAAGATGAATCGTCAAAGTTAACAAACGCTTTTACATCTGTATTGTTGCTGGCTATATCACCTTCATGTTCATCATCACCATCGAGAGTTTCCGAGGTACTTCCATTATTTTGATCATCTTCCTGATCTTGTCTTCTTTCGGATGCCGTTAACTTCCTAGAACTACTGCGAGACTTCACAATATCCTTTAAGAAGTACAGCGATTGAAAATACTGCCACTTGGTTGTTCTGGTTTCTCCTTCTTCACCACCTGACAGAGGCAGTTTGGACTTCATCATTTCTGTGGAAAACTGATCACGTAAATATTTCCACTTTTTCCTCAGCTTGTGTTCTGTAATTGTGGAAGTAAACAATTTAGAACAATCCTTATAATGCGGTTTATGTATTATGAAAGATAAAAACAATGTATGCAGTAAATTAATATATTTTTATTTCCAAAGTATGGACCTTTTTCGTCATTTTCATTCTATAAAGTGTATTCTTCAGTAATAAAAAACACCTTTCAAACGGTCTCAAATTCATTAATTTGTTTCAATAGGAGCCCTCGACTAATCGTCGAATTCAATCTCTGAAATTGATACACGCAAACATGATTGTACAGTTCGATTATGAGAGATAAATAATTATATATTCTTTAATTGGTTTTCATCCATGCAAATAATAACCAAATATTATATGGGAGAATAGAATACGAGTAAGGACAAGAGAAGCAATATTGACTTTGCGACTAATTTTAGAAGACAGGATTCGAAAACGACCTACGTTTATGGTATTTGTAGATTTAGAAAAAGCTTTTGATAATGTGAACTGGAACACACTATTAAGGATTCTGAAGAGCACCGGAATAAAATATGGAGGCAGGCAGGCAGCAGTAATTAGAATAGAAGATCAAGAAAAGAAAGCCGAAAATCAAGAAAGGTGTAAAACAAGGAAGCAGTCTGTCGCCTATGCTGTTTAACTTAGAACAGGCGATGAAGCAAGTTAAAACGGAATATGGAAAATGAATCATACTGCAAGGAGAAGAAATAAAAACCTTACGCTTTGCCGACCGTATTGTAGTATAAGGGAGTCAGAATAAGACTTGGAAACCACAAATGGCATGAACGGGATCCTGGAGAAAGAGTTCAATATGAGGATTAATAGAGGGAAAACCAAGGTAATGGAGAGTAGTATGGGATACAGTGGAATAACTAAGGGTGTTAGATTGGGAAGGGATATTTTGACGGAAGTTAAGGATTTCTGCTACTTGGAAAGCGTAATAACTAGGGATATAGAAGTATAGTAGACATAAAGAGTAGGATAGCACAGGCAAGGAAGGCTTTCGCGAAAAAGAGGGATTTATTTACGGGTAATATAAGTGTGAATATTAGGAAATCGTTGCTAAAAATGTTCTCATGGAGCGTGGCGTTATATGGGTGCGAAACGTGAACGATACGAGTTGGGGAAAGGAAAAGAATAGAAGCCTTTGAAATGTGGTGCTATAGGCGAATGCTGAAAATGAGATGGGTGGATAGAATCACAAACGAGGAAGTTCTAAACAGAATAGGGGTAAAGCGAACAAAATGGAGGACGTTGACTAAGAGAACGGATAGATTAATAGGCCACGTTTTAAGACACGAGGGTCTTGTAAAATTAGCATTAGAGAGGAAGTGTGTTGGGTAAGAACAGAAGAGGAGGCCAAGGATGGAATTCGCTAATCAGTTTAGGGAGGATGTGGTTTGTGCTCGTTATATGGCAATGTAGGCTTGCGCAAGATAGTTTAAGCATAGAGAGTTGCATCAGACCAGTCTGACTGAATACCACAACAACATCAACACTTGATTTTCACAAACAATAAAGTTGCTGATTATTTTACATTTAAAATGCGTATTTATCGATGAATAAAACAAAGCAACCTACATAAAAACAAGATTTTAATATTTGTGTATGCCGACGTCGGCGTTCGTCAAATACAAACGCATCCGTCAGATTGCTGGGTACAATGTTTACTAAAATTGACATGAGGTGTCGGTATAAATCGATTACTATGTTCGGGAGAATTGAGCTAGACGAGTGCCAACACGGTGTGCAGTAGACCATTTCCCCGATATTGAAGTGGGGATATTTTTGTTAATACAAGTTGATAGTGTAAAATCAATTGTGAAAACATTGGCGCTAGGAAATATATTGCTGTCAGTTCAGGATATGTACGTCACGAAACTCATCCGTAACGTGTCATATATAAGGAGTATAGAGTAGATTAAAAATACGTCGCAGTCTTCATATCCCGTTTGTACGAATACAATTGATGTTTTTAAAAAAGCTAGTAGCCTTCCGGCAGACCGTTGAAGGGGAAGGTCCTCCTCGAACGACAATACATCCCTCCCCCTTCTACTTTCCCTACTGGACATGTAAACATGCCATGTCGAATCTCACCTTTATTTTTAAATTTGCTTATATTATTTATTTTTTAATTAATTCCTAATTTTAATTATCTGACTTTAAGTTTACAATTCATAAAAAGGACTGCCAATAAATCATAAAATAATTTTATTACTATTTATTTAATACAAATAC
Organism: Eucriotettix oculatus; assembly: GCA_034510155.1. Classification (NCBI taxonomy): domain Eukaryota; kingdom Metazoa; phylum Arthropoda; class Insecta; order Orthoptera; family Tetrigidae; genus Eucriotettix; species Eucriotettix oculatus. The sequence goes on from CM067376.1 coordinate 168,203,342, forward strand.
TACGTCCATCCAACTTTGTGGACTTCTTCAGGTAACTATACCCCCAAAAAATAATTATAAAGTCAAAATTAATATCTAATACATACAAATTTGTTAAAATATGAAGTATAATACTCGATATAAAGTAAAATAAATGACGGACTTACATTATTAAATGATGAAGCGACAATGAGTGCTTTGCGCTGTTAAATTTTAACAATGGAAAAGGAATTTTTAAAGATTCGACCATTATATCAATTGATGATCGTATATCTTTTGCATCTGATATATAACATTTCATTCATTATTCTTGAGAATTAATTATTTTCTGCATCTTCCAAATTTTGCCAATCGAAATTACGATTATTAAGATGTATGTATTTGGATACAACTGCTTTCTTTTGAGTATCTAACTTGATGGCTTTATGTTCTTTTATGCGAGTTTTTAAAGCTCTTTCAGTTTCTCCGTTAGACATTGCATTACAATATAAACAATTGATTTTTTATTTTTAGAAAGTTAATTTTGTCTTTATTTTTAACGAAATTTAAATATTTATTGATTTAAAAATAACAAGTGTACAAGCATGGTGTACATAAATATGACGATTATAACAAATTTTGAAACCGTTAAAATTATTATTATTATACACTCTTAAAACAGTCCAATACTACAAAATATATAGTTTTACAATTATTAGAGATAATAGAGAACATGAAATATCCAACAATCAGGTCCATATAGTCGAAATGAAAATCATATTAAAGATGTTAATAACTTATATGAAATATATTAATTTCAGAGTACCATAAAGAAATAATATACTACTATTTCAATTCACCGGAATTTTTACTATGACCGTTTTATACTAAATTAAATATGTTGAAATAAATAATAATTATAAAAAACATTATTAACAATGTTAAAGACAATTTAGAAGAAAATAAAAATAAATTCAGTAAGTTTATAATTAACTTTTAAAATTGGTATCGTAAAAGTTTTGCAATTGAATAACAATAATAAAGAAAGGAAACATTAACATTATTATCTCTTACCTGCTACCTATTGCGTGTAATTTGTAAAAATTTAATAATATACCAGTATAGTCCTGTTGTATAAAATTTTTATTTTATGCCATTTCTTCAATGACCGTGACAGCAACTTTTGGCCTCTTGGGTCATATTAATCTGTTTCTAATAAATTTTTCTTCTATACTGTTCATTGTCATTAAAGTATTTAATATATTTTAAAAAACTTTATAAGGATTTGTTTACACCGTGTGGTGCTCGTCTCAATATAAACATCGCTAAGTGTGCACGAGACTAGCAACACGATTCGTAAAACAAAACCTTTTAAAAGGTTTGTAAATAAATTAAAGAATTTAAAGACTAATGTATAACGTACGAAAATAATTTGGTAGAAACAGGTTAATATGGCCTAAGAGGCTGAAAGCTATTGCCACTGACAATGAAGTTATATAAAATATAAAAAAACTTATACTACAGGACTATAGTGGTATATTCACAAGAAAGTAAACCTAGAAGACTTGATGAGAAGATAAAAACTCGCAGCCTATGAATACATCATTTCCTTACAATTAATTCACAGGAAGAATAAATGTGGCCAAATATGCGAAAAGAAAACAGCATGTGGTTTTATCTTGCATAATAATTAATTAATTAGTATTATGTGCAATTATTTTCTTTGTAAATGAATGAATAAAAGTATTAGTGACTAAAGGCATTTTTATTTACCTTCAATTTTCATTTCAGTGCTGATCTCCTTCCAACATTTGTCGACGTAATTTCTATTTGAATGTTCTTTAGCTCTTTTGTCCCATATGGCCCGCCTGGTATAAACAGAAGCTATCAATTTCTCGTTATCAATCATTACTGGAAATGACACAAAGCAGGTAATCCGTAGAATGGGTTGGGTGTCACTGCTGCCGACGCCGGTAAATGAATGCTTTCAAGATGGCAGGCAGGCCAGCCAGCGCTTGGCGCAGGTACACACAGGTTCCGACTCGCTCGCTTTCTATCTTGTTGCCTGCCCTTCAACAAAAGGAAGCTATCGACTCTGGCTGGCTTGCAGGCGCTTATCAGCGCTGACAGCAGCGTTCAACGTGCACGTGGCTCTACCCTAGCGGAAATAACGAAGGAATTCTCAAAGTTATGCAGCTGCAACCTCTTCCGGGAATTTTCAAGGAAATCGACGGTAAATATCCCGGAACTATATTTGCTTTAAGCATTAATTTTCAGAAGAACTGTATCTACATGACGGAAAATACGTTCAGATTCATTATCTGCCTGACTATAAATTCACAATATTACCAGATTGGTGACTGATCTTCATTGTATTTCTTCTATTTTAATATTATAAATAGTGACATCATTCCCACTTACTGTCATCCTCAAAATAGTACAGCCCTGAGTTTCAAGACTCACTGTGCCCATTCGGATTGACCTACGTTATTGTAAAAAGTCCCATTTTTCGCAGATTATAATTTCATTTTATGATATGTAAAAGAAAAAAAATTAACACCATTTTATACTTGCACTTTGGCGAAAATACTGAAAATACTGAAAAAGGGCTCGACATTAACAACTCGTCTATTTCAAACTGTTTAAGAAAGGATCGCCATCTGATATATCCAATTACAGGCCCATTTCTCTCCTTCCTATTTTCTCTAAAATATTTGAAAAAATAATTCATATTAGATTACTTAATTTTCTGAATAAATATAAGATTTTATCAACAGCGCAGCATGGCTTCCTTAAAGGTAAGTCCACAGATAGCGCAATGTACGACTTCATTCAAAATATCCAGAATTCATTGGATGAAGGACTGAAGGTAGCTGGCATTTTTGCTGACCTCTCTAAGGCTTTCGACACCGTAGATCACCAAATATTAATAAAAAAGATGGAATATTATGGAATTCGGGGAAACACGTCACTTTTACTAAGATCGTATCTTACAAATCGCAAACAACAAGTAGTAATTGAAACCAAAGACGGCCAACTTCACTTATCCGATTGGGAATTTATTACATGTGGAGTTCCTCAAGGATCAATTCTTGGGCCTTTACTTTTTATTCTGTACATAAACGATCTCCCAGGATACGTAAATCCTATAAAATCGATTCTCTACGCGGATGATACAAATATAATTATTGCAGATAAAAACTTAAATAATCTGATTAAGAAAGTAGACAACGCTCTGAATGGTCTAAATATTTGGTTTAACGTGAATAAATTATCCCTCAACCTAGATAAGACTAAGTTAGTTCAGTTTAGTGCTGATGCTAGTAATAGACCAGTAGACAAGTTCTCAGCTAATGCACCTTTCCTCGGCCTTCGGATTGACGATAAATTAAAGTGGAATGACCATATAGATCTGCTTGCCGGAAAACTAAGTTCAGCTTGTTATTCTCTGAGAACACTAATACAACACGTTGACAAAAAGTACGTCAAAATGGTTTATTTCGCGTATTTTCATTCAATTATGAGCTATGGCATCTCTAATTGGGGAAACTGCTCCAGGAGTAATGAAATATTTAAGTTGCAAAAGCGTGCAATTAGAATACTTTCTAGCACGAATTCTAGATCGAGTTGCAAACCTTTCTTCAAAAGTTTGCAAATACTTACTTTACCAAGCGTATATATTTATGAAATATTAAAGTTTGTAAAACGAAACACTAATTTGTTTCAAACAAATGGCGAGTTTCATGAATACGCGACTAGAAATCGTTTAGCTCTAAGGTCGGACAAGCATCGCCTTGCTCTACACCAGAAAAGTATTCACAATACCGGGATAATTTTATACAACAGCCTTCCGCCAGAGGTTAAAAATAGTACCTACAAAAGCTTCATGAAGCAGAGTAAAACTATTCTTTTAAATGGCGCGTTTTACTCGGTACAGGATTTTCTTAATCGTCCTTCTAGTATTTAAATCAAGGTTCCTGCTGCAAGTGTTGAATGAGCTGCCTTATAAAATAGCACATCACATATCTTAAAATTTCTATTCAGTTTTTTCTGCTCTTTTGTTTGTTTGTTTCATGTATTGCCTGGAGCTACGACGGAAGGACAGTTTCCTGGTCGCAGAGCTCCAAGTAGTTAAAACTCCATTCCGTGTTCCTCAGTGTGTGCTTGTTTGTGTTTCCCAGTGTGTGTCCGTGTTGTGTTTATATTGACTTTTGTCTATATACATTTTCTTTTATTAATTTATTTTAAGTTTATTTGTCTTTAATTATGTACTTTATTTTGTTCATTTTTAATTTTTAATGTATGACGTATCCTATTTCCTCAATCGAGGATTAATGGAAACAACAATAAATCTAAATCTAAATAGTCTGAAAATTTAGCGAAAGACAGTGAAAACCCTTCCGAACCCATCCGCAATGTTTTAATCATCTGTGTTTCTTATGTCTTTTAAAATTAATTAGTTAGTGGACTTCTAATAACTGCGCATCGCAGAAGAGTGGGACAAAGTTTTTCTTGTAACGGTTGAAAGTCATAAATATAAAATATAAGATAATAGTTATGAATGTCTGTACGTTTAATATAAGTTTAAATATGGCCAAAAACAGACATAAATTAGTGAAACATAAAATATAATTTAAAAACAATTACATGTTTCGGTCCTCATCAGGGTTGAACTGAATTACAATGCACGAAATTATAACATTCCAAAGATATTGCAGTAGAGAAAGGAATACAGTAAACAAAGAACCGAAAGACAAAAATATTAAAAACAAACAGATAATAATTATATATTTAAAATCGCATCTACATCAGAGGTAATTAGCAACCTCTTTCAGGATTGAAGCCTATGAATACATTATTTCCTTACAAATTAATTACAATGGAACAGGATAGACATTGAGTATTCCCAATTTATCAAATAAGTTGATGGCTTTGAAGAAATGTATCACTTTCTCTTGGATCTTGCATGATTTGTTCTGGAAGATGGAGAGTCGTTGTGTATTGTGTCTGTTGCATTCGGTTAAGATATGATGTATTGAAAGTAGTTTTTCCCAACATTCACATTGTGGGGGAGCAGAGTTTGAGAATAAATGTGAATGGGTACGGTTCGATCTGATTCTACATAATGTTGTTAGATCTTTCCTGGTTATGATGGGCGGGAACTTGATGCTAGCTGCGTTGCGGAGTTGTCTGTGGGTTTTGCTTGTCTTAAACGACATCCGAGTATCATCACACGGGTGGTAGACTTTTTAAAAACAGGAATAGCCAGGTATTGTCCCTGGTGTTGGTCATTCGAGGGGGAGGTGCAAGAGGGGTAGTTGATGTCGCTTTTGCCAGGCGGTCGTCCTCTTCATTTCCTAAAATGTTTTTGTGGGTTCAATCCATACCCATATAATAGATTTTCCCTCCCTCTACTTTGAGTTTGGGCGTTTTTTCTCTGATCCATGAAATTAGTTTAAAATTGCTGATCTGCTTGACGATCAAAAGTGAGTCGGTGATTATTAGGAAGAATTTGTTGCTGGCTACTTCACAAGCGTCGAGGGCTAATTTTTTGGCTGAAATAATTGCCGTAATAATTTATGCATTTTGATGAAGTGACATTTTGAATATGGTGCAGGTGCTTCCAACTCCAAGTTCATTTGTCGATCCGTCTGTGAATATTGGTTGATAGTTTGGGTGCTTTCTGCAAACCTGGGTACTGGTGGGTTTGTTCCTACTAATTCAAGCAGCGATAGTTCGATGACTATGTCAGAATTTTACCAGCGAGGGATAGTTGAACAAGACGGGGAGCTTACAATGGGAGGGTGGAGTTTCAGTTTGTCACATACGGCGATGAATCTCTAATGTGCTAATGGAAATGTTAGTGTACTGTGTTGTTTTTCAAAGGTTAGAAGTTTAGCTTTGAATAGGAGCAACAAAGAATATCCTTCATTATTAAAGAAACAATCTTAAAGATAAGGCAACCTGTCCATATGAAATTTGAAAGAGAAATTAGGTAATTGAAATAGCAGACAATATTTATCAGAAGTGAAAATTCCCAAATTGCATAAGTACTATTGACTGAAAATATATTGGTTTAAAATGTCCGTCATGCAAAGGAAATATTTTTTACACCAATTACCGACGGTAGTGTTGGTATTTACGAAAGTAAAGCGATGCAGGAACATCTTCATTATATCAATTGTTACAATATAAATTATTACACATCCCTTCTGACTGGGTTTTGACGTCAACAACAATAACAGTTGCTTACTTATTTCTTGGCGATGAGGTAGATTAACTGCTGAAAAAAACTAGTGGAACGTGGAAAGTAGACGTACCTAAGCAGCCCCACCTACCCTTTTCAATTCCCTTTCGATGCTATTAAAGGGGAGTTGCCTCTTTCAGCCTCATGTAGCTTGTTATCCTCCACCACGACCACATCAAATTAAATGATAGTAAGGAATATATTAATCCGTATTTCACGAGCAAGGCGTATTGTTGAATGCGGCTTTTGGATAATTAATTCAAAATTTCGCACATTATGCAAACCGATTGAAACACCTCCAGATTTTACCGTTAAGATTTTGAAGTGCATCTGTGTGCTGCACAATATTATAGCTGACGAGCAAGGAGTAAATGAACAAGAAAATGAATCTGATACTCTCTGGAAATTTTACAGGAGCTTGCAAAAAACGGATCATCGGTAACTGGGAATACGCGGCTTGTTCAAAAAAGGTGACTTTATTTTTCTCGCAAAATATTGACTTGTTCATCAGTATTTATTTTGTCCCCTTCAAAGTAATCACTTTCAGATATAACACACTTGTAACAGGCGTTTTTTCCAATCCTCGAAGCACTTCTGATATGCGCTTTTTGGTATAGCTTTGCTCTTCCAGTGGTGCTGTCATAATCTCCTCAATCGTGATAAAAACACAGTTCTTTCGTAGGTCTTTGCAAGAAAAAGTCACAGTGGCCCACGTTTGCTGAGTACTGTGGCTGAGACGTGATTACGGTCATGCTTTTGGCCAAAAAATTACGAACAAGCAACGACGTGTAAGTGATGTAAAAGCCATTAATTTTTTTGCCACCATTCCGGGTATTTTCTTCGTATTGCTTCACGCAAACGGCGCATGACTTAGTTACCGTACGACATTTTGGCACCACGCCATTGTAATATAAGATAACTGAGCAAAACCCTCACATTGGATCGAACTCGTCGTGCTTTTTTCGGTCTTTCCTTTTCTGTCCGCTTCCACCTGGGATAATTGATGAGATGAGGATTGATTCGACGTCATAAGCACCTACCCATGTTTCGTCACAATTTAGGACCTTTTGAGCAAATCTGGATTGTCGTTGACGTCATTCAACAGCTCCTGAGCAATGTTCATGCGACCGTTATTTTGATCAAAATAACGCAATTTCGGAACAAACTTCGCTGCCACACGTTTCATGCCAAGAACATCCCAAAACATGTGCACGGCATGAGCCAACTTTAATATCGTCATAACAATTTTCTTCAATGCTTCGACGTTTTCATCGGTTGTTGACGTGCTGTGGCGTCCAGGATGACCATCCTCATTAACACCTTCTCGGCCTTTTGTGAAGAGTTTGCACCACTTATAATCTTTTTTCTGCTCCAAGTAGACTCGCAAAAATCCACAGTCAACATTTCAAGTGCGTTGGAGCACTTCTTTTTATTTTTCACACAAAACTTAATACAGATTCTATGATCCTGTTTTGTATTACAAAAAAATCACCGAAAACACCAAAGCACCTCTAACCTTTATATCGGTCAAAAACAAACTTTAAATACAAAATGGCTGATCATGTCAACATATGTTGGTAACATGTGTACCAACATAACAAAAAATATATCGAGAAATTAATATACGTAACCCGCGAAATTTGACAAGTAGCTTTTTTTTTAATAAACCTCGTATTGTAAAGGAAACGAGCAAAATATCTATGTGTCGTAATAAAATATAATGTTAATTTTGTTGTGTTGATATTATTAAAGAAGTATGCAAAAACTGATTGTGGTTGTTTTCATTTCCGAAGTTGCCTCGTCCAATAATTTATGAAGCACATCGATTGCGATGCTGAACATTCCTTTGATTCCAAGAGGCATCTCGCATAAATACTAATTATCAATATTTATGATGTTAAAAATAGTAAATCAGCCTAGTACTCTGAAAATATTTATTATGAACTTTATTAACAGTAGCTGTTAGACAACGTTTCGTTCCCGATTTGGAACTACACCTAGTGTGAGGTAAAATGAAAATACAAATTAAATATTTACAATATAATATGTATCATACGATGATCTTATAAAATAAAAAAATTCTTACAGAAACAAGAAATCCCATGTGAAAATCTAGGCTCGGTGCAAAGTGGATAAACATGTAGCATAAAACCGATACATAGGAGAACAGGGACGTGCACACTGGGTAGAAACGGAACGGTTTCATGAAACAGTTAACTCATTTTTCCGCTGTATTTAATGATTTGCCTGTTTTTCGTAGCTTCAGGGCATAATTTTTAAACCAAAGCGACGACTTTCAACACTTGACCTGGGACTCCATCTTTAAATATAATTTTCAGTTTTAAATTTTTTCATACAAATTCGTATTTCATTTTTCCAAAGACCATTCATATCTAGGAATCAAGGTGGAAATAGAGGGAAATATTCCATACTATATTACTATTATTATGGCATAATGAAACATGATTTTGTGTCGTTTCACGAATCATGTTTTGTATTTGTGTTTTCTTTGTATATAGCTGCCACCGGGCAAATGCCCAATAGCGGCTAAGTAATAATAATTCTTAATTCTAAAATCATTGTGCATGTCCAGATGTAACATGTTCCATGTTTCTGCAGTGTTCACCGGTACTCGTGCATGTCGTACAAGCCAAGAAACCGAAATAACAGTTACAAACAATAACTCATACAAGAGTGTTCTATTGCTGATAATAATAACAATGGAAAAATTTAACGGTGAGTAAAACAGAAATTTTATAATAATAATCATAAATTATGTTTAAATTTCTTGTATGCTTTCTAAAATTATTAGCCGCATTGTAAAGATTACATTCAACATCTAAAATTTTAATTTTGTCAATCAATTTTATGGTTGTTTAAGTATATATGCCTTGACAAAATTGAATAATTTTGGACATAAGTTTTTAATGATTTTTGTGTTTCTTAATGCGAGTTTTTATGAGCGTTTGTCTTCACCAATATAGCAGGAATTACAATAAAAACAGATAATTTGGTGTAGAACATTATATTTTTATTGATATAATTAATTTTATCTTTAATATTTTAACAAAGTTGCAAGTTTTAAATATAACCCAGATACCATAATTTGTATACAGGTCAATAAGTTTGAACTGTATTATTTTCAAAAAAGGAAAGAACTAAGGTTGTCATACTATCCTACCAGCTGGAAACGAGCCCAAATCATCATGATACCCAATACCAAAACCAGTATACGAAACAAGCTCATATAGGCCAATCAGTCTCCTTCCTATCTTGTCCAAAACCTTCAGACACCATCCGCTGCCGCCTACTCTCACCAAAATTGGGAAACAACCAAGGCGCGACGCGGAGTCTTAAGTTTTTTTGGCCCCTGGCTCAAATGCTGTCTCCTTTCTTTTGACTCAGCACCGCCAAAAGTCCGAGCAGATGTGTTTGACCTTTTCACACAATAGATTAAAAAGATGGACACGTGAGATCATTGCAGGATAAATTGTGTTCGTATAAATAAGCGGCTACGCACCCCCCACGTGTTTTTACCTAGTTGATTAAATGATAATTAATAGGATTAATGTATCTGCAACAGACAACTAATGTGAGCGACTTCACCTGGTTTTCGTATGAAGGAACTTCCTCCCTGGTTCCAGCAATTGGGAAGTGGACTGCAATTCGTCAACCGGAGGGAAACCTGCGTCGGGGAGGTCAAATCCATGCGTCCAGCGACTTTCTTGGGACCTGCTTCAGCATCTCTGAAATGTCGCTCGGAATCGGTCCATATTAGTTGAAGCCAGTTGTAATGTGAGATTATATTGGCTCGGCAAAAATTCTCCGAAACCGTGCTTGTTCAATGATGCGGTGAAATAACCGCGTCTCCCATCTGTTTTTCAAGATGTCTCCGATCCTCCGTCCACCGTCTCTCGTGCCACACCCCCTTCCACTATTTCTTATCTTTATTTTTTTTTAAATATGCGGTGCTCGGAAAAACGCTTTTTAACGAGACGACTGCACCGATCAAAAATTAACGACCGCAAGAATGCTGCAAATAATATTTATCAATTTCATCGGCAAGTCAATGCTAATAGGAAATGCGTTTATGATAACGTCCTGGGCGATTTCTACAAACGGGCGTCGGTCAACAATGCGCCGTGGAGTTACAGACGTCGCATCGTATATGCAGCAATGAACCCCGTATCAAGGTTCTTGCCACATATATCCCGAACAAACAACTCGTCTAAAAACGAACGTCGGTGGGTACAAAAAAAAACACATTAGAAGCCGTTAAATTAAATAAAACTTGAGAAAAGTGTGAAATATCACAGTAAATGGAACGGCTCGTTGCTAACTTCTAAGGAATCATCATTGGACGATTACCCTACTCACGTTTTAAGGCATACTTGAACTTTACGTATTGCATTGTATTGTGACCATTACAGATTGTAAATTAACAATTTACAAAGACAGAAAACTATTTATATAAATTAACTGGTGGGCATTTTTACAGTCAATTATTAAATTCATACATTACATTAGTCAATCTTATTTTAATATATTCGTAAATGAAATGCAAAGGATAGGAACTAAGAAGAAGAATATTTAAAATTTTAGGAACAATTAACGTCTGTGAATAACAAAAACAAATTAAAAATGAACGGCCCGTATAACTGACATGTACACAAAATTTTGAAAAATATTAAATAAAAAAGTAGACGTTTCGACCATCTAAAAAACTTAATTTATTGTTAAGGGCCACAATGGGTGGTAAAAAGTCTACTTTATGCTATAAAAAATTCAAAATTTTGTTATGTGGGTCGTTAATTCTTCATATATTTAAAATTTTCTTCAAATTTAATAAATAATATCACTGATGAGACAATTTGACTGTCTTATCTACAGATTATAAACCATAGCTTTTATTTGCCATAATTGGTGATTTGACATGAAACTAATAAGCCTTCTTCCTAAGTACTTTTTTTGACACCAATGAATAATTATCATGATAGAAAGAAAGAAAGATGAGAGAACGATCTTTTACAATTTCAAATGTAAAGTTTGATTTGGGGTGGTAATTATCAAAGGTTTTGAGAAAATTATTCATATGGATTGATTTTCAGCCCCTTCGCTTGTGCGACATGCACGTCTAAATTTACATCTTTCATTTCTTGTTTCCGTAAGTAATTTTTCATTTTGTAAGATAATTGGATAATGAATATTGTAAATATTTATTTTGTGTTTGTAGTTTAGCTCACACCAGATGAGGTTCCAAATTAGGAACGGAATGGCAGGTAATAATTAATGTTAATAAAGCTCATATTAAATCTTTTTTGATAATTATTGATTTCCAAATAAACAGATATTGTTACTTTATTATTGAGTAAATTTTATGAAAGTTACACCAGAACAAAGAGCAAAGAAAATCTTTCTTGAAATCAGTGATTTGCATCTCTGTTGGACATCCCGCAATATGCACATTCTGATACGAAAACAATTCTTTGCTTTCGTCGCTTTGCTATTCGTTTCATCGCCGTTATGCTCGCCGCTCTCCTGTCCTCAGAACTAACAAATAATTGCCGTGAGTGGAATCGCTGTGAGCGCGATCAAAGATCCTGCATAACACGAGCCGAGTGCCCGGCTGCCCACGTGTTCGGTGGGCTTCGGCGAACGAGCCCGATTCGTGTTTCGTCGCAACACGCATGCGCGAGCCGCCATTGCTGTAGTCCAAACGGAGACAAGTGCGCGTCGGTAAGTTCGCTCAGCGAAGAACGAACATTCGCCATTTCTGTTGTCAGTAGCAGTGTTTATTATCAATCTCACTTTCATATTCTAACGTATTTGCGTCAGGCGGAACGAGTAAGAACCGATTTCGGCTTTAGAATATACCGTTATTCATGATTTTTGTTTCAAGTGTCGATTCGAAAATGGAATGGAGCAATGAAATGGTGATGACATTTTTGGATGCTTATGGAGAGGAGCCCGTGATATGGAACGCGTGGCATCCGTCGAACAGAAAACGCGATGATGTCGTCGCGGCTTGGAAACGCATTCAGGACAAGATGGGCGGCGAGTTATCAGTCGAGGAACTGAAAAAGAAAAAAGATTCGTTGATGGCGTCGTACAGAGTTGTCGCGAGAAGAACAAGAACCATAGCCGAGAGTGGAGAGGGAGAAGGCTACAAACCCACCTGGTTTGCTTATGAAAAAATGGCAAGCTTTCTCAGTGGAAGAAAGGGCCGTAGGAACGCATGGAAATCACAGGTAAGTCATACATACTTCTCAAAATCGGTATACAATACTTACAAGGAATAACCCAATAAAATAAATGGAAAAAAATGGTAGCCAACTAAAACATAGAATTAAGTGATAGAATAATAAATGCCACTCAAAGTTTCTGCAATTCTTGTTGCTTTCGTCTGGCTTTGGAGTTCTTCATCTGCTGTCGTTCTTGCGATTCAGAGATTTTGAATCATCCCCCCTTTTCAATTCCCTTCCTATGATAAGGGGAGTTGCCCCATCCTCATGTAGCCTGTTAAACCCCCTCCCCCCACATAAATAAACAAGAACTGCAAAAACGTGTTGTGGCATTTCTTTTATAACTTAATTTTCTTGATAAATGGTTACTTCTTTATCTAATTGGTATGCTTTTAACGGGGACGTTTTATATTTTCAAAAATAACTATTGTTCTTTAAAATATTACGTTTTGACGATACAATGGCATTGAACAATTTCATACTCTTTTCATGTTATTGGGTAATATCCTTTTTCATTTCTACCTGAATGAAATTGAAGAGCTTCCATGAATGTGTTGAGTCGAAATTCAGTGATTTTTAGTAATATAATTAAAAGTAGATTTCTGGGAGTCTTCTATATCTTACGTTTCATCAACTATAGGAAATGGTGTACGCAAGAAGGTGTTACCTCACAGTTTGCACGCATCTGAACAGTTGGTACCTTCTTGCATGTGATCTTAGGCAGTAATAACCAGGCTAAATTATATTTCCACGTCTGGACAGAAAATTTAGGTCGCAGGGGCGTAGAAGAAGTAGCAAGTTGTTCACTTTAATAGAAATATCCCCAGAGTTCGTGGAGGAACTAAACATCTGGCCAAAATAGAAACTTTTTCATGATAATTTTTTCAATATTTGATTCTGGAGTGTATTTTCGCTGTATAGGTCACAAGTTTCCAGAAATAGGACATAATTTTATGGATGTGGACCGAAATTTTGCTGTATTTGAATAGCAAATTTGTTAAAATGATGATGTTTATAGTATGATACCTACGTGGCCTTTATAAATTGTGCCAGAAGGAATAATCGAATTAATGTCGGACAAGTTACTGAAAATTAAAGATTTGCCTAACCAACTTAGTTTCTACAATAGAAAGAACATCGATGGAAAAGTAAAAAACGTTTTTCGGAGATTCCTTCAGACTGCTGAGGGACGATTGATTTGTATATCAATTGTTATCATGCAGAAAATGTATTTTTTAATTAAATAATTTTTATGACAATTAAATATATAATAAATTATTTAATTAGCCTCCTTTGTCACCATTTATACAATTTAAATATGAAATATTTTTCGTCTATCATTTGATACTTCTTCAGGTAAAAATTTAGTTGTACATGGAACCTCACTCCATGACTCCTTCGGCCAAATCATATGGTATTATGACACTAAAAGTTTTTAAAACATGTAATTAAATCATTTTTCTTTCAAATATATAATATTTCATATTTAAATTATAAAAATACCGACAAAGAGGCTAATTAAATAATTTATTATCTATTTATTATTTCTACAAAATATTTTAGTTGAAATACCGACAAAGAGGCTAATTAAATAATTTATTATCTATTTATTATTTCTACCAAATTATTTAGTTGAAATACCGACAAATCAGCTAATTAAATAATTTATTATCTATTTTTTTATTTCTACCAAATATTTAGTTGAAGTTATAATATTTGTTTGAGAAAAAATGATGTCAATAATTTGTGAATTGTATAACTTTATGAATATTGATTTCAATATAAAACAATCAATTAATTCCTTGTATAAGCAGTAAAATTTTTATTATCAAGAAATTTTGTTTTCAGAATACATTTCATCAAAAAGTTTCCTAAAATATTTCCCATCGTGGAGTTAACACATTCTTGCACTGCGTTTCATAAGTCTTTAGATTGTTAGGTGTTATCTCAGTGACGTAACACCTTTCATAAATGTTGATAATATTTTGTAGCTATAGGGTCAATACAAGCCAAGTGGTCCAGAGGTGATTGCCGCACCATCTCAGAAAAATATTATATTTTGTTTGTGCATTCCCTCATTTTTTGGCAGTTCAGAACTAAGTTTGTTTTATTTATATTGTGTCCGGTTCAAAGATTGCCGCCTCTTTTGTGGTATCGCGCAGGCCGCTTTTCGCGTTTGCAGGTAACTACGAATTTCTAAATTATCCACGACTGTGTTGACATATCCTTTTGAAATAAACTGCATCGTGTCAGTACTTTCTTGGTTTAAAATGCCTAAATATTTGAAGTATTATATTGACATACCCACTTATACTACACTTGGAAATCGAGCAATTCTTGTTATGTTTACCAATTTTTTATACTACCTTTGAGTTAAACCTCAAAGATCAAATTTATATCGTAGTTTTCAACTATAAAGACCTATTATGCGATCAAGTTTCAGATTTTTATCTATATGTCCAACAGAGATATAGCGTCTTAAACATTGAAAAAATTTGAATAACCCCTTTTTTAAAGAGACGTAATTTGTAAAGGGAACGTTACTTGCCATTGATAATTTATATAGAGTAACTACACCATTATGTGTAAAAGCACGGAAGTTATTGAGGTTCACAAACTGTTTCTTCGTGGGGAAATTAGCCTACGGAAATGGAATTTTCTTCATTTGGAATCGACAACTTCGTGGTACACAGAGTACATGGAAAAATAATATTAGGTTAGTAAGTATGAGTTTAAATTATAGGTCTGAATGTTCTGAACACGATGCCGTTTATTTGAAAAGGATACGTCAACACAGTCGTGGATAATTCAGAAATTCGTAGATACCTGCAAACGCGAAAAACGGCGTGCAGGCTACAACAAATGCGGCGGCCATTTCTGAACGGGACACAATATAAATGAAAAACAATTAGTTCTGAACTGCTAAAACATGAGGGAATGCACATACGAAATATTAATTTTTTCTAAGATGGTGCGGCAACCAATTTCTTTTTTCCTGGACCACTTGACTTGGATTGACCCTATATTATAAGTAAGAGCATAGAAGGTGCACGAATGGGTCATTACATTTCAAATCACCAGAGGATTCCCACTCGACTATCTCCAAATCTCATGTAATTTTTCTTATGAAGTAACCCTAGACCCCTAATGAAACTGTGAAAAAATATTAGAGAAGTTAGAAGCCATGTTCAATGGGCTGTCACCTCGTAAAGGCGCACGCGCCACTGAAAGGGCAACTTTGATCCCTCGTCCGATCATCTGAGATAAATGTGAAACTTGGCTTATCGATACAACTTCTAACCCAGAATGTAGTGGAATGATCAAAACAAATATTTATTCGTGCCTTAGTTTAGGGGTCATTTACTCAGCAGTGATAGAGTTTCTGTTTCAGTACCTCTTAGCATGGTACTTGTTATGTACATTACAAAATATTTGGGTTTTAGATACTTTTTTTTTGCTGAGCAATTGGCCTCCTAACTGAGGTCCCAACTTGCCGCGATAAAATTTTGTGGTAACTTTCGCATGGATACAAATCAGAACGACTAGCTGTACTACGTTGGTTGTCATCCATATATATTGTTGGATAGAAATTGAGCCAATAATCCAAGTTTCACACCTTTTTGGCCTTTAGAAATGACTTGACGTGAGATCAAAGTTGACTCCCTGTAATAGCTCGCGGGCAATACCGCGGCAAAAATACGTTAGCTTCAGTCCTGAACCTGCATAGTTGAAAGCTCCACGTCCAACCTGTCTGACTGTTGATTCATCACTAACTGAATGAAAAAGATTCTAACCGGACAAATCCAGTTCGGCATTGAACCCGATTCGCCTTGTATGAAGGCGCGACTCGATTCTGGTGTATGGTATGTGTGTGCTGAAGCATGTGACGAATCTTGGCGAGTCTGATCATCATGATTCTGATTCGTTTGGTGTAAAACGGCCCTCAGAATTCAGTTGGCAGCAGACGGCCAACATTTGGGGCGCGGAAAACCTTCAGATATCCTACCTGGCAATAAATGAGAATGGGGAAGATATTTTTGTTACTGCGTCATGACCTTTTTCATAGTTTATATTGCGTAATTTTACAAAAAAACTAAACATTCAAAGTTATGTCTAATTAAAGTATGTCATTGGCCTATTTTTTTTGCAGGGTAGTGTAGTTCACAAGGCATGTCTTAATGGTAGTGACGAGTATACTGACGTACCAGAAGAGCCAATAAACATCATTATTGAACAAGTTGTTTCTGAGCAGAAACAAGGTAATATCCAAATTTATAAAAATGAACACCAGGACCTGTCAGTAAATTTATTTCCGGGCGGACAATCAAGATTTCAGCTCATACATAAAATTGCTCAAACCGTATTTGTTGTTATTGTGATGGAAACTATTACAACTATTTATCATTTGTATTCATTGTCTCAAACACTAATTATAAAATACTGAATAGTCTTAAATATTAGGATTATATGGTAAAACTTTAACTAAAATTGCATCAAGATTTTTCACAATACAATTTATTTTATTTAATGCGATACACGTTGAATATATATTATTATATATCG
Organism: Eucriotettix oculatus; assembly: GCA_034510155.1. Classification (NCBI taxonomy): domain Eukaryota; kingdom Metazoa; phylum Arthropoda; class Insecta; order Orthoptera; family Tetrigidae; genus Eucriotettix; species Eucriotettix oculatus. The sequence goes on from CM067376.1 coordinate 168,220,352, forward strand.
TGAACACTGATAAAATGATTTTGTGTTACAGAAGAAGTTCTTCAGTCAACAACACAAGACACGGAACGACGGAGCGTACAAAAACGGAAGATATCAAACGTGAATGTGGAGGATACCAGAGAACAAACAGAAGATTCTTGTTCATCTCTGAAGAATAGTAAAGAGAAAGAGAAAAGGGATTACTGTGACAAGTACGGTGATATAGTAGCATCGAGGCTGAGGCAATTAGATGAATGGCATCGCGATTTAGCGATTAATAAAATAGACAATATTCTATATGATGAAAAACGCAAGTACTTGGGGCGGCTTCGGAATCATTCAAGTGATAACCACCCCCGCGAGTGACGCGCTAATGCCCTACTCAGATGCTCAAGATTAACTTATTTGTTGTTATTGAGAAGTACAATGAGGAACAGATTCGGCCTTATCACAGTCTTTCCTTCAACATGTACTCAACTCCTGAGAAACATGACGAAAACAGCAACACGAAAAGTTTCGCTGAAGGATTGCTCGATAACATTCAGGTTACAACAGGATTGGAGACATTAATATCAGTTCTGGCATGTTTAATAATTGCAATGTTTCTGATATGTTGAATGTAATTTTATAATGTAATAAACTGAATTTACATTTTTTTAATTAAAATGTTTAATGGGTACTGACTGACATCACCTTTCTATCCGGTATTATGACCTGGATAACTGTGACATACAACCAAGATTCGTACTCATCTATTTATGTTTGAAATTACTTCACAGATGCGTAGTTTCAAGTATGTTCCAAGCTTACGGTTATTTGACGCACACTCTGCTTTGATGTAGAATAACTCGATGTTTGCAAGAAGTCCAAATTTCCGGTGTCACAGGCAGCACTGTCCTGATGTGCGTGTCTCTGGGCCCTTTTTTATATTAAAAGAAAACTTTATCTGTACAGTGTACAATTTAGTTATGATAATATTCTTTACTGTCATAACTTGACATATGTAATGGGGAAACTGCTCAATAGCAGGCCCCAGCATATGATTGTTTACAAGAATTTATAGAAAATTTTAATTAATGAGATGATTATTGTAGTATTTATGACTAATTGAAGTTCTGGTTTCACTGCTCCAAAAAGTCTTTTGGACGTTTTCTTTTTAGTCTTCTATGGTTCTTGGGTTGAGGAAGGTTGTTTGCAGCATCACTGATTCATAGGTTGCTGTGGCCTGTCATTGAAGTGTGGAGCTTGAGATAATTGGAGTTGATGGATTGGAGAACTGTAGGAATGTTTAAATCGCTGTGTAAGATGCTGTTTCTTATGTACCATGGTGCATCTGAGATTATTCTTAGTATTCTGTTCTGGGCTGTTTGAATTCTTTTGAGTAGAGCTAGGATCTAGCAAAGCACCTCGGATTTGAATTTTAAAGGATGGTCGTCCACAGTCCACTGACCCCTTACATTTCCCCAACTGTTGCGATCACTCCTAGTCCATGCTGCGTCCACCTCTACTGTTCACATCCCTTAAAATTATAGCCACTGACATGTAATAGTTATAGTCTGGCTAGCCAACATGAGTTCTTGCAGGGCTGAAGGCTTCTAATCGTCTGGAACGGTTCCTTCGCCCCTCCCCCCCTTCAATGACTACAAAATACTCTAGTATATTGCAATGTTTTAAATATATTTTAAGAATCTTTCTCGAATATGTGAAAGTGTAGTTATTTGGTACGATCATTCCTTCATAGTATCAACCAGCTCTCTGAAACACTGTGTTAATGTAAAAATAAGATTAACACATAATATCGTGCCGATGATCAGCAGAAATTTTTGGTATTGTCGTAGATTTACGTACAATATTTTTTTTTGCATTATAGTGTCAATTCAGCATTCAGGAGAGAAAATATTTAAATATACACTAAGGAATATTTAAAGAAATCTGTACTAGAATAATTAAACCCAACCTACAAAACGCCTATACGAAAACTAAGTCATATATTAACAGAAAGTTTTATGAGAAATTTTGTATTTGTAAATTACCGAGTTTTTTAACTTCCTGAGTATACTTGAGAAGCCTAAATAAAATGACAGGAGGGGAAGTCTTAGTATTGGGGTAAGGAATTCTTATGACAATGTTTCCAAAACATGCTGTTCTTGTAGTATTCAGTCCAAAGATTGGTCTGATTCAACCTTCCAGGTTAACCAATCTTGCGCAAGCCTTTTTATTTCCTCATAACTAGCACATCCTCCCTAATCTTCTTAGCGTATTCCTCCCTTTTCCTACCTCTTCTGTTCGTACCCCACACACTTCCGTCTAATGCTATTTTTACAGGACCTTTATGACTTAAAACGTGACCTGTTATTCTATTCCTTCTTTTGGTCAACGTCCTCCATATTGTTCGCTCTTCCCCTATTCTGCATACAACTTTCTCGTTTGTGATTCTATCCACCCATCTAATTTTCAGTATTTGCCTATAACCCAACATTTCAAAGGCTTCTATTCTTTTCCATTTTTCAACTCCTACCGCCCACGTTTCGCGCCCATATAACGCCACACTCCATACGAACATTTTTAGCAATGTTTTTCCTAAAATTCACACTTACTACATCTAAGTAAATCCCTAGTTTTGCGGTAATCCTTACTCTTTTTGTATATTGTACTTCTACCATGCCTAGTTATTATGCTGCCCACGTAGCAGAATTCCTTAACTTCCTTCAAAATAATCCTAACACTGTTTGTTATTCCACTGTTTCCCATACTACACTCCATTACCTTTGGTTTCCCTCGATTAATCCTCACGTTGTACTCTTCCTCCAGGACCACGTTCCTGCCATCTATTACGGTTTCCAAGCCTTCTTTTAACTCCACTAATACTATAATATCATCGGCAAGGCGTAGGGTTTTTGTTAATATTTCTGACTGTATGTTTCTATATACACATTCCGTTTTAACTTTCTTCATCGCCTGTCCTATATGTATCTTAAACAGCATTGGCGACACTGCATCCTTGCCTTCCTCCTTTCTTCATTTCTGCTTTCTTTTCTAATTACGGCTGACTGCCTTCTGAATCAGTTTATATGCACATTTTTTTAAAAATCTTAACATAAGTATTTGGTGTTAACGAATATCAGTCTTCAAGCGAATCAAACGTAATTATCAAATATGATATTACCATCAATGACTTTTTTGTATTAAGGGACTGATTGTAATTTAGATGTACATAAATAAAAAAGAAAAAGCTTGGTTTTGAATCAGTGTCAACTATAAGAAAAGTCGAAATTATATTTTATTAACTTTGATTACAATTTTTTTAAATATATAAAGGAGTTTGACAGGTGTCCCGTATGAGTTGATACATTCTAGAATCATGCGCATTCAACGTTTAAAATTTGATATTTATATATTTAATAATATCAAATATTAGTAGTTTTGATATTATGTACAGTAGATTAAAGATTTAAAAGAACTTATAATAAAAATTGCATGTTTTTGTAGTGTTTCAATTAATTTTGTCTTTTTATTTGTAGATGACTATGGTATGTGCCGGAAGCTCTTAGATATATTATAAAAAATTCTAATCAATGTTAAGAAAATATAATTTTGGTTCTTATTAAAATTGAGACAGATAGGAGACTAAGGGCATTCTTTCGTTTATGTAGATATGATATTAATTTAATAGTTGTCTAAAGTTAACCACTTCCACTTCTTCATGTAATTAATTTTTTTCTTTATTGTAAATTCATTTTTACTGTAATTTTTCGATTTTAATTATAAAATGATTATTATGTGACTGTCAGATTCGTACACGTACGTGAACTCAGCCAGATTCCAATTATATGTATTGTATAGGCTGTAACGCGCATATTCTTTCACTATACAGATATTACGTAACGGAATCAACGGGATTCACGGAAGCTTTTGTGGTATTACAGTGAAGGGTGAAGAAGAAAGATAAAGTGAACGTTCGTGAGTGATAAAGATAAGGAAAGGAATAAGATAGTACCAACGATTCCAACAGTTAAAAAAAACTCGTCACTTTTATTTGCTTTTTGCACCCATCTCAACGTTTGCGAGCAGCGATGTCACGCCTCGTTGCAGATGTTCTTAGTGTTTTCCTATGATGGTTTTTAACAGCTTGCTCTAGAAACACAGATTTAAATTTCACCCATTCTGAAAGGGTAGAAACACCATTTCTGAAACGAGAAGAAATTTATTTTTAATGAACTTCCTTTATAACTTCTGTAATGGCAGTTAATTTATCAACGGTTCTTGTGTAATCCCCACACGCTTACGCTTATTCGCCATAGTACAATTATGAAGGAAAAGAATAGAAGCCTTTGAAATGTGGTGCTGTAGGAGAATGCTGAAAATGAGAGGAAGCTATAAACAGAATAGGGGAAGAGCGAACAATATGGAGGACGTTGACCAAAAGAAGGAATAGAATAACAGGTCACGTTTTAAGTCATAAAGGTCCTGTAAAAATAGCATTAGACGGAAGTGCGTGGGGTACGAACAGAAGAGGTAGGGCAAGGGAGGAATACGCTAAGTAGATTAGGGAGGATGTGGTATGTGCTAGTTATGAGGAAATAAAAAGGCTTGCGCAAGATTGGTTAACCTGGAAGATTGAATCAGACCAGTCTCTGGACTGAATCCCACAATTACAATCTGTGGTCGTCGTATATATGTTACTATTGAACCAGAATTTGTGATGAAAGTAATGAAGCGTAACCCTGGGATTTTTTTATAAAAAAAAGATGAACAGAACGATCTTCAAGAAACTTGACACAAAAACTAACTACCTTTTTCTGAAGAATTAATAAATTGCTTTCCCCTCACTCCTCAAAAAAATTATACCATAAGAAGTAAAAGTATGAGAAGTAAATTAATTTTATGAACCTAAAATATACGCGCAGAACAGTAGAAGTGTTCAATGAAACGGAATATAAATGTTTTTCACGGTTTGCGTTCCTCATAATTTCGATCTTTGGATTCTGTCGGAAGTCATCCTAGCATGGTATAATCTCATTATCAATTACACGGCGTCAAGTCCACGTGCTTTTGTACTGGCTGCGTCTGAAGGGAACTGGTTTCCACATTCCCCAGCAGCAGCCACTTCCTGTGGGATGACGTCAGCTGCCTTTACTGGGAATATCATGAAGCCTTGCCTCCAGCCGCTGTCCTTATAAACAATGTAAGAAATACGTACAAACTACCGGGAAAGGTTAATTCATTGTGAAGTTTATGCAATTCACGGTTTGTTTTTTCCTTTTTGTCTAAACTAACGTTTACGTAGGATATCAGTGTCGCTCTCGAGCGACCGCGATAACAAATCCGTACAGCGTTGTATGGTTAAAAAATAGATAGATGACGGCCATTAAATCTATTACGTCGGAGAATTGATGATTTAGACGAAACATTACTATGTCTGGAAGATAAGAATAAATCGTTTGGGAGGAAGGCAGCCAAGGGTTGGATAGGGCACCGAGCTATTGTTTAAGGATCCTACCCGTTATACACCTGAAAGAGATGCAGGGCGATCCCCAGGTAGTGCGAGCTATTGTTCCAGAGGATGTCATTAAAATTCCCAGCAACAAGGAAAATTTAAGAAAGAATTGTTTGATCGTCTACTAAATCACAATTAGAGAAGACAACTTAGAATGCACGTTGTAAAGAAATGGGGGGAGGGGGCGTTATTATTAACGAAATTTAACAATAATTTTTACTTGGATTTTTTAAATTATATATTTACTTATATATTAAAACACAATTTCCTGGTTGGGTCCTGCACTGTCCATCATTATTAACAAATGTAGGATTTAAGGGGAATTAAATATTTAATTAGCTACGGCCTAGCTCAGGGTTAATTTCATTGGGCTAATAACGGGTAACAGAGGTTTCCTTTATTCGGGACGAATCTGTTTTAATCTTCTTTTGGGTACTCTCGTTCAAGTACAAGGCGATTACTCCCAGAAAAATTCCTCGTAGGTGAAAGCAGGCTGAAGCGATCCATCCCTTCCTCCGACAGGGTGTTATGAGGTGTCGGAACTGAGGTTTCGCTCCTCGGCGGGGTCATTTACGTCTCAATGGAGTTTTGGCTGGGATATTGTACTTTGTTACGCAGCTTTGGTGTCTATCGAAAGCGTCTTCCCTCTTTTATTTTCAACTGCAAACCTACACGGATTAATTAATTGTTCATGTTCCTTCTCCTCACCTACTTCTTTCAACGGCAAGCCTACACCATTTCACCGCCTTGTCACCTCCCAAACAATTTCTCATTTCCCCTTCTCTATGGAAAATGCCACACCACTTGACGTCTCTTCGCCAATCGCTATTAATTTTTCACCAAGTGCGGGACTTCGCACTTTAGAAAGACAGGGTTAACGTCGTCTGTACATAGCGAAAAGGCACGGTTTCTTCGCAGAATTCTGGCGCCTATTTGAATCCTGCGTTTTCCTATCTCCGAATATTCTTACTGAACTTAATTCTTTCTAAGGTATGAATTAAATTGAGGAGAGGTTCTACTGCGCTACAATATTGTAACGCTTCCCTCCACTTCGTATCTTTTATCATCGCAATGCCGGTTCGGGCGCCACTGCATATGCAGAATTCATATTTATTTTTCTCTAATAAACTAAACAGCAATCGCGAACCGCGAGATCCCGAGAGAGATGGCCAGCGTCGAGCCAAGACACAAGAGTTGTTCAGTCGAGCATGAGACTCTCAGGGGTCTTGGCTTTAATTAATTAATTAAGGGAGGGATGTTTCATTCAGTAATTAAACAAGGGGTTAAAACAATTCAAACAATTTAATTGAAAATTTAATACCCGACCAAAGCCCACTCCGACTCCACAATCATTAGATGTTGCTCACATTCACACGCTCACATCCACTCTTACTTAGTATCTAATCTAAGCTAAACCAAAATATTTACAATACTGAAATTTCATCTAAATATGAGAATGTTCACCATCACGTCTGAAATGGTTTATTACCGGTCGTTGCACACTGGTAGTAAGAAAGGAGAAGGGGAGGGCTTACTGTTTGCAGTTCCCGGCGTGGCAGCCAAGATGTCCACGTTCCGCCTGGGTGCATTCATTCCCAGCTCTTCGGGCTGGTGTCTCTGCTCTCCAAAACTGTACTCTCCAACAATCACTGAATATCTCACCATTCACAGCAACACAATCTCCACCTCATTTGCTGCCTCAATCTGAACTCCTATCCTCCATAAACTTCTGTCCACCTCAGCATACATCTCCACCTCCACACCGCCGTGCACAGCCAAAATCAATAATAATAATCCCATCCACACTTCCGTTCACCGCAATAATAATAATAATAATAACCGCCACACCGCCGTTCACACCCAAAATCAATAATAATAATAAAAACCTCCACACCAGTCCACTCTATTTGACATATTCCAGGACTGCCCCCACTTCCTGAGGGTTTCCAAATCCAGTTTACTGTCCATATGCCCTCACACCGCTCCCAGGTCAACGACCGTCCAAGATCGAAACATCTGACCTGCCAATCACAATATTCCTAACCCGTGGGTTGCTGCAACGACCGACCGTGCACTTATGTAATTGGCGATAATTATCACACGCCTGAAGGGCGAAATCACTTATTACAATATAGAGATACAAAAAGTCAATATGCCCAGATTAAAAATTATGTATACATAATGACATGTCCATTACTCATTAGCTCACTAAAATAACCTATGGGTTTAATCCCGCAGATAAGGCAGTCAAATTTATCATCAGCGCTGTCATAAATTTAATCTTGACAAAATTGTTAATATCCTTCTTCATAATTCTTATCCATTGTATTTCATTTACAAATATATTAAGTTTATTAAGATTAAATACGAATTTAATAATTTACCAGTCAAATTACCCAGTTAGATATTTCGATTTATCACTCTCCCCTTTTTTTGAAAAACTTCGGTTCAAAGTTAGTCACTTTTAAAAATATGATCGTATCTGTGTATCTTTAAATCTTGTTAGCCTCGCTTTGCGAGGAGGCGGGTCTAGATCGACCACTTTTCATTTTCCTGTGTTCGTTTGGAGTTGGATGTTACCGTTATTCTATAGCCCAAATATTTAAATTATAATAGCTCAGTTTACTCTTAGTATCTATGTTTTTATTATAAGTACCTAATGAGACTAATAAAGCTAGGGATTCCTTTAGTGACCTCAGTAGCCTGATTGTCAGTGTTGATTTTGTATGTGTGGATGTGTGTGAGTCTTTCGACCTTCTGACTACTTGGATTCCGGCTTCCGGATCCACATCGCATACTTTCCCATTGTTCTGTGAGAGTGCACAGATTCAGAGGTGCATCGTCCCTAAAAATCCACTCCATTTCTTACTTCCGAAAGAAAGAAGATTATACAATTGCATGGGTATTCCCACCTCCCCTCATGCCTCGTTACTATGCGAATTATCCAGTACCGGTTTCCGGGTAACCAGACACACATCTCTGCATCTAACTGCATTACGCCCAGATTCGGCTACTTTTGTATATTTTAATTAGAACTTGTTTATTGTGTTGAGCCTTGTAGTTTAGTCGCTTTTGGTTCGTCTTGTCTTATCATGTCCAAGTGTTCTTGGTCCAGGAAATGGTTGCAGGCTTTTATCGTTACCTCAGTCTGAGACCCACAGAAACCTTCGTTTGTTGTGGATTGGAACAATAGTTCTATGTTCGCTTCTGTCGTTGTTCATTAATTCTGTGCTTTTTGTCTCGTAACGTCTTCCTACGTCATGTGTCTCCTTTGTTTGTGTTAGTCTGTTGTTCGTGAATTGTGTCGCATGATTTTTGAATAGTTCTAATTGTTTATGAGACATCTCATTTGTCAGGATTTCCATCCAAATCAGCAACCGCTGGCGGGCTTAGTATAATATCGCGGATGTTCATGCCTCTTAAGGGTTCCTTACACGACCAATCTGACGGTCAGTATTAGCAGAATCTGCCAGTATTATTGAGTGTGAATGGTGGACTGAGGCCATGAATCATGGATATCTAGATAATTTGATGTCGTAGCGTCAATCTTTTCATCCAGCCATATTCCTAAATAACGCAAGAATTTGCTTCTCTTCATGCCTATTTCGTTCAATTTTATAACGGGGATTCGACCTAGGTTTCCTTTCAGTAAAAGGTATCTCGTTTTGTTTTCCGAAATTTTATTAATTCATATGGTCCCATTCCTGGGTTACGTCTATATCCAGCCTGGATTTACCTTTTATTAAAATCGTTACGTCACCTGTGTATGCCACTAAGTTTATTACTTCATGTAAGCTTCCTAGTTTTTGAGGAGGGGTCAGATACAGATGTCCCAGAAGTTGGTACCATTCATCGATCTTTACTTGCAGCCCTTCAATGTGTTCTTACTTTTCTACTATACGATAGATACAATGTCTAATGATATACCCATCACATATTTCTCAGTAGCACTTTCGATTCCTTGCATGATCCTGTTTATTGCATCCTCTGTGGACCTAACTTTGCAAAACCTATATTGAAGATTGTAATATTTTCTGTATTCTGTTGCACATGAGTCTTTCCAGGATTTTTCAGTACGTTGATGAGATAGGACTTTGGGTAGGTTTTACTTTATCTTGGTCACCTAGCGGAACTATCATGACCGACTCCTTCCATCATCTTGGGAACGTTCCCTCCTGTACTAGACAGACGTTTGCCAGGCCGCACAGGTAAGCTACCAATTTGCTGGATAGTACCTGAATCATTTCATTTACTATGCCATCAGGTTATGGAAATGTTTTCTTACTCAGCTCGCTGATAATTTGCTCTAATTCCGCTCCTGCGAAGAGTTTTCAGGTTGGGGCGAATATGTGGGCTGTTTTCTCTTTTTGTTAATTGTACATAGCTTTCTTCGTACAAATTGTCATCAGGAAGGAGTTTGGACATTAATAATTCTGCCGACGACCTCCAGTCATTTGTCATGACACCATTTTAGTCGATCAACGTCGACACGGTTTTCTGGGTTGGTTTTTTTTAGTCAGCAGTTTGTAAGGGTTTCCCCAGGGATCAATCGCCAATTGTTCGCTAACTTACCTGTCCCAATTTTGTTATTCCCTGTACCTTTCTAATCAACGTTCTCTATCATTACAAACCTTTGCCGACTCTTCCTTACCGTGAATCTCATTTGTGGGAGTGCTTCACACCAAAAGCTGTTGTTGGGCCTTCTAAACGCTGCTTTCTTCTTTATTGCATTTTTGTAGCTTCCTCTACAGCCCATGTTAATTCAATAGCCTCTAGATTTACGTCTCGTAGTTGCGGGTATCTTGAGGGGTGAATTGGTTCTAAAATTTATCCCAATTTTCGTTAAAGGTTCCCATGTGATATCTGTCTGACTTTAGTTCAGCTTCAAGTCAAAGCTAATTGTACTGGTGTTGCACCAGCATTGAACACCATTTACTTCTGCAGTAATGAGTTCAGACGAGGTCATAGAATCACAGAAGATGAAACTCACTTTGGCAGCCCAGTACATGAGGTAGCCGATGCCGCAAGCTTCTCAACCGAACGAGAGCATTTCATCCTCCTTAAAAAATTGCTGCTCTGTTGGATCGTTTAAAACGAGTGCTGATTGAGGAACGACCGAGACTGACGCGCAAGAAAGTGTTGCTTTACCAGGACGATGCATCAGCAGTCTCACTGGGAAAAGTGTACGATTAGGGATTCGAATTTGTTTTTATACCCTATTCACATGACCTAGCGACTTTTCTTTTTTCCGAACTTGTAAATTTCGTGGGTTGCAGTGGGTTGAAGAAAAAATTGGAAACTCGCCGGACCAAGTGTATGCCAAGAAAGGAGACTACATTGAGAAATATTCTTTTCGTTTAATTTTTTATATACTTATGAAACAGCCCTCATATAATGCTCACATTTAATTTTTAAGAGTTGAATTACTAGTTGCATAATTAATTTGAAAAAGTATTTCCGATAAAGGATTATTTGGTAATTTGAAAGAAAAATTGTCCTAATCTTTTTTAAAACTTTGAATAATTAACTCATTAAGTAAAGAATTACACAAGGAAACTACATCTAATGATACTAAAATGTTGCAAGTAGGAACTAAATTATTTAAATTAGTATCTGTAATCATTTAAACAGATAAAAAATTATGAAAGGAGGGAGAGGGGAATTGCCAGAAGGAAAAAAATTAAGGAGAAAAAATCTTTGAGAATTTTAGTAATTCTGTCAATATTAGCATAAATGAAGGGAGAATATTGGAGTTTTAAATGAGATATCGTTTGTCGGAGTTCTTTTAGTTTAATATATCATTTCTATTTTTTAAATTTTTGTTTGTAGTGTTAGCCGTAACTTTGCAGCATTTCATTCATTAACTTGAAAAATATCTAATTTTTTTATCTAACTTTTTATATATTATGTATAATATTAACCATTTTTATTGTCTCATTCTACGTACATAACTACTGTTTCTTTTTGCAGGGATTTTATTGTGGCTATATTTTTTACTAGTTTGGGACCTGTTGTAGATACAAAAATAGGATATTCAATAAAGTAACTTCTACTAACATTTTTTTTCCTTCACGTCGCTTTTGAAAGTCGTAAAGGACCCTAGACTCTCTCGCACCTGCATAATGTTTATGGAAAATCTCCATTAACTTAATTCTTCTTTAGAATTTATTGCGTTAACATTACTTCATAAACTTCCCATTTGAACTTATACGTACCTCGATAAATTAAACACAAATTACTCTTTTTGTTTGTTTTTTTATTTTTACGTTGTAAGGAACAATTGCGAACAGTAGTATTTTGACGACGATGACAGTAACGGAGTGTTGAGAATCCAAGACACGTGCTTCACGCTTGCAGCAGTAGAGGGAGAATAGCAGCAGTCCCCGGAGTGTGCCCACATCGTGGTGATAGCCCAGCAGGTGCTACAGGTCAAGGATCGACGTGAAGATCAGGCAGAAGCTGATCCCGCTCCCGACAGCACAGACGTCTTCAGGGCGAAGTTGAAGAGGCCGGCGTGCACGCAACGCGGCCTGACGCCTCTCTGGAAGAGACTCGCGTCTTCTTGACGTCGGCACAGAACTCGCAGTTGTGGAAGAGCGTGTAGGTCGGTAAAGAGCGCCAGTAACAAAAACAGTTGGCCAAACTGACCGCGGATGACGAGGGCCTCGTCCAACAACAACAAAGACAAGGACAGCGCCGCCGGCAAACCAAACCATGTAGCGAGTAACGGAGAACCACCAGACGGGCCTCGTCGGGTCTCAGCCACTCTGAAAGATGTAAAGCCGTGATAAACGTTTTGAGGATATGTTAGTAGATTGTTAGCCGCAAAATGGAAGTCAGGTCCGTAGCGACGTCGAGGCGCACGACCAGCGTAAGGTCCACGAGTCTTGCATGCGCCGCTAGGAGTCTCATCAGCACGGACATCTGATAGCCAATCAGCTGTTTCCCGGGAAGGTTGCGCAGCTGAGGGCAAGCTAGGTACGTGACCAGCTTGAGGTCTCGCGCCGATACGTCGGCGTACGCCAGGACCAGCAACAACGCTGGATTCCCGGCCTTGTAGTAAAGCACGAGAATCTTATCAACAGCGTCGCCCTCACAGCGACCAGTTTGAATGAAGTACTTCACCGCACAGAGAAGGGTGTTGTAGTAGGTAATCACTGGTAAAGTGTCCGAACCGTTGAGATGTTTGTTGAAGAGGTCCTAGAAGTAACACTGCACAGGTAGAACTAAATCGAAGATACTGAATTTTCCAATCTCATGGGATTTACTTCAGAAGGTTATTGAGGTTAGTTAGACAATTTATAAACCGAAACTCGAGTATGGAAAAGTAGTTCAGATGGTTGACGGCTGACCTGCATAAGACCAGCCTCGGGAAGTTGCTAAGTCACACGGAAAGGAATAATAGCGGTGATAGTCACACTGGGATGCTTTTACACCGCAGTAGTTCTTCTCGGATTCGACTCACAGGCACTCAGAGTGGAAGTAGACAGAACGAAACTTTGACGCAATCAGTGTTCTTCTACAATCATTGTTAGCAAAGCCCGCCAGCTCGCTATAGGATTGTAACATATTCATACTGTGTCAGAGCGCGAGGAAGTCTTAAAATTGATCCGATTTCCACGACTAAATGTCGCTGTAGTAGAATCAGGTACGGTCCACAGTTCCAACGATGGAACGGATTATCACCCAAGACAACTGGTCCTGGAACATGGCGTTACTTTCTGCCTTGTCATAAGTTTCTGTAATAGTCTTATTTGTTTTGAGACTTAGTATGTTTTCGAACCCAAAAGTACTATTCAAGGTTCGGAGACGGTGTAGAACAACACGAAAGAATATAGCACCTTGGCAGATATGAAGATGTCTGTTAAAATATTCGTGTTATTAAACAATATTTCCGTCATGACGTTTACAGGCGTTGTACGAGACACATCATTCAAATCTTGAATGTAACATCTCAGTATTTGTCTCACTCGTTCTTCGTAGGCCAGGTTACAATTGCGATCCACCGTCGAGCAGAGAGCTAATTCCTTTTTGATTAATCTACGTGATAACTTGTGCAGGGCAACTCTTTAATGTTAGCGTTCCCCGCAACAGAGTCATCCCACACGTCGTATTATGCAATATCCGTCGTAAACTCAAGCAAGAAATAGCGTGGATTCTTTTTTACCTTATCCGAAACAAAGTAGTGTTCCAGTATACAAATCGTGAGTTCGTCTTTAGGTCCACAATCGATTTCTCAAGATGTTCGGAGCAGTGGTCATTCAGGTCGTCGATGGTGTTTTGTGGCGTGACTTTCTCCAAATCTCATGATAATGCATATGCTATAGTATCTGCTAACTTTAGTGCGTAGTGAAGAAGCTGAAAAAGACAGTAAATATTGAGGATAATAGCTAGCTTCTGCGTGACTATATTTATCAACATTTTAATAACCTGACTTACTAACGTTGTATTGACGTGTTTGACTTACCTCTTTGCCAAAGTAGCTGAGAGATTGACTTCCAAGCCTAAACATCAAAAATTAAACGATCAGCTTTCATTTTGTCACTTCATTAAATTTCTGCAGTAAATGTCCGTGGCACTATTGACGGAATATTCCATCTGCAAAACAGAAGAAAATTCTTTGGAGGAATAATTGGCAGCTTAATATTATAATTATTCATCGAGTTTGTGTGAGGAATATTTCATTCTGGAAACTGGAAAATCTCAGTGTGAGTTTACCAGACTTGGCGATGTGATAAAGAGTTATTTCCCAGTAACGTGGTACTCGGTAAGAGTTACAAGGAATTATCAGGATATTTCAATATCCTGTAAGAGTACATATGGTAAATACAGAGAAGTGATATTTAGGTTATCTTAAAGTCGATCATTACATTAGTTTTATCATTAATACCTAATTTAAAACTTTTAAAGAAATTGCCCCAGATATACCATATTAAAAGCACTATTAATACTATAATATATTGGCGATCAGTGGTGAAGTGAATAGTTAACCATGTTATCTTAGTAAGACGTAAGGAAGGCCAATGGCCGCCAAGGGTGCTCTTCATCCTTCCTTTCCCCTCCACTAGTTCTATGAGCATAAGCTTGGGTGTTACTCGTGTAATGTATTAATTTCAGTAACATCTTATTGCGGTAACAGTCACATTCTCGTAACGTGTTATTTTAACAAGTTATACCTCACTGACAAGATAGGATCTGAACACGTTGACCAGGTATATACCGCCTGACAAACTGAGAACCGCGGTTTCGGTCTGCTGATGTCTAGCGCGCTTAAAAGGTAATGGATCAAAACCAACTAGTTTCAAAGTGGGTATCTAATTAGAATTATAACCTGACCTTGCTAGTCTCGCATGACATTGGCAGCAACAGACCATCCTGACTTAGAAGTACGCCATTAGCGGCGTGGTGGAAGCTAGTGAGCGCAGTTCCCCATCATGTTAGTTCAAAATACCTATTCCGAAAAAACTGTGCAGATAGTTCACTGGTTGTGTGAACTGTCGTTCGTTATCTACCGCCCGTTAATGATCTTCCTCGATGGTTGTCCAGCTGAGGATAGACTAATTGCGTGTGTAAGATAGGGACTTCTACGTACGTCAGGACCAGCGCCCTGCAGTGATGAAAGCGAACCTCATTATCGGGGTCTCTCGCAGAGAAAAAACCGACTGAAGTATTTTGACGCACCAAACAGACTGTAGAAGTTTGTTCCGGCAGTGTTTCCTTTCGAACAGTTGAGATCGTTTGTGACGAGATCCTTGTCGTAACACTGCACGGATAGGATTAAATAGAAGGTACAGTAATGTATTTACCAGTGTCTGAAGGTTACTGTAGGAAGTTAGAGAATTTTCTTAAGTTTGGAAAGCGCAGTCTAGATACATGACGGTTGGCCTGTTCTAGATATTTCTTCTATATGGATGTATGCGGATAGTGGTCTAAGCACCAGGGAAGTTTCTCAGCCGTTGTCGTTAGATGCAATGCGCAGGCACTGAGGAGTAATCGTCAACCAAGTGAATGATGTCGATGATGAATCCATTCTATGGTTTTAATCTATCTCAAAGCGACTGCTTTAGAGTTTCGCGAGTAGATGTCTCTGTAGTAATAAAAATAAAGTAACTTTCCTTGTCAACTCGTCTTGTGACATTATGGTGTTTTCTTTCATGCCATTGTTTCTCCAGGGACATAGCAGCGTTTCGAAAGAGCAAAGGTGTTACCGAATGAGGTCTATACTCACTAATGACTTTCTGATGTCAAAATACGTTCTCGAACCATTTCTTGAAAGCAATTCACTTGTCCCGTGTAGCTGAAAGTATCGATCTTCATAGGTCAGAGTACAATTGGGATTTCCGCTGAGCAGATACCCAGTTCTATCTGGTTGCATTTACTGTATGAACTTTGGTGTTAGCGTTTTCCATAACAATGTATTCTGATACAACTATCGTAAAATATAGTAGGAAAGCATAATTTTATTCTACTTTTGCTTACCCGGGATTCGTGTACTATATTTGAGTTATAATGATTAAAAAACCTTAGCTTTGGTTTTATGAGTTTGTCTTAGGCAAATGTAGTTTTGGAATCTGCCGTGGTTACTTTAAGTACAGAAACTATTTATTATTATTATCCTTTCATGTGATCGTATTTTGTTTTGAAATATTAAGTTTCAGTTCATAAGGTAAGTTAAGATTGAATTAACATTGCTGGGTTTAACAGAAGCAAAATGTTTATACTTGATATTTATTTAGATGATAATATTAAGTTTCAGTTCATAAAATAGGTTAATTTATGGACGTATATGATTTATAAAGGAGAATTAACACTAACTAAATTTCGTTCTTTGACTAGCTAACTACTTTGAACTCAAGTGTGTAGTCTCTGTACGGTGGTTTCTTTGACAATACTAAAATTGAGTGTACCCGATGTGTTCGAAGCGTTTCACGAAGAGCATTACTCAGGGCTCCATCAGATTCTGGACAACAAAAACATATACCGAGAACTTAGGAGCATTAAACCCTTCGAATTAGTGTAGTGAGTGCTAAATAACAGAATAGACACGCCGAGTGACTTCCTCATTTGTGTGCTGAAAATTCACACCTCACCGAACAAACAATAGTATTTGAACAATTAGATGTAAATTGATAAGTTGGTCACATTTCACCAGCTTCACTGTACCGTACAATATTAGTGCTTTGGAAGAAAAATATTAATGATGATCGATGTCCCCGCCTCCTGAGAAAAGGACCTGTATTCGAACTCCTGCCACACACAGCAAACAAATGCTATTGCTGCAATGAAACGATTTTTCAGTTCGTCAAGATGAACAGGTAAATGGGGTACAAATCTCCACAGGAGATACATTCTGTATCAAAACGCAGCCTTTATTTTGCAAAAGAATTATAAAAAATAAGGTGATAGCATAATTATTGTTTAGTATCAATTAAGCTAGAAAATATTTTATGGTACCTGCAATGAACTGGGGTTCACTCCTTGGGATGTAGCTGCTCTGACCATTGACCCAATTCCACTTCATCATCGGTTGGCGGTTTGATGTTTTGTTTGATCTTGGAAGAGAACAGGGATTCTGATATTATTTAAATTCAATTAATAGTTATGCAAAAATTCTCTAATCTAAGGGACTTTAAATCTTAGACGTGAAAGTCATGAGGGAGCCTATTAGCTCACTAACGATTTTTATGGTGCATTTAGTTTTCATTGATAAAGAATTTTCATAGTTTCGAAATTTAAAATAGTCTGTTCGTCATCTTAGGAGCAATCAGAGCAATAACTCCTAAGACAGATAAACCTGCTAAATTCAGTCTATTTAAGAAAGACGTGAGGTTATTATGATAAATGTTTAACTATATAAGTGGAAGAGAGGTAAAGTTAAAGGAGGCCCGTGAATGATACAGTGATATAGAATGAGACTAGAATGACAAATGGAGACGTATAATAATTTCATATAAAATGTTTCTTCTACATGTCGTTGATTTCTCCCCGAATTGACTGCGGGGCTCATCTGACCATGCCGGGAATTCCTCGTATACTCTCTGGTTTTTTTTATTGCCGAGGCACCTTCCCCTATTTTAGGAGGTTTATGTCCCATTGGATCAGTCGACCAACTGCCTCCTAAATCTGTTGGAGGCACGGAGAATGGAATGCTGCGACCTCACAGCCAACTCTTCTCCCGTCGTTCGTAAGGGTGTAAGAATAATACCCAATAGTCCGACCTGTCTGATGCATGTTTTCTAGGAATTTTCCTGCATCTCTGTTTGGCGAATAACCCGGGAGAATCTTTAAATTATAGCTCGAGGGCCCTAGACAATCCTTGGCTATCTTTTGCACTAACTTCCATATCCCCTCTTTTCAATTTCCTTCCTATGATATTGAAGGAAGTTAATTAACGTCGATATGGCGAGGAATATGAAGGAAAAATGGTTTAAATTTAGAATTTATTACCAAGCCAACATACTTTATCAAACAGTTTAAATATGAATTTTGTAAAGGAATGTAAATAGTTTTTGAACTATATGTTTAAATTATTGGACTGTTTAAAACTCTACAGTTAATTTACACGTCTTGAATTGTTAATCAAGTTACAAGACTCATGTCATTAGCTGTCTGGAATCTATTATTTGCCGAGATGCAGAAGCTTCATTCTCTATGTCTGATTGTTGGGCATGAATATGTAAGTGGGAATCGGATTGCGTGATAATTTACAGCGCAAGCCACTTTACTGAATGTGGTTGGTTGGAACGACATTGTGTTTATTACGAGACCGGAAAATGAGGAAGAAAATTTCAGTTTGTGATCTGTACTACGAATGTGACAGACATGATAAAACTGTGCCAGCTTATTCCATAGATATTAGATTTATAAAAAAAAATTAGTTTGAAATTGAGAATCGGGACTTACGCAAAATTTATGAATTTCTAGTTTCTCCGAGACCTAGAGAGAGACAACACCGGGAGGAGTGTAGATTTACATACCTGATAATCATTTGACGGTACATTTTTATCGTCTGTAACCTCACCGACCCGGTATGTGTCAATCTATTATCGGTTAACGTAGCCTTCGCCAATCAAAAATTATCCTAGTGGACTACGAATTTGGGACCCCGCAGACATTGCACAAACAATATTGCTCCTTATGTAAAGTTTTTCCAAACCGTGCTTAGACTCAAATCGCGCGTAATTAAAACTTCAAACTATCACGGCGATGTTATCCCCATTTAAAAATTCCTGTACAAAGAGGAACCTCATCGCTGAGCTCGGTATACAGAAAAGCATTATTCATTTTATTTAATACAATTGTGTACATGCCGACCACACCATAATGTAGCTAACGATGTTTTAGTTACGGCGACAAAAGAAATTCAAGTGGGCTCAACCTAGCCTATGAGTCAAAATCGAGAAAAGTTAAAGGCTTTTCCTAAACTGATATTCATCAGAATGTCTTCTCAAGCAAGTTAGTAAGTGAAAGGAAGGAAAATGGCAACTTGACTTGTGAAGGAGTTGTGAGTATCGCGAGAGACGTGCACCATCTTCAACGTTACGATACTAAGTATTTCTGATAATACTCTCCCGTGCTACACAGGGATATAAATCTCCCACGGCACAAGTTAACCTTGACGTAGTTGTTCAGAAATAAATTATGTTTAAGAAGAGAAATAGAAAGTGTTAATGATAAATTAGTCCTAATTAAACTAAAGGGTTTTCGATGGTTTATGCTTACTGATTTTCGTTTGTTCTTTTATCTTCATGTCAGGCTTCATGATCGGCTGATGATAGCTAGGAATAAAAGTTGCATTCAATGTACAAGGTGAATAGAAGGATAATTAATATACTACATAAGAAACATTAAGAAATGTTATCATATTTAAACTGAAACGAATGTAGTAATTGTTCTTTAAATAAATAACGAAAGAGAGAAATAAAAGTAAAATATAGTGAGAACGCATTGCCCAGTCCTAAGTGTGTGTGAAGGAATTGATAATAATGATTGTAACACTAGATAACTCCCTTTTATAACTGTTAGGATGATAAATTAATAATAATAAAGAACAAATGATAATATTGAACGCGATAGAATAACATGGTTATTACACTCAATGAAAAAATATTCTCTATTTATCCATGCAAAATTTGGAAATCGGTCAATTGCGACGATTTATGAATTTTAGATAGAGATAGTAATTATAAATCCAGATTAGTTATTCATTCACTTAACGTTAAAACCAAGACATTATTTAAGCGATCTCATAATACAGAATTCATAAACCTTACATTTTAAAAATTATTCTCCAAGTCTTGTAAAATATTAATTTTTTTACCATTACTTAGTTTAAATTTACGTTATTAAAATCTATGATATTCTATATTATTAAAAACTATAAATATAGCTTTTATTTATATGCCTGTTGAGGTCGCACATCAATATCGAAAAATGTTTTATTTGTAATTAACGTTTGTTTAAATAAATGCCTGCCTGTTTCTAACTTAATTATTAATTAATTAATTTATATAACAATACTTCCAGTGTGTAATTAAGGCAATTATATAAAAATATATAAATACAATTATTTAATATGGTGATATTTTACTTAACAATGAAAAATAGAAACCTAATACCAATAAGTTAGAATATGTACATTAAATTTGAAAATAAGTATACGTACATTTGATGTCCGTCGTGGGTACAGCAGTTCAGCCCCTTGATAAAGATCGTCTGTGGTCTTTGAATCTGTACCTCTGGCGATGGTGACAGCTAAAGACAACCTGAAAACGGTAGGTCCACGTGTCCATCACAAAGGGTTCACAGTTGCAGAATTAGCTCCAGTCCAAAGTGACCCACAGCACTGTCGCCATTTCTCTTCCACTCATTTCTGTATAGAGAGGGAGGGGAGAAGGGAGGAGCAGGCACTGCTCTATCTGGCGACTTTCACATTATCCTCCGTTGAATGGTGACGGTAATTTATCTACTTTAGTTTCAAATATATAGAACATTATGGGAACTATCCAGCGACTAACCCAACTGGTCTGGGAAATGCAAGTCAACATGATTTAACTTCTCGCAACCACGTTAAAGTTCTAATTGTATTCCACTTAGAAAATTCGGTGTTTGATCTAATCTCTTTTTCTAGGGTACTGGAACATCAAAAGGCTAAAGGGTATGATTTTGGTCTTACATAATACTGTCTCTGTCAGTTTGAGTCGTTACTTTTCTATTTTCCATCTCTAATTGTCCTATTTTTCAGAGCCATAATTTGTGACCGGCTGTTGTTGTCAGAGTGACCTTTTTCAGTTACCAGAGTGAAATATACCTCACAAAAACTAGAGGGACCATTATAATATTAAGCTGTTAGTGATAACAAAAAAGAAATGTTTTGATTCTTCCTTTAACGGTGCCACGGACATTTACCGGAGTTATCAAATCACAACTTGAGAAGTAACACAATTTATAGTGAAACTAATTCGTTTTCGTCTTGTAAGCCAATCCCACAACAGACGTTGACAAAGTCTTTTCCACATTCTGCATGACAACCTAACGTTCTCATAAACTATAGCGTATGAATTGTCATGGGATTTGGAGAACGTCACGGTATAATCCATCTACGACGACCTAAATGACCACTGCTCTGAATATCTGGAGACGCCGATTGTGAACCTCAGAGACGAACTCACGGTTAGTATACTGGGACACTACTTTGATTCGGATAGTGTAAAAAGGAATCCACGCTATTTCTTGCTTGATTTTACGACGGATGTTGTAGAAAGCGACGTGTGGGATGACTCCGTTGTGGGGAGTTCTAACATTAAAGAGGAAAAGGGCCATCTATGTTGCCCTGCAGAAGTTGTCCCGTCGTAGCATCAAAACGAAATTGGCTTTCCGCTCGTCGGTGGATCGCAATTATAACCTGGCCTATGAAGAACGAGTGAGACAAATACTGAAAGACTACTTCCAAGATGTCAATGATGTGTCTCGAACAACGCCTGTATACATAATAAAAGCACTATTGTTTAATAACACCATTATTTTAACAAACATCTTCATACGTGCGAAGGTGCTATATTCTTTCGCGTTGTTCTACACCGTCCCCGAATCTCGTACCTTTTAAGGTCGAAAACATAATACCTCCCTGGACCAACAAGGTTATTACAGAATACTCGGACAAGACAGGATACAACACCATGTTCCAGAACCAGTTTACTTGGGGGATAATTACTTCTAACATTGGAACTGTGGACCGTACCTGATCCTACTAAAGCGACATTTAGTCGTGGAAATCGGATCAATTTTAAGATTTCCTCGCGCTCTGATACAGTATGAATATGTTACAATCCTATAGCGAGCTGGCGGGCTTTGCTAACAGATTCAACTCGAAGTATACGAGTTCGTCAACGCTACTTTCAGGCTACTTCCACTCTCAGTGCCTGTGCGTCGCATCCGAGGAGAATCACTTCGGTGTCAAAGCGTCCTAGGCAGTCGATCTCTGGGTAATATTGTCTATCCGTGTTATTGAGAAACTTCCAGAAGCAAATCTCGTACAGATTCCGTAATCTATTTACACTACGTTTACCAAACACGAGGTACAGTCTTAAATTCCCTACCTTCCTGTCAGTAACTTTATGTGTATTTGATACGACACTGGAAAATAAAATAATTTCCCTTAGTCCTATCCGTGCAGTGGTACTTATGAACCTCGGTAAAATATCTCAACTGTTCGAAAACTTTACCAGTGATTAATTACAACAAGACTCTGTCCTAAGCGGCAAGGTACTTCATTGAAGCTGTTATCTGTGAGGGAGACGCAGATGATGAGATTCGCGTGCCTTACTACAGGGCCAGGGATTCAACGCTGGTGCTGGTCCTGACGTGCGTCGACGTAGCGGCGCGAGTCCTCACTCTAGTCACGTACGTGGCTTGTTCTCAGCTGAGGAACCTCCCGGGGAAGCTGCTGATAGGTTACCAGATGACGGCGCTGCTGAGACTCCTGGTGGTGCGTGCGAGACTCGCGGACTTTGCGCTGGTCGTGAGCCTCGACGTAGCCACTGACCTGACCTCCCCCTTGCGGCTAAACCACCTAGTAAAACGTCCTCACGACGTCCACCATGGTTTAGCGGCTTCCGGAGTCACTGAGTCCCGGCCGAGCCACTCTGGTGCTTCTTCGTTACGCTCTGTAAGGACTTAACGGAGGGCTTGTCAAGGCCGTTCTTCTAGATCGACAATACCCTTGTATGTCGCGTGCAAATCGGGCAGCAGTTCTTGTGTAGTGCTCTTAACCAACCTCTATTTGTTGTTCTTCCTTATCTGTAACTTCTATTATGACGTCCAGAAGTCCAAGTGTCCTCCAGCAAGGTGTCAGTGCGCGCAGCGTCTTCGCCGGCCAAATCAACGTCGCCCTGAAGACTTCGGTGCTGTCGGGAGCGGGATCACTTTCCGACTGGTCTTCACGCAGATCTTTGGTCAGGAGCACCTGCTGGGCTACTACGCTGTGGATACACTCCAGACGCTGCTGCTCTTCCTCCTCTACGGATGCAATCTTTTATTACGTGTCTTCTTGTAAAGTGTCGTCTCCTCAACACTCCGTCACTGCCATCGACGTCAAAATACTTCTGCTCCGTAATGATTCTTATGGTGGAAAAAAAGGAAAAAATATAAAAATAGATTCTTGTTTAAGTTTACAAGACAGATAAAAATTAAATTGAAGATATTACTAAGGGAAATTACCGCAATAGTCCTAAATAAGTAAATAGAGGTCACATAAATATTACGAATAGTGGGAGTCAAGAGTTGTTTGCAATTTTCAAAACTGGGATGAAAAAAGAAATTAAAGCTAGGAGTCTAGTATAAGTTATTACAGTGAATGTCCCATTTTTACATCTACACGAGTTACCAAACTATTAAAAATAAAGTCACAATAAAATCCCTGAAAAAATTAGTTATATATGGAGAAATTAATATTATTATGAATAATATATAAAAGATGTTAGATGAAGAAAATATATATTTTTCAATATTGATGAGTGATATACTGCAATGCTTACTCAAACAGTACAGAAAAAATTATTATAAATTAAATATATTATACTTAAATTAAAAGCAACCATACAAAGGAATTGAATTGTTTGTACGTGTTAAATTGTAGGGACAGGGATTTGTTTTGCCCGACAATCGTAGTTCGTTAGCGACTTCTTGACAATCATTATTCCTGTTAAAAAAAGGTCACTGGAAGCTCTTTGCTTTCGTACAATGATCTGACCCTTCCGAACCCGAGAATATGATTTCACAAAATTGATACGTAAAATAAAATAACCAAAATAAAAATTAGCTCCCAATTAATTTTTCTATCAATTTATCAACGTCAAAAGAAATTATTGTAGTATTTGTTTCAACACTATAGCCAAATCTAAACGTTGCTTAATTTATTTATGTTTCAGTAGAGTAAATAATTTTAGTTTTATGTCTGCAATTCTCGTAATCTTTTAAGGCTTCCATAATACAAATTAATTCGGCTTTTTATCAAACTATACTTAATACTATGTTTATGTACCTGTATGTATTTATGCATCAATGCTACACCTATTACTAAGAAAATGACACAAAACAATATAAAATTTATTGAATTGTTTGCGATCATATCAGCTATGTTTATCTACAAAATATTTTTGGATGAAATATGGATCGATCAGAATAGAAGTAAAGAAAATGATGGCATAGAAAAAGATAATGTCTCATAATTTTTCGCACTGGCTGTGCCATTGGTCGGATTAAGGCGTCTCCTTTGGAATGTCTATCGATAAAGATGAACAGTTCTGTGTTAGACATTGTTTCTCCATACATGCTACAATATGATATGATATGCACCATACGTCTCCAAGGTAAATCAAAGTCAAGAACTTCTACAACGACTAAATCTGACAGGGTGAAATGGTTAGTATTGTAATGGTTAAAAATTTTAATAATAATTTAAGGGGGTAATGCCTATAAAGTGGGCTAACCTTGGAGTGGAATGTGGACACCGCCCAAAGAATCTATCTTCTCAGACGCCGCGGCGGCTAGACGAGGATAATCCAACTACAATAGCCAGAGGCCACGGCGACGACAGAAAAATATATTTTCGCACCAGGGAAAGACCGAGCCAAGGGAATATTTTCCCGTGAGAAAGGGAGACTGTCTGTCACAAGATTGGTAGATTACGACCCTGGAAGAATCCGAGCTGATGAAATGGAAGACGGGAGCAGAATTTGGCATAGCAGCTAACAATTGTTTCTTCGAGACAACGTGTTGAGATTGTAATGGTATTGCAGTCTAGAAGCCCAGAAACCATCCATCAGGCTTGGGTGTGACTCAACCACAACAATGAGCGGACTGGACGTTTCCTTCAGCCAACAGCTTCCGGGTCTGTGATGTCAACACCGCTACACTTCCGCCAAGGTTAATCCTATGTATTGTAAACTCATAGAATGTCATTTTGCTATTATGCCACTCATTTATTCTCCCAGGCCATGAATACCATTTAGAGAAAGAGCTCATTGTAATTTTCGGGGAATATATATATATATATTAAATATTTACGTAAAATAAATTCGTAATTGTTCCTAATACAACCTTGTTTATTATTGTTATTATTATCAAACCCCACCAAATTGAACAGCGTTATATAAATCACAACGTCGACGTCCAAATAATCCAGCAGTGAAGGATAAGCGGTACAGTATTAGTATTAAATCATATTCTATTAAGCCCATAGAGAAGTAGAACTCCAGGAATATGGAACAAGTTAGAGACTGTACATAAATTATTCCGATTTTTTAAATTAATTATGTTACTATTTTGATTACAATAAGATATGCTCAAGTACTACAGAGAAGACAACACATAATTTGTACTGGATATTGATAAATATAGCTAAGTGTCTTATATTAGTGTCTAAGCAATGTATTATGTCTATACTAAAATACACTCAACTCCATGAATTCTTCAACACAGTAGAAAGAGCGGCTAACTAAAAAGTTGGTTAATTCATGTTTTAACTTGATTGTATTTATTTTCAACTGTTTATTGGAGGCTGGAAGTTTATGACACATGCTAATAGCATTATAATGAACGCCCTTTTGTATTATAATTAGAGATTTCCCTTCCTTATGTATATTATTTTTATTTCTGGTATTTCTGTTGTGAATAGGTGACTGTTATTAATCACAAATAAGATAAGTGATTGAATATACTGGAAAGTAAGAGAAAGTATTCCCATTTTCTTGAAGAGTCCCCTGAAATTTTGGTGGAACCCGACTTTTTTCTGTATGTTAAAAACTTTGTATTTCCCTAATGCATTACTCCAGAATATTATACCACATGTCATTAAAGAGTGAAAGTTATGTTTGGGTCACTACACCTTGACATAATTCTAACAGCAAAGGTTTCCGAGCCTAGTTTTCTTGCTGTTAGTGTTACAGAGTTTAAGGTAGCACTGTTTCTCTGAAACGAGTCTTACTGCAATTGACTGAAAAGCCATTAACTGAAAACCAGTGAAGCACATGCGTCCAAGGGACCCAAAATGGAACCCTGAGGGACCCCAGTCTTTATTTGTCCCCAGACTGAATGACACTTTTGTCAAGAAAATTTGTCCTTTAAAGTAACTCTAAGTTTCCTGTTGGCTAGGTAAAAGGATAACCAAAGTATAAGAAATTACTATTATTCCGTAATACTTCATTTTGCTTATAATAATATTATGGTCTTCACAACCTAAAGCTTTGGATAGATCACAGAAAATTCCTATGGTATCTTTTTTGTTTAGTACTTCAAATATTTCATAAGTGAGGGTGAAAACTACTTAATTAATTTATAAATCAATCTAACTATTCCAATTCTTTTACATCTCCAATTGCCTGGCTCTTACATCAATGCCAACGATATTTAGTAAATTACTAGGACGTATCCCAATTGTGGCGGGAGTAGAATATTATGATAGGGGATTTGTTGTTCAGAATATTATATTATCTG
This sequence comes from Eucriotettix oculatus, assembly GCA_034510155.1. Classification (NCBI taxonomy): domain Eukaryota; kingdom Metazoa; phylum Arthropoda; class Insecta; order Orthoptera; family Tetrigidae; genus Eucriotettix; species Eucriotettix oculatus. The sequence goes on from CM067376.1 coordinate 168,246,822, forward strand.
ATAGTTCTAATTTTCTGTGTTTCCTCCATTAATCAGATAGATTAGTAGAGTTGTATGTCCATATTGTAATAAACCTGGTCATATTGCTACTAAATATTTGAGGAAGTTGGTTGATCTCACTAGACGTTGATTTTATATTTAAAATATAGTAAAAATTTTGCCCTGCAACAAACTGATACATATGTTTCTGCCTCAGGCAACATTATTGAAATTTTGGGATGTTTGTTTGTAAAAATTAAAATAAGCCAGTTTTTCTAGAAATGTAACATTATTCATTCAAATACGTTGGGCGCCGATTTCATGACGGTTTCCTGAGGTTTATTGGATCCAGCAGAGATATAACTAACGTTTAAATAGACATTTTATATCACGGATAGTCCTGTTCTTAAGTAAGAATGATTGGTTAAACTTCAAAGGTAAATTTAATAGCATCCCCATTGCTTCCTCACATGGATATGGAACTAAAACATTTGGCTAAACACGCGGCTAAAGCTATTCAGTCGTTTGTAGTATGCATTATCGCAATTATCAAATTATTTTGTTAAAAGTATCCCCAAGGCAAGACAGCCTATACTAGGGAACGCATCCATTTTTTTCGTCAAGATGTAGAGGTGGGGGTGACAACAGCGGCATGGTCAGCAGCTAAATAGTTGCACAAAAAAAATGCGGTAAATACGCGTGGACACAAGGGTTGGAGACGATATAGGTGCTGCTGGAGTTTTCTCGCTGGCGCTTCACCCCAGAGTGACTTCGGGGCTCACCTGATTATGTCGGGAATGCCTCGAACTCTCTTCTCTTTCTTTTTTATCAAAGTTCTCACATGCCAAGATTCGCTTCCTATGCTATTAAAGGGGAGTTTCCTGTTTTAGGATCACCCTCATGTAGCCTGTTAACCCAAAAAAAGGGTTGGAGACAGTCCTTGGAAAGAGATGGCGGCGACATGTTGAGTTGGAGTACGTCGCAAAAGACGAACGAATGCAAGTGGAGAGATGCCGACGGCAGCTTAATCCGAATCCACCATCACCATTAGCACGTGACCGACGACGACGCCCTGACACCCCTCTCATTGCCGGCTGCGTGAAGCCTTGACGGACAGTTGAAATTTGTATTCTGATGAGATCCACCTAATTTATAAACATCATTTTCATGCATTGCCAGACCCAATCTTTCGTTTAATCGTGTCTCTGCTACTTGGCCCAAAGTCCCCTGGGAAAAGAGCAAATTTAGAACCCTAAATATTAAATTGCTCTGTATATAATTGAACTCCATGGTGTAATTAGTGTTAATAAATCTTAATGTTTTTGTTTAGTAAACTGGAGTTACTTATTTAATTAATCCCATTCATTTTAATCAAAAATTAAATTAAATTTGTAGAAGTTCTTTTCATTACACGTTATTTGATCAATTTCCTAAATTATTTTCAAACAGATTAGGAAAAAGAAATTTAATTCAGTATGAAACTTTGTTTAAGGCCATACTCCTCTAAGGCTGCCTGTTTTTGGTGAAGAGGTTTGTGAGTGGATCATATCGTAAACTTAACCAGAAAATTCATACAGCATCTATACCTCTTCCAGACATCCCACACTGCTTCAAAACATTTTTTACATTCCAGATTCTAAGATTATATACCATCATGTCCATTAACCTGAAAATTGTAAACTGTAGACTACCTTTGCGGTACCTTAGAATCTGCTTGAGTACAATTTTGAAAGTTTCAATATGTGTACAACTAACTAGAATCTAAATGATTTAGTGATTTATTCATCCGATTTTTATTCGCTTCTTCTCATTTAAAGGAAGTATTTCGGTAGCTTTCTGATTAAAGTTTTACTGCCAAAGTAGTGAAAGTTGAGTTTGTTACACCTCAACTTACCTTTGGGAATTTCTATTGACCACCCAGACCCTTGACTACATAGAAATATCTGTTTCTAAATTCATTGGAATGGCTAATTTCCTTGGAAAATATATAGCAAAGCTGGAGGAGCGGATTGCTCCCCTTTATTCAATTGAGGCGTAAGGGTATAAAGTTTATAAAGGGACCGTCTCAGACACAGGCATTTCTTGATCTAAGGCAAGTAATTATTAATCCTCCTATATTACTGATTGCTCCAAAACACTGATGATGCAGGCAGACGCAAATCATTATAAAGCCAGTGATGTATTATTACAATATGAAGCGGAGCACGAGCCAAAATTGCTTGTCTCCATATTCTTCTCTACAATTGGAGAGTAAATTCTGTACCTATGAATCGAAATCATGTGCTCTTTAGCGTTCAAGGATTCAAGTTATAAAAGAAATATACAAATTTTATGCTAGAGTGTGATAACCAAACTCTTATTTGGACATTAGCCACACCTAATAAAATGTTGAGCAGTACGTTTGTCCACACGTAAATTTTCTATTTCTATATTCAAGGTTCTTATAATGAATTTGCGAATTCTTTATCTGGAGAATGAATGAAAGCCCGTTTGAAACTAGGTAGTCAAAATGTTTTACTTCCCTTCTGACCTACCGGTTCCTTTTACTTCATTAAAAGTATATCAAATTTATAATCCTGTTTTAGAAAAAAAATATTTCTTACATTCATGAGGGTAACTTGTCCCACCGTATTCCTTGGTATCAGTTCAATTTACCTCTACAATTAACTTGCCTGCCAAGGATGGTCGTTCCCAGTCAGCCAGTGCCCTTCCCTTTCTACATTTCATGCTGTCACTCAGGCCACTCAACCACCAACCACAGAGGAACCCATTGCAGTCAAGCCCTTAACTCTAAAATCGTCGAAACTATGCTGCCTCAAATGATCTCCGCTGCCCAGGACAGTTAGCAAATTTGTGCTTCAATTGCAAGCAAATTTCTATTATATGTTTATTAACCCTCAAAATCTCCAATTTGAACACATACATGATGGTGATCAACGAATGCTGTTTCGTGTCTAAGTGTGTGACTGTATAAATATAATTAATTCTCTTAATTTAAAGTTCAAGAATCAGGAAAGCAATAATAAAGCTGTTGCTTGTAGCAATAGAAACATGCACATGTTATATGGATTATCAAGTGGTCTCACCGCTCTTAGGTTGTTTGCCGCTCTCGTTATTGAATGCAACTAACAGCTACTCACTCCTTCCTTGCGTCCTGTGCTGCTGGGGTTACTGATAATTCTCGCAACACCCGGATGTAACCACGATAAGACAATTTCCGTGTGGTAAAAAAGAAATAAGACTTGACGCAGTGGTTCAGAAATAATCATATAACGGAGTCTTTCCTGGTGCATTTATTTAGCAAAAGATTCGCGGATCATGATCCGATGACTGGAAGCATTCAGGAAGGGGGCAGGGGCACAAAGCATGCTTGCTGTGTTTATCGGTAAATGCTCCCGTTGCTTATTGCCGGCTAGGTAGAATTAAATCGTTAAAAAAACTTATACTTAAATATTCACACCTAAACCTGTGAAGATCATAAACAATACTGTTCTTCGGGACAATCTTTTCCCTAAATTGGTTAGTATTTAGAGAATTTTGAACAAACTCCTGGCAATTAATTTTAAAGTTCACCTTTACACTTCGGCTAGTATCACACTTGAGCAATAAATTAAACTGGAAGGGTCATATTAATATTCTTCTGCGAAAACTAGGCTCGGCAACCTTCGCTCTTAGAATTATGACAAGGCTGTTAGAATATTATGTCGGGTCTCACCAAATACATCTTGTAGGGGACTTTTCAAGAAAACTGGAATACTGACACTCACTTGCCAGCATATTCAATCACTCATGTTATTTATTATTAATAACAGTAACCTCTTCACACTAAACTCAGAAATACATGACTTTGATACCAGAAGTAAAAACAATTTACACAAGGAAGGGAAGTCTCTAACAGTAATACAAAAGGGTGTACATGACAATGGTATTAGCATATTTAATAAACTTCCCACCTCCATTAAACAATTAAAAATAAATCCAAACAAGTTCAAATATGAACTAACTAAGTTCTTACTAAACCACTCCTTCTACTCTGTTGAAGAATTTATGGAGCTGAATGTATCATAGGGTAGATATTTATAATTATGAAAGAAAATTATTAGAGCACTAATTTTTTATTATAGGATGTCAAAATATTTATCAATTTTATATATAAGGTACAAATTGTATGTCTTCTGTATAGAACTTAAGAAAATCTTATTATAAGTTAAAAATTAATGAATAGTTACAGTATATTTTAATATTAATAAAGCAACCTATGTAAAATCTCTGACTCGTTCCACATCCTTGAAGCTTGTGCTTCTCTATAGGATTTATGGAATATGATTTTATACTTATACTTGCGGGTATTTAAATGCGACATGTCACATTTGGACGGCTGCGGGGCGGGTGCGTTTTCTCGTCCCGCAATATCCGCAACACGGCTGGCGATAATTGGATGGGGAAAGGGATTACCATTGGAACGTTATCGATTTTATAATCTCAATCAAGTAATAAACTAGCATCATTGGGATACTAAACACGTTGATTTTAAAATATCAATTTCATAATGCTAATTTATTATTTTCAGAATAGGTTATTACAATAATATGTAAATTCTTGGAAGACTTGCGATCTGATTAAGGCAAAAATGAATACCAAAACGTATCATTTAAAAAAAACTTACAAAAAAAGGTTTTAAAGTAGTATTGGAGTCAATCCATGCCAAGTGGTCCAGAAAAAATTAATATGTTTTGTTGCATTCCCTCGAGTTTTTCAGTTCAAAACTAATTTTGTTTCACTTATATTGTATGTGGTTCAAAAATGACCGACGTTTTTGCTGTCGCCGTTTTTCGCGTTTGCGATTTTCAAAATTATTGAGAACTGTGTTGTATTCTTTTCAAATCAATTGTATCGTGTTCGGTACATTCTGCCCTACAAATTAAACCTCTATTTACTGTCTAGTAATATTTTTTCATGTACTCCGTGTAACATGAAGTTGTCCATTCCAATCAAGAAAATTCAATATTCGTAGGCTTATTTCTTCAAGAAGAAACAGTTTGTGAACTTCAATATTTTTCATGCTTTTATACATAATGGTGTAGTTACTTTATATATATAATCAATGATCAGTGACGTACCATTTACAAATTACAGCCTTTTACGTTGAGATTTTTCAATTTTTTCAAAGTTTGAGTTACTATATCTCGGTATCGCATGCAGATCAAAATCTGAAATTCTACATTTAATAGATTTTTATAGTATCAAACTAGATTATAAATTTTTAATTTGTGATTTAACTCAAATTTGGTATAATAATTTCTTAAATATTGCAAGAAATGCTTGATTTCCCCCTGTAGGAAATATCAATATAAAACTTTAATTATGTAGACAACTTTTTTGATGACATAATATATTATATAACTTTTTTTGATAAATATTATTCCATTATTATGTAATTTTTACTTCAAAGAACGTAATGAAATAAAGAAATATTAAAATAAATTAAAATAACAATCATATAAAATTACATTACTTCCCTGAACTAGATTAACATCAGATTATCAATTAATTAATAGAAAGCTGTTTTAATCAATAGTTAGTCTTTAATGTTGATTTAACAGTCATGATATTTAATTTCGTTATTAAAAGTGCGTCTGGTCACCGTGATGAATTACAAGCGAGTATGTTTCTTCAATGTATTTTTTATTGGCTCCTAAACGTTGCATTCTTTTGTAATGAACTCTTTGTTCCTGGAAGGTTGTCAAAATATTATATGTTCTCTTTCGTTTTGATCATATACGTTGTTAATTACTGACCTTCATAAATGCAAGTAACTGTATCTTTAATTTGAAGTGTGAATGATACAACTCCTGGGACTTGGTGAAGTTTACTTTCTGCTGGCGATTTTGTATTCTGACATTTTAACACAGTTTCTGACTGCGTTATAAAACAATAAAATGATCTAGTTCTTTTAATTATGTGAATCATCCAGATATTAAAAGTAAAACGTCCCGCACCCGCTGAAGTGTGACATCAACACCCGCACAAGTGTGACGCAGACTTGAACCAACTCGCATTTGGGACTTCTCTGGTGTCCAGAGTTCAATGACGAAAAAAATCTTTCAACCGGGGCATGAATGCCAGGATGATGCATCGTAGTTTCCACCACCTTTTTAAGTACATACAAGAAAGGAATTTATCTTAATGGTTGGGTAGGTTTTGCGAGGTCCATGAGACAAAAACGATCGTTCCTATTCCTTCACATTTGATTCCAGAACAGGAAAACTTCTTACTACAGACTACCTTTGGCAGACTACCTGAAAAATCGATTGATCTGAAGCTTTGGTTATACTGAACAGTGTGGAATGCGAATGTTGCTTAGTATACTTTGCGAAGATGCACGCTTTCGTCGTGCTGCATCCAGGTTTTACCTATCTTTAGATTTAGATTTATTGTTGTTTCCATTAATCCTCGATTGAGGAAATAGGATACGTCATACATTAAGAATTAAAAATGAACAAAATAAAGTACATAACTAAAGACAAATAATCTTAAAATAAATTAATAAAAGTCAATATAAACACAACACGGACACACACACACTGGGAAACACAAAACAAGCACACACTGAGGAACACGCAATGGATTTTTAACTACTTGGAGCTCTGCGACCAGGAAACTGTCCTTCCGTCGTAGCTCCAGGCAATACATATAACAAACAAACAAAAGAACAGAAAAAACTTAATAGAAATTTTAAAGATATGTGGTGTGTGCTATTTTACAACTTGGCAGCAGCTTCTTCAACGCTTTTTGCAGGAACCTTGATTCAAATACTAGAAGGACGATTAAGAAAATTCTGTACCGAGTAAAACGCGCCATTTAAAAGAATAGTTTTACTCTGCTTCACGAAGCTTTTGTAGGTACTATTTTTAACCTCTGGCGGAAGGCTGTTGTATAAAATTATCCCGGTATTGTGAATACTTTTCTGCTTTAGAGCAAGGCGATGCTTGTCCGACCTTAGAGCTGAACGATTTCTGGTCGCGTATTCATGAAACTCGCCATTTGTTTGAAACAAATTAGTGTTTCGCTTTACAAACTTTAATGTTTCATAAATATATACGCTTGGTAAAGTAAGTATTTGCAAACTTTTGAAGAAAGCTTTGCAACTCAATCTAGAATTCGTGCTAGAAAGTATTCTTATTGCACGCTTTTGTAACTTAAATATTTCATTACTCCTGGAGCAGTTTCCCCAATTAGAGATGCCATAGCTCATAATTGAATGAAAATACGCGAAGTAAACCACTTTGACGTACTTTTTGTCAACGTGTTGCATTAGTGTTCTCAAAGAATAACAAGTTGAACTTAGTTTTCCGGCAAGCAGATCTATATGGTCATTCCACTTTAATTTATCGTCAATCCGAAGGCCGAGGAAAGATGCATTAGCTGAGAACTTGTCTACGGGTCTATTACTAGCATCAGCATTAAGATGAACTAACTTAGTCTTATCTAGGGTGAGGGATAATTTATTCACGTTAAACCAAATATTTAGACCATTCAGAGCGTTGTCTACTTTCTTAATCAGATTATCGAAGTTTTTATCTGCAATAATTATATTTGTATCATCCGCGTAGAAAATCGATTTTAGAGGATTTACGTATCCTGGAAGATCGTTTATGTACAGAATAAAAAGCAAAGGCCCAAGAATTGATCCTTGAGGAACTCCACGTGCAATAAATTCCCAATCGGATAAGTGAAGTGTGCAGCCTTTGGTTTCAATTACTACTTGTTGTTTGCGGTTTGTAAGATACGATCTTAGTAAAAGTGACGTATTTCCCCGTATTCCATAATATTCCATCTTTTTTTATTAATATTTTGTGATCTACGGTGTCGAAAGCCTTAGAGAGGTCAGCAAAAATGCCAGCTACCTTCAGTCATTCATCCAATGAATTCTGGATATTTTGAATGTTCGTCCGTCACTTCCAATGAAGAATTCCGAGTTGCAAGCAACATCATTTTCTTCGGACGTTTTTGAACGTGCAGCTATGGAAATTCTTACTCCAACTGGTCCTTGATTTGACACTTTCGTTTTTATATTTTTGAACTTTTAATTCCACTGAACCTAACTCTTAATTCAAGAGGTTAGTATCTTCTCTTATTCTCCTATTCTTCCTTGGCTCTGCAATCCATTCAGGGCGCTGGCCTACCAGGTCGACTGCGGACTGTCATCTTACAAGACACATTCCGAATTTGGAGTGATACGGGGTCAGCGTATCGATTCTCCAGCAGTCTTAATCCCAGTGTTCGCTACATCCAAGCCCATGCCAGGATTCGATCCCGGGACCACACGAGGTCGGCAGTATCTTACCTCGGTTAATTTGGGTAAGTAAACGATCTTTATCTGACAACATATGAGAGAGAGAAAGGAGAATGCTCAGTCCGTCCATTGTTACAGAAAGAATTTTGATTGGATGGCGTGCATATGCGTTGTTATTTCAGGTACGGGACTGTCAGCCAAGATGTGTTCGCTTGCAGTTTCACCTCCATGAAAAAAATGTAAATCACAAATCAGATAAAATTAATGGTTTTAATAAATACTGTTACACGTAAACCAAATTTTCGACATAATAGGTTCAAGGATAGTTTCCGGGGAGAAAACCGGAAATACAAAGCGGGGAACAGCTATGAAACTGATATTTGTCCCTGGAAAACGGGTACGAAAAGTTTACTGTATACCGTTTTTATGAAAACCATCGAAATTAAACTCGCGTTTACTACGGCGTTATATATAATGTTGCTAGCAAATGTTGACAACTTTTAGATATAATCTAGAGAATTTGCTGGAAACATAAATAGTAAACAACATAGACATCGCTGTCACAGTTTCAATTATGTGAGTGAAATAAAACTTCTGTATCCTAATTAAATGCCTTCTCATTCGTAGAAGGGCGCTAAAGTAAAGCATACTACTTAGTTGTTTGTTTACTTATAATACTTAAAAGGGGGAGTTTTTCATGTTTTCAATTTTACCGAAGGCTTTAGGCCACGCGATGGTGTCCACAAAATGTTCGCTACAAGTGCAAACAGGTTTGGTTGCAACATTTGTTGCTCAAAATTGTTGGTGGCAAAAAATTAATGATAGCCTTCTGTACGTCAGGCACATCAAAATCATAATTCAATAGTGTACCTTCAATTTTTGAGAGGGTGGGAGGGAGGTAACACGCTACATGCAGATGATTCCGAATCTGTCAACTCCCTATTAATAGCATAGGAAGAGGTGAATGCGAACGGAAGAGGGAGACAGCCAATTGTTGACTAGGGTCCTCGGGCTTTAGTTTAAAGATCCTACTCGGTATTCACCTGAATGATGGGAGAGGAGTTTTCTGTGGACTCGCTGTACTCCCCTCTCTGTGCCTCGATCAGTCCAGGAGGCAGCTGGCTGACTGATCCATTACGATCAGCGCACAACTCTTACCGTATGCACAAGGTCTGCGGTCCCGGCACATACATCTCCTAAATGTGATCGAAGTACCTCAGTATGTGAGTACCTTGAAAAACCGGAGAGAGAATGAGGCATCCCCGATAGTAATGCCCGCTCTAATTTTTGTGCGGAAACACTTGCGAAAGCTAAGATCTCAAAATATTCTGGAATACCCTAGTGAACGTTTCTATTTTTATATTACATTTATAATCCAACAACAAAGAAGTAAATTTTAAAAATGTAAGAGATGAAAATGGCAAAGAACAGTACAGAGGCCTGAAGAATGAGATATGTTGGAAGTGCAAGAAACCAAGGAGGGTTGACTGCAAAGCGGTTGAAGATTTCATGGTGAAATGGCAAATAGACGCAGCGTATGAGAAAATCAACATTATGAAAGAGGAAAAATATTGGCTAGGATATCAGTAGAGTAGATTGTAAGCTAATTATAGATAAAGAAGAAAAGGTGGAGAGATGGAAGGAATATTTAGAGCAGCTGTACCACAGTGCAAATCTAGATCAGTCAGTAATAGAAAAAGAAGAGGAAGTGGAAGATGAAGAGTTGGGGGTTGAGAGGGTGGTGACAGATCTGAGAAATTGTAAAGCGCCAGGAATTGATAACATTCCAGCAGAGTTGATAAGATCATCGGATTGGGAAGCAGTATCATGTCTGTTCAGGATAGTTTGCAAAAATTACTCTTCACAACGACTTGGGTCCAAACAACGTTCCGACTGATGTATATGTCGCTGTAAAATGGAATGTTTGATCATGACAACCCCATCATTTCATCAATCGTGGAAGCTCTAGTCGTCGACTCAAAAAATAGAAGACTAAAGCAGGAATAGACTCCATGATTCGACTGGCTAAAGAAGGGGTAAAAAAATATAGTCACAAAAAATAGTTTCGGGTAGTTGTGAAGCGTACCGGATGGCACGTTCCATATCAATTAAACCTTTATGTGTTTACCAAACTCGTTGTGAACATAACTGTACTGAATTCAATTTGTACACAAAATGTGTCTTTTTAAAAAGTTCACTCCGTACCTCTGCGATCTTTCCTCTAAACTTCGGCTTTGTATGTATCGATCCACAATACTCCGCTTGTTCATTTTTATCGTTAGAAATGCCACTGGTCCCGTCGCGGTGTAAAGAAGTGTTCCTTCGATATAGCCCACCCATAAATTATTATACCTTGAATGTCGTCGATATTATCCTAACTTTTCTGCGAGCACTGAAGTCGACGGTAGGCTGGATGGAGATGATGTTCACAGCTCCAGGAAGAAGATCGATCTCATAGTCCTTGTGTGAGAAGAAGGAAGCATTAAGGTGGATATGGCAGTTGATTATGTGATGATTCTTGGTCTCCTGGAAAAACGAAAAAGGATCGTTAATCGGACGGTAGTCTTGCAAGAATGGTTAAAGAGCTTTGAAGACTAATACTTATTTAGCAAAACACAACCTACGCATGAATATGGGAGGGTTGTGTTAAAATTCCTTGAGGAAATTACTTTCGCAGGTAAATCTAAGACCTGAGTGTTCAGCATACCTCTCGGTCGGTCAACCGTTGTTCAGGGAAAATGTTCTCCCGCCTTCCCTATAGAAAGTTATAGAAAGTAAGATATGATTCCTCCTCACCTTAAAAACGCGCCACAGAGAAAGGAACATCTAGGCAGAAATGTTCCCACAGGGCCGACTCGGCTACGAAGGAACAAGTGCGTTAAAACTAGTTATTGTCAGTTCTATAAGCGATTGAGATATTTCCCGGAAAGTTTTATTATGATACTCAGAATTCTGGCAATAATATCTATAAGGCTCCTTCCACCAATCATAGCTTTACTTTCTTTCTTCACCTCAATTATGAAAGTCACAAAGGACACAATATTTAAAATTCTTTTTATGTGAACACTGTTTATTTTATTATTCGTTAGGTTGTAAATAATTATGGGGTTTTATTATTTTATAAAATTAGTTGCAACTTAGGATATAATAATTTTATTTATAAAAAACAATCACTTTAAATGGGTCCTGCGCGCTATTACAAATAAATAAATTCAAGGGGACGATTTTTAAATATCAGGGTTAATTACTCATTGGGGTAACCACGTACAGCAGAGATTTTGTTCACTTGAGGAACCTGTATTCCTTCGGGTTGAATTTTCGCTCTGCAAGCGGAAAGTGGGATGAACCTGGTACTGCCGGTGATTGAGGAAAACTCAGTTTCTCCTCCTTCTTTCCTCTAGCCTTCCTTATTCTCTTAATACCTTCTCACTAAAGAACAATAATTCAGACCTCATTTTCAACTCTTGTTGCACTCTTCAGCTTTCTCCTCCCTTCCACCTCGCCCTCTCAACGTCTAGAACCATTCTCCTACTCTGCCTCCTCGCCTTATCAAGCGTCTTGCACCACTCGGCCCATTTTTCGGCTTCTAGCCTCCCACCTAAACTCGTATACGCCTTCTCCAAGGGAAAACGCTATCCCACGTGATGTACCATCAATCCTCATGAGCCCTTCGTCCAGCGCGGGAAATTTTCCATGCAAAATGGGGACAGTGTCCTTCGGAAATTTTAAAATCCGCAAGCAGGCATGTCCTCTGTACGGCAGCCTGGCGCCGGGAAAAACCACTTCTTACCGAGCCATAATTTTCTTGCTGGACCTTTAAATCATTCAAAAATCCAAAAATTCGAATAAAATTAGGGAGGGGTCCTACTGAGCTCCAAGGTTTTTAGCGGTAGCCTTCCTTTATAATAAACTGAAATAAATTATATTCTTTATGTCTTGTTCACGAACACAGGAATGTACAATTTGACTCTCCAGTGTGCCCACAGCTGTCTCGTCAAGCAGGTGTTGAAGACCTGTGCGAACACTAGCCGGAAGGTGATCCACAGTTCCGACAACAGCGACATCTTCACAGAAAAGTTGAGGAGGCTAGCAAAGACGCTGCGCGCCTTGACGCCTTTCTGAAGGGGACGTCGCAGTACAAGTTTTAGTTGTTGAACATGTAGAGGTTGCCTTAGGGAGCGACGTAGTTACACTGCACTCAGAACAGCTGGCTGAAATGCACGCGGCTGTCTAGTTTCTCCCATCCAGAAGAAAGTGACAGACAACGCCGCCTGCCATCTGGTAGTCAATTAGCAGAAGCCGGGGTAGGTTTCGCAGTTGAGGGCAGACCAGGTACGTGACCAGAGACTCGAACCGCAACGTCACCGTACGTCAGGACCAGGACCAGCGTCGTAAGGCACGCGAATCTCATCTTCGGCTCCTCCTTCACAGAGAACAACTTGAATGAAGTACTTTGCAGATCAGAGAATATTGTGGCTGTAACTATTAACAGGTACAGTTTTCGAACTTTGAGTTCTTTCTTGACGTGGTTCTTGAAGTAACATACAAATAGGACATAAACAAATATATTCGTATTTTATTTCCCAATGTAGTGGCATAAACTCCTGGATGTTGCTGGCGGAAAGTTAGAGAATTTACAGTCCAGAGCTCGAGTTTCGAAAACATTGCCCAAATAACTGCCTGTACGAGAATTGTCTCTGGCAGACTAAACGAACAATTACCCAACTGAAAGTTCTTCGAGTTGAATCATTGTTAGCAAAGCTCATAAACTCGCCGTGTAATTGTAATGTATAATGGATCAGAGCATGATGAAGCAGTAATAGTGATCAGAATCCTACGAATACAAGTCTGTGTACTAGGAACAGCGACAGGGAACTGTTTTGTGTTGGACCTGATTATCCCTAACATGTCTGGTCCTGGTGTCGTTTTCTTTCTGTTCGAGAATTCTCTAATGGCCCTGTTCGTCCAGAAACGTACTATGCTTTAGAACAGTGTTTCTTAAACTTTTTCTTCAATGGAAAACTTGATAAAATCGGACATTCTGACGGAACACTTGGCTTATTTTTTAGGTTGGGTGATTCCTAGTCCTAAAAAGTAAAACAAGATAAATTTATAATTATTTTTAATTTAGACCTGTAATATAATATAAATAAATTAATTACTTGGTGACTTTGATGATTTTGGGTCCTTGAATTGCATATATTATTGACATCAGACACAATATTTGTAAATTGAATTCTAATATACGACGTGGCCTGTTTCTGCACTTTGACTTCATTGAAGCATAATAAGAAAATCCAGCTTCGCATAAATAGATTGTAGGAAACGGAAGTAAGGAATAATATCATGTTTTGAGATATTGGGCTACTGTTTTGAAAAACTCGTCCAGAAATCACATAAAGACTGATCGTTGTATTTTTCTACCACTGATTAACTCAATTATATTTTCATAGCCACTTGTACCTAAACGTACAGAAAATGGATTCTGAACCCAGGAATCGTCCTTACTAGTTTTCGGAAAATATTGCAAAAGAGTTGCTTTCTAGACATGTAGATGTTCTAATAACATTTTGGAAACTTCATCTACTTTAAAATTTAATTAATTTAAACATTCAGGACATGCAGGATACCAATTAAGATCGTTAGATTCAACTCATGAAATCCAGTATTGTATTTTTTCATCAAAAGATCCTTTTTTGTCTCTTGTATTAAAATTTATAATACTTTCTCCTTGTAATGACAACTTCATTGCACTTTGTACAAATGTCAGCCACATATGCGAGTTAAATCAACCATGAAGGATTTGGTAAAACTTCAAGAAAATGTTTTCCGGAATTATTTTGTTCCTTCAAGAAGATCAACAACTCAATTAGAAGTTCAAAAGTCATAATAGTGGTTTTCCTCTCGATAACCATAAAAGTTTTTTGTGTATACTCGCCATGTTATCGCACAAAATTTTAAATAATTTGGATTGAAGTGGCCACTAAACTTTTCCTGCTGACCTCCAGTTGAGAACCGCTGCACTGAATGGTCCTGAAAGACTGCAATTATGTACTGTTGAATTAAATTCCATTAAGGAAGGTGTATAAGATTGGCTTATGGTTTGGTCATAGCTGCTCATTGTCAAGTTAAATAAAATATTAACTGTATAATTGTCGGCTATGGCAATCTCTATCTCACTCGTATAGGATTCTGGTTGACTGACACGTCCACACTTGTTCATTGTTACTCATGTTTCCTATTGAACAAGGAACAGGGTTTCTTTGTTTCGCAACGTTGTGATTCGATAGTCTCGCCTCCGATGCAAACGGTGTTTTTGTCTTACGAACTGAGTAGACGGTTTTATAACATATTGTAATCCATAGTATAGAGAGAATCACCTATTCAGGTCCCGCGGAACACAGTTTGGGAAACCCGGTTTTAGAAGGGTTCGATTGCAAGTTCGGATGGAGTAGAGCCACGTGAAAGAATATCGCACAGTGGTAGATGCCAACACGTTTGTTAATACATTATTTTTTTAAGAAACGTCTGCCGCTATATTTACAGGCGTTGTACGAGATAAAACAATTAATGTCTTATACACTTTGAATGGGTATTTCGTCCTGTATTTGTCCTCCTCGTTTTCATAGGTGAAGATACAACTGAGATCCACCGTCAAGGTTAATTCTTTTTGGGTGCACTGACGAGACAACTTCTGCAGGACAGCCTCGACTGTATTTTCCTTTTTATGTCAGCGTTGCCAGCAATACAGCCGTATTCTGCAAAATCCATCATATAGTCAAGCAAGAAATAACATGGAATCCATTTTGATGTAAGCACTGAACTTATAGTGATTCGTCTCTTAGGTCTATAGCGGATGTCTCCAGATATTGAGAGCAATGACCATTCAGGTCTTTGTAAATATATAACGCAGTAACTTTCTCGAAATCCATGACAGATCATACGCTATAGTGTCTGCTAACGTCAGCTTCTAAAGAGGAGGCCCGAAAAGACGGTAAATATTGTTATTATTTACTAACTTTACTTGAATCAAACTTTAAGCAAAATGAATTAATTTAGAACTATATATAAGTTCAGTTTATTTTAGAATGTAATTTTTAATTACGACGAATCCTTTCCATTAAGGGTTGATACCTGCAGATGAGAAGTCGTCCACGGTGACTTCGTAACCTCGTAAGCGTTTCTGCGAGCCTATATTTAACAGCTTAACAGTGACTCTAAGCTATGGCAGTTTCCTGTCTGGCTGACAGTGATGACGATACTGTCAAGGTGAGCTGTGGGGTTGGTTTCCAAGACGAAACGCCATTTGTTTCACGATTCACGTGAACTGTCTAATTTATCAACACGTCAGTTCATAACTTCAGGAAATGTTTCCGTAACACAGTTCAAGGAAGAGCCCATATAGCTGCAAAGCGAAAGAAAATATATTAGAATATTCATTGCAAGCTTAATTTTATCATGATTTCTGGAATAAGAAAATGAAAATATAGTTTATTACATCGACAATTGAGAAAATGACTGTTTTCTGAAAACTGGAAAACTAAGTTCGACTACACCAGACAGGGGTAGGATCACAACACTTTGGCCGCTTAGGTCTTCTGATTTTGTAGCGCTCCAGGATAAGAGGATTTAGCCCTCAGGAGATTAAAATCGCCAAATGGGGATGCAATTATAGCTCTAACGTGGTTACCAAACGTTAAATCATTTAGACTTGCAAGTCCCAGGCCATCCTGGCTCCTAATAATGTTATATAGATATGAAAGTAAGTTAATAACTTAAAAATTCTATACAATAGTCAATGGAGGATTATTTTAAGCTCACAAAATAGAACATCAGCTCCCCTCCTCCACCCTCTCCTTATAATGAAATGAGCTAAAGTGAGGGAGAGAAATTGCGACCCCTAAGTGGGAAACTTGGAATCATTGACTGTAGTTAATCCTGCAGCTGTGTACTATTTTTGACGGACACGTGAACCGTTTGTTTTCAGGTTGTCTTGAGCTGTCGCTGCCAGATTCACGGACGACAGATACACGGGTACGACGACGACCACGACACACTCCATCTTGAATGAAACTAACATCAACTTGTGCTTTCCTTAGTCCGTTCCTTCGTTCCCTGCTCTCTTCCTTCCTGTGCGGTTTACAACAAAATCAAAGTCCACAAAGAAACACTACTATGAAATAATTGCGTAACTGTATTGATGTACCCATGACGGGCTTTCAAGTTTGATTTGTATGCCGTTAAATTATTGGACGCGCGTTTTCCATTGGTTGTAGTGTGAAATTACCAAAGGGTGGCAAAAGGAAGAAATAATCCTTTCTTCCAACGGTATAATCCTCCTATTAGATTTCCTCCCGTGGAACCGTCGCGACGATTCGACATCCAAATCCGTCTTCATCTTTCACTTCATCTGGAAGATGAACGACATCGCGTGTTAATAACAGTGAGAAAACTTGAGATCAGCAATTACACACCTGTCTCTTTACCCTCCATGTCTCCTTTCCTCCCCTTCCTTGAGCTATCGTCGGGGAGATCTTATTCTTGCTTGAACTTCTTCAGGTACTCATGGGTCATATCCCCTCAAGGGATTTTAGTAATTGCTTTCCTTTAATACGCCAAGTGTCACCTTTGGTCAAGACTGGTCTGATGCAACCCTCCATGCTAACTTATCCTGCGCAAGCTTTTTCCTTTAGACATAGATACCATATCCAACATCCTCCCTAACATGCTTAGTGTTGTAGTGCAGTAGAACCCGTGTCCATTTTTTTTTACTATTTTATGGAAATTTAAATTACATAAATATTTCGGCACGAGCATGTCGTTGGCCAGGAAGAAGGGGTTTTTCCGCGCGCCGGAATCAAAACAAAGGGACAGCGGCTGACACTTGTGCCATAAAGCTCAGATACCTCGTCGCCGGTTTCGGAATTTACTAATCTGTCTGAGAATTTGGTGACCGGATGGCGTGTTTTCCCAAATGTAATAAGGGATATTATTGGAGAATATCCATCCCTGCCACCTTAGTGATAGGTGTCGCATAAGTTGGGACGAGGTTTTAAAGAGGCAGGCGGGGACAATTTTGGAACAGATTGTTGGTGATACAAGGAGGTAGAGAGAGGAGATTGGTGAGGAGAACAGATTGGTGGTAAAAAAGGGAGAAGATTGTAAGAGATTGATTGAGCAGAGTGGTGGCGAGAGGATAAGGTGAGACATTAACAAGTGGAGGAAGACGGTGTAAATTACAGACTGATCCCTCAGATGAGGCAGCGGAGAGGTGTACCATGTTTTGATCAGTCGAGGAAGCAGCGAAGAAATGTTCTAACAACGAGGGAAGAAAGAGGAAAAAGCTGAGTTTCCTCAATTCCGGCAGCACAACTTTGTGCTATTGTCTACCGACCGCTTCAAGTTCCACGAAGGAAGTTCCAGCGACATCTAGCAAGGCGCAAACAACTCAGGTTCCTCAAAGACGGAAAATCTGCTACACGTGGTCACCCAAACTATTGTATTTCTCTTTGGCTGCTTTGAAAAAACAGTACCTTTTGCTTAATTCCTTGTCTTCTGGATGGTAAAATTTATTTTAAAACTGATATTAGCAATTTTTGAGAACTTGACAACTTTCAAGTGTGTTACCCAATGGCGGCACTCTATAAATTTTATTTTAAATCTGCGAGGTTAGAAATAAACTCCCAATCCCAATGACGTTCATACGAACTTCCACTGCACGGCGTTAAATCGGGTGTCGTTATTAGGTCTTAATAACAAAGGTATCAAAAAATTGGATTTATGTTGGATTTTTTGTCGTAATACTATAGATTCATATATAAACATTGGTAAGAAAAAAAGATTATTTTACTTTTATTTGATGTGTAATTGATTGTAAATAGTCTAAATTAAACTAAACTGGAACATGTTGGCTAGCCTGTATATTTCATTTTAAAAGTGATATTAGGAATTATTGTGAACTAGACAACTTTAAGTGTGTAACTCTATAGTGGCAGTCTATCTCATAGTTAAATCTATGATTCTGTAACAGAGCACATACGGTCAGAAAATGTCAGACAGATGACTGGTGGACTCCAAATGGTTAATTTGTGATTAGTGAGAACTTCGGGTAGTACGAAGTTCCTATAAAATATAAGAATTATCATCAACCATATGACAGCCCGAACCAACGAAATTTAGTGGCCCAGGTAGATCTACCAAGTAGATAAGATTTCTTGTACAGACTTGGTCGACATTCCTTGATAAGTTATCATAGACAGAGTATGAACTGAGAAATGGACGGCGAAGTTGTTCCTCAAGGAAGCCGATCTAGAGAGAATAGACAATACGAATGATGGCCACAGCAGATTGAGAAAACTTTTAATGTCGAGTTTTTTTAACTAATAGGATCTGTTTCGTCCACAGTAAAACTTGAGAATACCGAGATACAATTATTTCTCCCAGCCAGCGGAAACTGAAAATCTTGAAATTATGTAAATTGGAAACCAATATAATTAATGATTCACCGTTTATCAACCTAGTTAAAATTTTGTAAGAACACAACACTTCCGCGATCAACGTCATCGGTGTCTGGTAGACCTGCCAACGATGATGAGAATCGCGGAATCGTTGAGTTCTGACAAAACTTGCATTCGGTTGACAAACCTATTCACTGGGAAAGCCTACGTTATTTTGTACGTACCGATTTTGGTACTTCAATTAAATGATTAAATCCCTGCTCCATTAACGGCGTACAATTGTGGAGCGTCAATATTTTCCTTCTTATAGTTCAATATTTGATTTAATGTATGCAATCAGATTTTAAAGTGTTCAACAATCTCTCATTTTGTAGAAAATAAACATCACGCTTCGCATGCTACGAGTAGTGTAAATTTCCAAAGTTTTATTTTCCCACGTGGAAGAATTTAAAAGCGCACGAGTAGTTTCTGTGATTCTCCATCGTGAACTCCAGTCTTTTACAGCAATTTTACTACTGGTATTTCTTGAGTCTGTATTTATGACTCTTTAACAAGTGCCTCAGTTACAGCTGACGACGTCTCACTTCTTTCGACTGTGTTATGCAACAGCACTACTGCGGGTCTAGCAAAAACAAGCTAAAGCTATGAAATAACGGAATATTAGGAACGGAAACTTATCATCTGTTTCAAAAATATAGTTTATTATGTCGACAATTGAGAAAACTTCTCTACAACCAATGTTCTCCTGTGTAAGCCATTGAGTTCATCTCAAGTTTCTGTTACTTCTAGCATCTCATTTAATCTACGTGAATTATGTCAGTCAGGAGGCTTAGGCTACACTATCAACTGGAAAAAACGTGCAACTACAAAATAACACACACACATATGTTATATATATATGTGTGTGATATTGTAATTGTACTTTTTTTCAGATGATAATGGCAGGACCCTAAACCTCCTGACTGACATAATTCGTGTAGGTTACATAAGTTAAAAAAGGATACGGACAAATCTGATATGTTTGGTTTTTCTTTCACTAAATAAATATAATTTACAAATTGCTTCAACTAATTCCAGTTATTTTCTGCAACATACAAGTTATATTTTATACTTAAGAGTTACCAATTTCTGTTAATTATGATGATTATAAAATTATATGAACCCACAATTATCCGACTGCTCTTCCCTCGACATATATTCTTTTCTTCCTCCCATAATTACCCTATTTATTATATTCAACTTTTGTGCTTCAAAATTTAGTGAAGTCTCACTTTCTTCATGGCGACGAAGCTTGTCCAAATACTTATTGTTTTTGTCACTGGTTTCTTAGTCAGCTATTTTTCTCTCTAACCAGACGATCTTCTTGTAACAATCACAAAAGGTATGGTAAAAAAAATTTGTGCTTCTTTCACACATTTTATAAAGTCTTTAATCATGTATATTACAGTTTTATACGTGCATGCATCTAGTTTTCAGTCGCACGGGAACTTTTCCAATTCTGTACTAATATTGTTGACAGAAGTTAGGATTTACGTTCTTCAGCCATTTCACAAATTGTTTTCTTAAATAAATATTATAACCTGTATATTATAGACTATAACTTGAATTATTCTAGTAACTGTCAAATTTGTGCATACAGTAAATGCTACTCTAAATAATTAACTGCAAGGATAAAGCGGAAACCACTGAAACAGTCTCCAGTAGAACGTAATTTATTGAAACATTTCGACTTTTATGTCATTTTCAACAATAAAGAAATTGTCCTCAGTAATGTACGAGAGTTGTTTGATACGTCTGGTAGAAGTGTAACAAATGATTTTTTTAGAAAACCTTCATTTCTTTTCAAAATAGTCTCCTTCCATGGCTATAAACTTGATCTAGCGAGGTTCCAATTTTTTCAAACCATCACAAGAAAATGTTTTGCCAAACCCTGCAAAATACTCCATCACGGACTCGGTGCATTGTCCTGTGGAAACAACACTTCTTTGTCAGTCAGAACCCGTTTCAAACTATCCAACACAACAGCATAGTAGAGGTTGTGCCCTTTTTCAGGAAATCTATGAATATTATACCCTAAGAATAGCAAAAGGCCTTTCCAGCTGACAAATCTTCTCCTTTTTCGGTGCACTTTACCAACCTTTGCCCATTACTTTGTTTTTTGGTCTCTGGAGTGTAGTGAAGGATACAAGTTTCATCGACGGTTACTAATCTGCGCAAAAAGTCTTGTGGGTTAAGCATAAACATTGCTAGATTCTGCGTTGAAATGTTTTTTCGAGTCAGTTTTTTGAAACCAAGGCTCACAAAGATTTTTCACGGCCTATTTTTCATGGATGGTGAAATGCACTCATTCAGTTGAGAAGCCCACGGCATCACCTGCCACACGCACTTTTAATCTGTGTTCTTCCATTACGATATTGCGAACTTTTTCGATGTTTTCTTGAGTAGTGACCTCACTGGATTGAATAATAAATCTAAATTCTCAAAGGTGACTGGAGCGAGTTTCATCATCTATGCTTCTGCGACCTTGTTTAAACTCATTAATCTTAAGTGAATGGTCTTCAATGCTGGTGCTGAGTTCGCATGAACTTCAACCAACCCTGTTTTGATTTGTTCATCATTACAATCCTTTAAATGAGTGTTAAATGACAGCGCGAAATTCCTTTTTCTCTATTGTCTCCACCTGACTACAAATCTAACGCTACAGAAGGCTGCAAACGATAAACTACGTCTGCCATACGATTTAAACTTTTAGGGATATCTTTGAAAGGATCATATTTATCAACAATGCCACGAAAGTGAAAAAATACCCCCTCTATCATAAAAATTTATCAGAGTTATTATAGTATAATCCTCGATGACTTTCCAATTTCTTTCAGTTATTACGAAGTTTTGATGGCCAAATGGGCACACCATAGAGGCTTTTAGAGATCCCTTGAAGTGACGCGAAGAATGTTTGAAGTGTTTAAGGATAATTCAGAAACCACGTAAACCAGTATAACGTTATTAATTGAAAGGTTTCGTTTCACGATGGTCAGTCAAATATAAACGGGAATTATTTTATCAAGCCTAGTGGGAGAATCGGAGGCCCATTTTGGCCACCAAATCTTCGTAATAACTGAAAGAAATTGGAAAGGAACTTCATCGAGAATTATACGATCATAGTTCGATTAATCTCTTTCAGTCGATACTAGAACAATGAGTGAGCAAGAGTTCCTGCTTCCGTTGCTCAACCAATTATTATAAAGATTTTGACGAGAGAAGGAGTGAGACCGTCCGAAATTTTTACTCGTTTACGGGCACAATTCCAAAATCCGCGTGTACGAATGGCACAACAGTTTTCTTGAAGGTCGGGAAATGGTGGAAAATCAGAGTCACGATCTGAACTTCCATCAAAGAAATCAACATCCGTGCAATAAGGGAATTTTGCAGGAATACCGGCGCCTTACCATTAACGAAATTACTTCTTCAGTTGCTCTAAGTCACGAGGGTGCACTTTCGATTATCAGAAAGGAACTTGGATTCATAAAGATCGCAGCGAGGTGGGTTACTCGGTTTCTTTCTCCTGATCAGAAAAATGCCCGTTTGGAGATTTGCCACAGGCTTTTTTGCTTTTGTTATGATGACCAAGGGGAAGATTTCTCAGTCGTATGAGATGCGATGAGCATAGAGTGGCGATTAAGACATACAGTTGCACCAATAAAGGCCAAAACGCTGTTGTCTGCAGGGAAAGTTCTTGCCACCGTGTTTTGGGATTACAAAGGCATTCTTTTAGTTGATCCACGATGAACTACGAATATCACTGCCAACTGCTAGACAAAACAAAAGCTGCATGTCGATGCAAAAGACAGCGTTTCCCAATCAGAAGCGTCATCCTATTTCACGACAATGCAAGGCCTCAGACGGCGCGCATAACTCTGACCAAATTGGAGGAAATTCACTGGGATCAGCTAGAACATCAACTATATGCCCAGATTTGTCACCATCTGTTTGAAACGTTGAAAAAATCTGTAGGACGTTAAAGGTTCAATAGCGATGCAGAGGTTGAACTCTTCATGTTCAATTGGTTCAAGACACAACCATCAACTTTTTATAACGTAATCAGGAAGGAAGTTTCCAAAACTGTGAAAAATACGTGTTTCAGTAAAAGGAAACTATATACATTTTTTTTAAATTCTAACTTTCTCAGAAAAATAACTACAAAAGAATTCAAGTTTATATTTAACTGATCCTCGTAAATTATGTCTGAAAGAAATTGGAGAGTAGTTTCAGAGGTGAATTATACACCTATTTTTAAAATAGAGAATAGATTGGAAATGACATAAAATTTGAAATCTTTCAATAAATAACGTTCTACTGTTGACTTTAAATGATTTCTGAATTATCCTTGTACAATTGAAACAGTCCTATTTCACCATACTTCTAATTAACTACTTGAACTACAATTTTGGGACAATTTTACACTATTTAATTATTGAATGTTTTCGAAGTTGTATAGCACATACGTTCTGCTGGCGCTGGCAGTTGTTTTGCTGATTGTTATTGAATTTTTTTCCTTTATCTTTCAAATATTTGATCAATACAATGGAATTGGCTGCATTCGATGACGCATGGGGAACGTGCGACCTCGAGGCATCATGAGGTCCCCGATTTTCGTCGATAATCGGTCCGAACGCAATTGATATGATGCGAGACCAAGGGAATTATTTTCATACGAATCAATTTAAATCCAATAAATTCCTTCCCTATCCTAAAGAATAAAAACACATTTCCTATAAAATATGCATGGTTTAATAATAAAATTCGACTAAAACCCCTAACCGACGTTAACCGAATTTAGCGAAAACCGAGGATTCAATGAAAAATATATTTTGAAATTGCCGAACATCCCATGAGATAACCTGACCCTTTAAATAGGATGATCCTATTACTGTTTCTGTCTTCGTTGTTTCCGCCGTATATAACGACAATAGAGATTCCTAAGGCATCCAATTTCTTCAAGTTGCATGGCTCAAATAAAGTAAGATAACTTATTAGGTAAAATTCTTTAAATCCAGCATTATCTTTGTTCCGACCGCCAACAACGGCTCAAATGAGTATTACAAAATGGCAAAAATTAAAACTCGTTTGTTGTTGTTGTGGTATTCAGTCCGAAAAACTGGTCTAATGCAACCCTCCATGTCATACTACCTTGCACAAGCCTTTTCATTTCCTTATAACTAGCACAACCCACATCCTCCAGATTCTGATTAGCGTATTCCATCCTTTGCCTCCTTCTTCTGTTGTTACCCCTTACACTGCCCTCTAATGCTAATTTTACAAGATCCTCGTGTCTTAAAACGTGGCCTCTTAATCTTTCACTTCTCTTAGTCAACGCCCTCCATATTGTTCACTTTTCCACTATTCTGTTAATAACTTCCTCGTTTGTGATTCTATCCACTCAACTGATTTTCAGCATTCGCCTATAGCACCACATTTCAAAGACTTCTATTCTTTTCCTTTCACCAACTCCTATCGTCCACGTTTCGCACCCATATAACGCTACACTCCATACGAAAATTTTAGCAACGATTTCATAATATTCATTCTTATATTACCCGTAAGTAAATTCCTCTTTTTCGCGAAAGCCTTCCTTGCCTATGCTATCCTACTCTTTGTGTCTACTATACTTCTACCATCCCTAGTTATTACGCTTCCCAAGTAGCAGAATTCCTTAACAAAATATTTCTTCCCAATCAAACACCCTTTGTTATTCCACCGTTTCCAATACTACACTCCATTACCTTGGTTTTCCCTCTATTAATCCTCATATTGAACTATTTCTCCAGGACTACGTTCATGCCATTTATTATGGTTTCGAAGTCTTATGATTCCCCTCATACTACAATATCATCGGCAACGCGTAGGGTTTTTATTTCTTCTCCTTGCAGTATGATTTCGTTTCCATATTCTTTTTTAACTGTCTTCATTGCCTGTTCTATATATAAATTAAACTGCATGGTCGACAGACTGCATCCTTGTCTTAGTCCTTTCTTGATTTAACGAATTAATTTATATAATAAATTAGGAGGAATGCATTGGTCACATTTGCTCTGTAATATAACGTTTTAATTCGTCTATGTACCAAAACATAGGTTCTGTTTAATTATAATTGAACGTTATGGTCTCAAACACATGCCGACTGCAGTTTGAAACGTTCTGGTGGTGAGTTCCCTGGAAAACCCCCCCTAATGGGTGTAATTTTGTGCCATAAAATTTTGGGGTTTATCCAGATAGAAGCATGTTATAAAAACAACAGATGGTGACGCTTGGTGTAGGTACTTTCAACAAGACGAAAACTCTCAAAATAAATTTATGCGTTTGTTGGTTTTCATTAGCCACCTAGGAGTCATGAATGTGGAAGGAGAATAGCCAGAATTCATACCTCGTGACCGAGAAATCTGTATCAGCTCTCGCGAAACTCGGGTGACATTCAATTAACAGTTCCGAATTAAAGCATCGATATTCAGAGATTCGAGTTTCCAAACTCAACACTCAGAATTTTGAGTATTGAATATTCTAATTGGGGTTGCAAACATCCACATTCAGATTTGGAGAAAGGGCGAGTCGTGTAAAATGAAATCTATGATACAATCATAATAATCGGGTAGTTAATCCCAACTATAAACTGACGTGTATTTGGCTGTCAATATACGGGGTGTTCAATTTATCTTTAACTGTCCACCCACCCTCCCGAGGGGTGAGGAAGCGATTTATGTCAAAATTCTCTATGAGAAACCGATTTTTTATATGAAACATTGGTTTTTTAATGTCAAACACCATTGATTTGAATTCATCATTCATGGAAATTATTTTGCAGTTGGCTCTGCCATGAAAAGAATACTTAGACTTTCATTTATTTTTTTACTGATATATAGTAACTACGTATGGCGTTACCCAGGAACAACGACGTGGAAATAGTAGTTTTCTGTCTCTTTGGTGGGCTTTTTTTATGTGAGTCCCCTTGCCTCTCACAATTTATTTTGCTGATTTTAGGTGCGTTCATTGGGTTTCATTGCTGAATTACTTACGTTAAATGTTCGAAGTTTGACAACTAACTTCAATACACTTATTTTTTTTTCAAATGATTGCACACAGTAGCATTTGTAAGAATATCAAACACATTTAATGAATTTTATTTGTTTATCTAGTATCTATTTCCTGAATATTCCCACTTTTCAACGTTTTTTTACCCATTTTGATTTTTTGTCGATTACAAAGCCATCTGTGACCGAAATGACTCAAACCGTAGGTCAACTTGGTATAATTTTTTCTGGAGAGTCCGAAACTACAATATAAAAATGTGGGTTCCCATTTAATTATTTTCTCTTTCCTCCCCCACTCACAGGTGGTGGGAGGTCGAGTTTCGTATTATTAGATGTCCGCATTTGAGATGAACATTTTTTATTGCACACTTTTTTGACCCTATGTGTGGTTCTCGAGGTATTTCAAATTCAACACAGTGTATCGTAATTTAATTTAATTGTACGCTGATCACACACCCACATATAGTTTTCTTCGCTCTCTTCGAGGCCCAGACTATAAAGAACCTTAGAATATAGACTAAACTTTGTTGTGTTCAATCCGTTTGGAATGCTGGCTTTGAACTTTTCAAGGAACCGAGGGAAAGCTTCCAGAATTATTTAGAAACGCTTAGCTAGTGCGTGACGTATGACAAGTGTGGTAACTCATGTCCCCTACATTGAGTCGGTAAAGCAAAAATAATTTAGTTTAGTATTCTACCGAGTCGCGTATGGGACGAAAGCGATAATGGTCAAGGTCACGTCGGGGTGAAACCTCGCAGATTATGGCACATTATTGCCATTATTGACCGGTATATTTCCGAGAAATCGTTTGTGGTGAGGGATCATATACCTGTTTGTTGGTAATTAAACCTTTAACGAATACACCACATTTAACTTTAGTTTAGGGTTCACTTTTTGTTAATATTAAAATCTGGTTCATAAAATTTTTGTTTAAAGACTGATAATTAATTTATTATGACGTTATTAAATATAATAATAATATGACCTATTTGAAAAATTTACTATCATTTTAAAACTAGCTCCGACCAGCCGCATGACTTACGGTTGACCGTGGTGGTTAGGAAAATAATACCAATACGTCTCGAAACTTAAATAGAGCAAACATACCGCGCCATTGAATTTATCCCCTTAGAAATCATGCAAGGAAAATAAATCATTTATGTACCCAGAATTTAGAAATTAAATAAACAAAACGCGTCAACGTGAGAACATCTCAGAATTAATCTGGTTGGGTTCTTACTATGGCTGTTGGCTGCTCCGTCTCGTATGTTGTGGAGGAAGACGATGAAGCCTGGACGTCCGATGCTATGTCGTCGCTGATGGCTTCTGATCTCTCAGATGGCTGGACTTGGCAACTGATTGTCTATTTGTTTCCACGCCACGTAGCTGGCTTCCACCTTGCTTCTCCTGATGGCACCCACCCAGGTGAAATAATTTCTGCCTCTGGACTTACTGCCCAACTTCTCATTTCGGCTTCTCGGCTCTAACTCCCAGCTCGGACTCGACACTTGTCCTTTCGTCCTTCACACAAAACTGTATTTTTCCCCCACCTTCTTCGTCATACGTAATTTTCTCTTCCCATCTTCACCATCAATCATATTTTTAAATTTGGGAAGTACAGGCCCCCAAATACCCGCGCATTTGGTCTATCCTCGCCAATTTGACTCTTGGCGGGGAGAAATAATTTACGCGCTGTCAGGTAAACGCAGGATTTCACAGCTCTTTGTCCTGGTAAATGACACCTACCCCGCAAAATCTCCAGATCGAAGTTCTCACGTTATTTTTCTCATCTTCCCCGCACATGGAACAAACAACATGTACACCATGCTGTCAGCCAGATACTAAAAACAAGAATCTATCTATTAATAATTACTTAATAACTAATATCTTAACGTCTAGTACACATCTATCTTAACAACTACTTAATATCCAATATCCACTAGATTTTGTTTACTACACGCTTTACTAAAAATATCCGGCAGTAGTCTAACGTATAAATTCTTCTGAGGAGCAAATTTTCTATTGAATATTATCAATGCTCGTAATAAGTGTTAATAATTGCCTGCTTATTACTTATTCCTGCCCTTAAGATTAATTATTAAATTGTTAGCATTTCCAAATGGGGATGTATATCTAAATTAAGGTATGCAATAGGTGAAGTAACAAATTAGAACTTCTGTCACGTATCAACATTCAGCCTATTTATTATACCAATCGAATTTCACCCAATTAAGATGCTATCATATTGTGCTAATTTGACTCTTTTCAATATGGACATCAACCTCTTACTTTATTCTACTATCTGTTCTTTTTTCTGCACAGATACAGTTCAACCATTTCCAGCAATTTCTTGAAGATCTGCTCGTTGAGAAATAATTCCTATATATAGTCTTCTTCAGCATTTGTCGCTGAAATTTCACACATTAATTTTAAATAGTATTTTATCGTGATCTTAACGATTCTTTCGCCCAATGTCAACGCTTTGCTATTCTTTTAGTTGAAATTGCCATTATTATAATAGTAGATACTACCTTATATTAACAGACATTATATTTTTGTTTTCCCCTTCTTCAAATTTTGTTAGTTTACTTTATAAGAGCCAATTGAGTAGCATGCATAGGCAGATTCGAAATGATGGCATATCAAATTTTGTTAATTAGTTTTCTCTATTTTGTAAGGTTTGTCTACTAATATAAGGTCGTATGTGTTTTATTAGTTCCATAGATGACTATATTGTCATTATTATAGCCACTGCTCCCGCCGGCTGACTGACGCCAGGATTGTCAGTCTGATCGATCATTGAAACTGACACTCTTGAATGACCGTGTAGGGGCCGCTTAAGACTGTACAAACCCACACTTTCACGACGGCCAAATCCTTGAACGGAATTCCGTCCCAATTCGCCATGTCCGTCCTCCGAAAGCATGCATTAAATTTTACCTTCAAAACGTTTATAAATATTTTATTTCCTTACAGAACCACATATTTAGTTGAATTTTAAACAGAAAAACTTATTTAAGTTTTAAATTACTAATGATTATAATGTAAAAGTGATTTTGTCGTTGAATACATAAAATTTTATGTATAGTCACGGGCACATTCAATATCACAAACAAAAAATGAACTCACTTTTTCCGAAAATTATTTTTCCTTTCGTCCAGTTCGCAAAGTTAAGTTTTGCACTCGTGTGTTAGCACACACAGGACGGGGAAATATCTCAAAACAGTTATGTAATACACTGCTACTTCCTGGTATTTATCTGAAACAGATGAGATAAACTAGCTGTAAAAAAATAAGTTTATAAAATGGTTTCTCATTTCTTTTCTCTTGGGAACACTTTCGAAAAGTGCAGTTACGTATTGCCTTAAATTTTTCGGATAAACCAGTTTTTTTTCAAATTTTTACTGTCCCTTCTTATTTAGTTCATTATTCTATTACTCTTTTCTTATTCAGTTACATACATAATTAAAAACCAAAACCCCACAATTATAAATATAAATTTAATCCATACCACGTCATACATACCTCAGAAGCTTTGAATGAAAATTATTCTTCAATTGCGGCGGGTAGATGTTGGCTGAATAAGGCGGCCATGTTGTTTTCGAGACGTCTGTTTTATCTTTTGCCGAGTTACACACAGACCGCGGTGGCCTTTCAAAGCAGGCTCCGCTTGGTGACCAAATTCGATACGATTGGTTCGGAAAGCAATCAACAAACACCCGTACGCCAAAGGAACGACAGATCGGTCGAGAACATCGCCGCGGTCCGTGAAAGTGTGCAGGAGTACCCAAGGAAGTCAAATTCTCGCAGACTTCAACTTGGCGAATTTTGCGTTGGGACTTGGACCTGTAGACGTACAAGATCCATCTAACCCAGGAGCTCAAAGTTAATGAATGTAGACCGTGCCGTTTGTTCACTGACTGGAATTTGGAGCGTTTGAAAGAGGACCCTAATTTTGCCAGAAAAATACTCTTTACCGACGAGGCCCATATTTGGATGGATGGCTGTGTTAAGAAGCACAATTGCCGTAGATGGGACGACGCCAATCACACGAGGTTCACCTGGTGGCAATGCATCCACAGAATGTTACTGTTTGATGCGGATTTTGGGTCGGCGACCTGAGTAACCCCTCCCTTTTTTTAAAACGACGTTGCTGATGCCATCACCGTCAACGGCGAGCGCTACAGAACGATGATAACCGACTTTCTTTCGCCGAAACTGAACGATATTGACGTAGACGACATGTGGTTCCAGCTGAACGACGCTACGCGCCACACAAAGGACGCCACGATGGGCATTCTACATGAACGATTAGAGGGTATGGTTACCTCACGCAGAGGTAATGTGAATTGGACGTCAAGATCGTGCGATTTGACCGCTAAACTTTTGCTTGTGGAGTTTCCTGAAATCGTAGGTCTATTGAAAATTGAACCCTCCATTCCGTGCAGAAGCCGCGGCGGAAATTTGAAAGATGTTATATTTCGTACACTATGGCATACACGGGTCTTTCAAATAATGAAAGAATTTCGGCAATACATCACACATAACTTGTTTATTGCATTTCAACATCGACCCGCTCTTACAGAAAAACTCTATACAATTCCTATAATTATGAAATTTTGGTTTTTAATTATATTTATAAATGTCTGGTAACCCGGCGTTGGCTGGGTATTTATTTATATTATTCCGGTTCATTATTTAATTCTTGGTAAACATATGCTTAAGCCTGAATCGAAAACGTCACAAAATGAACCTCAGATATTTTCCCAGTATCTCGAGAGAGTAAAAAATACTTCCGGTAATAGCAGGGCTAAAAATATTTTCAGTACTTTAACAAAATAAAAATTCTCCCCCACTTAAAGGATATTTTTTATAATAGTTATTAATGTCTGTAAGTTTAAGTTAAAGTTTAAATAAGGCCAAAAACAGACAAAAAAGTAATAAAACACAACAAACTATAATTTAAAATCATATTTCGGCCCTGTTCTGGACCCTCTTCAGGTTGAACTCAGGACCGAAACATGTAGTTGATTTTAAATTATAGTTTGTTATATTCCAACAATTTTTTGTCTGTTTTTGACATTATTTAAACGATATTTTTTTATACTCAAATCGCATATTAAAGGTCATCATGTAGCAGTGACTCGAAAAAGCAAGGCTGCATTTGCTATTCATAGTTTATACGGATCAAAAACCATGGATTGCGATTAGCTTCAAAATGCAAAAGCCCATGTGACCATCAATTCAAAGTAAAATGCAGAAAGCAACAAACAGATGTTGGCAAATTCTGATTCCTAAATAGGACTATCAACGACTGGAATAATTTACTTGGGGGAGTGTTTCAGGAAAATAAATTCAGTACAAATTTCGAAAAACGTGTGAAGTGTTTATTTTGAATAATATAAATGCATATACGAATTTAAATGTTAAAGTCAAAGTGAAGTGAAGTGTTAAGTTAATATAATTCTTTGTGTGTTTCTCTTTTTTCTTTCAGGGGTATAGAAATTATAAAGTATTATGATTATTTTAAAATTACTGCCCCTTCCTCCCCGCACCACGTGGTGGTAGCCGTGTATTGCCCTAATTAATTGTGTTGTTTTCGGTTTGCCAAGAACACCTGTTCAAAATTTGTTCGAAATTGTTCCATCCGTTAAAGGTAATAAGTGTCATTTGAAATTACGAACGGTATCAATTATAGACTTACAATCTACGTCTGCAGTGTCATTACAATTGTAAATATTTGACTATGAGATAATATTAAAACGGTAATTAAAGCCAATTAGAGACAAGAAGTTAAGATTTAAATTCATGACATTTAATTTCTCATCGCAGATATTATCAGGTGCAATGATAAAACGTGTGTCCAGTTTTGAATTAGTGATGAGATCTGCGATGAGAAATGAAACGCAGTGCTTGTAAATTTCGTCTACAGGTGACATTAATTAATGAAAGATATAAATTAATGTAGAAAAAAGTTTTTGAAACAAGTTTTGGTATTTTCCTAACCTTAGGTTGGCATCACTGAGATGAGCGGACATCTCCTGACCGATAAACATTGCTTTGTTTATTACTTCAAAATTTCATTGAATAATGCTCAGTCCGCGAGAAGTTCGCACATTAGTTAACAACGATCCGTGATCCGGTTTTGGATTTCTGTAGATGGGAAAGGGACTAGAATCGTATTTCGGATGATTTCGCAGTACGGCGGATGTTGTATTAATCTCAAAATTGGTAAAAAAGCTCTGAAACGGTTGAAGCTCAAGGACTGACGCTCAACATCATAGGAGTTAGAGTGACAACTCCTTCCCTAGGAACCCACATTCACGACTTTCTTCCTGAATAACGACATATTTCTGTTTGAAGATACAGCAAAAACTGATGGCAGACTTTATAAAATCATACAGCAAAACTAAAAGTTTGTGCAGACTTGAAAGGGAAAGTGACCATTTTATAATCAATTTTTTACTTCTGATGAAACTTGGATTTCCCATTTTGAATGATTCCAAAAGAAGGGAAGTTCGCCTGCCCAAAAGAAGTTCAGGACGCACGAAAAAATCAAGTTTACCTCTTTTGGGATACCAAGACGTCATTTTTTGAGTATTAGGAAATCAGCATACAATAAATAGAGCCTACATCTCAGACGTGCTGATGAACAAAGTTAAAGCTAACAAAGAGAGAACAAGTCGTGATCTCAAAAATAAGTTATGATTCTATTCCACGGCAATGCTCGCCCTCACACCGCCAAGCTGACTCAAGGAACCATTGAGAAAATTACTTGTAGGACGCTCCCTCCAACTTTCACTCGTTTCTCTCACTTGGTCTTCATTTCGTCGAAAAAACATTCAACAAGAATGTGAAATAACTTGTGGGAAACTGGATCACACAAGACAAAAACTTCCTTGCTTCATTTATAACAAAAAATAGTTCACCCTTGGGACAAGAGTTTTAATATTCGCGATAGTAAAAGACACATTTTGTAAAAATACATAGTTTTTTTTCTAAATCGATTCATATATATATATATATATATACATATCTAAATATTGAATGTCCCACATATTTTTCTGTATTTAGCCATGAGATACCGTTTAAATATTATTCATTTAAATAAAGACACATTATGGTTGACGTTTAAGCAAATTCCTCGACCTGGAAAATTCATTACAGTCGTTTGTCACTGAAGTGGAAACAGTATATCAGGTTTTACGGAATATCTCGGCATCTAACGTCACGTTTACAACGTATACACGCCAATTTAATGATTGTACTCAGAACAACGTGCAGTTCTGAGGAAGGAGAGGAAGTATCTAGACGGTCCAGATTCTCTCAAACGACTCTTCTACATTCACCAAACTTTTCTGGAATTTCTCCAAATAATAGAATTGCTGCAGCACGAAAAAGCTGTACTTACCGACGTTGTACAAGTAGAACAACGTCTGTGTATGAAGAGGGGGAATGGGAGGAGGGGAAGGAAAAACTCTAGTACACGCTCTTCAGGGAATGCAACTTAGAAAGGCATAATTGTTATTGCCTGCAAGCTTCGGGGTGTAAAAGGCTCTTTAACTGCCAAATGGACAAGGATAGTCATCTCTCTCTCTCTCTCTCTCTCTCTCTCTCTCTCTCTCTCTCTCTCTCTTTCTTTCTTTCTCTATATCTTTCTCTTTCCCTGCGTATTTTTAGGTGAAACACCGTGTAGGATCCTTAAACCACAGCCCGGGGGCCCTAGTCAACCCTTGGCTACCTTGCTCTACCTTCCGCATCCTCTCTTTTCAATTCCCTTCCTATGCTATTAATAGGGAGTTGCCTGTTTCAGGATCATGTAACCTGTTAACCCCCGAAAAAAATCTGTCTGCAATGCCCTTGCATTAGTTCGTATTTATTGAATATATGCTTATAAATAAAATAGAAAGAATGGCCAAAAGTAATAAAAAGAATAATTTTAAAACGTTTCGTTTCTACTTTCGGGATCTCTTCAATTTATTCTACAAAGAAATATATAATTATATATATATATAGTTGAATATAAATAAATAAATATGCGCGGTTGTTAAATAGGTAATCTTATTTCTCCATTTTTTGCTAAAATTGTGTTGATTTAGAAAATTCTTGCGTTTTTTCTTCATATTTCCAACCCCTTTGTTACGAACGGTTTGTTGATGATTCTTTTTTTCATTGTTCACAAATATAAATTCAATGCATTTTTAATACTTATCTTAACTTTCACCCTAATATAAAATTTACTTATGGATTATAAATTAATTATACTATTAAATTTCTCGAAGTTGTTATCTTTCGTTATAGTAATAAAATATTCACTAATTGGTTTCAGGAACTTACCTGCTGAGGTAGAATATTAAATTTCTATTCAATCACCCCCTCCAACATAAAAGAGATGTCGCTTTCAGTTTAGTAGACAGGTCGTCAAATTATGTCTCCACAATTTCCACGAATAGAATTTGGAAATAATTTTTTAAAAATTTCTTATCCTCACGGTATGTTGGAAGTATGTTGAATTCTTTAATTTATAAAAATAATCCACCCACAACCTGTAATAATAAGTTTATGGGTTTCATTGTTTTACCACGTTTAGAGAAAATAGAATATAAATTAATTAATCATGTTGTTAAAGTAACATTTACATTATTTAATAATTTAATTTTTGTTAACAAATCTAAAAAATTTATAAATAATTTTGATAAGCAGAATTTCGCGGATGAAATTGTTTTCGACTGTAAAACTTGTTATATTGGTCAGACCAAGAAGATTCTTCAAACGAAAGTTATAGAATTAAGCAACGAAATTTCGATGAAAATCTCGCGAATTTTTATCACGTGACACGGGTGGAAGCCTAAGAATTGTTCATCCAACAGATTCACCGGGAATGCCTACGATTTTCAAACATTGAGGAACATTTTGCAAATTTAAAACAACCAACAGATAAACAATCTGCGTTATATTTAAAAAGCCACAGGAAGTTTATTTATTTATATTCATCTATGTATATATAATGACATAAATTTTTGAAAGTTCCTATACAAAATTCTTCCATTCCTTACGTTATCAATTCTTTGTATTTTTTTATAATATTAAGTCTTATTAATTTACCTGTTTTATTTAAATAAATATTTAATAAATGTAGTTATTTTTAAAAGAATAAACTTAAAAATCGCATGGACCATGCACACTTATTTTCTCGGCCGGCTTAGTATATCCTGTACTTATACCATAATATTTTATACGTAGTAAAAACCCAATTTCATACCGCGGCCATGTTTCACGTGTAGTCCATGAAATTGTTTCGCATGAGCATCCTTAGACAAGATAGTACAAACCTCATTCGAATTATTCCACACATTGCAATGTCCCTTTCTGCTCCATTTTCAAATGCGAGCATTACTCTAGTATTATTTAATGCGTATTTTCTATCCAGAAAACTTCTTTTCTGTTTTATTTGAAATGAAGGGTCTGAAGGGAATCCACGACATTATTATTTTCTTATGGTGCATTTTCCCAGTGGCAGACATATACAAAATAAGCACAATAGAATAAAAATACAATAAATTACTAATACAATTTAAACTCAGGAACTATTTCGTACTGTCTTATGAGACTTCAACCTGACAGGAAAAGAGATGTCAGGAACCATGCAGAATTCACTTCACTACACTTCACAATATATTAATTCTTTGTTTAGGAAATAATTTTCACTTCACTGATTTTAAGAAATATATTTATATATCATATATAACCGATCACTGGAAATGTTTTCCTAACTCTCTGATGAGGGGGGCGGTGTCTCCGAAAATTTAAATAATTCCAAACCTTACATGGTGCCTGCCATCAGTGAACCTCAGGTACAAATTTCTTGTCCTTATTAATTGTTTCAATTAACCCGGCAATGTCATTTACTAACGCATATATATATATATATATATATATATATATATATATATATAATCTTACGTATTGTGATCCCAAAATATTTACAGTTGTTTGACAAAGTAGTAACTTCGTTCCCCATTTTATATCAAACTGGAGGAATATTTCTCTTTTTTTGTAAAAACGATTGCGTTACTCTTCGTTGCATTTATTTGCATTTTATTTCTGACCATTGGTAAAATTTGTCTGCAGAATCTGTTCATCCTCGACGTTTACAATTTCCTTTTATACCATTTGCTCAAGTATAATTAATTTTCTTGTTCTGTTTGTGTACCTATTAAATTGCCCTGCCGAGTTTGATGCAAGTTGCTCAAACTATTTAATATAGTTGTAAATTGGATCTATTCTTCCACGCTACCGTTATTCTTCAGTATTCTCCGTATTACGCAATACTCTTTTTTCTCTATATTCCAGAGTGGAAGTTATTCTTTCTAAAAGTACAGTTTACGTCTGACGGAATTATCTTCTAATGGCGTTCAATAAAAAAAAGCTTTTATTGTAAAAGTTTTAAATACTTCCTTTGTGTGCTGAATCAGGTAATACTATCAACACACATATTTCTAAGAACACGGGCAATTAAGACCTCTTGAGTTTTATAATTGTGAAGGTAGTAAATTATTTCCTTTTTCAGATGATATAATAAGCAGGTACTGATGTTATCTGGCTGCCTACGGACCATCGATGCATGCAGCAATAATTGAGGCATTTAGACCGGTTTTCATCCAGTCAGTATTTGAGGATCTGGCAGCTGGCACAAGATAAAATAAAAGGTTCGGTTTCCTTCTTATGTTGTACATGTATAAACACAAATAAAACATATTCGAGGTTTCACATGGATAAATATTTATTGTGACACAACGTTTCGATATTTCTCTACCATCGTCTTCAGAAATTCAGGGGATTAACTGGAATCCGTAACTAAAAATACTCGTTAACTTTAACACAAGTATGCTCTGAATAGATGACAGCACGCATGGAAAAGTTGTGTAATAATAAATGTTTAACCTCGTGATAAACATGAAAATGCTTTTTTCGTATTTATACATAATTAAACTCAGTTTGTCACAGGTTAAGTAAATATAAGTACAGTCGAACGTCGTCCGTTATCCAAAACGTAAAATGTCCAAACTCATATTTTCTCCATTTTAATATTAAATATATTGATTTCTTAATGCTAATATTAAAATATGTATACAACTCCGCATTAAGAAAGCAATATACACTAAAATCAATGTAACTGACAAGGTACGTACATTACATTCTTTAAACCTACTCGTTTTGCCCAATTTGTAACAGCTAGGAATCCTATTTCTTATTGTTGTGTTAAACATTTGTCTTCACTCCTCTGCTCAGCAACGTTCGGAAATAAGTTTAATGAATTTTTCTCGTGTTGATGGCAATTCATAGTTTAAAAGATGTGTGGAATTGATTCAATTTAATTCATCCTAGAACAAGATTTCAAGAATGTGATAAAGAATATGTAACTGAATGCTTAGAAAGTCATACTGATCCAGTTTTGGAGGGTAATAGACTACATGAGGGTGATCCTGAAACAGGCAACTCCCCTTTAATAGCATAGGAAGGGAATTGAAAAGGGGGGATGTGGAAGGTAGAGCAAGGTAGCCAGCCAAGAGTTGACTACGGCCCCGGATTTATACTTTAACGATCCTATCCGGCGTTTCACCTAAAGAGATGCAGGGAAAACCCTAGAAAACCTGCATCAGGTAGGTCAGGCATTGGGTACTCTTCTCACGCCCTTCCGAATGACGGGAGACGAGTTTCCTGTGGGGTCGCAGCATTCCCTACTCCGTGTCTTCACCAGTTTTAGGAGGCAGTTGGACGACTGATCCAATGGGATTAGCGGACAACTCTTGCCTTATGCCCAAGGTCTGCGACCCCAGTACATAAACCTCCCAAAAAAGGTAAAGGTGTCTCGTCATGTGAGAAATTTGAAGAAAAAAACAAAGAGTACGAAGCATTCCCCACATAGTCAGGTGAGCCCCGCAGTCACTCTGGGAAGGGGGAATACCTGAGAGAGAAAATTCCCACAGGCACCCCCTCAAATGCATCAGGTAGGTAAGTTTTCAATTTAAAATGAAAATGAAATAATAACAAGTCTGCAAGAAAAGTATAATACTGAAAGTGACACGACCGGAGAAGATAATTAGTGTGGAGAAAATAAAGGTCCATAGTGCGCAGAATATTTGGTTTTTAATTTACTTATTATCATTAATTAATTTAGTTATTATATTAAATTATTGGGAAAATTATATTTTGAAGAAGAAACAAATAATAATGAAAGAAAGGAATTTAAAATCAAAGTAGTCATTTAATTCAACGAGAATAAAATTCTATCCGTGAGACTCTTAAACCCAGAAGAAAAAACAATAAAGTTAGATGAAAAATGTAGAGCATTAATATAAATGACCATCAAAACTTCTATGCGAAATAGGTCCGGCAATGTGAACTTATTACATTTAATATCCACGACACCAACAGAAGACTGTAGATGTATTCTCTGGTTGATATCTGCTTCGGGTTGACGATTTGGAGGTGCCTCACTTTCACTGCATCAAGGATGATTTGGCTGCACGTTAACGGCTTGGACCAAAATAGTGTAAACTTCTACCAAAAAATCTACATCTCCTGAGAACACAAGAGATCCACCCAACTGTCACCAGTGGCCCGCAATTTTTTGACTCTCTCTATACCAAAACGTCTCTCCCTTCGACTCTTATCACCTCAAATTTTCCTCCTCTCTTTTCCATTAGCCAGTCGACTGTAATTTCAAATAGCACGCATTGGTATTATATTAACACAATAGCAACCAATATGAAATATTTTAGTTGAGGATGTGAACAAATGTCTTCACATATGTTATGCATTAGTTACGCTCAGTAGCTATTTCCAATCATCCATGCGTAGCTTCCGAGTTGACAGATGCAAATCCTTCTTGAATTAGGGACGGATATCATTCATATAAGGGACTTACACTTATTGTCCGTAGGAGATCTTTTCTGCTTTTGTCCGATGAAGGTCCGTTTCCATTGTCCGAAGGAAGGTGGAAGCACTGTCTGTCAGGGTACCACGCACTCACAAAAAAATACTTCACAGGTCATCAAACTTAACTCGCGTAATTTTTATGTATAACAGTCTTTTGAACGGCAACGTTAATATTGCTCTAATCAGCTGCTTCTACAAAAAAACGTAACAGCTAAAAAACGGAGATATACTCTAATCAACCGTGTTACGGGGTCGCAGACCTTGGGCCTACAGAAAGAGATGTTTGCTGATACTATAGGAACAGACTGTCAGCTGCTTCTTGTCCAGTTTTGGAAAAAGGAATGCTGCGACCACACAACAAAACTATTCTCCCGTTATTCGGGAGAACGCGAGTCAAGTTCCAAACAGTTAGACCTACCTGATCCAGGATTTATATAGTTTCCCCTGCATCCGTTTCAGGTAAATACCGGTTATGACTACTTGAACCAAAGGTCGGGGGCACCTAGTTAACCCTTGACTGCCTTACTCTCCCTTCCGCATTCCCCCTTTCAAAATCCTTTCCCAAGCTATTAGTGGGGAGTTGCTATTTATTAGAACACCTTCGTGTAGCTAGGAGGTGCCCAACCTTTAGCATACCAAGCACAAGTTTTTTTACCTTTATTATGTTGTCTTCATAACGTGTAATTGGGACGAATTATTAAAACTTGTACAAATATAAAATCAAACTGGAACAAATACCTAACACGGAAGTATTTTGTCTTCGTACATAATTAGAATAAAGAAAATTAACTTAAGGAAGAAGCCACCTATTACGGCAATTGTGTATGAACGTCGTCAAAATTCCGCCCCTTAAATGTTTATTCTTTTAAATAAACATCAAGTCCGTAAATAGTAATTGTTTTATTAATTCGTCAAAAACGTTTAAAACTGTTGCCTGATGTCAGCACGACTTGTCCGGCGCTGTGCTTTATGCACCTCTTAAATACTTAGTTTGATGGCGCATAGGGGTCTGAACCATTTTACTGCGCATGCGCACTTCACACTTCGGACAATAATGTTGAGCTAAATGCAGGACAGCACAAGGTGCTTTGACGGGAGCGATCACGCTGACAGGCGGCCAGTTTTAAAGTCTTATAAATGAAACTAGAAATTCACACCCATAAAATACTGTTATTATAAAGGTTCTTAAAATTACGAAAGAAACAATTTTCCTAATTTAATTAATGTGCAGTGGCTCGTGAGTACATACGCACCAAGCGCCAACAGGTCGGTTATTAACTTCCTGCTGTAAAACAGATCGTAGGGTTTTATGATACATAATTAATAATATATAATTAAGAGAAAATAACTTTTCATTTATGAAGGAATTAAGATAATAATAGACCAGGAAATGAAAGAATCAATACTGTATATAGTGGAATAATTTCGTGTCTAGCAAAGAAACCATGAATGTTTTTTTAAAAAAAATGACAAAATACTTGCAGTTAAAGGAGTTTTTGGCAATAGGCAGGTCGTTCCCTCAGGTCCTGTGAGCAAAATTGTCGACGGACATAGATGCTAATCTGTTGCATATTATACTGTATGGCAAAAAATATTAGGAAGGAGCGAACAATATTAGTGTTAATAGGAATTCCTATTTCGTAAACGCAATTGTTCCTTGATAGTCCGACGTTTTGTAAAGTCCGATGCACCTCCCGTCAAGATCACCGCAGTACAAACGTACTGTATGTACATTTACTAGCTTCCATATTTCTTGTAATAAGCATGTTTTGATTAACCGAAATGGGTGTCTCATTTCTATATTAGCCTAGGCAGCATTTTACTCATAAAATGTAGGAATATTATATGCTACTGCTAGCAAAACAATGCCAAATATGCAATCACTTTCGATAATCTAGACACTTTTGCTAATACAACACCACTTTGGTCCCATACCCGTCGGATTATCAAGGGACAACTGTATCAATCTTCAATCTGATGAGTAGGAAGGCATTGAAAATACTCCTCAACTTTTACTCTCATTGTCGTCACCAAATATTTAAATTCACTTTTAAAATGTAACCAAAAAAAAGCAGTATTAGGAATTTTTTAGAGGGGGAGTTTATTATCCGGAGTTCTCTCTTTCGACCCGTACGCATCTCTTTTGTCTTATTAATGTTTATATCTGTCTGCGTTAAATAAGGACATAGGACCAAAAAAATTTAATAGCACAGACAATGGTCTGTTCTTTATTTCGCATCTAGTATTAGTGTCCAGTGCTTTTACCTAAATAATTGTTGAATTTTCGTGAGTAGAGGGAGATAAGCTGGAATAAATTGAAAGAAAAATATTTCTCGAGGTTCAATTCGCCATATAGTCTTTCATATTTGAGAAATCATTATCAGATTTCTTGCTTTCTATAATTACTTCACTGTTTTTTTTTCTGTTTTACTTTCACGACTAGACTCGAGGCAGTATTTGAAGTTCACGCTACATGAAAATGTCCAATCGCAATAGATCATTCGTCTCTCTTCACGTTGAAATGTGTTGAGCGGTTTTTTGTACCGCTGTAGTGTAATTATTATTTAATTATATAAACGTGCTTCGAGAATTTTATTAGAAATGTTCGCAAAGATTGAGAACTGAAGAAAGCGCCGGTCTGTCGCCGGATTTAATTTCTAGCGACGGCGTCTGAGTACGATTATCCCGTATTACATTCCCATGGGAACGCTATGCCTGGGAAAATAAGAAATATTTGAAAAACACGTAGGTGCCTCGGGCAATGGCATTTCGTTGTTTATGGAGATCCACCAAAACATGCTGATTATCGATTTATTTCTCACAGCGGTGATGCTGTGTGTGTAGAGAGAGAGAGAGAGGGCAGTGTTGTTTGCTCCGTTTAATCGTATTGCTTCATCGAATAGCAAAATTTTCCTTTTCTAAATATTTCTTCTTGTAAATTTTTTCGTTCATCTATACCAGTAAATAAAGATCCTAAATTATTATTAATTAATCATCATCTCATAATCAACCGTCCCAATCTCATTGTATATCTTAGTTTTATACGTTCCGATTCCGTGCATCACTATTATTGTAAGACCGTTTAAGTTCATTTTTTGATATTTGTATACAGTTACCTGTTAGTGCTATATTCATTGAGACACAAAATGTATTCCTTTAAAAAAGATTTATGTAACTTTTTATCAGAACGAAAAATCATCAATAAAAATGTGTCTTTTTTTTGGTAAACAGGCTACATGAGGGTCCATACGTAAAAATAGTATTCCCTGTACATAACTCATAGTCGAGAGATATTAGTTTATCTTTACGATACATGCCACATTGGATCCAATCAGAATCCACCTACATTCCTGTTTGTCATGCTGAATTTTTCCCCCCTTTCAGGCTGTTTTTCACGCCTGTTCGGATTAAACTTTTTTTATGTGAGCAACAAAACACCAAATTGCCACTTGAAATTAAATCGAGAACTTTTAAAAGCCAGATCTTAACTGCTTGGACAAGATATTAGCTCCCTATTCACAGAAAAAGAACTGGATTGCCGTAAAAACTTTG
The DNA here is from genome assembly GCA_034510155.1 of Eucriotettix oculatus. Taxonomy (NCBI): domain Eukaryota; kingdom Metazoa; phylum Arthropoda; class Insecta; order Orthoptera; family Tetrigidae; genus Eucriotettix; species Eucriotettix oculatus. The sequence continues at coordinate 168,289,130 of CM067376.1, forward strand.
AGGCCGTATAAATTGCCGCCCACCACTTAGAATTTAAAATTCAGGCCACCAATTTTATACTTTTCTTACACGTGGGTAATCAAATAATTGATGTCACGAGAACGTGAGAATAATCGAATAGCATAGAGCCAAGAATTTGTTTTTAAGTAAAAATAATTATTATTTTTCGTAAAGTCCCTAATGACTGTATTCTTGATACTACTAAAAAATTATTGTTCTAAGAAGTAACAACTTTTGATTTTACTATTCTGTTACTTAAATAATGTGTTTTTAATCATTCTAGTGGATCATTCCTTATCGGTGACTAATTTATTTCGCCCTATTTCTTATTTCATCATTACAAAACAACATTCTGTTGATCATAGGTTATTTCGTTCTTTGTTATAGGTCTATATTGCACGAAGTAAAAGTGAGTTAAAAATATATCCTATTTTTCAGGAGTCAATAAAAAAGCAGACGGATCTATTACTGGATGAGAATAACTATAAGAGAATCTACTAGACGTTTCAATGTTAAATTTACTGCGCTAGTACATCTTAGTGCTTTTCCAAAAAGTGGTGCAACTTGTTTAAATGTTAGGATAGCTTTGATGTCAAGAATGTGTTCACAGATTAAAAGGAACTAAAATTAATTTGTTACATTAAAAAATTGCAAACATAATAAACAGTTACAGAAGAAAGTATATATTTATACTTTGTTGACATGTGATGAATGGTCCAAGACCATAAAGTATAATTTATTGCGCCCTAGTCTAAATTGCATCATTAACGTCTTGTACCTTCTAGGTAATACGTTTTAAAACAATATTATCCAGAAATTTGTATTTAATGTTTGTCTTCAAAAGGAATTTACCATCTATTAAAGTATAATCAATTTTTATTTGTATATATGTGTAAAAGAAGTCTCAATATGATATTTAGACAATCAAAAAATTGGGACTTGTTCGGGAGATTTAGTTAGTCATGTGACAACACGATGCTCAGTCTCCGCCTCACTTTTAATCCTTTTTTTGTTAACGCAACTTGGTCGTGGGACTATATTGCTATTAGTTCAGGATATGTTATATGTAAAGAAACACATCTGCAAAATGTAAAAGATAATAAATATAAGGTGTATGTATGTGTTTGAATTACACTAGGCATTTCTTATCGAGGATTCTCGAAGATCTGAGGGGCAACGGAGGCGTCTTTAATCAAAATCACCTGCGGGAAGGGTCCTGCTCCCTTAGGATAACGAGAAGGAAAATTTGCTCGCCCCCCCCTTGACCCCAACTCCAATGTGCGTTGGCCTGGGACGTGGACATGCTATCAACAGGTGGGCTTCCGGGGCTAGAGAATAGACCAGAGGCCCCACGCACCCCGAGGTACCAATTTCCCAGAAGGGCGGCATTGATTGGCCGCGCGCATAGCTCCTTTCGGTTCAGGGTCGCCTCGCGAGAAGGAGTTTCACTTATTAAATTATCCTTGAAGCTAGTATGCTCATTCCGGCGAACCAAAGTGAGCTTTCAAGCTAGGCCTACATCCTGCTGCGAACAGCATGGGCAGTGCTGTCAGATGCTTATGGCCAGGCGGTTTCATCATCGGGTAAATAGTAGTGTGAGAGCCAGCACAAAACAGAGGGTCCAGACCCAATGCCAGCACCACGTCTCAAACCCCCGTCATTGCACCGCCACCCACACTTCCGACACCTTAGTCACCATTGACTTGATGACCGCCTTGAATCAACCTCAGCTGCTGTCACCGACAGGACGGGAAGCCTGCTTCCTGGATTGACTTAATGGAGAACCACACGACCTCCCTTCCTCGTACCAAAGAAATTCTGTCACCACCCTAAAGTGGTATAACATGGGCGCCACGATAAGGAGCAGAGGCTGTAACATCGCTTCTATCCTCCGTAACACCCAACCTATCCCTGGGGACAACCCGGATGGTTCAGTATAGGTATTACCGTAACCTCTAATTTACTCATAAACGAATTTTCAGGGTCTAATATCTAATAACTGCCATAATATTAAAGCTCGAAATTATTATTGTTGAGACGAAGTTTATTATGACGAACGACAGTTTTCTACGAAAAAGCCCAGAACTATATTTTCGAACAGAAAATTTGCAGATGTCCGTCTGAAGTAAGAACAAAGGAAAAATGTCAAAAAATCGGAAATATTCGCGGGAGGATCGTTCCTCAAATTAGGCCACTTGACATGGAATGTCCGAAAACATATTAAATGTATTGAAGTATTTACATGACAGGAATAATACCAGTGGCGGCCCGTGAGTATTTAAAGTAATGTGAAACAATTTTTTAAAATTGTGAATATATAGAATCAAATTAACGCAAATTCCTAACCCAAAATGTTTTCACTTCTTAGGTATTTATAATGAAGAAAGTTAATTTTAGGAAGAAACCACTTAAAATGACAATATTCTATGCAGGATCGTGATGTAATATCCTCAGAATTACAGATGTCTTTGAACTGCCGTCTGTTAAACGTTTTTTCTTTTAAATAACCTTTGATTAATTCAAATAAACCACATTCTTATTAATTCGTCAATTCATCTACAGCTGTGACAGCACGTAATGTCTAGCCCGGCGCTCTGTCCTTTGTAGCTCATAGAATCCCTTGTTTGTGGGCGGGCAGGCATCTGAAGAGCAAATACTGCGCATGCGCATTTCTCATTCCAGACAATTTTTGTGCTGTAAAGAATGCAGACCAAATGAATGCGGAAGGGAGCTCGCTGAAAGGGGGGCAATTTAAACGAAGCAGAATACACACTTAAAATATTATTATTTTAAAGTTTCTTAAAATTACGAAACAAATAATTCCTCCTAAATTAATTAATTTGCTGTGGCACATGAGCACATATGCCACAGCCGCCATATCATTTCGGCCGTAACCGACGCGGGAGGTAGTCCGCCACACAGTATACTTTTCGTTTAACGATGCGATTCTTAGAAAAGCAACAATGAAAGACAAAGATTCAACCCCCTTCACTCACGCACGACATCTGTTATCTTCAAACTGAATATTCTTAGGGAATTGATGCGCGGTTTTCCATTTTTGGATATCGAGTATTGAAATAATCGGCATAAATTTCAGTTCGTATTCATTTCCGGTGCGCTAACATTACGCAAAAGCTACTCAATTGGATGTATTGAGGGGGGTAATGAATTTTGTTTTAAACTAAATGTAGAAAAGCACGTATAATTTGTCCAGAGAGGCCCACAGAAACATTTTATACAGTAGAAAATTCGGCTTACGAATACGCAAACCGCCGCAGAATAATTGCGGAAACTCTTTTGAAATATCAATGTTCGCTGCACGTGTTCGAGCGGGGGGAAGCGGCTGACGGTAAGCTACTCTCTGATGTGTATGAAAGCACGCACAAAGCCTACCACCCCCTTCAAAGCGTTCATCACAGTTTTATCAGTGCTATTCTGCAGACAAGGAACTAGATTTGCTATCTCCCCCCTCCCTCTCCTCTACAATTTAGCAGCTTGCCACGATACTTGGCCTTAGTTACTACTCAGTAACAGCATAAATTTGTTATAGAAACTTTTGGACATAAATTACTAATTTTATTAACTAGCCGAGTGCTGGTGTTGCCAGATAATTTATTTGCATTAGACCTAAGCACGATTGAATAAAATAGTAATCTCTTGTTTATTATAAAGGTATTGACAGAAGAAAGTGCATAGACGACATAGTAGAAGAATTAAATAAAAAAATCACCCATTACGTATATTCTGTGACTTAAGTAAAGCGTTTGATTGTGTAGACCATAGCATATTCTTAGAAAAACTGAGGTACTATGGAATAACAGGAACTTCATTTTCTTGGTTTAATTCATACTTACAGAATAGAATTCAAAGAGTAGTATTAAAAGACTCGTGCACAGGTGAAATACATAAATCAGATTGGGGAATTATTAAAACTGGGGTCCCACAGGGATCAGTATTAGGGCCATTATTATTCTTTATATATATATATATATATATATATATTATATAAATGATCTTTCTAATACCATAGATTCAACTTCTAAAGCTATCCTCTTTGCAGATGGTACTAGAGTAATAGTAAAAAGTAACAAAGACGCACTAGAAGAGGCAAATAACAATAAATTAACTAACCTGCTAACATGGTTTAATGTGAACGGACTAACAAATAACTGTGACAAAACACATTTCATGCAATTTCACACACACAACACAACTTTACAATCTATAACACTTAAATAAGACAGCAAAAATGTAAATGAAACTTCCTCTGTTAAATTCTTAGGTCTTTTAAATAATAATAATTTAAATTGGACTGATTAGATTAATCAATTACTTAAGAAACTCAGCTCAGCTACATATGCTGTAAGAGCAATGTCCACCTTCAGTGATCTAAAAACAAAAAAATTAGTATACTTTGCATATTTCCAGTCTGTTTTATCATATGGTATTATATTTTGGGGCAACTCAGCAGGCATAGATAAGGTTTTTATTAGTCAAAAACGTGTTATTAGAGCAGTATGTCAGGTTACCTCACGAACTTCTTGCAAAACTCTGTTCAAAAAGTTAGGTATTTTCACTTTGACGTGCCAATACATTTATTCATTGATGTTATTTGTAATCACAAATAGGCACTTATTTTTTAATAATTCTGGTATTCATCCCTTCAATACAAGGAAAAAAAATAATCTGTACGAAAAATGTAAAAACATTGTCAATTGCACAGAAAGGTGTGCATTATTCTGGAATATCCATCTTCAACAGACTGCCGCATAGAATTAAACAGTTGTCCGATAACCAAGGTAAATTTAAGGCTGAATTATCCCCATTTTTGCTTAGCCACTCCTTCTATTCAGTAAAGGAATTTATAGAAGAATCGGAGACGAGTAATTAGTTTATAATGTTGGAATCGCCTTTCTATTTGGTAACAAAAATTTGTTATAAGTATATTTATCTTTTATATAATAAAATAACTCATTCCACATCCTTGAAGCTTAGCTTCTTTATAGGACCTACGGAATATGATTATTATTAAACTAAAGGGGGCGTAAAGGGAATCAATTAAGCATAATTGTCAGCGACGCTCCCTTTTGTTGTTGTGGTATTCAGTCCTAACGCTGGTCTGATGCAACCCTTCGCACTTTTTTTAAAAATTTATTTCTCTATTTTTAGCCTGCTTTCTTGTTTCCTATAGCAGGCCTTAATTACAATATTTTACAACATCTTGTACACTTTTTTTACATTGATTATTCTTAGCAAGAGTATTTAATAAAATACAAAATGAATGGTAATTTTTAATTTTTTTTTCCTTTATATATATATATATATATATATATATATATTATACTGTTGTTTTACCCCAATAAGTTGTTTATCTTTGTATGTCACGGTGTCTTTTGGATGCGTTTAGCACGCAGCATATGATCATTCACTGCGTGCTTCAGTATCGCAACTTGGCACAGATATTTCTGTGTACCAAGAAGCATGTTATCCATCTCTTTTTCAGTGCGTGGAGAGGCAGTAGGAGTTCCTTCTCTCAGCTCTGTCTCCTGATCTGTCTCGAGAGAGAGAGATCAGAGACATTCCTGCATTCAATCTTAAACCCTCCTCCCTGCATTTCCACTTCTTAATTTATGATATTGCAGTTCCGAGATTCCGGTAGCAGCCCATACTTCATGTTTCACAAAGTAAGAGCTGCAACTGCTTTCTTAATACTTGTTGTTAATTTTTTTTTAATAACTATGGTTTCTGTTTGTACCATCCGGTTCCAGGAATCATAGTCCGGCTCCAGGATGATGTAATTGAGGCACTTCATTTTTTTTATTCATCCTTTTATGATGGATGCATACCTGCTGACACCATGACATGCTTCTCATTTTTGACTCACTATGTAGTAACTATTAAAAAGTGGCTATTTGTTTATAATCCTATTTTCTTCGTGTTTTATATTTTTCAAGTTCTATCTCTGATATTTTGAGTGTTAATTCTTCCAAAATCGCTATTAGGCTAATATCCTGCATAATCTCCCTTAGTGTTTTTCTTCTTAAGATATCTCTTTTATCATGGTCTAGTTCTAATAATTGGCAATCCAGAAGCGTGTGTTCAGGTGTTCCAATTTCACCACAATCGCATAGGTTGTTGTTCTTTCTGCCGATACGAGCCAGGTACACCCCGTATGGTCCGTGTCCGGAGAGGAAGTGCATGAGCCCCCTCACTGGCTGAAGATATCCCATTCCTAATCTTTCCCTTATACTTGGTAGGAAGGTATGAACTCTTCTCCCCTTTTCCGAATTATCCCATCTTTCCTGCCATAGGTCTATTATTCTGTCGTTTATCTCTTGGTTAGTATGAGCTTCCTTATCTAGGATTTCTATTACTTTCCCTTGATTTTGTTTCTTCAGCCAATAGCGGGCAGCTCTTCCCCTCATTTCTAGATCCAACGGGATTACACCCAGGAGGACCACCAGAGTATCTGTAGCAGTTGTACCCTTCGCACTAACCTATCTTGGGCAAGCCTTTTCATTTCCTCATAAATAGCATAATCCACATCCTCCCTAATCTTACCGGATCATCCTTGGCCTCCCTCTACTGTTCTTACCCCACACACTTAATTTGAGAAAAGAAAACGGAGGTATAGAATTCGAAGGGCGGGCTCCTCGCTCTCAGTTGTCATCAGATAAATACGTGAGTGTTTAAATAAATACACGAATGAAAATAAGAATGGGCCAACTAAAACAGTGGTGGCGAAACTATGGCACTCGTGTCACAGGTGGCAATTATGAAATTTTTATTCTGGCACGGAATAGGTTTTAAAATTATATCCTTATTCGACGCAAAAAAATGCAATTTGTAAAAAAATTAAGGCGCCATCTAGTCATAGAATACTTTTATGTGCGTATTAATTGTTCAAAGTTGTATAAGAAAGATTACATGTTTTTACATCGGATATTTGTCATCACTCGGGGCTTATTAAACTGGTTTTACTATTACTCCATGCAGAGCATCTACACATCAATTTAAATTTATTAATAAATGTCTCACATCTGTTTTATATATTACCGGAACTAATCAAAACGACCGTTAACAGACTGAATGCTTTTATGACATATTTATGTAAACCGACACTTCGGTACTTTAGTATAAGTGAGCCATTTACTGGTTTACAGTTATATATTTTTAAAGTGTATCCCTGTTTGTCTGTTGTCATCGCATGTGGATTATTTTAATTCGTAGAATTTTAACCTTGAAGAGGGAACAAGTAGGTACCGAACCGTCGGTTTACATGAATATATAATAACATCCTTCTGTCTGTTAAAGGTCGTTTTAACTAATTTTATAAATTTAAATTTATATAATTTACCGCTTATTCTTACACCAGTAATCTGAGTTTATCAACAGTATGGTGACAATATAATTTGTTACAAATGAATATGGACTCGTGTCTGAAAAGCTTCTTTGTTTTAATATAATGAGGAAGAACAAATAAAATATTTGTTCCTTTTGAGTACTGTTTTATTAGTTTATAAAGGTTGAATACCAAACTTTGACGAATACAGTCTTGTTTCAGAGTTAATTTTTCAATTAAATTAGATTTTTTCTTCATAGTGGAAAAATTACTGGATGTAGGATGACTTTGCAAATTAATGACTTACGTTCACATTTGAACGAATCGTATGGGAAGTTACAACGTTTTAATAAGACATTTATTTTTATGGTCAATTTAATTGAAGCATTAGTAGTTGAATTCCACGTTAATTAAGACATTTATTAACAAAGTTAAAGTTAAAACACCAACTAATAACATTAAAGATGTATGGTCCATCCGAAAAGCATGTGGGAATTTTCTCTCGCAGGCATTTCTCCCCCAGAGTGACTGCGGGGCTCACCTCACTGTCCACCTATTTTGGGAGGTATATGTACTGGGGTCGAAGATCTTGGGCATAATGCAAGAGCTGTCCGTTGATCCCACTGGATCTGTCGGCCAACTGCCTCCTAAACCTGGTGGAGACACTGAGAAGGGAATGCTGCGACCCCATAGCAAACTCGTCTCCCGTCATTCGGAAGGGCGTGAGAACAGTACCCAATGCCCGACCTACCTGATGCAGGTTTTCTAGGGGTTTCCCTGCATCTCTTTTGGTAAAACACCGGGTAGGATCCCTAAACTGCAACCTGTGGGTCCTAGTCAACCCTTGGCTACCTTGCTCTACCTTCCGCTTCACCCCTTTTCGATTCCCTTCCGATGTTATTAAAGGGGAGTTGCCTGTTTCAGGATCACCCTCGCGTAGCCTGTAAACAAAAAAACCCGAAAACTAGGTTCATGATTAAGCCTCTTAATTTTCTGTGGTAAACAGCAATTATTATTTTCGACTTAGGAGTAAAGTATGCTGTTGTAGGATTTTTTCAAAAGACAGGGCCACCTTTGCACCGCGCAGGAAAACTTAATTCCAAAGGGAACGGCAACGGCACATCAGTGACTGAATATACTGGCAAGTAAGAGTAAGCATTCTCATTTTCTTGAAGAGCCCCCTGCAAGATGTTTTTGGTGGAATCTGAAACAATAATCTGACAACTTTGTATTTCCCTGATGCATTACCCGAGAATATTATGCCATATGCCATGAAACTCTTTGTGTACTGTTGGGACCTTAAAGTCCCGCCTCTTTGATTTCCTCTAAAAAATTAATTATAACTTTTGAATGCTTTTTTCGGCCTTACGGGACTTCCCAGTCCCGTCAGCAACTAATGTAAGTTTCATTGTCTCAATGATGCGGACCCTGGTAAAATATAGACACCACATCGAAACTGACCAGGATGTCACGAGGGCACTTCACCTGAAGAAGATGGCGGTGTCAGCCATTGAAACGTCGTGTACAACGAACTTCACCACCCGACTTGAATCCCGAGAACTCTTCGTCATTCATCTATGTCAGGAAAATCTACGTTCTCTATTACTGCATTGCTTAATTGACACCTTTTATAGATTTCGATTCCAAATATAATTCTTGTTGCATTCATGAAAGGTCGCTCTGTTTTTGTGATGAAGAGTGCACAAATATGAATAGGGTGATTAAAAATTTTGAATGGGCCAAAACACTCCAATTTTATTTGTATTCATCATATACGAATGCTGTGACTACTTTTACTTACAGATGTTTTTGTGAATATTAGTGTGGAAAAAGTGTCATATTTCTGGAATTAGCTTTTCACTCCTATAAGAGATGGTATTCGTGTGCGAAACGTATTTAGAAATGTTGTGGTTATATTAAAGATAATTTCCTCAGTTCTTTCTTAGAACTTAGAAATATAAAGATTATCAAAAAATTCACAGCAACGTTTCTACTTATCAGACCAAAATAAATATTCCATGGCCAGAGATATTGATAACAGTTCTCTCGGTAAAGACACTCGGCGTAATAATCTTGCTGTTTTGCTTCATGGGCGTACAAGAGAGACCACGGATTATTAATTCATTCCATTTAGCATATCAAAACTTCGCTGAGCTATATCGCACGAAGTTTGAACAGGCTTGTAATATTAGAGACATTACACAAATGCAGAATTAGATAAATATATAAAAAACTTTGACCTCAAAATGACGTAAATTTATGATCTATAAGGATCACGATTGGCAAATCATTCAATTACTTGAAAAGAAAACATGTAAAACGAAAATTGTTTGTAAATATGCATTTCTTCGTTTATTGTGATGAATATATTTATCTTAGGAAATATATTTTGAGGAAGGTAATGTAAATGGGTTTGTTGTTGATGTGGTATTAAGTCATATATGCTAAGAGTTTTATATTGGAATTGAAACCGAATGGCAATTCATTTATATATGTTAAAAATATTTAAGGCCCTATGACGCTTCACTGGGGTGCGTTAGAAGGAATTTCAGTTCAGAATTCACAAAACTTTAACTCAACCGTCCGAATTTTTAAGTTTTTAATAAATTACTGGAATTTACTACTACGTACGTAGTGGTCATACTTTAATTAACTTCAGCTATGTATAAATAAAATCATACATTATTTCATGCTTGCAGGTTCTATCCATGGAATATACCTTATGATTGAATAAAATAGCCAAATTAGCAGAAATATATATTTATAAAATAAAAAATTACATAATATTATTCAAATGAAATAAAAATTGGCAAAAATATAATTTATCATTTCTCTGAATATTGCCATATCTCAGAATCTGCAGTCATAACTCAGGGGTTAAGAGCTGGACTGCAGAAATGTGGACTCGGCTTCGAGCCCCATTCAACGCAATCATATTTTATTGTTTACCTTATTTACTTTGTTTATCTGTCGTCTCTAGAATTTTCTGTTTCACAAATGTTCTGTTTCTGGAATATTCCAGGAGTGTATAAATTGTACTGGGCCTCGAAGTGGAGGCACTCTTTCGCAGTACGATACTTTGTGCGGCACTTTGTGTTAAATATAAGTCTATAACCTCGCGCAGTGTGTGAGCCACCGGCTCTCAAGATCCTTCAGAAACGTGTCAATATATTTATGCCACATGTCCACGACTTAATTGCTTATATGGCACAAGGTTAATCAACTACGAGTGAAACGTGTTATTAATAATTGAAGGTTGTGTTAATGAATGCTTGATTTTTTGTCCATTTCATTAATTATTAAATATATATCGCGTAATTGAAAATAAAGATTTCATATAAATGTATATAGCTAAAGTATTTTACAATCAAATAAAGTTTGCTCCAAACATTCTTCACTTGACCTCCCAAAATGATTCTTAAAACTTTCAAAGGAAATATAAATGATTTATAGTCATTTAAAGAAGTTGCACTACCTCTGTTGGTGGGGTACTACTCTGCTCGATGCAATTTCTTGCGTGTTTACATGCAAGCGCTTGCATTATTGTTTGTTAGGCATTATACATTACAATAAGCGGATTGCACCAATTTATTGCAAGCAAAGCCAGTCTGAGTCTCAAACCCAATTCAGGACTTGAGTATCAATCCCCATAACGCTTAATTTGTATATTAGAAGGTGATGTGGCACTAGATCGAACGTTTTTGAATGTTTATTACAACGAATCGATTCTAACCCTTCATCAAGTTTTTACCAAAATTTCTTAGCAATCTTTCACTGACTTTTGCTGAAGCCTTGCTTATTATTGATTAATAACTCGTCCCTGAACATCCTTATGTATTCAGATAAAAAAAGTTGCAAAACTTAACACGTGACTGTCCGGCTTGTAGCTGTGGTCTAAAACCCGATTTCAAAAAAGGAATAAAGATCAGCATTTTACAGTTTTCTAGAACTGTGGAATTATTGATAGGCATTTGAAGTAGTCGCATTGGGTCTAATTTGACTTGGTTTCCTTTCCTAGCTTCAAAATCTCTGCCCCGGCATATCAGTATTCTTTAATTTTTTACACGTTTATGAACTACACACGTTTTTAGCTCAAATTGTAGTGAAGTTTGCACGCTAGGAATTAATTTCAAACGCGTTTGCAAAGTATTAGTTTTACATATTTCCTCTATGATTATTTTTCCATTGTAATCTCTGAGTGGATGAACCATTTCAGTTTATCTTTGAGTCTCATTACGTATTTATAAACCATAATTTTCGGCAGTGAGTATGTCTTCCATTCATATATCGTTATTATACCCGGAGTACACCTTCTTTACTCTAAGTTTTATATGTGAACGTTGTATATTCCAGATCAATATTAGGATTTAATTTATTTACAGCACCTTTGGCAATAGTTTTGAAGCTTCCCCATCACTAGTAAACAAATGTACTCTTCCTTGCCCAAACAGGGTATTTCTGTTGTATCAATTATCTAAATCTTTTCCCCATTTGCCGTACGGTATTGGGAAACTATTTTCACACTCGTATTTTCCTCATAGATAACATTACTCCATAGCCGGGTGGTCACTAATGGCCTCTACTACTTCGGAACTTCTAAATATTTGCGAAGCATTGTGTCCTTTTGGGCACTTTTAGTAGAACCACATGAAAAATATTTGTTGAACTAACCTACTACTGTCGAAATATACTTTCCTCCGATCATCAGGCAAGTTTACCTGAAGGAGATGAATTGCAAATGCTAGAAACCTGCATTAAGTATATCGGGCTATTGGGTTCTTGTCGCACGCGCTTCCGAATGACGGGAGATGAGTTTGCTGTGGGGACGCAGCATTCCCTTCTTTGCGACTTAAGAGCTTAGGACAAGTCGTGTGTTCAGGAAATAAATTGGAAGTGGCTGTTATCAAAATTCTTCCAAATGATTTTCACTCAAACATGCATATAATAATAATTTTTATAATTGAAACTGTCTGACACTTTCACCGCTAACTGTAGGTGGGTTCATTAATTGAAAACTTGGAAAATATCTTCCCATAGAGCTGTTCCGGGCCGGAAGTATTTGCAACGACGGTTTTAAAATTCTTAGTACAGTACCGCTACGTGCTCCTAAAGTTATCACTAGCAATTACGAGCGACTTCTTTCAGTTGGTGATAAGTTATTTTAATGAGAATACGTTCGTGCGGGATTATTTTAAATTTATAATATTTTAAATATTCCCCAAAGTTTTCGTGGGTGGCAAGGTAGGTGTTGGCGGGCAGCATCTTAATGAGTACATGAGACACAAATTAAGAAATATAAACACAACCATCTTGATATTGTTGAAGTTAAAATTGGATTATATTTAATGAAATTACTAACATAACATACTCGGATAAGAGTAAAATATATAGTAGAAGGTACATTATCGGAAATAATACGGACCATATATAGTTTGTAATGTATTAAAATACGCGAAATAAACTTTAATAAGTCCTGCAACGCATTCCTGGGATGTGTGGCCTCCGCTTTCTTTTCCGGACAAAAGGACGACCCTTTTGGTTAAATAGAAGAGAAAGATCCTTTCACGAAAACGGATCACCCATAGATAATTTGGAAGTGTTTCTTCTGGAAGTCGGAAGCTGCGTGGATAATCCTAAATCTCAGTTGGTCACGGAAGGACGCGAAATACATGAGATGTCTACGACCTGCAGCTGAATTTACTATTGGCTGAAATTGTTAAAGTAAAAGCCAATAAAGGTTAATGGGAATTGCAGCCGATTGGTGGTCCTAAATTAAGTAATTTAAAGTTTCCACCGAGCTCACGTGGAATGGGATTTAGGAGACGGAGGGAGAAGAGGGAGAGAGAGGCTGGAAAGAGTGGATTAAAATGCTACCGCTGGAAGAAGATAGTGAGAGACTGAAAGGAGATGATGAAAAAAAAGATGTTAGTCGCCGAAGAGATGTTGCTGAGAGATCGGCAAGTGCTGATTGAAAAACGTAACTGTTTGCTGACGAAGGGAGAAAAGGGGGTCTACGCCAAATTTAATAGACAAAGAGAATAACCCCTATGTAGGCAACGGAGGTCAACAGCCGATGAATCCAGCCATCATCACGACGCAGAGCAGACCTGAACGCGGATGCAGAAGCTTCGCGGGTATGGTTCAGTTGTCTTAAATAGAATTTACATTTGTCAGGCTGAATCGCAATGCCCTTTAAGTTCAGATATTAGACGTTTCCGGCAGTTGACGTTCGGATAAACGACATTCGACTGAATATATACTTATTGGGTAATGCTCATTTTACTGTGATCTAAAATTCTAAGTCAGGGTTGCGGGACATAATTTGATTTTTCACATCTAAACGTTAAGTCGGATTTCTGTAGACCCATGAGTGATTCTTAGCGGTACTAAACTACAACAAAATAAAATGGCATAAATTAAAAACTCTTGCAATTGTTGGAATACAGTCCATCAGATTAGTATGAAACTTCATATCTGCTATATTATGACTAAGAGGCGAACGTTCCAAAACCCTATTTTATTTAATTGCTTTGATCTAGACTTTGTCCGCTTTACATAAATATGACTGAACGGTCTTTCAGTGAAGTGGAAGAACGTTTGAGACTATTTTTAAATTGTGATCCACCATATAAGTAACTTAGAACTTAAGCCTTTCCACAGAAGGTAGTCAGCAGTAAATAGTATTGAAAGCAAGAAAATAAAGCAGAAATCAAGAAAGGAGTAAGACAAGGATGAAGTCTGTCGCTCATGCTCTTTGACTTATATATAGAACAGGCGATGAAGAAAGTTAAAACGTAGTATGGAAAATGAATCAATATGCAAGAAAAAGAATAAATAAAAATCCTAAGGTTTACCGATTATATTGTGGTATTAAGAGAGTCGAAAGAAGACTTGGAAAACATAATAAATTGCATGAACATGGTCCTGGAGAAAGAGTTCAATATGAGGATTAATAGAGGGAAAACCAAGGTGATTGAGTGTAGCATGGGACAAAGCGGAATGACAATGTTGTTAGATGGGGAAGGGATATTTTGAAGGAAGTTAAGGAATTCTGCCACTTGGCAGCGTAACTTAGGGATGGTAGAAGTATTGTAGACATAGAGTAGGGGTAGCACAGGCAAGGAAGGCTTTCGCGAAAAAGAGGAATTTACTTATGGCTAATATAATGATGAATATTAGGAAATCATTACTAAAAATGTTCAAATGGAGTGTAGCGTTATATGGGTGCAAAATGTGGATGATATAAGTTGCGGACAAAAAGAATCGAAACTTTCGGAATGTTGTGCTATAGGAGAATACTGAAAATTAGATGGGTAGATAGGGTAATTAACTAGGAAGTGCTACGCAGATAGGGGACGGGAGAACAATTTGGAGGACTGACCTAGAGAAGGGACAGATTAATAGGCCACGTTTGGAGACATGAGGATCTTGTAAAATTAGAATTAGAGAGAAGTGTGTGGGGTAAGAGCAGAAAAGGGAGGAATACGCTAAGCATATAAGGGATGATGTGGGATGAGGTAGGCATGTAAAATTGAAAAGGCTTGCGCAGTGTGTTAGCAAGGAGAGTTGCATCAGACCATTTTTAGGACTGAATGTATTGTCTTGTTTTAGGGCAAATGATTGTGACGTTTTAACAGCAATAACTACGCAATAATAAATTGTGAATATTCTGCTGACTTATTTTGGTTTAGAACAACTGATTATCAGAAATGTTTTGTTGGTAATTACTAACCTAGTCGTATGCCTTTGTTCTGGTCGGATTAACATTTGACTATATTATAGTATCAGTTTGCGAAATAATAATTCTTTAATCGTATTTATGTTTTTAATTCCACCTGAATATGTTTCTAAGTTTCATGTAATAATTGTATATAACTACGTAACAGATAAATATTTTTTCATTGAAAATTTAAAAATGAAGTCACTGCAAAAGAAACTATGAGAAATGTGTGCTTAATGTGGTATTAAGCTAGTAATTTAGAATGTAGTAGTTTGTTTCCGCAGTTCAGTTGAGCATGTGTGCAGGGAAATAGGAATTAGCTGCACCTCAGCCCGTCCCGTAATAGGTGTCAGCTCCTGTTCACGCTCAGCGGAGCGCACTCTGACGCCAGCAGGCTGCAAGATAAGCCACAGCTGCCTCTTGTCTCCCTCACTCTCTGCAAAAACACTACTAACAGACGTTGACTGTTGCAACACATTTCAAATCTTTATCGTTGTGCATTCCATGATAATTGTATTTTTACTGGGCGAAAACTGTTGTTTGAGTGTCCTGCGAGCTTCCTTCCGAAAGTGGTCGGTCCTAGAAATATAAAAAAAATCTTGCCATTTTTATTTTGTCTATCAATACAATTAGTATGTCAAAGCAAAATATGGACAAGGATAAGAAGAGATGGTTAGTGATCTTTGGAATATTGTAGTGGTGTCGTTGGAGGTGAGACACGATGTTTGTTTAAGTAATTGTACGCTTATTAAATGTTTATGTTCTTAAAGAAATGCAATTTGTGGCTGAAGGAGTTGATGTAAAGTTACGTAGACGTTAGAAGCGTTTGGAACATTCTTTACTTAGACAATTGGATAAGTATTTGGTAATTCAGGTTAAATGGTGCAAGCTGGTTGCCAATAAAGTATTACACATTTGAGGACCATATCAAGTTGGTAAAAATTGAATATTAATATTGATGTTAAGAGTAGACAAGGTAATGTTTCCTTAGTTGTGTCCCACTTCTCGAATGGTAGAGATTACGGTACCCCTGAGATAGAGTTCATCAGCCATAAATGACGCCATAGTGCTAGCGGGGTTGAAATTAATCCAGATATGCATAATAAAAAATTTCGCGTCTGTAAAGGAATAATATCAATTTATATAGGTAAACTAATTGGCGGTATGATAGAAATATACTGTAAAAATTGAGGAGGGATTTATATTACTTATTAATTATCTTTTAAGTTATATAATTAATTATTCAGAAAATTATACTTTTGAAGGAGAAACAAATGAATTTAAAATCAAAATAGATATTTATTTTATAAGAACATACTCGTAAAATCAAGAAGAAATCTAAATTAATTTATATGAAACGGAAGAGCAATAATTAACTTATATACTGACGAAACTCAATAAAGTCAAGTCACCTGTGGGACGAACCAAAAGAAGCAAAGCTTTTCATGGCAAATAGATTTGGCAATGTTAACTCATAAAATTCAATATCAACGATACCGCAGGAGACAGCAGCTGCATTCTTTGTTAGCTGTTAGATTCGATCTGCTTCGGGTTGACGATTTGGAAGTGCATGCTACGTCGATTCTCATTGACTGCATCTGATGAACTGGATGAATGGAGGACGCCTTAGGCCAAATGTAGTGGAAATATCTATAAAAAATCCACATATGCTGAGGTCTTAAGAGCTCCACACATCTCTCGCTAGTGGACCACAATTCAATTATCTCTCACCCTCAAAACTTATCTCCATGTCATCTCGTTTGGCCCAGAATTTTCCTCCTCCCTTTTCCAATATAGAATTTGTGGTAGTTTCAAATAGCATCCATTGGTTAGTATTAACACAACTGCAGCCAATATTTAAAAAAATATCTGCAGGATATAAGCAAGTGCCATCGCACATGATTTATATTAGTTTCACGCAGTAGATGTTTCCAATTAGATAGGCCTTGCTTCCGACTCTGCAGAAACAAATCCTTCTTGAATTAGGGATGTATGACACATATTGTCAATATAATCCCTCTTCCTTCTATTGTGAAGAGAGATCGGTCTGAATTGTCCGAGAAAGGGTGTAGTGCTGACCACGCACAACCACAAAAAACATCGAAGGCCTTCAAACGTTTTCTCGCGTATTTTTAATGTTTTCTAATAGTGAAAAGAGATATAAGGAGTTAACATGTAACTTCTGATGAAAAACGTATATCGTAGACTAAAGAAAACAATAGTAAGTGCGTAAAAATACTAAACAAATTCCTTCAATTTTTAAACTACCAAAGCCACTGTGCAGTGCTCAGTCCCAAATTTGGCTGAAACTGTTAGGGAAAATTGCTCATAACAATAATAATTGTAACATTAAGAGAGTTAGGATAATAAATTAATAACGATTTAAGATAATATTAAGAACTAGCTGTACCCGCAACTTCTTTGGCACGGGAGTTGTACAAATTTTTCTTGATCAGATTTATTTTCCCGTTGACTCCTGTTTTTCTCTACATTTGCAGTAATTGATGAGACTCACTTAATTTTTCTCTTAGCCATGACTAAAATACACCTGTGGGATGTTATATTAGCTCCCGAAGATGTTTCTCCCCAGAGTGATGATGGAACTTACCTTTGGGGATGCCTTCACTCTTTGGTTTTTAAGGTTCTCACATGTCGTTGCACCTCGGTCTATTTTGGGAGGTGTGTGTTTCGGGATCCAAGACCTTGGGTATACGGTAAGAGTTATCCCGTGATCCTATTGGATATGTCACCCAGCTGCCTCCTAAAACTGGTCGAAGCACGGAAAGTCATTCGGAAGGGAGTGAGACACGTACCCAAGAACCCAACATACATGATGCAGGTTTTCTAGAGTTTGCCTTGCATCTCTTTCAGGAGCCCAGGGGTCCTAGTCAACACTTTGTTGTCTTCCTCGCTCTTCCGCATCCCCCTTTTTCAATATCCTTCCTATGCTATTAAAGAGGAGTTGCCAGTTTCTGAATCATCTCCATGCCTTTCCCTATTTCCTCAAAAAATAAAATACATATTCAGATTTCTTTACGTAAGAATTCACCAAAATCAACGAGTGGAATAGACATACTTTAATTGAAAGAATATAACCTTTGTTATTAGAAAAATAAATCGTCATTTGGCATAGGCAAGTAACCAAACTCAGACTATAAAAGCTTTATACGACAGAAACGCCAAAATAGGTCAAATGAAAATAGGCTGGCAGTCCTTGAGAATTTTCTAGTCCAGCCAGCTTTGGCGCGGCATTGATAGTTTTTTACTATTATTTACATTTGTATCTTGTGAACCCTGCAAGTTATGTAAATGTAACATACACGAATATTTGAATTATCATTCAAATTTTGGCATTTACTTTTAAATCACAACCACAATCTTCATAGATAACATGAAACTGGATAATATAAAATTCAGTACGTAAGTTATGTATCGTAGATATTACACGTAAAATATTACCGTAAAATATTATTCATTTCTTATTTCTAAACATATTCTGTAAACGAACATCACTATCAATGGGGACAAATCCATACTTTAAATATAGATAGTAATTATAATTTCAGATTAGTTTCTGAAATGTTATACATTAACCACATTATACGTGGTAAATTCAGTTAACGTTAAAACCAAAACAGATTCTATAAACAGTATTTACAACATTATAATTCAGGATTTATAAACCTGTAATTTTCAAACTTAATCTCCAAGTACTTACCTCTGAAATTTAATTTTTAACAAAATATGATTATTTGTACTCTTTTCCACATAATTTAAAAGTTTCGTTTCATGGTCCTCATCATGAAGAAAAGCTGTATTTATATTTAAAGTTTAGGTCAACCTATCTGATGCAGGTTTTTATAGTTTACCCTGCTTTTATTTCAGGTAAAATTCCAGGTAGGATCCTTAAACGTTAGCTCGGGAATCCTATCCCATTGGATCAGTCGGCTAACTGCCTCCTAAAACTGGTGGAGACAAGGAGAAGGGAATTCTTCGACCCCACAGCAAACTCATCTTCCGTCATTCGGATGGGCGTGAAAATAGTACCCAATAGCCCAACCTACGTGATACAGGCTTTCAAGGTTTTCATCTCTTTTAGGTGAAACTCCAGATAGGATTCTTTAACTATAGCCCGGTGGCCCTAGTCAAACCTTAGCTACGTTGTTCTATCTTCCACATGCCTCCTTTTCAATTCCCTTCCTATGCTATTAACGAGGAGTTGCTTGTTTCAGGATCATGTAACCTGTTAACCATAAAAACCTTGCCAATGTCTCGCATAAGCATTCCCCCTGTGGTGTTTACTCTTTGTTTACACCGCAAAAATATTATTACAACAAGGAATTGTTAAATAATAAAAAGAGTATATTTAATTTGAATATATTGCATTTAATTATGATGATAATAAAAATCGAAATCGTGGTATTACAATATAAAATTTCCAAAAGAAATATAACTCAAATTAAGTTTTAGTAAAAATATTAATTTACGAGTAAAATGTATTATCAAATTGGCTCAGTCGGTAAAGCAAAAAGAATCTATGCAGCTTCTAAACGTCTGCTCTCGGGAACGCGGGTGACAAACGGTATAATTGAAATAAAAACACATTCGCGAATCAACGAGAATGGTTTAAGTGGAAACCGGGTAAAAATGCCGTTACCAGATGTTCTGCGTGGTGACGTTCTTGGTTTGCCGTTGCCGAAGGTTCCTTTGCTGGATCACGTCTTCTAGATCCTCTAGCGTCTCTTCTTCAGATTAAATCTCCATCAAATGTTATCTTTTTGTTTTCCGTACTCCCATCAAATGAATCTTCTTTCTCGAAACATGCCGAATTTAACTTTTACGCATGTTGTTTCCTCAGCCACTGCTCTCTTATTCCGTCTTTCTCAGGGCAGCTTCCGGGACCAACTGTCCAAATACAATGCACTCCAGGCAATAAATAATGTTGTAAACGGCGACGTTTCCCGCCTACTCGGCCTTGACCAAACCACCCTCGCTTTTCGTCCTGCTGTACGCAAATACCAAAAACTAAATTATTTTTGCTTTACCGCTTCAATGTAGGGGCCATGAGTCACCACACCCCTTTCAAATTCCCTTCCTATGGTATGCTCTTAAAAAACGTTAGCCACTATGTGGATGTCCTCATGTAACCTCTCACCAAAAAAAGTTCCCACTTTTGCTAGGATGAAGAAATTAATTCCACACTAATTTCTTTGTAAACATTTAATTCAACCAGCTTTGTTGGGACATTATTCCTTTATGATCCCCTCCCCGATCTACAAGGGAGCGCGAACTTGAACTTTAACGTTATAAACGCACGATCACTTAAGAGATTATATATCTCGGTACCCCTGGTGAGTGAAGAAAACTACAGGTAAGTTAAGAGCGTAGAAGAACATTCCTGGACTCAAAATATGGTGCAAAAATATACATATTATCTTAAAGATATCAAAAATATTCCCGATAATAAGTGAATATATTACTGGAAGTTTAAGAAGGAGACAAACACTCGCTGTAACTTGAGAATGTCGAAACTTTTTCCCAATATCTTAAGAACAATAGAATGCGTAGTTATAATCTTAGTTGCTCTGTCGAATCATAAGAAATCTGATTAACCCACAGATCACAATAATAAGACATCATAAGTTTCTCAACCACTTAGCGGTACGCTCGAATTTCGGGAAGCGTAATGGCAGTAATTAAAATTTTGTATCCAAATCGAATTATTTTTTCTTGAATTCTTATCTGGACTTTCAGAATCGTAAACATATGGTCGCTTATCGTTGGAAAAATAATAAGTCGTCGTGCGTCCAACACGACGCCATTCACGATGGCAATAATATTTTAATATGTGGGTTGGAGGAATGTTGAAATATATTAAGGATTATCTGGGGACCTTGCGTTGCCCAGGTATTTATCTATAGAACCCCGGTACATTATTTAATTTTTGGTCAACACATAACTAAACCGACATCGAAAACGTCACAAAATGAACCTCAAATACGTTCCCAGTATCTCCAGAGAGTCTAAAATACACCCTCCCCCCACCCCGGTATAAAAGCAGGAATAAATATAATTTCAGTGTTCTAACAGAATAAAAATTTTCTCTACTTAACGGTTAATTTTTTACTTAAATCGCATATTAAAGGTCATAATGTAACACAGCGACTCGCATTACACCGGTTTCAACACCAAAATCGGTAGTTTCCTTTTCATTTTTATATTGGCAATTACTAAATTTCAAATTTTACCTGACGCTAGAAATTTTTTTTATCAATTTATGTATACATCGTATCGACGACCCAAAGAACTTCATTTTTTCCCAGCCTGCTGCAACAATAGTGGGCTGAATGATATTAGGAACGCGTAATAATTGGCAGTTTGTTTACACCCCGGCTTTCGCGTGGCAATTCCAAGATATCTTCCCCTAGAATTAATATTTTTATTTACATTCATATTATATTAATTATTCTTTCTTCTTCTTCCAATGGCTCAACAGCCCTCTTGAGGGCCTAGGCCTACCGAGGCGGCTGCGGATATTATATTAATATGTTCCGCAATATATAGAAATTAAATATGCACGTATAATTAAATCAAAACTCCTTTTTTAAAATTTTAATTGAAATTACTTGAACCGTTTCGCAGCCTATTTGAGACAAACATACGGACAGACAACAGACACTTAAATTTTATTTATCGATATAGATAAAAAAGAAATGCATTCATTATTTGAAGGATAATCGCGCTCTCTCAATCGCCTCTATGAGCTAGCAGCCGGTCCTATTTGTAATATGTCATTTCTTAGCTTTTCCGGGGAACATCATGAACAGTGATTCAGAATTTGATGATGCGGAAATAACGAAAATAATCGTTTGGTTTATTTCGAAATATCGCACCAAGAATAAATTTAAACTAAAACATTCTACTTTCAAACTGTTTTTGTTATTTAACCCAGAATTCATCTGGGATCAAAAATTTCCGGAAAAAAAATAGAAACTTTAGTCTCATAAGTCAGCTGGGATCTCGGGAGAAGTGTTAAAATTAGGAGGGGAAGCCATGATTACGTACCTCATACGTCTATTTGAAATATCTACTAACAATTCTGATGTTACGGATGATTGGAGAAAGGCGATAGTCGTTCCCATATTTAAATCAGGTGCACGATCGGAAACTAGTAGTTATAGGCCGGCTAGCCTCACGTCTGTGATATGCAAGCAATTTAAAAGATCGATAGATCTATTATTAAGTAAGTTAAATAATACTGGAATAGATTTTCGGGTACTGAAGTGGATTCGGGAATTTTTTAAAGAGCGCTCATCCAAGAGTTCACGTGAATGACAAATTGTCCGACTCTGAAAATCACGTCAGTGGTCCCGCAAGGAAGTGTGATCACCCACTTATGCTCCTTGCATTTATAAATGGCTCAATAGGTATAAATTCACAGATTAAACTGTTTGTCGACGGTTGTATGGTATATAAGGAAATTGTAAACGTGGAGGATGCACAGATTCTGCAGGCAGACTTAGACAAAATATACCAATGGTCAGTTAGAAAAAAATGCAAATAAATGCAAGAAAGAGTAAGGCAATCATTTTTTTTAAAAAAAGAGAGATGTTCCTCCAGTTCGAATAAAATGGGGAACGAAGTAGTAACGGAGTCAAACATTCACGATTGGTTATATTTAAATTGGGGCAATCAAATGAGTGAGGTCCCTGGCAGGTAAAGGGTGGAGGGCGCTGCTGCTGATGATTCACTTTGTAAACAGGGTCTTGAGTAAAAGCACGAAAAAAAACATTATTTCTGCTTACAAAGCGCATTCAGGCCAATTTTAAAATACGGGGTAACAATTATGGGACACTGAACACTCTATAGCGTTGGAAAAAATACAAAAACTGACTTAAAAAATGTTAGGGGTCGATTCAAGAAAAAATCCTCATGATAATTTGGAAGCTTTTAATAATTAGATTTAGATTTATTGTTGTTTCCATTAATCCTCGATTGAGTAAATAGGATACGTCATACATTAAAAATTAAAAATGAACAAAATAAAGTACATAATTAAAGACAAATAAACTTAAAATAAATTAGTAAAAGAAAGTGTACATAGACAAAAGTCAATATAAACACAACACGGACACACACTGGGAAACACAAACAAGCACACACTGAGAAACACGCAATGGAGTTTTAACTACTTGGAGCTCTGCGACCAGGAAACTGTCCTTCCTAAGTAGTTCCAGGCAGTACATGAAACAAACAAAAGAGCAGAAAAAACTGAATAGAAATTTTAAAGATATGTGATGTGCTATTTTACAAGGCAATAGAAGGAAATACTCGTGGTTGTGCGCAATATATAAAGCTTATGCGCTGAACCGGCCTGGAAAGAAATAAATCATCTTACATCTCTCAAAATGATCAGACGTTGAAAATTAAAGAAAAGGGACAACGCACAGACGTAGGAAAATTTGCATTTTTAAATATATCAATATGCGATTGGTATTCCTTGCCTGCAGAAATACTGACGACTTTTCCTGGTAACGTTAATCAGTCTCGGGTTGGGCTAAGGAAACTAAAGTGAGCAGTTATATATATATATATATATATATATTTCTTAGAATGAGTTAAGTAAAAATTATTTCCTAAACAAGCATTAAAATAGTGAAGTGGAAGTGCAGTGTAGTGAATTCTGTGTGGTTCCCGGCTTCTCTTCTTCTTTCAGGCCATAATCTCATAAGACAGTACGATATTGTTTCTGAGTTTAAATTGTATTTGTATTCTATTGTGCTTATTTGGTATATATCTGCTACCGAGCAAATTCCCCATATCAGCTAAGTATTACTAATAATTTTAACTAATATTTTTGTTACTTTGTTGCTCCATCAAAAGATTGTTAATTATTACCTACTCTTGAAAAGTTTTGAGAAGCCATTTTATCTCAATATGCAAGGATAGTAGTTTTACGTACATTGCTATTACCCTTCTTAATCTTTTATTTATCGAATATTTTGAGAAAAATTCAGTAAACATGGGTCCGGAAACTCATACTTTATTAGATTTGTACACTGTTCATATGAGAGGTTCTACTTGAGGTCCATTCAAGACACTTGTTTTATGGCAATGCATCCTTCTGCCCTTCGGCTTCAGAAACCACACAATCTTTGAAATGCTCATGGTTGTTGTTGTAAGTGCTGGCAAGTATTGAAGACACAATCCTGTAAAGTCTGGACATCGTTGACTGAGGTGGCGTAGACTGTTTTCGTAATTTAGGGAATTGAAGCTTGGGAGTGGATAAGCCAAGATGAGGGTCTTCCTCTACTTGTCCAGCGTTACTGAAACGTCAGAGTCAGATACGTGCTGTTGACCATCGTGCATAAACCACATCTGTAGTTTTTGCTGGCATGGCACATGCTTCAACGAAATAGTCACATGACAAGAAATTTTTGTTAATGAACCCCATGTAAACTTTGTGGTAGGATGTATGGCCCTAGTAATTTATAAAGAACGCCTGTCCATACGTTGACGGAGAACAACTTCAGTATCATCAGCCCACACATGTTACTTATGAAACTTCGCAACGCCAACTCTTGTGAAGTATCGTTGATAAATAAAATCTTCGGCGAAATCAGTGGATGTGCAAACCCCATTGATAGAACAGCCTTTGTCTGCTAGTCTTAGTCCCTAGAAGCGCTGAAGATAGGAAATGATACAGCAATTGTCTAAGTAATGCCACTCTGACGACAGGATGACTCACACTTACTGCTGTTGCCAATGGACGCGCACTGGTCCCAGGTCTTTGTAGCACATATTCCTCCATCTGAGATGTGTGGATTTGTCTAAGTCATCCACTCTTCACCTGGTGTTCTTAGGTCATACTCCAGTATGGGCAAGTCTACAGGTCTCATAAAGTATGAGTATGTTTAATAAAATGGGGTCTATTTTTTTTTAAGTTATTATTTTATAATGAAAACTTATAATTTGAAGGAAAATACAGGTAATAATGAGAGAAATAATTTAAAATCAAAGAAGACGTTTATTTTAACCTTAATAAAAATTTAATTAATGAAACTCGTAAAACGGATAAGGAAACAAAATGAATCTACTTTCATGACGTTATGTTAAGACTCTTTAATAACAAGTCACCTGTTGGGTGAACAGAAAGAAGCAAAGTTTTCCTACGGCAAATAGGTCTGGAAACGTGAACTCATTAAATTCAAAATCAACGATACCGTAGAAGGCTGCGTTTTGCTTCGACCTGCTTCGGGTTGACGATTTGGAGGCACAGGTCAAAACGATTTTCATTGACTGCATTTGATGATCTGGCTACCAAGCCAAGATAGTGGAAACTTCTAACAAAATATACATCTGCTGAGGTTTCAAGAGATCCACCCAACTCTCACCAGCGGCCCGCAATTTTATGATCTCTCTGTCGCAAAAATTCTCTACACGCCACCTCGTAGATGCGCAGAATATTCCTCCTCCGTTTTCCAGTAGCCAATCGGCTGCAATTTCAAATAGCACCCACTGGTTGGTATTTTTAAAATTTTATCCAATAGGAAAATGCTTAGCTGCCGGTCGTAAACAAGTGACATTGCACATGTTTTTTGCATTAGTTCCCAGCAGTGGCTGATTCTAATTAAGCACACCTAGCCTTCGACTTGAGGAAAGGAAATCCTTTTTGAATTAGGTGTGGCTGACAGTGAAAGGTCTTTTTCCGTATTGTCCCCTTTGTCCGTCATGTGGATACCACGCATACAGCGCAGTCCTTCAGACTTTTTCTCGCTTACTTTTAATATATTTATATATATTATGTTCAGCCGAGGGTTTCTGTTCAACCTAAGGGCATTATTATCGTACCTGTGAGCTGTTTGCACAGTTTTCATAGTTTAGTGAATACTGGATCCCATGCTTTGCTCAACTCAGCTCAGCAATATGATTAGATAATAAAACATGCACTTCCTTTGACATTCCTTTCTTTATCTTTGTCTCGAAAATTTAGTCAACAAAAATTTACGATAACTGTTTACTTTGTGACCACAAAAATTTATCAAACCGTGTACAAATGTTTACTAAAGTTTCTCTTTGAAAGTTATTATAAACCAATGTTATCTATAAGGAAACGCTTGAGGCCTTTAGTGAAATATACATCCAGTGTTACAAAATGCAGTGTCTACGAAATTTGAATTTTATACATTATAGGGCTCACGTGCTCCACGTGCAATTACTATTAATTACTACTTAATGAATTCTTTAAGTGGACGTGGAGACCGTAGCGAATAGCCACAACAAATGCTATTAATAAAATACTATGTCGTAATTAACACGTCTTTGAAATTCATATGATGGAACAAAAGTTCAAATAGCTGGCTGAACGAAGTAGGTCCTCAACCCAATTATAACTACACGCTCTGATGGTGTTCCAAATGTCCCTCTCTACACGACTAATTGATTTTCATTTTATAATTAATAAATGATTTCACCTCTCTTTCTATGTCTTACTTATTTGTAACTTCAACAACCATATCCAACTTACAAGACGTTACTATTACGTCCCCTTCACAGATACACGCCCAATTCTACGAATAAGACCTATAAAAAACTGACATGGTAACAATATA
Organism: Eucriotettix oculatus; assembly: GCA_034510155.1. NCBI lineage: Eukaryota > Metazoa > Arthropoda > Insecta > Orthoptera > Tetrigidae > Eucriotettix > Eucriotettix oculatus. The sequence goes on from CM067376.1 coordinate 168,315,804, forward strand.
AAGGTTAACTGCAATATTAATCAAGATATGGTGCGTGGCGAAGGTTATCCGTAGACGTCCGAGTTTTAACGAAAAGCTACACGAGTACATACCATCATCCCAAAAACCATATTGACAGCATATGCAACAAAAAAAGCGTAATAATAGTAATGAGTAATTCGACGCTGACTATGTGAGAGTCTATGGATACATTCATATACCGGTTATAAATATTCTGCATTGATAAAGTCGTTTCTCAGGGAACGCCAATCGATGTCGAAGCGACATTAGTAAGTTGCTTTCACACTTTAATAAACTATTATCTTTTTCAACCTCGTCATCCTTCAATATATATATATATATATATATGAAATAGCACTTTGCTATGTACTCTGATGATCCTTGTATATTTCAACGCAATAACTGTAATTAAAGTAAAATTATTTTAGGACTAATAACAGTTATTAACAGAATCAGTTAAATAGAACGTTTCAGTACCTATCTGTATCGACTTCAACTAGTGACTTAAGGGACACGGGGACTGAAATTTCGGCCAAAATCAGGAAAAAATAGATTTTATAATTTTTTTCACATTAATATGCCTATAAGCCTTACAGATCATATAGCAAAACTTTTAATCCTGTTTCGTCATTTTTAAAGGCTTGGGAGAAATTAAAAATATTTAATTCTGAATTAATGAATTATTACGTTCTTCAGAAAAATGTGTTTTTCTTAGCTTCACGATTTCTGGTACCAAAAACCTTCCATTCGTCACAAATATTAAGATATTATTTTCATTCTTTTTGTACATAATTTACATTCTAATACCTTTAAATACAGGCATTATTTTTTTTAATTGTTCAAGCAGTTTAGGTGAAACAAATTTTCAAAGTGATTAAAAGTGCTAATTTTTAAGTAACCGTATGAAGTTCTTAGTAAATAATTTTTTCTCCCCACAGTTTTATTCAATTTCAAAAATAATACTTTCAATTGATAACAATGTTCAGTCCTACATATAATGTAAAGAAGCTCAAATATATTCAAGTACGTGACGCAAGGAACATTTTCAAAACTGCCAAATTTTGATAATAATTTTCAAAATATCCCAACGAAACACCAGCTTACAGAAACAAAATTTTGTACATTGCTACATGTGTATGTTGTTAATACACTGTTAAAATTTCAGCTCAGTAGTGTTCCATTTACAGGAATTTTAAAATTTCATTCCCCGTATTCCTTAACTAAAAAGCTTTATCTGCCAGACTGAGTGAACGGCTATAATTTCAAGTTTCACTAATTTTACTATATAAGATTTCAGTTAAGTCACAAGCTGAAGAAGGAGAAATTGGACACCGAAACGTTATTTTTAACTGAATTTCAATAAACTGCGGTATTAATCATAAACAGAATTTAATTATATATAATTAAAACAGACATATGATCTTACATATATAATTAAATGTATTTGGACTTTAGAAGATGAGAATAAAAAATAACTTGACCAGACCGGGAATCTCCTTCAAGTTCTGACAGCCGAATGCCGAATCACACCAAGGATCTCCCATTTACCGGGTGGTTCTTCGAACCAGTGAGCTAGACCAAGTTGATGCCATACAGATGCGAGATCCCTCCACCCTTGTATACCCGAAGCTCAGGCTCTCCAATGGTTTACTAATCACCCTCTTCACAAACTAATTCTAGTAGTATCTCCATGGCCTTTCGCTGATTTTCAATTGGAGGCAATTCTTTTTTATTTATATTTTTTTGGTGTCAACGTAGAAAATAATATGCAATAAATTATTTAAAACAGGGATTAATGAAGTATTAAGAATAACTAATTCAAGCGCTGTACATTACAATACCGGAAATATATTGAAAGACCGTTCCGGACATTGTAATGATAATCAGATCGTTTGCAAATCCTAATACCGTTTAATTGTTAGCAGGATATTACGTCCATTTAGAGCTCTGCTAATCTGCTTAAGACTCCGTGCATCTGCTGTAATCTGATTTGGTCAGATAAAGCTCCAATATCCAATATAAGTCACCGCAACACCAACGGCAACATGCAAATTTCGTCCTTGGTTGCTCGTGGGAAAATGGCTAAGCTTTACAAAGCGAGGAGTATTAAATCCTTTACTAAATTGCTGTCCTAAAGCTGGTCATGGAATCTAATAAACTAATTTATAACCACAAAGAGTTGTACATATAAATGAAATTATGATACAGGAAAACAAATTGAGTGATAAAAATAAATAGCACACAACGATGCTGGAAACTATTTTCCTATCTTCAGGTGTAGAGTTGAGATTAGTGATGACGTTTTGAAATTCTTGCATCATATGGCTTGAATTGAGTTCAATAAATTTATTGACTACTTTTAAGACTGGAGCTATATCAGATGGTATTTACTGAACGAATTAGGAATTAGTTGATTTATAAATTAAAATGAAACAGAATACTTATATAATTCAAGCTGCATGGCTTCGTGAATTTGAAAACGCTCGACTCTGCACGTGAAGTATAGGAGTGGTTAGGGAATTAAATTAAAAGGTTAATTGAAAGATACTGGGAAATTTATTTACGAAACTAGGGAAAGCATTAATAATGGAAAAATTTACCAAATTAGGGGAAAAATTAATAAGGTTTGGCGAAGCAATCAGATCTACTATAGTCTCAGGATGAAATTCCTTGGGCGATACCCTCCCTAAACGTCAAGGATTGGAAACCAGACAGCGTGCCTGGTCTCTAAATGGCGTCTTCTCCAGCGTCGACTGTTGTCCTTCTCCATACGCGTCCAGTTTTTCTTCAAGTTCTGACAACCGAATGCCCCTCTACTCAGCCTTCTTTTGCCGTGTCCAAAGACCGCGAAATCTATTTTTAAATCATGAAAGCCCATTGGCCGAGGCAACCACGTGGTATTTCAAGTTTGGTTGTTTTCGTGGGTCTCTCCCTTTCCCGCGCCGGCTGTTGCGGAAATAACGCAAGTCATATTTATACGTGACACGAACTAATTCCATGGGATTCAGGCGCCACTCAACTTTCAAATCCTTAATAATTTTACATTCACAAATAATAAAATACTAACTATCGCGCTATAGACGAAAGTGATGGAGTTTCCAGAAACACAATGTAATATTTATTTTTATCACATTTTCGCTAAAACGCCATTTTATAGCAAATTTTAAATTAATGCAGATGACTGTGTTTTATTCAGCCTTACTCTGTCAGCTGCATATAATATATTCTTCTTCTTCCTTGGCTCTGCGGGCCATTTAGGGCCTTGGCCTTGGCGGTCAACTGCGGACAGCCATCTTACATTAAACATTCCGAATTTGGAGTGACACGTGAGTAGTATAGAAAAGCTAATAAACTTTTATTAAAGACCCCGAAGTTTCGATCGTAATGATATTTACTGGAGGGATGGGAGGTTGAATTTAATTTATTAATTTATGTATTTTATTATATGATATGCCTTACGTTGGTGATCATTTGTAATGATAATTATTGGGTGGGTTTTTCTAAATCTACAAATGCTATGAACGGAGGACTGTTTTTTCTTATCCTGTCTTCTTAAATTAGACGCAAAGTCAATATCTTCATTTTTACCTTGGAACCTATACATACATGCCTGTTCCTGCCACGTATACATTAGCCGACGTCATGTAGATTGGCAGTCCTATAAAGTCGGAAATAAGTACAGTGTGGAAAATTCTATAAAATGGAAGGACAAAGCCCACGGTACTTGAGAAACAAAAGTTTTCTGCGTATAAAGACTAATCAAATGGCAGGTTATTAATTTCAGTCTTGTTTTACATATTAAAAACGGGATACTGATTTCTAAGTTTGATCAGGTATGATCCTGAATAAACAAATTGTAATGCCTCGAACATTTATTTATGCACGGTCACGCGTCTATCGCAATAACTATGTTTCTGTATTCTGGAGCTAATCCCCGTGCCAGTCTTTTTGCTTGGCATTTATCTCCAGATACTTTCTCCAAAGATTTTATATATACTCATAATGAATTTGATGAGTTCCAGCACTTTCATAATCTTAAAAGCTATCGTATTCTTCTAATAATTATTGTCACTAAAGTAAATAACGAAGTAGTTGATTTACAAAATATGTAATATATCTCTTAATTATAATTTATTCCTACATACTACATACCCATACAAGGACTTTGAAATTCAACTATATTCTATTTTTATAACTCATCTGATGATATGTCTAATTCAAATGAGTAATAAATATCAAAATGTCGCTATATTTATTTAGAAAGATTAAAAGTTACAATTAATACATAAGTTAAAATTCCATGTAACATTTATATTCTTAATATATCGACTTCTTCAGACGTTATATACTATTGTTTGAAAAATAAAGAAAATCCATAAAAAATCTAATCACAAATAAATAAATGAAGTATCAAGGAATGTCACTTCACTTATAATATTAAAGAAACAATTTAAGTTTAAATGTGTATAAAGAAAAAATTAGGCCTACTCTATTTCGTCAATGGCCGAAATGTGAGCAATGTCAATAAATACACTTCACTAAGTTTGTATTTAAGCCAAATATTTTTTTCTTGTAACATTATTTGTCCAACTTTAAACATTTAAAATTCTTTAATATTTTTTATTTGTTTGGAATTCAATCTTTTATTGTTTTTAATTATATTCTTCAAAAGGTTTTAAATGACGTCTAAAGATGTCTATAAACGAAGGGAAGTAATATTACGTTAAAATTTAACTAATTTTTTTAACTTTAAATAAAACTGACTGTTGGCCACGTTCTACTAATTTGAATTTCATACTTCAGACATCGTTTTAATTATTTATTTTAATTCATATAACTCTTGATTTATTATTCACTGTCAGATAAATTGCTGCCTGGGATCATTTCCCTACATTCAGAAGGGCGTGAGACAAGTACCCAATACCCTTGTAATTGTAAAACACAACTACATACGGAATTTGGCGGCACAAAAGCAAAGGAAGGTTACAGACAGGGTCTGGGGTTTCAAACTCATTGAGATTCAGAGAAACCAAATCTGGCGAGACATGGGTGTTACCTAAAACGTCGGTGGAGCGGGGTGAATGGCTCCTCCCAAAGGCGGAAGATAATCTTTTGATTGAAGAACACGTGGACTGGATGTTAATAACCGAGGAAAAATTTGATTTTCGGGAACTAAGGATTTAGGGCAGTCAGAATTAAGCAATGAACATTAAAGATTACGGATAACGGAGTGAACACTATTCATTAAGAGTTCAGGATATTAAGCATTAAGCAGTGGTCATTAAAACAGTAAGAGGTTGGAAAGTTAGAGATTGTAACTGACTATGAACATTGGGATAACGGGTGGAATGCTTAGTGGCAAGTTCTAGGTTAAGCTGAAAAACAGTAATTACTGTTTGCAACTTTTTGTAGATTTTTCTTGTACTGCCAATTCCACATAGCGATATGTATTTCTGTTTCTCTGATAATACAACCACAGTATAGATCTCATGTCTCTAGTTTGTAAGATATTCAATTATTGTAAATAATTGTGTAACGTATTTAGTGTTAATCAAAACCAAGGCCGGCCTTGGATCTTTTTTATTCAATTGTTATTGTATTGTAAATTAATGAATGTTAAATAAATGGACTTTCATTTGTATATAATTCTGTATTTTAACAAGTAATGCTCCATTTATTCATTTCAATCTAAACAACATGATGCAGGTTCTCTAGGATTTAGCCTGCATCTTTTTTAGGTGAATACCGGGCAGAATCATTTAAACTATGGACTGGAGGCCCTCCGTAACTCCCCAACCCCCAAATTTCCTTTTTAGATTTCCTTCCTATGCTATTAAAGGAGAGTTATCAGTTTCTGGATCACCCTCATTTAGTCTGCCCCCTCCCTCCAAATATTCAAGCTATGTATTTCTTCTAATAAAGAAAATTGGAAAATAAAAGTGTAACGTTTTATATTGTTACAATGTTTTGCATATCGTTTAAAAAATGAGAATAGTATATACGGGAATAACTTTTTTTCGGAAGGTATACCTAGAAATAATTATATATTTAGTTTTAAGTCCATTATAATTTAATAATTGAAAGAGTAACGAATTTAGCAAGCAGCGTAGCCCGGAATTAACGCCATTTTCAGTCTGATTTAATTAACGTAATGAACAAACAGTGCCCTGTGTTTATTGTAATTATTAAGCTACTTTAATTATTGTGCGTATTTATCAGAGGACAGTGTAAATTTCACACAGGCGTACTGTACACACGCGAAAAGCTACACAGTAGTAATGCTGTTCCGCGAGTTCAGTGGCCTGATAATTAGCCAAAGCGACTTATAACCTTACATCTGCGTGTCGCATCCTGCAAACAAGCGGAAAATTAAAGTTGCCCCGCCCGTCGTCTGATAAATGTGACAACCAATTCGTTGAAGTGAATCGAAGCCCTCTTTTATATGAGAATATTTCCCTCTGAATTCTCCTGCTGTTAAACGAGGGAGTACACGGAGCGCACTTTCCGTGTTGTGAAGCTCGCGACGTTGTAATTGATGGCGTTAATTAATCTTACATAGATTTAGAACGAGGTCGCTTGGCCATTAATTGCGACTCGAAAGGAGCTGGCCGCTTCAAGAAACCTGATTCTGAAAATTTTTATTCTTGGCTAAACTCAGCAATATTTTTCCACCCGAGTAACGAAACAGCAGTATTACTGTTTCAGTTTCTGAATACGTAGAGTACCTTCAAACGTAATAAACTGACCTGCGCGGAGAGACAATGTGTTACAAATTTTGTTTGGCATCACCTTCCACTGCTTAAACATTTTATCTTGATGTGCGTCACGTCTTACAAAGCTGTACGTGATTGAAAGTCACAGTTAAGGAAAATGATTAATACTCAATCCATTTTAGTTTTGTTTATTTAAGGAGAATCACGTTTTGAAATCCTACCGCGTCATAAAATGAGTGGAGTTGTGTAATAATTCCCATTTAAGCGATAAAATCTTAGAGGCGAAAACAGCGAAAGTTTACCACAAAACATATTATGGCAGTTGGTGTTCTGGCATAATCGCGGCATGCGGCGTAAAAATAAAAAACGATGAGCAACAGCTGATCCGTAAGCCCATTTTTCACCTCGAAAAACGTAACTCTGAAATCTAAGCATTTGCTAACTTGTTAGTTCAGCGTGATGGAAAGTTCGTGATGAGATTTATCTTACTGGTAAGTCGTGGAGATGAAGTAATACTCAAGAAGGTATACAGTTAACTGAATTCAACACGTCTTGCTTGCAAATTTGGATACCTCTGAACCGTATTTCACTGAAATATAGAAAAACTTTCTCTGCAAACTGAAATTCTAGGAAGCGGTATACAGGCGTATATGTAAACTATATTTCAATTTTCATTAAATCACGATCTCTCTAGGAAATGAGATCCTAAATTTATTGGAGCTTAACTTAAAAGAGCAGCGCAAATCAATTTATGTAATTATTTTTGTAGGACTTTAGCCAAGAGAAGGGATAGACTAATAGGACACGTTTTCAGACCTGAGGGTCTTGTATAATTAGCATTAGAGGAAAGTTAGTGGGGAAGAGGGAAGACAAGGATGGAATGCGCTAAGCATATTAGGGAGGATGTGGGATGTGTTAGCTGTGTAGAAATGAAAAGGCATCTTAGCATGGAGGGTTGCATCAGACCAGACCAGGCTGAATACCACAACAAACAACAATATTCAAACCGAATGCATCTGTCCTGCGACCAGCTTCTGTGGTCGTTTGTTTCGACGCTGAAGGCTGACACCACGTTGCATAAATAGATATTTACAGGCATCTCTTTTTATTCAAAATCACGCAATCTTTACAAGTTTCTTTCTACAGTCCCATTTTCTAATACGCTCAATAAAGAAAGAAAACCCCTTGGATTTCTTATTAGCATCTTGCTTTATTTTTGTGCCGGTACTCATATAAACACTGAGTCTACTAAGCATCATCGGCTGAAGAATTATCTATGTTCTTTTGGCAGAATTTTACCACCAATAATTATCACCGACACTTGGTACCTACATTATTGTTTGGTGTTCTGATTGTAGACAACGACTGCGTAACTGGTGGAAACATATAGGTGAGGAACGGTTTAATGGGTTGAAGTATGGTAACATCAATGACGTCATTTGGTGATGTCACGAGCCACGACCAATGCGACTCAAATGCGGTGTTTCATTTAAATTAAAACACATGCAGTTAACCAACAGTAAACTGTAAATCAGCTGTTACCAAATATCGTTAATAGGATTCATAATTAAAATGCACATTTTATCTCACCGTCATAGGTAGCGACTATTAATCAGTATAGTTATTTTTCTTTTAGATGAATGAAGACCAAGATTATCCCAAAATATCAAGACACGTGTTCTGAGCAACACATACATTGAACCTTCATTGCACCCCAGTAATCTAAGAAATTTTCCAATATGAGTATTATTATAATTGTACAATCCGTTTGGCCAAAAAAAATTTTAATAATACTTTAAAGAATCGATTTTCCTCTCAGCTGTTTCAGCAGAGCCCAAGACTCTACTGACACTGACCAATCCTTCTTTTTTGTTCAACTACACGAATTCGCAGACTGCTACTAAAAACTAATAATGAAATATATAGATTTATTTGGTTTCCACCCGGCTTATATCACTTCTGAAACACGTCATTGCCAGTCACCAAACGCCAATGGCGGATTCATTAGAAATCTATATTCTCTAATAACAAAACAATTAAAGATCCATTCGCTTCCTTAACAAAAATTAGAAAATAAGTTATGGAGAGTCGATACGCTGACCACGTATCACTCCAAATTCGGAATGTGTCATGTAAGATGACAGTCCGCAGTCGTCCTGGTAGGCCAAGGCCGTTCATGGGACTGCAGTGCCAACGAAGGAAGGAAAAAACAGTTGTTTTTTATTTTATTAATTTACCAGCTAGCAACACTTATTAGAAATACATCAAACCAGCTTAAAATGAATTTTTAACATTTCGTTTGCCTTTAAAATTCGGCAATACTTTAATATTAAATGGTTATTCTCATCGCGTTCGCGCTCTAAAGATACTTCGTCAACCAAAGAGATTCATCGCCCGAAGGTATTCAACATTACGTGCGAACTAATTACGATTTTAATTAAATAAACACAGTGGTTCAGACTGGATGAAACATGTTATATGAAACAAGAGGGAACCGGTTTCATGAAACAAAACTCATTTTAGACCTGTTTTTAATGATTCGCCTGTTTTTCGTAGGTCCAGGACATAATATTTAAACAAAGGCGGCAACTTTCCAAACTTGAACTGGAAATCCGGCTTCAAACATAATTTTTAACTTTTTTTGGAAACAATTGTTCAGAATTCGTATTTGATTTATTCAACGGACATTTACAGCGGGTTCTAAGCATAACGACCGAAATATAGGGAAATTTGGCATAATATATTACTATTATTATGGTACAAGGGAGTGTATTGTAAGTTGTTTCATGAAACAGGTTTCATTAGTGTGCATGTACAAATGAAACATATTTCATGGTACGTGTTTCTGCGGTGTGCACCGGGCCTTATTGTATGTCATGCGTCCCTTGGAAACGACTATTGAAAGCACCGTGAAATTACTCTATACAATCCCCGTTTTGAAGATATTTTAATTTTGAGGATTCTATTTCAAACTCCAATTTTAGAGAAAGTGAGTTTTGAGGAATGGTCTTTCCTTCCCCTAGAGAAAATGAAGTCGAGGCGGAGGAAAGTGATGGCAGGTAGTTGAAAGGTGATCCCAGAAAAGTGGATGGTGGCAACATTGTAGTTAAAACTGAAATTTGCAAATGTCATTGAACGGAAGCAGGGAAAAAACTTCAGCGATATGAATTACACGCCGCCGGAAGCAGGAAACGGTACCGCAGGAACTTCCATCCAAGCACCGACCTCAAGTTACACAATACACGAAAAACAACTAACTTTGCCACGGGACAGATTTGTCTTTAGAAAAGCAGTATTACATTGACATGATAGCTGATTATTGCGCCCGATTCTGCCACGGTCAGTGTAGCCACTGATTCCGTATATAACCTGGAATTGAAATACCATCGAACTCCCATTTGTTTTTCAAACCCCGTGAGATAAAAGTAAAAAAATAAGAAAAGCAAAGTTAACCCTTCGCTACCTTGCTCTACATTCCACATCCCCTCTTTTGCATTTCCTTCCTATGCTTTTTAAGGGGCAGTTGCCTGTTTAAGGATCACCCTTATGTAGTCTGTTAACCAAATGAAAAAAAAGGAGACAGAGAGGCCTGTGAGAGTTTTCCCACGAAGGTCTCTCTCCAGATTGACCGTGAGGCTCACCTTTGTGAACGACCCAGACTCTCTCTGTTTTTTTCAAGGTTGTCATATGGCAAGGCACCTTCATCTCATTTAGGAGGTGCATGTACTGGGATCGAAGACCTTGGGCATACGATAAAAGTTTTTCACTGATCCCATTGGATCAGTCGGCCAACTCTTAAAACTGGTGGAGACACGGAGAAGGGAATGATGTGTCCCCACAGCAAATCCATCTTGTCATTCGGAAGGACGTCAGAATAGTACCCAATAGTCCGACCTACCTGATGCAGGTTTTCTATAGTTTTTCCTACATGTCTTTTGGTGAAAAACCGGGAAGGATCATTAAAATATAAATCGGAGGCCCTAGTCAACCCTTGGCTACCTTGCTCTACCTTCCACATCGCCCTTTTCAATTCCTGCAGTCCACACAAAATTAAAGGGAAGTTGCCTGTTTGAGGATAATCCTTATGTAACCCATAAACGTCACTCCCCCCCCCCCAAAGGAACAACTTCAATGACTGTAAAGTAATTTTTTTTCATCATACAATTTAAATATTAAATAATTTAAAATAAAATATTGCATTAGCAGTATTCAGAATACGATTGTGTTGTAGTTATTGTCAAATTAAATGTTGATTTAAAATTTGTAAATCATTAATGGAACTAATTCTTCCGTTAATTTTACAGAATGTGCACGAGAATGATTACGACTTACGTAACCGTGATGTGGCATGTGGAAGGCAGGCAGAGTTTATAGGGTCTAAAAGGGAATAGAATAAGTAGGCTCAAGGTATGAGGAAATGGGGAAGTCTTACGCAAGCGGACTTGCTGAGGCAGTGTGAAAGACATGAGCGATGCATAAAGGGTTACGTGAACTACAAGTATGCGTGAGACTTTGCAGATGACACAAAATCGTTCCGTGTGACATAACTAAAAAAAGTTGACGTAACAGCATAATGCAGTTAGAATGATTAAAATTTCACGAGTTCAATATGGGAAAGCATGTCTTACGTCACGTGGCACATGCTCGACGAGCCGCTACAGAACCTGAGATATTTCTCTTCGGTTGGTACACGAATGGAACACGATATTGGCAGAATGCCTGTGGAAGATTATAACTTTTTATTATGTACAGATTTGCAATTCCCATTTTTTAAGACGGAAGGTACAAAGCAGTATCTAATAATTCTTAATGGATCAACTTCAGAGTAAGATATAGTAGAAAAAAGTGTTTTCCTAACCTGTCTGATCACTACATAGTGAAAGTTTACAATGTTTAAAAAATTATTGAAGGTTTTTTGACGAAGAAACAAATTAAGTGTCACTTTGGCGCGACTTAAAGCTATTATGTAGCTCCACGAGACTCGACATTCGTAAACTACTCACATAAAGTTAAACTATAATTGATATGATATTATAATGGGACGTTTAAAAATTATATCATAAGCTTTGTAATGAACGAGAAACGGGCGACTATCAGCAGCAGGCTCTGCCACGTGCCACTTCAGTCTGTAATCACATTACAATGCACGTGCTAATGTAATATTTCAATATTTTCAAACGGCACATTGCCGGATTAGTATTTATAATCAAACCTTAGCAACGTTGAGAAAGAAATTTGCAGCATGAATCTCTGTATGAATGATTTCTCCCAGTTCCGCATTCTACACATTTTATTGATAATATAATAACACTTTTGGGTTCCTCCCAACGACGTTTCAAACTCAATGAAACTGGTATATCTGCGGATTAACCTATACACACTAGTATATAAAATAAGCAATTAGTTGCTTGTCCATCTCAGACAGAAACTATTTAGTTGACGTATTCCCTTATACTGTACTTTGGAGGGTGAAAGTTACGCGTTTATAATAAGTGTCAGTATTATTTTACACAAACTCTGAGTTGAATCTCAAAGTTGAAATTTATACTGAAGTTTGATACTGTTTTTTCATGTGTGCACTGTTTATATTTTTACCTGGTCTCCCAACAAAGATTTGGAGCTGCCACATAGAAAAGAAATGAAAATTGTAAATGGCTGTTACTTCTAACGACGACTGATAGTTTATGTAAAGTAAAAATTTTATATGTTAAAGGACAAAAATAATTAACCTCACAAAGTGTTTTCCTTCTAAGGAAGAATCAGCATACTAAAATTTAATTTTCTTCATTTGAAATCGATAAATTTATGTTACAAAGAGAACATAAAAATCTTATAGCTCAGTAAATAGAATCTTTATTTGTAATCCAGAATGTACTAAATATAATGCAATTTATTTGAAAATAATAAAACAGCCCAGTGCTGATTAATTAATAAAATCGAAGATACAAACTCAGAATACAGCATACGGTCATGAAACAAAATATTGCCGCCATTTTTTAACCGGGCACAATGAATATTTTAATAAATTACGTAAAGGAATGCACAGATAAAATTGAGATGTCCTAGCAACCGCCTCTGTACCACTATGCTAGTGATAGAGTGATTGAAATTTTTGTAAACGATTTATTTCTGGTAGAAGTTATTTCTAATTGATTTTATTCCCGACTAACGTAATGTGCGACGAATGCCCTCAGCTCTGTCACTGCAATTATAGCAGCCATTTGTTTCGGCGTCCCAAGGCGACTTAAAGGAGATAGCCCGAAGCAAAAACGGTTTGAACGTCCATAGTCACTACTACACCAAGCAGAAGTCCCTTGGGACTAATTAAGAATAGGTAATGATGGCGCAAATGAACGAGCAGCCACCAACAACTCTTACCTTCAAATTTATTGCTAAATGTCGCTACATAATTATTATATGTTGTCTGTATTAAAATATTTTTGACAGAATTTAACTTCAGGTTTGTTGTTACATTTTCAAGTCTTTAAATATGAAACAATCAATTATGATTGCATCCACAACGTGAAAATAGCTAACTTTAATGTGAGTTACGGATTCGCAAACTGCTGTAAATGCTCCAGGATAACTGATAGATTAAAACTTCAAAAATCGTACAATTAGAATAAATTATAGTGCGTATTACATAATAAGCATATGAACAAGAGGAGTATTCGTCAAAATAGGATATTTATACATTAATAGTTATGTAAAAACAATAAATAAAGAAGTTATGGTAATGAAGCAAAGACTGATTTGAAGCTAATTTTATCCTGAGCTAACCTTTTCATCTCCATGACTACTGCAGCCCACTGTAGGAGGCGGGTGGGTGGGGGGTGGATTATATCAAATAGTGATTAAAACTCTTAGGAATATTTATTTACAGAGGGAATTAAACAGGGAATACATTATTGAGTAAAATATTTACAAGGAATTAGGGTTTCGCTGAAGCAATCTGATCTCCTTAGCATAGGGTTAATACCATGAGCGAACCGTCCTAAACGACTTGGAAACTTGGCAGCGTACCTCTTTACAACTTCTGTGTGGCTCCGTCTTCTTCAGAAGTTGCGAAGTGCTGGACAAGTCTTCAGTTCCAACCATCTGCTCTATGGTCTTGAACCGAATGACAGACAGACTCACTGCTGTGTCCCACACCTCGATAAATAGATCTTTTGCACTCGATTTATCTATACACGAAAGCCCATAGGCCGAAGCAGCCATGTGGTAATTTTAAAATATTGTTTGTTTGCCACGCAATTTATGAGAATAGCGCAGGCCAGTTCTGCACGTGACCTGTCAGCATCCCATAGGCTTACAGCCACCTTTCGCTGCCGTCTTCGAGGCGCCACTCAACCTTCCAATCCTTTGCTAATTTTGACATTACAAGTTAATAAAATAAATATCGCGCTACACCACATCCAGTGCCTAGTCTTAGTCCTCTATTTCTACGTTTCATTCTTCCCTTTTATATTACTTTATGTGTTCTTTGTTTCTAAAAATGACGCCTTTTAGTCACGTCCCCCCATAATTTTCTCTCATCAATTCCATTCAAGACTGCAGAATTTTTAACTCGATCTGCCCATCTGACTTTCGGCATTCTTCTGTTGCACCACATTTCAAATTTATGCCCTGCCTTTTGTCAAAGTTTCGCTCAACACAAACACTTTAAGAAGTGATTTCCTAGTCTTCAAACTTATATTCTTTTTCTTCAGCTCTACAGCCCATTGAGGGCCTGGGTCTACCGGGTCGACAGCGGACTGCCATCTGTCTGAAGTATTCCGATTTTGGAGTTATACGTGGTCAGCGTATCGATTCTCTTAAACCCCGGTCTTCGTGACCATGATAACACAAACATCCATTCCAGGATTCTAACTCGGGATCCCAGGGTTCTGAGGCAGCCACGCTAGCCACTACACCACAGCAGGTCGATTCAAACTTACATTAGACGAATGAAATATTCTCTTTTTCGAAAGCTTTCCTTGCTTCCGACACCTGGCATTTACTGAGCTTCTACCATCAATGGTTATTCTACTGCAAAATTGATCTGCAAGGTGAGTGAAAAGTCTCAGTATACCTGTTATTTAAAAAACTCTACAAGAATTGGGAAATTTGAATATTCCAGTTAGGTACAGGAAGAGATGGTCTATATTTAACATGGGCACCATCTTGAATTTAAGTCATTTTTTATATGGAAAGGGGGTCGTGTGATATATCAAATAACATAATCATTTTCTGACATGTTTATTCCTTAAACAGATTCGAAGTAGCAGTTATGGTTCAATAGTTACAACACATTTTGGTCGTAGGTAACTGAAGATGGCTTTGACCCAAGAGGAGACAATTGAGATCATTTTGAAGTATCGAGAACGATTTTTCCGTGTCAAGCTGCAGATTTTAACAACCAAGAAAGAAATATCAAGAAAGACCTCCGATTTCACACAAAACTATCAGATGCTTAATTTCCTAATTCCGAGGAACTGGGACTGGGGCTGTGGCTGACAAGGCACGGCGTGGCCGTCAAAAAGCGCTGAACAAGGGTTTTGGCGTCATTCCTGAGGAGCCCACACCTCAGCACACGACGTTTGGCAGCAGAATGTAGAATCAGCCACTCATCGAACCCACGAATCCTTCATGCTTATAAATGGCATCCATTCAAGATTCACCTACTCTGGCACCTAGAGGATGACCCAGAAGGACGTTTGCAGTTTTGAACGTGGGGCCTACAGCAAGATCAAGGAATCTTATTCAGTGATGAGACAAACTGTTATGTCAGTGTTGAAGACAACCGTCACACCGCAGGTACTGGAGTCACCATAATCCACACTGGATGGAACCTTCCAAGACATTTGGTGACGTAAATGTTATGGTGGTGTACCCGTGTAATTGCGTTCATTTTCAATGGCCTGAACCTAAATGCTCAACGCTACCTGGAAATTCTGCAAGAAGTGGTGTTTCCCTTAGTTCTGAATGAAGATGGCAGATTTCCCTCTTACTTCCAACAGAATGAGCCTCTACCACACTACGGAGCAGTTGTTTGTCAGTGGTTAGATGGTCAATTTCCTGGTCAATCGATTGGTCGACGTAGTTATGTGGAATGGCCACCCAGATCACCTGATCTCTCACCACTTGGCCTTTATCTGTGGGGTCATTTAAAGTAACATAGAAAATAAGAAACAGACACTTTCTCGCGTTGAAGAAGCGTATGCTAAAATATCTGCGGAAATCCTCCTGCGACTGCGTGACGATTGGATTCAGCACCTTCATATGTGTGTTTACCGAGAAGGACAACTTGCTGAACACATTAAATGACTGTATTTATGGAGAACAGTCCAGCCTGTAATTTCAAATAAAATGTGTTGTAACTATTTATTTGACTACACTCCATACCTTTAGTTTCGTTTTATAATAATAATAATAGTAATATATTTCAAAGAAGGGTTTACTCACAACAGGAATTTCTTGATCGGTTACGTAAGAGTTAATTTATTTTCTCCACGAAAGTGTTGAAAGAGTTGCTTTATAATCACGCTATTTCATAACAAAAATAGTCTCTATTTAGTTGTTTTTCTTCTATATTTCCTTTACTTGTTTTCATATACTACCTGAAGTTACAACAGAAGGTCAGATTTGTATTTGTTGTTCAATCCCGAGAAACCGTCCGGCGTTTTAATTCCTTTTTATTACAAAGGTGATTTAATGTATGCCATACTATGATATGGATATCTTTAATTAAATATTAGTAGGGTCTGTCAGTTTTTTATTTGTCTCTTACATTGCATGATGTCAAAATGAATATAACGAGAAAAATTTTACATTTTTGCATTAATATAATTGTTTACGTGTATAAACCTGATTATAAAAAATTTATTCTTTTGAGTTTCTGAAAATTCCTTGTGGCGGAAGTATGAAAACCGCCGCAGTCTTGCCACTACCTGTGTACCGTGACTGATTCATTACAGAAACGTTAAGACGATACTTTTCCAAGATGGTTTTACGTTCTTTATATACCCAGAAACCTTTTTATGGCGGGGCTTCAAAATATTCCTAATATTTCATCAGCTCTGAGGTTTTGGAGCCAAAAAACTGCGAGGACTTTCGAACATTGAGGAAGTCAAAATAACATAAAAAATTATGCGGCGTTAAAAATATTGACGCTTGCAAAAAATTTTGTTCATCTTCAGCAGTCTCAACGTTACTGAATAATATTACATTCCAACCTGCGAAAATAACATAATAAGTGCAAAAAATAGAAGCTATCCATCTAGCATTTTAGACAGAGCATTAATTGACTAACCCTTCTCCTGTACTAATTAAAAACGGACGTATCTTAAATATGCAAGAAAGATTTTTCAGCAGTATTTAATTTGACGCTAATGCATTGGTCATCACGTGATTTTAACAGCATCTAACGAATAATTTTTTTACCATTTACCACTTTAATCCTACCTATCCAAACGGAATTTTATTTTGTAATAAAAATTAAGGACGTGAGGGCGGTTTACAAACATTATTATGATTAATTAATTATATAATAATTGGGCGACAATTGAGATAATCTGCGTATATCTTATTGGTCAAAATGATACATTTATGTAAGGCTCAAAGAGAAAACATAAGAATTAATGACGTTGAATTTATAACAATAAAATTAATTCGATATGCAAAAAATTGAATAAAATGATTTACAAATGAATACAGTGTACCATTAATAATTTTGTACTGAAACTCATTTAAATCAAGTGACCTGTGGGGTGAGCCAAAGTTTTTTTCACAAATAGGTTTGGCAATACGAATTTTAGAAATTGTATGTCAACGATACTGACAGAAGACTGCAGCTGTTTTCTCCGTTGGTGGCTGTACGGTCTGCTTCGGGTTGACGAATTCGGAGGGGACAGTAAAGGCGATCTGTTTCTCGATGACTGCGTCGAGATGATCTGGCGGCATGGATGATACCTTGGGCAAAGATAGCGGAAACTTCTATTTAAATTTCATATCTCCACAGGGCTCAGGAGCTACTCTCTCCTCTCGCCAGCGGTCCGTAATTGTTAATGAATATCTCTACACTAAACTTCTGTCCATTTCGCCTCGTATGGCCCGGAATTTTCCTCTTTCCTTTTCCAATATCAAATGAGATGCAATTTAAAATAGCACCATTTGGTTGTAAGTTACAAAAAATTGTAGCCAATAGAAAAAATTTTAGCCGCACGATATGACGAGTGTCTTCATGCATTAGTTACACAGCTGTTTCCAATTATCTACGTGTAGCTACCTACTTGAAGGAAACAATTTTTTTTGAATTAGGATCGGATTCCATTTATTTAAGATACTCATATCCATTTTCAGTAAAAGCCCTATACCGTATTGTGTGATAACGGTCTGTTTCATTGTCCGAATAGAAGTCACAAAGGACACTACGCACACAAAATTACTTCGCAAGCCTTCAAAGTTTCCTCGTACAATACTTAATGTGTTACAATTTCATAACAACCGGCATAATGACTCACAGTACTGAAGTCCATTCACGAAATTTAGTTGCTACAATGAATAAGCACTCTTCCTTATAAGAGTCTAAACTATCCCGGCACATTTAAAGAGTTAAATTATTCCCAGTACTTAAATGGAGTTAAAAATTCTCCCGATACTATAAGGGAGTCAAAAATACAGGCGGTGAGAAATATGCACCTTTACCTTGAGGAAGAAAATAATTCTCCCATTCCCTCAATCTTGCCATCATAAATCCTCCAATCAAATGGCATATTTGTTGAATACACAATTTAGCGTCCCATAAATTTATTCTAACCGTATTGAGGACCGTGAAATTTCAATCCCTGCGCGCGCAGATTTGAAATTTAAATTATGAATAAAGGTTCAGTCTATAAAACTAACATAAAAAATAATAAAATCTGCAAAGTCTTCAATATACAAAAATTCATTACGTGTAATGTCCTTACTAGTTTGAAATGCTCACTTCAAATCATTTCGTCAGACTTAACAGGACGTCAATCAAATCTATGAAATAATAATGATTGAAAATCTCTCTCCCGTTTAACTATTAAATACACAAAATTAAAAAATCACGCGTAACATAAGTTTCACAATAACCCCATTTAAATTATTCCCTCGGTATCTGGAATTGACATCAAATCTATTAAATTGTAATTATTAAAAAAATTTACGTATGGTTTTATCACCCTTTTGTATTTTCTAAAGTATGTATTGCAGGATACATTGGACAAATGTAAATGTACCTCAAATTTCCTGCTATTAAAGACGGCGGATTTCCCTGTATTATTCCTGTCGCAGAACATGGACATTCTCACATTTTTTAATTGTAATTACTTCCCCGTTAGTTCAAGTCGTTTTTTCATTCCACAATGTTTTTCCTCTGGTGTCTAAGAATATTTATACTTTGTTTTGTTGTAATTTGTCCAAGTTTTAAATATGTATAAAGAATATCAGTTCATCCTTTTTTGTTGCACATGCATATTTTGTGTTGTTTCTGAGTAATATTTTCGTTTTATCATATCGCGTTTATGTTCACGGCATGAATTATACATTAGCAAAGCATTGTTTACTAAAACATTTTATTACTGCATGTAAGTACGTATCGTATATCCTCGAACGAGAACCAATGCCATCAATAATAAAGCTAAATTTGTATGCTTTCATAGAAAAATATGCCATTAAATTTTTAATTTTTGTTAAGTTTTTATTAAAAATTCATGGAGATTGTATGGCCATATTAACGCCCACTGTCTTAATTCTTGTACTGTGTGTCTGCGTCAATTTAAAAAATTGACAAGTGGAGTATGTTCTCTTTCACTTAAAACAGTTACTTTCATTGTGTTGATATTTAGCTTAATTTACATCATCTCATAATGTACTGATACATATAGTTCATAACATTCTATTAATGACACAAAGAATCGATTCGATTATTGTACGTATGTTGTGACGCATATAAATATTGCCGTATATATTTTTTTATTTACCTAAATTAATTTACAGTATTTAGCATTCTGTACGAAGTTTGCATTGAGAGTATACAAACACAGTCATAAACCTTGAAGTCTGACAGGTGCAGTCTTTTGTCCGAAAGTAATTTTGCGGCCTGGCGAAAACGCCAACACTATTAGAGGACCTGGGGAAGATAGAAAAAGCGGGTATACCAATGAAGTTTTTAGGAAAGGTAAGTTCCAGGTAAAGAGGATCTCGAAAATAAGAATTCGGAAAAGATAATTGGAGGTGAGAGTCAGAGAGGAGCTAGCGAAATGGAATGTGGGGCTGGTTGGCTTCAAGGAGTCAGAGAAGAGGGACGATCTGACCGCAAGTGTCACCAGGAAACAAAACTAGAGACCAGGAAAGACATCAGAGGCCTGCCCTTCACATGCCGACCCAGAAGCTGCCTTTGCGTTGAATCCAGGATGGCCGATTAACCAGGAAACAAGGGGATGATGAATGCAAAGTAAGAAACAAATGGCAATAATTTCTCGCTCTGCTATACGTATAAACACGCTATAGGGCTCTGAGTAATGTAGATTAAATTTACTAAAGTCTTTTGCTATGTTATTTCTTTGGTTAGGGCTCAGCTGGACAAAATAAAATTCATAAAAATTAATCATTAATATTGTAATTTGTTGCGTCTTTTACATTTGTTAATAATAAGACTGTTTTAAATGTTAAAGTTGAGATATCTTGGCGCCAATTCATTAAAATATATATTCTAATTTTTTTATATATTTATTAATTTTAAAACCACGTCACAATGTTGACAATCACAAGTACACTCTACATGGCAGTTTACTACTCAAAATTGCTAATAAAGTCCATTGGCTCATTCTAACAACGAATTTTTAATCTATTCTAGATTAAACAAGAAAGGCTAATTAGTGCAGGTAATGTATTCTGTTTCAATCGATAACGTATTTAGTTTCACCGAAAATTAGTTCGCGACGGAATGCAGCTTACCACAACGTTTTAAATTCCTGTAAATAACAACATTTGTCATGTGTTAGCCAACGCACTTAGACATTAATGCAATTTAAATAAAGGTATTTGTTGGTCACTTTCAGCAACATTTAAACCGTTGTTTCCATTTAAAAAGTAGCTGCACCGTCAAAATAAAATTTCAATTGATAACTCTGTGCCGCACGATAATTGAGCCTGTAATTCATTAAACGACGCTTGTCCCGGATATTTGGTTCATTGACAAGAAAGTAATAAGCTTAACTTTCAATACTTCCAAATTTGGCCTTATTAATGCTTCCATTGCGTCCATTTGAAATTTCTTTAACGAAATCAAGCATTAAGTGAACAAGAATTCAAAATTAAGATCCTTAATTATTTTACACTACAAATTAAAGGATCACCAACATAAATTAAATAATCGCCGATATAAATATTACTCAATATTTTTAATTGAAACCCTGCACTGAGTCGCCTTCGTGGGGTGTTATAAATAATTCTCTTTTTCATAGAGAAGACATATTTAAATTCCAAAGAAATACGGGAAAAGAATATTTACTGAATAACAAAAAAGCTCCAGGAGTATACCAAATATATATATATATATATATTGTAACATGAAAAGAACAATGCAGGCCAGCTTGCGAGTTGCACTTGTTGAGGAACTGACGCAACCCGGGCCAACAATGTGGTCTGGCGAAACGTTAGGGAGTCGTCATGGGGTGATTGGAGAAGCAGGTTGTGTCGGCGGGACGACGAGAGAATGACCACGCCCTGCAGATATAATTTTTCTTCGTGCTCTGATTGAAATTAAAACTATTAAAATCAATTTTTGGTGTTTTTTATGAAAAATACCTAGCGCCCTAAAGGAATTAATAAATCCTCGAATACGGAGGAACGTAAAATCCGCTACAATATATATATATATATATATATATATATATATATATATATATATATAACACAGTAATAATAATTCAGCACAGGCCACAAAATCTTAAATTATCTGAAATTATTTTAATACCTAAACCTGAGAAAGACTTAACGAATGTAACCTAGTATAGACCAATAAGTCTGTTATCAACGGTGGCAAAATTATAAGGACGGTTACTATTCCGCCGTATCACATCTCCTCAAGACATAATCCAAGACCATCAATTTGGCTTTCGACCTAAGCACTCTACTATCCAACAATGGCATCCTATAGCTGACGCTATACAAGAATCTCTTGATGACAAAAAGTACTCCTTGATGTGAGTCAGGCATTTGACAGGGTCTAGCATCCAGGTCTGCTATATAAAAACAAACGGTTACTACCGGAGCCTTTCTATAACCTACTAAAGTCATACCTGGAGAATCGCAAATTCCAAACTAGAGTAAACGGCGAAACTTCCACCTTTCACCTAATCAAAGCTGGCGTTCCACAAGGAAGTGTTCTAGGACCCATCCTGTAGGATCTTCCCTCAACCAATAGTACAATTACAGGGACACGGTTATTATAGCTACTAACGAAGATTCAATAAGAGCAAGTGTACTTTTACAAGACCATCTTAATTTACTTCAAGAATGGACAGATAAATGAAAAGTCAAAATTAACGAGACAAAATCCTTACAGGTTACGTTCACTTTACGAAAACAGCAATGCCCACCAGTAACTATTACAGCAACAAAAGTCTCCCGGTATCACCGGATGTAAAATATCTCTAAATCCATCTAGACTCAATATTAAATTGGAAAATTTATATACAACAGAAAAGAAAACAAATGGACTTGCGTCTTCGAGAACTATTCTGGCTACTCGGTAGGAGATCTAAACTCTGGGTAGAGAACAAAATAACTATATGCAAAGCCATTATTAAGCCTATATGGACATTCGTAATGGAGCTGTGGGGATGTGCTAGTAAGTACAACAGTATACAGAGGGCACTATCAGAAATCCTCAGAGCCATGGTTGATGCTCCATGGTATGTGAGCAATCAAACCCTACATCAGGACGTAGGTATACCTTTCATCCAGGATGTTATACAAGAGAGAGCCAATAAACATCACAAGAAACTGCAAAATATACCCTCTTATACACTCTTATACAACCACTGCTGCAATACAGAAACCACAGAATATTAAAACGATGCTCGCCAATTGACCTCAAAGTTGGGGTAACAGGGGTCTGATCACTGTCCAAGACATCAAAAATAGCTTATAGGACCTATTATTCTGATGGCTATTTCAATAAATAAATTTAAGAAAATAGAGAAGGCACGTGCAGGATAATATTTTATTAAGTTACCATATTAAATACAATTTTGAAATGATAAATGCAATGTGGACGATGTGAATAGAAATGAAAATAAAGAGAATTAAAAGATAGGATAACTATTTGACCCTCATATTTTGTTCTCAAAACAGCGGGCTTTTTCTTCGAAATAATTCATTTATGAACTATTGTAAAACAACGAATATTCATAATTTCCTTGAGAAAAGATGTTATTTTTAATTATTGAAGCCCAATTCCGCGGTGTGACCGACTTCCTAAACGATTAAGGAATATTAATGAAACGAGTCTCTTCTGACTCTGAAAGTTGAATATTTACATAAGAGTGATTTTTCTAAACACGTATCAGTATAGTTGTGGTAGATAAATGAGTTAATTTATACTGTACTGTACTTAGTTACAAATATGCAAATTTGTATTGTTCGCATGTGGTTTACAGAAACACGGAACAAGGAAAACGATATGCAGCATGTTATTACAGATTATTGTTTCAGGATGTGGTCACGTATCGTAAATTAGTGCACAGTAACATTTCCGCTGCCTGATCTTTTCCATAAAATCGGGCTGCTGCTAATTTGTGTTATACACAGGAAATCGATAGATTTCCGAAAGGAAATTATTACTATTTTTATAAGAGTATAACATTAAAAAGTATTAGTAATAAACAATTATATTTTCCAAGAAGTTTAGAGAAATAAAATCAATGTCAAGATACGTGAACGCTTTTCACAAACTTTAATAATGAAATACACTTTAATTTTCGCTAATTCTGTTTTTCCAGGCGAGTCTACTACAAATAATGGTGACAAGAGTGACCATGCCTGCGACTTCGTTCACGCGAACTTGGACAAACAGCTCTTTTTATTTTTCCATCGAAAAAGAAACAACAGGTACAGGATTTGGATCCAGTTGAATTCATTGAATATATAAAAAGTACGGGATCATCTATTTATTATCGCTTCAGTGCAAATCTTATAACTTGCAGTTGGTTTACAACAGGTCCGGCTTTCACACGTTTCGGAGACTATTCGAGATTAACTTCTAGACAGACAGAAACTCCAATTAGGTTTAATGGGATAAATTATATTTATTTTATTTACTTCCAAAATTACGAATTACTAAAATTTAGCTGACGTGAAAAATTAAAGCATAATATTGACGATCCAAAGAAGTTTATTATTTCTCAGGGAGTTAGCTCTCTGACAACGATAGCTTATTAACCACGCAAAATGTTTATAATTTAAAATTACCTTGGATTATAGATCAAGAGTATATGCAACGCGTAATCACTTTTGCGAATCTCGATGAGCGTATGAGCCACGAAACCAGTGTAAGTTTTATGTAAGTATACCCTGCAATTATTTGTTTATTAAAGTTATCATAATATGGAATTGAGTATTAAGTTATCTTTTCCAAATACTACGACATTATTAAAAAGGAACCCTAAGATTCATTACTGACATTTTAAGTTTAAAATGGAAAAAATTAATTTGTATTGCAAATGGTGATTATAATAGTCTGGTAATAAATCAAACAAGAGAAATTATGAATACAAGATAACTTTCATTAAAATTATATCAAAATTTTTCAAATAGATACTAGATATTTCAATATTTATTGCAGTTTTTCGTGGTTAATAATAAATAGTGTAAATAACTTACGACGTTCTTCTACGTTTCTGTTTAAGGTTATGATTTATATAATAATTTTTCATTACTTCGTGTAAGAAAATTTAATTACAAAATGGCATTGTTGTAACCAAGTTAATTATTATTTTCTGTTTCGTCACAAGAGGGCTTTATACATCAGTATAAATTGTTGTGAGAATCGATTGTATCTGTTACGTAATAATTAGTATTAAAAATACGTAGAAACTGACAAAGGCTGTAAGTCTAATGAGAATATAAAACTAAAGCGATTATCCAGTCGCTAATAACCACAACGTTCATGCGATTTTAAATATATAAATTATCACATTTCGTAATGAAGTTACGTAATGCGCAAACTATTGCAGTATGTGGCGAGTCAAACTCAGGAACGTCTGGAGAATTATTTGATGTTTAGACTTCACAGAATTAAAAACCTTTAGTGCAATGGCAATTAAACGTTTAACGATTCCATGAGCAATCTTTCTTTTATCCTCGTAAAGGAAGAGATTGTGATCGTTTCAGAAGAAATATGTTATGACAGGAAGAGAATTATTCAGTTTTTTATAATGTTATATTCGTCAGCATCTGAGATTTATACAGTAGTACGAAGTACAAATAAAAATCTCAAATATGTATTATTATTTTTTGAGTTCACATTCCTCTCGAAACATCGTTAAAATATCAAAACTCCACGTGTGAATTCCGAGGAAAAACACTGTGCGGTAAAGAGAATTTGCTGCCCCAGGTTCCCTGCAGCGCGATATTAAATTTGACACTGTTAACCGTGAAATTTAGTATATATATTGCACTTAATCACTATCATATAATCCTATTATTTGTAAACACTTTCCGTTTGAAGCAGTATATATAATGTAATGAATCAGAGCGTAAGCCAATAATTTATCAAGATAATTAATAATTTCACGTTTAATGTATGGATTATTGTAGTATTAGGGGAGTCAGAAGAATACATAGAAGCCATAATAAATGGCATGAACATGGTCCTGGAAAAAGAGTTCAATATGAGGATTAATAGAGGGAAAACCAAGGCAATGAAGTGTAGTATGGGAAACAGTGGTGTAACAAAGGGTGTTACATTGGGAAGGGATATTTTGAACAAAGTTAAGGAATGCGAGGAAAGAAAAGAATCAAATAATAGACTGTGAAGGCTTCCTCAGTGAATTTGTGCTGGGTTTGAAATCCGGCCAATGTTTTATATAACGTTTCAACTGCAAGCTCCGGCACAGTTGTCAGGTTAACTGTAAACCCAGTGACGACCTTAGCGGGATTTGCCGTGGAAACGTTATCTAAACCATTGGCCTGAGTTGCAGCCCGCGATACATAATTGATGTTGTCGTATTCAGTCCTAAGACTGGTCTGATGCAACCCTCCATGTTAACTTATCTTGCTTTGCGCATTCCATCCTTGGCCTCCCTCTTCTGTTCTTACACCACACACATCCCTCTAATACTATTTTTAAAAGACCCTCATCTCTTAAAACGAGGCCTATTTATATATCACTTCTCTTGGTCAACGTCCTCCATATTGTTCGTCTTCCCCCTTCTGCTTAAACTTCCTGGCTAGTTACCCTATCCACCCATCTGATTTTCAGCATTCTCCTATAGCACCATCACATTTCAAAGGCTTTTCCTTTCCCCAACTCCTATCGTCCACGTTTCGCACCCATATAACTCCACGCTCCATACGAACATTTTTAGCAACGATTTCATAATATTCTCGTTTATGGAACCCGTAAGTAAATTTAGCGAAAGCCTTCCTTGCCTGTGCTATCCTACTCATTATGTCTACTATCCCTAGTCATTATACTTCCCAAGTAGCAGAATTCCTTAACTTACGTCAAAAAATCCCTTCCCAATCCAACATCCCTTGTTATTCCACTGTTTCCCAAACTACACCCCATTACCTTGGTTTTCCCTATTAATCCACATATTGAACTCTTTTTCCAGGACTACGTTCATACCATTATGGTTTCCAAGTCTTGTTCTAAAAATATCATCGGCAAAGCGTAGCGTTTTTATTTCTTCTCCTTGCAGTATGATTCATTTTCCATATTCCATTTTAATTTACTTCATTGCCTGTTATATATATAAGTTAAACAACATGGGCGACAGACTGCATCCTTGTCTTACTCCTTTATTGATTACGGCTTTCTTTTCTTGACCTTCTATTCTAATTGATGAGTATAATTAATTATATTGACTTCTAAAAAAATCCAAGAATTTGTGTGCTACTTCATACTGGCATGTTGTTGTGAGACTGAAAGTTCATCTCGGAATCAAAATAACGGAACTCTCATAACGCTTACGTATTCCAAAATGAGACCAGCCGTGGTGAAAGTAATATTTTCGCGTTTCTAAACGATCGTGAGATACAGTAACACACACTGCTACAGGTTATAGACGTTTATTTAACTCTAAGTACTGTACAAAGACTGCCTTCACTTCGAGGTCCAGAACAATTGATACATTATTGGAATATTCCAGAAACATAAAATTCTGGAAATGAAAGGTAAATAAAGTAAACTAATAAAAAATGATTGCGTTTAGTGGAATTCGGACCCGAGTTCAAATTTCTGCAGTCCAGCTCTCAACCTCTAAGCTATGGCTGGAGGTTCTCAGAAGTGGCAATGTCTGCAATACCCCAAAAACCAATTTCATTAAAAAATTAATTCATTTTTTCAACAATTGATTTTATTAAAAGAAATATAACTTCGTTATTGATTTCGTGATGAATTTGAATTTTTCATTATAGTCATAACTGAAAATCAAGGAATTAAGGTAATTGAATAAATTATAAATTACATATCTTTTCGTTGAATATACAAAATTTGATTAAAAATGCTGTTAACGACGCCATAATGTGTCTGTCGTTGTTTAATGATTTAATCCTTACATGGAAACACTTCTATTTTTAATTCGTTAAATCTATAAATCATACAGATACGAAATCTCTCACATAGACAAAAGTATCCTTTACAAAATAATACAAATTTGTGTTTTCGGATAACAATTGAAGTATTCTTTTGAATTATGTACGTGATGTTCGTTATAAATACCAAGTACGAATTACCTTTCAATAAATATTCATCAAAAACAATTATTATCTATTAAATATGTAATACAAAGTTACAGATTTAAAATAGACTGTAATGATTTAGAGTTGGATTAATTAATTAGTATACAAATAAAATGTAAACTTTACAGAACTGTTCCCTTTCCCAAGATACTTCTCTGGAATTGTTACTTGCATAAACAGTATTTCATATAATTTTAAGAGCACTGATGGGAAATATCTCCATAACAACTTTTCATATTCATGAAATCTGTGTCTAAATAAAAGACACAGTTTCTCAATATAGGCAGAATTCTTCCCATGTTCGCCTGTGTGTTTAGAGACAGGTCGGAGGAGGGGGCGGGGGCGGGGGCGGCGGCTGTGTGGCCAAGCAAGGGAGCTGGGGCGGAAATGGCGGCAGGTGTTCCTGCAGCGCCACGGGAGAACAAAGCGTGGCGTTGCACTTCAAGTGGCGGCGAGCTGCAGTTGCGGAGAGAACTAGATTAATGTCAATTAAAGCCATCGAGGCAGGATGAAAGGCCTCTGATAAAACTCGAATGCATTGTCCTCTCCATTCACAATTAAAACAGAGGTGCTCGCTTCGCTTTACCTGTTCCCAATTTACACCAGCAGGTGGTTGGCGTCTGCTGATTTTATTGCTGCCCCGGGAAAACGCTAATAGCACGACTAATTTATAACTAACAGATGGTCTTAAAAAAACATAAATTTTCGCTGCTGTGATGTAATACGTGAATAGGAACTCGACGTAATTTAGAATGTATTTAACTGTCCAAACATAAGTCTGACTTCATAATTCTGCCACATTGTACTTGTACTTGATATATCCTCGAGCAAAAGGTATTAATTATCGCGTAGCAGTAATCAGCTGACCTATTTATATGTTCCAAGTACATCCATCAGATACGATCTCGTATCTTCGAGTGACCGGTAAACACGTGGTCTATCAAATTTCAATGGAATTTATATTTTGAATGAATGCAAATGCCTATAAATTAAACATTAGAGGTCAAAAAAGAAAAAAAATTGCTTCATGTACTGCGCCTCGAGAGTCGTTTACGGTCGAAATCATTTCATTGATAGAAGTCTGTCAATCTGTCTAGTTGGGTGTCAGTTGTACGGTTATTAGCCATGAAAATGAATTAATCCGGCGTAATTCTCTTAGTCAACGCGTGATGTCGTTGGCATAAACCCTTGATGATCACATACCTACTGATTGAGGGTCAGCTTAAAATTAACCAGGATAATGACTTGCTGTGCCGACCCCCTCACAACCCAGAGGTCCCGGGTTCGAATATTGGCATGGGCTTGGATGTTTGTGTTGTCATGGTCGAGAAGACCGGGAGGATCGATACGCTGACCACGTGTCACTCCAAATTCTGAATGTGTCATGTAAGATGACAGTCCGCAGTCCACAGTCCACTCGGTAGGCCCAGGCCCTCAATGGGCTGTAGAGCCATGGAGAAAGAAAGAAAAATATGACTGACTGTACTGTAACGACCCATTACTCCTGTATCCACGTTTTGTTTACTGTAAGTTTTCTCGCAGCCTCTGCCCAGTAAGTTCTTCCACTTCCCCCTTTTAAATGCCCTTCCTATGCTATGAAAGGGGAGTTGCCTATTTCAGGATCACCCTCAAATAACCGATTAACCAAAAAAAGACGCGATGGGTAACAGACTACACGAGGGTGATGATACGCGGTGTCATAAGTTTTCTGTGCACGCAAAAAATTGTCTTAAAAAAATAAAAAATAAAATAATAATATAAGTTATCTCAAACATATTTGCTCCTTACACAAATATATTGTTCTACGTTAAGTTGTTTAAAAAGTAGTTGGTCTGCAAAATTAGTTGAAATAATATTAAATTTTTCTACCGAAGAATATTTTAGACGTGAATTTTTATGCTTAATGAAAAAAATGAAGAACAAGATTGATAAGAAAAATTAATTATTGAAGACAGAGAGACAATAAATGGAAGTGAAATTTATTTTATTGAAGTTTAACGCAACAATAAATCTAACCTAAATCTAACAAATAGCATAAAAAATTGTGTTAAAAGGGATAAAACTCCCTGTTTTTAAACATTTCATTGAATTCTCACTAAGTTAGGGTCATATTATTTTCCACTTGAGTTTTTTCTTTCTTTCATGTATCCCGCATGATGTTGCTGCTGCATCACTGCTGGCTCCGAGGTGGCGACTTCAAAGTTTCGTTGGGAAGGGTACGAACAGAGGAGACGGCCCTAGTTTCGTGGTGCCTGGTTGACCAGCGGACAATCACTCGACTGTAAGCTATTTGCATCTATCTTAATATCAAAGTATACTTTATTTCATATGGATATGGATGCGAAACGTGCACGGTAGGAGTTGCAGAAATGAAAAAGAACAGCGGCCTTTGAAATGTGGTGCTACAGGAGAATGCTGAAAATCAGATGGGTGCATAGAATCACTAACGAGGAAGTTCAAGCAGAATAGGGAATAATGAAAAATATGGAGGACGTTGACCATGAGAAACGATAGATCAATAGGCCACGTTTTAAGACACGATGGTCGTGTAAAATTTAGCATTAGAGGGAAGTGTGTGGGTAATAACAGAAGAGGGAGGCCAATGATGGAATACGCTAAGCATTTTAAGGATGTGTGATGTGCTAGTTATTCGGAGATGAAAAGGCTTGCGCAAGATAGCTAGCATAGAGGGTTGCATCAGACCAGAATTGGACTGATTATCACAACAAAACTGTCATATTTTTTGTCATTTATTAAATAATAACACAATTATGTTGTTTTAAAGATCATGAAGGGTTCTTTATTATTAATTTCAAATATCAACAATTCGCTTTGCGTACGTAACACTCATTTTGGCTGCAACGTGAGTGCAATGACCACACATAAATTTTCTCTTTTCATGAAGTCAGCTGTAAGTAATCCTGCAATTGTATGATTAATTTCCTTTTGCAAAATCTTATTTCATTTCAATTTTTAGAATTAAAAAATTCGCATTTGTATCAGAAGAGTTTCCAGAGAACGGGCAATAGCAATGTTGTTTTTATTAACATTCAAATAAAATTTATTTCTGGCTGTATTTGGCTGTTGCTTTAATTTACATCGTTTTTTTGTAAATTAGTGACGATATTTTTATAACACATTATTTTACAGATTTTTTATTATCAATCATTACTTTACACCTTACTCTACTTCTCCCCATAGTTACCGCCGATATTCAGGCACTTGTCGTAACGGGAAACCACTTTCTTGTATATCTGTGAAATCAAATAGTCGGCTCCACCCTGCCTCATATTACACGTTTGGACGACCTTCATTAAACTGTCTGTGTTCTATCATAACATTCATTGCTTCCTAGGAATGCATTCCTAACCTAAAGTGACAGTCAGCGGAATTTTTAATTGTTTTGAACATTTCGAATCGCTCTAAGGAGAACATAAAGTTTCGTTGCTTCAGAGCTGGGTCTGACTTCATATTGAATATGATCACGCATGCACGAAATCATAAGTGCAACGCTTTATTGGAAAACTATAAAAACATCATTTACTCCTTAACATATATTGAAACATTAACACCCAAAATAGTAAAAGTTTTTAAAAACAATGGTATTAATGAAATAAAATTTGACTTGAAGCAGAAAACATAAAAAATTATTTAACCAAACTTAAAGATAAAATTCCGGTAAAAGAACAAAATAATGTAATATATAAAATTAATTGTAATGTCTATAACAAAAATTTTATCGGACACACAGGCACTAACCTGAATACTAGAATATATAGCCATAGAAATAATGCTAAGAGCAATACGAAAACAAATACAGCATTGTCACTACACTATTTAAATCTAAAACATAATCTAGATTTTGATAATGTTAAAATTATACATAAAGAAAATAATATAATTAAAAGAAAGATTTTAGAATCTATATACATTTTTAAAAACAAAAATGGTATGAATTCCAGAAAGGAAAGTGAAGACATCTAATCATTACACCGAAGTTTCAGAATAAAATAAAAATTTTAGTTATAATTTAAAAATCTGTTGATTTGATCAAGATTGGTTAAGTCAATTTGAATAATACGATTATTAGCGACACTTTTGACATTTAAATTTTTGGCGTGGCTAAATTACAAGATCAGGACTTTTGAAACAAAATCTTCAATGAAAATTTTCGACAATTCATGGTTTTATGTTGCCGATTGTGCTTGGTTAATTATTGAACTACTGGAACTCCGAAGTTGGATAATGTTCTGTGTACGCCAGTATAGTCTGGAATCACGTACAATCCATTAAGAATGTTACAAATTATATATATATATATATATATATATATATATATATATATATTGTAACATGAAAAGTTACACGCAACAATGCGGGCCAGCTTGCGAGTTGCAATTGTCGCAACTCGGGCCAACAATGGAGTCTGGCGAGACTCGAGCAGTCATCTGGGGTAGTAGAAGGAGAAGGATGTGTCGGCAGTTGCGGACGGAGAAAGACCACGCCCTGTAGTAATAATTTTTCTCATGTTCTGAAATGGATTAAAGCTATTAAAATCCACTTTTTTGGTATTTTTATTAAAAAATACCTGGCGCCCAAAAAGCATTTAAATCCTCGAATACGGAGGAAGGCAGGATCTTCTACAATATATATATATATATATATATATATATATATACTAAATTACATGAGAGTATGTACAATATTTTTAACATCAAATAATTGAAAAAACCAAATTTGTTTTATATTGTCATAATTTTAAACAAATTTCATTATATAAGTTTTTGTAATGTTTCAAATGTTTTGTAATGATTTTGTAGATAACTATGGCGATGCCGAAAGCTCCTGCTAAATAACTTTGAAATCAAAATTAAATTATAGATTAACATTGGAAAAATTATTATCGTACATCAGTTACTTTATATAAACTTAACATTTTTCAATGAAGTCAGATCTATTATTTTATTTTCGTTTATTTTATCGTTTCTTAGGGGTGGCTTTATCGCGACGCTTTGTGATAAATAAAATGTATTAATAGCAGATTCTAAACAGTTATAACCGCGAACATGATTTGAAATACCACTTTCTTTGAACTCGTCTGCTCAAAAGTCAATTACAAAATTTAGGACCTATTGACAAAAAGGGTCAAACAATTTTGCGGAACACAGCTTGTAAAGGTAAAACGCATGCGGAATTTGGTGGTATGAAATTAAAGACAAGTGACGTGAGAGAAGTTGAAGAAGGTTACAGACAGGGTTATAAAACCATGGCAAGTTGGCGCGGTCTTTGAGGTTCGGCAACATCGAGTTGTGAAGGGACATGGTGTTGGCCCCAAAGCATCGATGGACTGGAATGGCTCTTCACAGTGACGACAGATAAATAATTTTGATTGGACAGGGTCGGACCCCACCACCGACGGAAATTAAATAATGAAGTGGGGATAAATTATTAAAACCCAAGGAAAATTAATTTTGGAACATTAACAATGAACATTCAGATTGAGCATTTTTAGGCATTGTGAGTGGTAATTGAGAATTAGTAGGTTAATCTTTTGGAGTTGAATATATTACGTATTACGTAGTGTCTCCGTGACACAAAGGAAGATAGCTAAATGGGCAACAAGGAAGTTTGGTGGGCCGAGCGGTAGGACCGGTACATCGTATCATATTCCAGCGGCAAGTTCCAGGTTAAACTGAGAAGAAAGGGTTAATACACTGCTTTGTAATCTTGTGCCGATATCCTAGTGCTGCCAATTCCGCGTAGGATTTATGTTTGTATTCTGCTCCATCAGAAGGCCTGTTTAGACGTTATTTCGCATAGAACTCATATCTCTACTGTATAAGATATCTAATGTTTGTAAATATGTAAAGTATATATTCTTTATCGTTCAAAAAAGCCGGCTGTGTAAATAAAAATTTATTCAATCATTGTATATTTTAAATTGATAAATATTGAATAAAGTGATTTTTAACAGAAATATAAATTTATATAATATTCTTCTTAATAAAATAGTATATTTCACACTACAGACATTTTTCTTTTAAACGCAGTAAATGCACTTGGGAAACTCAAATAAGGGTGGCTAGTGCGGTCGAGAAACTATTCCGCATAGCGAGACCGGTGACTTACCTCGCTGAATACAAAAAGCAACACTATAATCAGAAGACAGTCAGTTTAATATTAATTTCTTGAGTCAATAAAAATGATGGGCATAAAGAGAGACGTGAAGTCGGTAAGAATAATGTCATATACAATAGAGACGTGTTGTGTATGTATCGGACCAATGGTCAACAAGCGAGTAAAATCTCTTCTGTTCTTGGATCACTACAATCAATCGCTTCGACACGTACAAAATTAGTGTAGGATATTGAGTGAGGTAACGCTGTAGAATAGTTCGCAGGGAGGGCAGGCAGATAACCGCGCTTGCTTGCCTGCTTGCTTGCGGTTTCTTCCGCTCTTCGGGGCTCTAGCACTAATTGCGAGCTGCGGTACTGCTCTGCTCACTCTGTTTGAAATGCAAAACTAAAACCGTGTACTGCACGGGCATTTGCTGCTACCTTGTGTAAGCCAAATATTAATTAGAGGTTTTTAATTATATTTCAAAATTAAACTGGGTCGCTGAATGGACCAAAAATAAGTTTGCAATGTGATCAAACCATCTGATAGCCTAAATTTGAACTTATTATTTAACACTTCTTAAATCCGAGAGAGAAGTAAAACTTACGTTATCTGAATTCAAAATATTACATTTCATAATTGTAGCGTGATAGTGTAATTATTATTTTATACATATGAATTACATGTAAATGTATTAGAAATATTAGCCAAGATTGAGAACAGGACAAGTCATGTCGCCTCTCTTATATTTTAAGCTCGAACGGGACGGATATCTGAATAACCCATCTTACATTTCCGTATGAACACTATCCTTTGGAATATTTGAAATATTTGGAGACCACGTGGTCTAGGGAAATTGACCAAAAAGGTCGATCGAATCAATATATTTCTCTCACTGCGTTGGTGCTGTGAGGAGTTCATTCTGTGTTGGTCCGTCGAAAGAAGGAAACGATCATTGTGATTTTTTACCGACGAGACAGTCGTTGGTACGGCGTGGGTGGCAAAGAGACGGCCACACAGAAAGCGGCTTGTCGTAGCGGGACGCGATACCTTTGTTCGAACGCTCCAGTCTGGCCGTTTTCTTCAAGAGATTATCTAGTACGTTTACATATTAACTTTTGTTTGATACTGTTATCGAGTGTGAGCTCGGACGAAGAACAACTCCTTCCGCTATTCGCATTGAAAAACACGAAGGGAAAAAATACTATATGAAATTAATAAAAGCAGACAAGAATTAGGGAATACCACCTCTTCAGTCTCATTCATTCATTTTTCGTTATATTTATATTCGCATCAACAAAGCAGTCATTAGCGACTTATACAAAATTACAATTACCAATACATTTTGATTTATAAATTAACAGTTTTATACAATTTAACTTGTATGTATGTTTTTAATGTAAAAATTTAAATATACATAATGTATAATAACACTTTACAATTTATAGTACAATTTTGTTTTTTTAAGAACTGTATTAAATTTTCATATGCATTTTTCCCTTTCACAAACCGTTAAAACCATTTTCTTTTAAAGTTGCTGCTTTCTCTCTCATCATCAAATTTCGGACAGTTCTTTAACAGGTGTTCAACTGAAATCAGTGGGGGGGATGTTGTTATAATATAAAGATCAGTAATTTTTGTATTTCCAGTTCTTATAAGTTTATTTCGTCTCTTCTGTTGACTTTTTGGCTATGATTTAATGAGTAGAAGCCGTTTGTTTCATAATGGATCTTTCTGACTTTAAATGACTTCCATATTGTATTCCATGACTGTTTCAGCTTTTCGTGTGCTTTTATCCATAATTCCTTAAATGCATTTGTGTTTTCTATGGGCTGGTTTTTGGGGAATTTTTTCACGGAGTTTTGTAGTGGTTTAATACCTGGCAGAGCATACTTTATTTGGTCACAAATTTTGCTAAATCTTGTACAGAAAGGGACGTATCTGGATGAATACTTGGTGCAGGATTGTTACCTGTGGAGGATAATCTAAGGTAGTGGAAATACTTCAATTGAAGCACAGCAAAGCATATAGCTAATTTTAGAAGAAATACAAGAATGGAAAAATGCCAACCAAGCCAGGGACTCGAACCCAAGACCTTCTGATATCCAGCCGGGTGCTCTACAAATTGACCTAATCTAACTCGACATCCAAGGACGTCCAAGCCATAAGCTTTACTGTGCTTCAATAAAAGTATTTCCACTTTCTTAGACTACAATTCAATGCGCCTCAGATCAGTTTACTCAATGTCCAATCTTCACTTATTTCCGATAATCAAGGTGTGAAGAGTGTGATTAGTGAATTGGTAAGTGAACCCATGGTGAACCATGGGTGAACCTAGCTTAGGTTTACGGGAATGGAGAGATGTTGAATCGGTCCTTGGACGTCGACTCGGATTATTTCCGTTGGTAGAGCGCCCGGCTGTATATCGGAAGGTCCTGGGTTCGAGTCCCTGATCCCGTTAAAATTTTTCCATTCTTGTCTTTCTTCTAAAATTAGCTACATATTTATAATGTTCGGGTAATACATGTATTACGCACAGTTTCTATAGATATTTCAGTTTGGTCACTCATTTTACTGGAAGGCAGTAAGGCGGTTTGCGATAAATCTGTAATTTTGTACTACCGGACCGCTTGCCGTCAAGACAAAGACTGGTGGGAGACGGCAGACCGCGTACTGTCTGACGGAGTTGATACAACATTGCATAATACAACTATAGGATTTTTCCATTGAGGCGGGTCGGTGTTGGCAGCCTGTGGCGGCCATGTTGTTTTCATGGCGCTGTTTAATGTTTTTGGTAATTGTTCAGTCATTGATGCAAAATCACCATGATTGAGCATCACGTCCAAATGATAAAATTTTTATTCAAAATGAGTGTTTATTGGTGCAAACTTTACGCGCGTTGCACCCATT
Organism: Eucriotettix oculatus; assembly: GCA_034510155.1. Taxonomy (NCBI): domain Eukaryota; kingdom Metazoa; phylum Arthropoda; class Insecta; order Orthoptera; family Tetrigidae; genus Eucriotettix; species Eucriotettix oculatus. Next base: position 168,352,523 of record CM067376.1, read on the forward strand.
TTACGGCAGACCCGCTGTGGCCCTTCAAAGTCGACTTTCCAACATTTGGTGGCCAGATTCGAGACGTCCGGCTCGGTAAACAATTAGCCAAAATTAGTCAAAAGAACGCCAGATCGGCCGAGATCATCGCTGCAGTCCGTGAATGTGTGTAGGAGAACCCGAGCCATTCAATTCCTTGCCGTGCTCAAGAACTCGGCAGACTTCAACTTTGCCAATTTTGCTTAGGGACTTCGGCCTACATCCGTACAAAATCCACCTGACCCAAGATGACAAACTTAATGACCATAGACGCCGCAGTTTGTTCACCGACTAGGCTTCGGAAGACCGAAACATCGTCTTTGGCGACGAGGCGCATTTTTTGATGAATGGCTGTGCTAACAAGCACAATTGCCGTATATGGGACAACGAATTCCACACGAGGTTCACCAGGTGGCATAGCATACACAAAATTTACCGTTTGGTGCGCTTTTGAGCTTTCGGCGTCATTTTTTAACGACGTTGGTAAGGTCATCACCATCAACGGCGAGCGCTACAGAACTATGATAACCGATTTCCATTGGCCCAAATTCAACATGTGGCTTCAGAAGGACAGCGTTCCGTGCCACACAGCGAAACTCACGATGGGCATTCTGCTTGGACGATCAGAGGGTGCGGTTATCTTTTATAGAGGTGACGTGTATTGGCCAACCAGATCGTGCGATTTGACGCCAATAAACGTTTCCTTGTGGGGTTTCCCGGAGTTGAAAGTATATGCCAATAAAGTCAACATGACCCATGCTCAAATTCAGCCGGATCTATTCGGCAGAGTAATTGAATATCAAACTACTTGAATCTGCGCCACCGTGAGAAGCGCGGCGGACATTCAAACGGCATGGATGGGTCTTTCAATTAAAAGAATAATTTCGTTAATACTTCACACTTCTTGTTTTATTCCATGTCGAATAGCTACCCGCAGTGACTTTCTATGTGACCAAGCCTAAAGGTACGCTGTCGAATTTCTCATTGTTTGGTCCCTAAAAGATGTCCTATCCTATCCTCAGCAAATAGAAAGAGATCGTATTGCTTCGCCGACTTCTTAATTAGCCATTATTAATTAGTTAATTCTGTTGAAGATATTTTCCTTCATCCATATGTATGAATAAAGAGCCTCATTTAATTATCATTTGATAATCAAACAGCCCAAGCTCATTATATGATGCTTACGGATTCGTTAGGAGATCAGTTATTATTGTTCCTTCATCTCATAACATAAACAAGAAACTGTTTAAAGTATCTATAATTTTCCGTTGTACTTTATTAAATACGCTGAGAAGGTAGTTAAAGTTAAATTATTCTGAGTGATTGTAGATACAGCAAATGCTCCTCAAACTGTTTTATTATCCTGTTTCGTCATTGAGCACTGTATATGCATATTAATTATATAATATCAACCTTAACTTCGTCTCATCAATTCCTAGAAATTTCTTGAAACTTAATCAATTTACAACTACTCTGTTTTCGAGTTTAAAAATATGTAATCTAGGATATGACTAGTTATTACTTTTCGTCTGCAGAATAACTGCCATTTACATTTTACTGTAAATTAAATATTTTACAAGTGGGGAGAAAGTTTCCCAGAACCTTTACAAATAAATACACGTAGAGTTAACTTCTTTAGATAAGTCAGCAGTGCTTTAATGGAGTTTCTAAATGCTACGGATCGAACTATAAAGTTTCTTTCTTACCTTTCAAGTTTTTTACTGAATACAGGAAATTATTTGCGGTGATACTCAACCACATATTTTAAATTGCATCAATTTATACCTATGTTGTCTGTCGATTTTGCTTGTTTGATGGATGCAATAAATATATTTATGCAGAAGCATTTTTACAGTCGCAATACTTTTTTCGTTTTATTAAGCTTTTGGATTCACTAACAGTCTGTAAGATAATATATACACGCGTCAAAATTTCTTCCAGTCAATATTTAAATAATATATTTGATACATTTATTAAGAAACCTTTTCCTCAAGATAAAAAGATTCTAAACGGATTTCCAGTGTGTTTGTTTCTTCATTTATGGCAATTAACGGATAATTATACTTATAATAGAACATATCTTCGGTTTCATTAGAAGACGAAGGAACAAAAAGAAATTAATCTCCTATTGCGATTAATTATTTCACATACGAATGTGGACTTCAGTGAAAATAAAATTTTCAATGTCACAAAATATTAATCCTTGATATCGAATTTATGAAGTGTTACTTACCTGTGTGTCATACACTGAGTGGCCAAATTAATATGACCACCTGACAGCCTCGCAGTGTTGCTGCTAGAAGGCAAAGATAACTATGAAATGGGAATGTAGGAGAAATGAATCCTTAGTAGTTCCACGTTGTTTGCGAAGATATGACGCAAAAACGGACGCACTTGTGAAGTGTTCGAGAGCAGCAGTTAATAATGTTAACAGAGAGTGGACTACCGGCTCACAAGGTCAGGCTTGTGGTCGTCACAGGCTACTGAATGCTCGAGCTGAAAGGAGACTTGCCAGAGTTGTCCAGTACAAAAGAAGAGAAACACAGCGCGTTACATAGCAGAGATTCTTAATCAAAGACTTACTGTGAACGTGTCTAAACGAACAGTTCACCGCACATTACTCCGTATGGGCTACGGAAGCCTGTTCGAAAGACTCTAGTGTCTGCCTTGGACGAGAGAAAACGTATTCAGTTCGTAAAGGAGCTCAAGGATTTGACAGAAGATGACTGGAAAAGTAAATCTCGATTTCAAATGTACCATGCAGATGGCAGGGTTCTAATATGAAGAAAACAATACGAAGGCATGGACCCCAACATCATTGCCATAACACTTCAAGCTTCTGGCGGAAATATCATTATTTGGGGGATGTTTTCTTTGCTTCCTATGAAACACCGTCTGAATGCCCATATCAAATACATCCTGTTAATGGTGTACTCTACCAGGGATGATATGACAATACTCCTCATGAAGCGGGTATTGTCCTAAGTTTGTTGGCCTCCACAACCACCAGTTACAATAGAGAAGTTTTGTTATTGAATGGCCCATCAGACAGCTGGATTCAGTGCCAATAAATCTTAAAGAATTGGAAAGTGTAGTTAATCAGATATGGCCTTCAATTCCTCCTACCACCTACCAAAATGTCATAGAATCCATGGCCAGAAGATTTAAATCAGTATTAAGAGTAAAAAGTGTCCCAACATTGTATTTAGGGGGCGGTCATAATAATTTCATCACTCAGTATATACTTGCATTAATAATATTTAAAAACGGACTTGAGCCCTTGAGGCTAGCTGCCATATATTGCAAACGTTTTTTCACAATTTGTAGCTTACACAGGAACGACTGTACTACTAAATTTTGATACTCTGTAGTAGATATTACAACTGTAATACATTTTTAAAAAATTGTATAAAATTTACCGAATTTCTATTTTTAAAAATGTGGTTGTCTTCTAATAATTAAACTCACTTTTTTAATTTTTAAAATTATCTTATGTTTGATATTTTATGTTTAGTCGAAACGAGAGTGTTGGGTTTAAAGTGGAGCTTAAAATTATTCATATGGTTACAAAATATTGCCTGTATATCCTGAGAATCCTTATTTTATATAGTACGTCTTTTTCAACTGTAACCGATATTCAGTATTTTGTTTAATAAATATTTATTTTATTACTGGGCTAACATGAAAATTTAATTTTTTTCTTAAAATTTTTCTTTAATATTTTTATATGGTATTTTTAAATTATTTGATTGTGTTGAAAACCAATTAATGATAGCAGTAGTAAATAATATAAATAGCACTAATCTTTGGCAAATTTCGAATTAACTGAAACATTTTATGAGGCTCCTCAATAAACTAATTTAAATACGCTTTTAAGTCTCTTAGAAAACGTTTCATATAGGCCACGTTTTAAGGCGCTAGGGTCTTTTAAAATTAGCATTAGAGGGAAGTGTGTGGGTTAAGATCAGAAGAGGGAGGCCAAGGATAGAATGAGCTAAGCAGATTAGGGAGGATGTTGGTTGTGCTAGTTATGAGGAACTGAACAGGCTTGCGCAGGATAGGTTAGCATAGACCAGTCTTAGGACTGAATACCACAACAACAGCTACGAGAAATTCTAAAATAGCTTAGCGGGCAACGAAATAAAGTTAAATGTAGAGGTACGTAATGATGTAACGGCTGATTTAACTTTCCAGTCAATTTTAAATTTGAGAAATAATTATTGCTGGACATTTAGACGCTACTTTTCTTCTTTTTCTAACAATATTTGAACATAAAGTGATAATATTTATTTTTTCCCCTTTACATTAAGTGATATTGACAATAAGTCCACAAGTTTTAATATTGTTCCGAGTCCATTACAAGACATGTTTCTGTTAAGGATATTCCTCACCTCGATATTAAATTGGAGACAATTATTATTTATCTAGATTTTATGTTGCCGAATAATAATAATTTAGAATCTAATCTTGTGAGAGAGAATGGAATAACCTTTCTTGCAAAAGCATGAATCACACATTTCATTATGTGCACTTGTAACAGCATTTAAGTGAAAATATATTTAAATGGCGTTCGTTTTATGTGTTTTAGTATCTGCTATACGCTTTCGCTGGTCCTGTAAAAATAAATACGCCTAGAAAGTTTTTTTTCCGCGAATTATTTACCGGCTAGTTCATAACTCTTCAATTTTACAGCCACGTTAAGAAGATTATTTTAGTGTAATTTCCACTTCTTCCTTAACGTGTTGCTTACAGAGAACAACATTATTTTTCCACACTGCTTCCTATATTAACGGAAAATCCAAGTAATCAGAAGTGAGTATTGCGGAGTGATGGAAATGAGGAAGTAAGAAATTCAGCATAAAACCCCAGAAGGTTGAGGATGGTTGACAGAAGTTTCGCACGTAAAGAAACTCTCTTTTCCCGTCAGAGGAGTGCACTAAATCACAGCATATAGATATAGGGAATCCTGCCATTTTATCCGTAAAGGTAACATGGATGGATGACGAATAAGGATTCCTATCGTGAGGTACGACCGCGCCAAGACTCTCACTGTTCCAAGGTCACAGGGTTGCGTTGGGTTAATTAACTGTAATAAGGGATCAAAATGTCAGCCAAAGTCTGATAACATTTCGGAGACTTTCTTATTTCTTCGTAAAGAAATCAATATCATTGAAACTAATGCATTGAGGAACAATTTCCCAAACAAGATATAATAATCCCAAGACAGGATTTAGACTTGATATAGCCCTAAGCTAGTTGAAGTCCAGAGATTCTATAGTGGTGACAAATATGATTTTGGGATTTTTAAAGGGTTAAATAAGAATGCAATATTTATAGTGGAATAATAAATCATTTTGATTCATAACAACATAAAATGCAAAATCTGGCCCCGGGTCCTTTCATGGGAGGGGGGATAAGTTATACCTTTTGTAACATACGAAAAATCCGACCCTGAACAATCCAGATTAATCGCAGACTTAGAAGTTCAACAAATGAAAGTGCTGTTGTGTAGATCGCGAACGAACTATGTCAAAAGAAATATTCCGAAAAAGGAACTGTGTATATTGTTTATTGGGTATGGTTTTTGGTCCACCAGTTGAGTGACAGATTGTGAAACGTACAACGTACACCGTAATGTTTTTATATCATGTGACGAAGTACTTTCATGTTCAATTTTTTTTGCTACTTAAGTTTTTAATGTATGAATTATAAGCTGATAAGAAACAAGGATGAATATTACTATATAGTTTAAATCTACCAAACAAATTTGTTAATAATACTTGGTGACTGTATTTGGTTGTTAACTTCGTTTTATAGCAAATTCGAAAATAATGACGGAAACCATTCAACAACAAAAAAATAGACTCCTTATACAACTTTTAGGAAGAAAATGTGAGAAAACAATTTCAATCAAACAAAGGCGAAAGCTTATATTTTGTACTTAATAAGATATTAGAAGATACTGATGTAAAATCAATGTTACTCTCGTTTCGGACCTCCTGTTTCATTCAAGTCGAGTCGTGAACTCTTTCTCGTCTCATTGCGACTTCCCAACTTATCTCTCTGTCACCCCCACTACGGGGTAAATCACCATTCCACATTATGTGTCTGTGCCAATCATATCGAATTTTTCAAGATCGCGGAATCCGCAATTTCTATGGAAGGGGCGACCGTGGAGAATTTTTCCTCAGGTCGTTGTCCTCGGGTGGCTGACAAGCTTTAATCCTCGAGTTTTGTCTGTTGGCACCAAGATTTGAGAGGCGACACTAAGGCCCCAGACCAAGACGGGAAATTCCATACCTGTATCTGAATATATTTTCCTCTAACTGTAGAAATGTTGGATATTAAAGTATGAATTAAATGGGTATTATTCCTCTGCGATACAATATTAGAAATAAATTAAGCATATTTTTTCACGTAAATTTGTAAAATTGTGAAATTTATTTGAGGATTACAAAATAATATGGTATATACTGTTTGAAAAACTATTTTACATTGGGGGGGTCTAAGTACATGTTTCAACCAACTAAATTTGTGAAATACTCTTAAAATACAAATGATCCTATCAGATACTTATCATAAAGAACTAGCAGTACAATGAACAAACTATAGAAAAACTATGTTGCCCGTCACCAGTCTTCAGTATACAGAAATCAATAAATATGAAAGGACAGTACATATGTACTCTGATAATTTGTCTATAATACGTGTACCACAGTGGATACTGTTCACATGAGACTTTAAATATATACAGTCAGTATGTCGTAATATTGTCTATTTTTATAAATATTAATGTATATTTGTGATACAAGGTCGTAATACAACACGGTGCTTTAATGTTACGATCTTGTTTGAAAAAAATTCTTTCGAACTTTAAGTTGGTTAAAATGTAGTGTCCTTTATTGGATATGAGCCAATTGGCGGCTTCGTGGAAGCTGAGGTACGTACATAAATAAGTGCATATATGAGACAGTAATAAAAACAAAAAGTATACATTATGATAGCAATACGTGCATTCCAGGAATATGCACAATAAAAGATTTAGATTTATTATTATTCAATCCATTAGCCCTCGGTTGAGGAAATAGTATACGTCAAATATAATATTACAAGAAATATACAAAATTTTACAATTAAGAATTGAAGGACAAAAGAGGAAAGATAAAATTCAATCTTCAATTTTCATTCGACGGAGGAGGCAGCAGAAGATCGTGCGTAGATTTCCGTCGAACATGAAAAAGAAAATAAGTCAGTAGTTAAATTCTAGTAGAGTATAGTTCTAAAATATTAGGAGAATTTGATAGGACACCAGCAAACTGTTTTACTCCTTCCTATCTACGAACTCTTTGAGTGAATAATACGCTCCATTCATTAACAGAGATTTACAACTCTTTATAAATAATTTTTGAACCTTTAAAGCTTTTATTTCTTCCGGGAGACTATTGTATAGATTTATACCGGAATAATGAATGCTTGTTTCAAAACGGCTTAGATGATGTTCTTCAACACGGAGCTGAGAGCAATTTCTTGTGTTGTACAAATGGCCTGAACCGTTTAGAGCATATAGATTGATGTTGCTCCAGAAAAAATTTAAAATTTCTAGAATATACGTACAAGGCAAGGTTAAAATTCCAAGTTTGCAAAACAAAGGTTTGCAAGTGGTATTCCACTCCGCACCAGATACTATTCGTACGGCCCGCTTTTGTAGTTTAAAAATGTGAAGAGCGTGATGCAAATGTTCCCAGTTTGCAATACCCTAACACATGACACAATGAAAAACGCTACAGCAGGTAGACGCTTCCCTCACGAACTGTAATGGAACTATACAGCAGGTCAAATTTATCAGAGAAACTGAAATGTACTATCGTGACGCTTCGGCGGTCACTATCACGACTTAACGTCTTTATCCTGTCTCATAATAATAACAAATTGCGCTTGAACAACAATATGGTGGACTAGTATTTCCAATAAACCGTAGCACATGCTAGTCCAATCGTTCCAGGCTTCATTTTCCGAGAGGAACTGTCATTATCGTGTTAACAATAAAGTCATTGATTTAAATTAATCACTTTAATCTATTTGTAACAATAATACAACGTGACCATAGGCGGCATGTGGCCATTTCACTTTTGTTGAAACGTGAATTGCTTTGTTTTATTGCTTTAGTACGAAATTTCAGTGTGAATGCGTTGCGGCGTGGGGGGGAGAGGGAGGGAGGGAGAGGGAGAGAGAGGGAGAGAGAGAGAGAGAGAGAGAGATGCTGGAGTCAGCTGCGGGAGCAGAGGCTTGGCAACTCGCCAGCCATGTCGTAAACAAAGCTTACATCAGCACCACTGCCCCACTATCAGACAACAGATAATTATAGATAAAACCGCAATTCTGCCTCCACAACTGCGATCACTATCTCCACGCATGCCGATAAAACGCCAGCGTTCAATAATATATCCCTTTAAGATGCCCCGCAACTCTTACTCTTAAATAGATGTTTAATAACGTCATATTATCCTCAAAAATCAGCCATAATACATTTACAATAATGGAGAAAAACGCTCAGATTATATTTTATATACCTGAAACCCTGTCGTATTAAAGATAACTAAACTAATTGACGTCATTTAATTACAAATTATTAAACACACAACTATGGCCAGAAATATATTTTAATATAATAGAAATTTGGAACATATTAATAAACAAAAAATTGGCAGGACGTACCGTTCCTTTTTAGAACCTTTTCGGGAGGAAATTTAAAAATTCAACAAGCCTGAAGTTCCGAAATCCAATACGTGCTATTTATAATACAAATATTTGAAAAATTTCAATCAGGCAAATATTTGAAAAAGAAGTGCAAATACATAAACAATTATCAGCAATCAATTTTATATTTATTTATTATTTTATATTTCGTCCATATTTGTGGACTTTATCCGGTAAATTTGAAGTGTATAACGTGTGTTCGATCCTAACCGTCGCAGGCCGCAAACTATCCGCTTCTAACTACATATTATCCATTTAAAAATTACCTGATTAAGACCACAAATATGGACGCAACGTCGTAAAATATTAATAAACATGAAATGGTTTGCCGATTTTGGCTATAATTTTTATTTATTTGAAAATTTAGCTGTAGACAACTTAACATAATTTCAGGAAATATTAGTACATAATTAGCATTTATTGGAGAACGTTTCAAAAAAGTGTGGTCTGCCAACACATTGCAGCCAAAATGACTTTTGGACACACAATTATGCTGAGCATATTGTTTTTAATTAACAAAAATTACATTAAATGATAAAAATAAAGCGCAACAATTCGATCATAAATTTTGATTACAATATTTACATTCATCAAAATAACTTTCCGTTTCGCCAATCGGAATTAAGATTATTTAAAAGTGTTTGTAGACGACAGAATAATTTGGACGATAGATTTCAAAATTTATCTACGTTAATTAATTTGACTATAAAAGGACCGTTTCGTTTGGTCCATTTAAAACGCATTGTTACATTAATTATTAATTTGGAAAACAACATTTTGTCAATCTAAATTTTTTAATAAGCCTATAAATATTCAATGACTAAGTTGAACTTATTGGGAGATTGAAAATATAACCCGAGTACCGCAATTGTCAAACAAGTTATTAAGTTTATATGACGTTTTTTGAGTCGATGTTTTTTGGAGTTCTTGACAACGTGTCGCTCCACAGCTCCGATCATTTTCAAGGCTAGACCAAGTCTGTGAAAATACTCGAAGCAATCGAGCAAAACGTTACCAAGAGCGCCAAATAACAACGTGACCTAACAGCCCAAAAAACGTCATATAATACTGATATTAATATGACGGCTAATACAATGAGTAGCATTAAGTCTATAAGTTTATATTAACTATTTTGAAAAATGGCTGAACGTTTGTTTTATTGTTGTGGTATTCAGTCCTATGACTGGCCTGATGCAACCCACAATGCTAACCTATCTTGCGCAAGCCTTTTCATTTCTGCATATCTACCACATCCCAAATACTCAATAAACTGATTAGCGAATCCATCCTTTGCCTCCCTCTTTTGTTCTTACCCCACACATTTCCCTCTAATGTTAATTTTAGAAGACCCTCATCTCTTAAAACGTGGTCTATTATTAATCGATCCCTTCTCTTGGTCAACGTCCTTCATATTGTTCGCTCTTCCCCTATTCTGCTTAGAACTTATTCGTTAGTGATTCTATCCTCCCATCTGATTTTAGCATTCTCCTATAGCACCACATTTCAGAGGCTTCTATTCTATTCCTTTCTGCAACTCCTATCGTCCACGTTTCGCATCCATATAACGCAAGACTCCATACGAAATAAAGTATATTTTGATATTAAGATATATCCAAAAAGCTATATCACTTAAATGTGCTAGGAATATTTCCGTGTATATATTGCCTTGGCAAATTTTCTATTTTCATGCATTCCTTACACACTAGTCCACATCATTTTGATTCTCTACGTCAGATTTTTTTAAGTGACTGTACCGAAATGTTAAATAGTCTGTTGTATCACATTTTCAACTCGTATCTGGTTGGATTAGTAAGGGAGATAACCTGATTCGAAACACACTCAGGCATAACTAATACGCGTTTTCTTTCATTGAATATAAAGTAGGCTAATGAGGAGGTTGGATAGTAAATGCTTTATTAGCACCGCTCCGTTTCTAATTCCTAATAAACAGTCCTACGGCCCAAACTTTTGTTAATGTTCACTTAAGCAGTCACAAAACATTCATACCTTGCAATTTGTAGTTGTTATTTTTTTTTGTTCTTTAGAAAAAATATAATTGATTACTAATGTGTCAGTGTTAATTTCAAAAGGTAGATAATATTGTCTCGCCAGAGAAATATGATTTGAACATTAAATACATTATACAATATTGAAATAAAGTAAAGAACTAATTTCAGCAATGGAAGTTGCAATTCTTCATTATAGGAATATTAAGCATATGAAGAAATTCCAAAGAGTAGAAACAGGTTTTGCTTTGAATTCTGTTAGTGAACTGAAACTTCTTTAATGTAACCCTTAATTAATTTGTTGAATAAATTTATTTGGACCGGCCTTGGCCATATTGTATAATTGTATATATTATAAATAATAAAATCGTTTCCAATTATAAAAGCCATTATTTGATATCAATGCCGTTTTCTTCTGTTTTCCAAAGTAATATTTAAGACAGCCAACATAGTGGGACTTCTCATCGGAGGAAAATATATTATAGTTGTTTTGCAATGCTAAAAACTGTCTGTTGTTCAAACTCTGATTCGCGTTGCATCTATTCCGTTAGCTTCACTTAATGTCGAGTGTATATCTCAACATCGAAAATTTGGATGCATTCACTCAACATGTCAGCCGCTTTTGAATCTTTAACACATCAATTAACACGAGTAACATATTCCTTCTGCAATATTTGGTTGAGTCAGCCGATGGTTCTGGTATCTATATGCTGCAACCCAGGTTAAGCCATTAGATTAATATTATATGAAATGTTATCAGGTAGGACATTGTAACTATTATCTCAGATTGAAGCAGGATTAGCATGTCCTTTTGTGCGATGTCACGGAAAGTCTCTAGTCCTGAGATGACGGGCCATAATTAACGCCCTTCAGGAAACGGTGTTAAATCAACATAGTAAGTGTAGGGACAGCACTGACCGTTTCACAGCTCCACGACTGTAACGAACTTAATTTTTACGTATATTTTCAATACCCTCCCGAGGTGGGGGTAGTTTTTATGACCGCGAAACGCAAGAAACGAACAGAAAAGTTTGGGGAGCGATAACTAATCGGACGTGTCTGTATGGTGTAAGTCTTGTAGGTCCAAAAACCAGCAGCCTACGCCTACAAGCCGACGAACGCCTTTATAGTTCGAAGGGTAAGCCGTTTCTTTCCTCATCTTCTTCTTCTTCAGCTCTGCAGCCCATTGAGAGCCTGGACCTACCGGGTCTTTCCTCATCTGCCGTGTGACAAATTCTTGTCCTATGTGACACATATTTTGTACTCTAGTTAGTGATGAGCGATCAGATCGAGATCCGATTCAAAGAGCTAGATCTCTCTGCGCGGTGAGTGATCATTGATTCGATTCGTAAGAAAAGAGTGTTACCCCTTTTGAGTCACTTCGCTCCTGTGATCAGAGCTACTCACTTACTTATGAATCACATCGCGCGGACCGAGATCCCAGAGCAATCTGCTCTTTAAATGAATATAAATCTCTTACTTTCTGGATAAGTTGCCACGTGTTCACCTGAAGTTATAGGTCCCCAGGGAACCGCCAACAAGAAAAAGTAAAGATCCTTTATCAATATTTCGGTGAGCAGTCTGACCGTGACTTTGCTATCGAAGCTGATATGGAACAGGAAAGGAAAGTGAGATATAAGGTTTATCTCCAAGGATTATATAGGTGGAAGGAACGTTGAGAATAGATTGATAGATGGGTGAATTCGCCTAGGTCCTACTAGGTAAGATTCGAGAGGACGCAGTATTTTACCAGATAAATCAGAGATATGTAGTTTTAGATATGTGCATAATTACACTGTAAGAAGTGGGAAAGGAATAGAAGTCTGTAAGGGTGAAATCTAACAAGGAAGCGAAGCAGAGTCTTCGACCAAGCTGTTCGTGATCGACTTCAAGGAATGTTGGAGTGGTAACCTATTTAAAAGGTTCATAAAACGGGTCAATGCTCCAAGAGATGACATACGAATTCTGTCATCACATTCTCCCTCGCTACCGGGTAAACGGTCTGATTTGCAGCCGTCTTAAAGAATGCGTCAAGTAACACAGGCAAATGACAAAGTTATCGTATGGTGATTGTTTTGGAAAAATTAAATTAAGTGGCATATGCACAAATATTGTAACCGAACGTTAATTTGATTTTTTCATGTATGACCATACTGAATATAATCGAATAGATCCCTTCGGTAATTTATAAATGTTATCCTATACTTTTCAATTTAACTCCTTAAGTTCGCTTCACTCTATACTATGCTTTAATTATTATTATTCTTTTTCCTTGACTCTGCTGCTCATTCAGGGCCTTGGTCAACCGGGTCGGCTGCAGATTGTCATCTTGCATGACACACTGCGAATTTGTAGTGATACGTGGTGAGCGTATCGATTCTCCAACACTCTTAATCCCAGTCTCCGTGACCATATGTTTTTCTGTACATTACTAATTTACTTTCTTATATCGGAGTAGAATTAGATCCTTAATATTAATACAAATAACGTACGTATAGATTAGTACAAGAATTACTGAGAGAAAATAAAAATTCTAATCAAGCCGAAAGAAATTCTGAAATCGTGGAGCTTTAAGGCTGATGACGCAGTCCACGACATTTCTGTATATTTCACTCATATACTATTTTTAATTTAGTGGCAAACTACGTGATGGTAATCCACGTGATCGCAACTCGCCTTTGATAACATAGTATGAGATTTGAAAAAGCGGATACGAAAGGGAGAGCAATGAATAATTACAATATAAGCATATATATATTCAATGTTTCCAGTAATTTGGTTCCTCTTTAAAATAAAATCCGAAACCATTCGAGACCATCCCAATATCTCAATTATAAAAACAAAGTTTCGTTATTTATTGATAAATATAAAAATGTATATAATTTTTGTTGACAAATTTTATATCTATAAAATGAGCGGGGAATCATCAACAAGAGCAAGCTACTGCGCGAGTGTTTCGATGCGATCAGGATCAAGGATGTGCTAAACTCAATACGAATTCTTGGCCAAGTAGTGATACTTATATTCCGAAACTTTGATAATTAGTATTTTTAGGATAATACAGATCAAGTGAATATGAATGAGAGCGTAAATCTGGAAGCAACATTGAACGATTGAGGATATTTGTGGCTGGACTGTTGAGTGTACATTGTATATTTCTTTTGTAAATTGATTTATATTTCTAATTTTCAGTTGGAGTATTATTAACTTAATTGAATTCAATCAAATTCAAGAGGGCTGAAGTTCCAGTAAGCAATCACACTAGTTTTCTGTGTAATTCATGTACCAAAAATAAGATAATCAATTACAGTAGTATACGAATTTCAGAACCTTTTGTAGTTGTGTGTAACAGCGATATTTTCATAAATAGAAACCTAAAATACTGCATATTTGTTTTAAAGTCAACTTAAGTGATAAAAACAAGGAAGAGACATCACAAGCATCTTATTAGTACTATTTCCATTCCAGTTTTAAATATCATCAACACGGTCGTTCGATATATTCATCTGTAAGTTAAAATAACTGCTCGTAAACCCACATTTATTATAATATCAGATCAGGTTTTTACTATCGGGGCTCCGCGGAGAACTGCTTTGGGTCCTACCCCTTTTAATCTCTTTATAAATAATACCTATCTTTTTTGTTTAAAAAAACCTGTAGAATACCTTAGGAAATATAATGATGATGCAATTATGTACCTTTCTGAGAAAGATCAAATTAATCAAGTTGATGAAATGAATCTAGTGTTAAGGAAACTGAGAATGAATCTGTGTTCAAATAGACTAAATTTTATCTTTTGGTATTATAAACTGAGATCGAGTAACTAATTTCAGATATTTATGGTTATGTTAGATCTAAGTATGATCATAGATTGTTATACAGATTAGGAATATTTTTATGTAATTATATGTGATGTCTAAAGTAACTTTTTGCTAAGGAAATTAACATTTTACTTAACAGCAATAGTAATATTTTCATGTGATTTGCGCATGATTAACTTCTCTGTTTGAGCTCGTCGCCGCTGCCCACTGATGTCCGAAAGCCCTTAATAGTACGAAAAAGTTTTTCATATAAGGTGCCTAAATTTCATTATAAAAATTTTCGCTAAGGAATTTGCTGTAACGTCAACCATTGCCGATTTTGTATCCCAGTTACTCTTATACAGGTTTTCCCGGAACGAGTTTATAAACGTGTGATGGATTCCGAGACTCATCATAACTTAGACCAGACACGTTGCGTGAGCAAAGGCTGACGGACTGCAATTATCGCCGAAGCCTGAATGTCTATGGCTGTTTTTGTGGGTCTCCCTTAATGTGGATTTAATGCAAGGCTGTTTTGAAGAGATGTGGACGAGCCCTATAGCCACGTCTGTCAGCCTGTTGACTGAATCAATACTGGACACGAACGCCGCTGCCCACTGGTTCCGTCCCCCTTCTATATTTACTTTGTTTCCCCTCCATATACCATCGTTTCGTGTATCATATTTACATCATACTTCATTACAATTCATGAGTCCCGTTTACTCTCATTAGCGTCATTTCAGCTATCCAACGACTCGTTTCTTGCTAAGGGCTTTAATTTAAAAATACCTTCAAGTATAAGCTCGTCTTGGTCTCATCAATTAATTCAATTAACGGACATTTAATATTTCCATTGCGTCACAACAAATTATCGTCCCATGTGAGTAAGAAACAGGTTTCAAGAAATAATAATAATAATGATACTGTGAAGGTAAACTTTAGCCAATCAGAAAATGGTGTCTGAGAGGAAAACAAACCAAATAAATATGTTATGCAAGAAGAGACAAGTGCACGCTCAGCACCATTCACCATGCGGTAAGATTTGGAAGTACGCGCGCAAATAATTTCAAATAAAACGGTTTCTATATAAAAATGTCGCCTAATTAATGCACACAGTTTTACTCATCCTGTACTTAACTGTAATTATTTTACTTTTTTGTGGGGGAGGGGTTAACAGGCTACATGAGGGTGATCCTGAAACAGTCAACTCCCCTTTAATGGCATAGGAAGGGAATTCATTTAAGAGAAAGAACAAAGTTCAATAATCGATAACGAGAGAAGGGAAGTGGATATTTACTAATCAGCGGTCGCCAAAATTAGCCTCATATCTATCCTGGAAAAATCACTTCTACTGCATAAAATTTAACATTTATACCATGTGCAGTTAATAATTTTGTGAAGAAAGTCACCAATAACCGCAGGGCGAACTTGACTTTAAATCTGTAATAAACAAAATTCACAAGCAAGCTTGCGAATACTTACAAAAATATTTACCCCTTTAATAATGTCCTCAATTAAAATAGACAGGCAATTAAGTAACGCCAAGAAAATGTTTCTAGAATAAACGACTTCACTACTAGAGAACTACGAAGTAAATAAAGCTTTTATATTCTTAAAGCTCCTAGCTTTGATGTTAAAATAGTTGCCAAAAAAAGATTAGAATAACTTACGTTACACATTTTTAAGCACAATATCTGGCCCAAACAACTGAAAGCTGCCTGAAAAAGACTTAACGAAGGTGTCAACGTCTATTATGCTTGTTGCCTTCAGCCTCCAAGCTATTCGAAAGACATACATTGAAAAGAATAGTCGCAGATCCGAAGGATGAAGAGCAGATTCCTCTGCGCCGATTTGTCTCCCGTCAGACTCACTCTACGATACAGCGAATCCGTAGAGATTGTCACATAATTAATCGAGCACTTGAAATCAATATATTCGTAACCCACTTCTGGAAATACAGTATGCAAGTGGCCAAGTGATTTAACAAATATCTAAAGAGGACTTGTCATTGGAGTAGATCTCATCACGCAAAAGAAGAACTACCTAATTCTTAAAAAAGTTCATTATCTTATAAAATTAAACCTTAAAATTCTGATTTGCTAATACATTAATCTTTTTTTTAAAAAAGCAGCAACATTGCTACTTCCTTATCCTTCCTTTCTATCTTCAAATTGAACTGATAAATAGAGTCGCCTATGGGCCTTATTCCTCGATTCTTATAATTATTAAGTGTAATGGATTGTCTAGAATATATATTGTATATCGTTCTAAAATAGCCAAAGAAATTTATATTAAACATATCGATCATAAAACTTTTCCTCTGCGGCAGACCTCATTAATTAGTTAAAAAATTCTCGTATTTAAGGCTCGCTTTGTTTGATCGATGTAAATGGCATTGCAATAATTACACTGAACATTGTATAAAACACAGTGCTTATCATCAAGGTCTGCTGGATTTTTGCTATTCTTACTCAGATTGGTTAAGGCGTTGGTGGCTTTGAACAACATGGAAATATTTTTTATCAAAATAAAGGTTCAGGTTTGGGATTATGAAAAGGTAAAAGTACGGGCATTTTCGGATGTTCTTTAACCACTTTCCTGGGAATAAAACATTGACGTTGTTGTGTCTCTTTTTGACTTCTATTCATAAGTATCAAAAGAAATATTGTAGGTACAAATTTTCTTAAATCTTGAAATCAGTTTAAATTAAAGTTGAGTAATTTTGAGAAATAAAAATCAGAAATTATTCGAGGGCTATACTGTTTGCCTGGCACCAAAATAATAAGTATTTGTTACTACATCTGGGTTTAAATTTAAAAATTTGAGTAATAATAAGAATGAGGCACTCTATATCCGGAGAAGGGCACTGTTCTTTGTGTTGTCTATCTTAATAATCTCATCTTAATCACGCGGAGGCGAAAGAGTCCTAGACGTGTCTAATTAAAACACTCTGAAACTCGCAGGACGAACTTCCTACCGTAGCGCAGGACTTGCGCTCGCTGACGACTAGATCTCATGAAAATCATAACCTCTCTACAGTACGTACTTAATAGCAGGTATTTTAAATGACAAACACTCTCACAGTGAATAATTTAATAGGTTTTAGTTAAAAACAACTATAACATTTTTAATACATCATCTATTTCAACTAATTTATCAGAGTGTGATGTCCTTAGCTTACAGTTTCTCTGTACATGTATATAGCGACTCATATTTTCCATTTAGATTGGGTTATTTTAATCCCATTATAACCATGTTTTGTACATTATTTATATATAAACGCGTATTTATTGAGATATTCCGTTTTTCAAGAGCAAGTTCTTTAAAGCTGCCACCCGCCTTGGCTTCATAGTCCTCCAGATGTTTGGGGATACACTCTTTTCCCTGGGGAATGCGGTTAGGGAAAGGGAAGGGGCGGACAAAGTCGACCAGATCGTCACAGCAAAACCCACCCAACATTTTCAGTAAAATATACGAGAAATTCTAGTAAATCCTAAATGGGACGGCTGCCAACTCCCGCGAAAGAGTAATTCCCGCTCGGCGCATATGGGATAATTAATCCTCTTCCCAATATTTGGATCTTGCTGAAAGATAAATTCTATGCCTCGGAAACCAGGATAATAAGAAACATTAAATGTATGCCAACAATCATTGATAAACCAAAAAACCTTTAGCGTGTAAATATAGACAACAATTATATTAAGTTAAATAAATAGAAGGGTCAGAAATGAAATCAACAGGAAGTTAAAATTATCGACGAATAATGCAAAAGTACGTGGGCGTGAATCTGAGTAAGAATAGCAAAGATCCAGTAGACTTTGGTGATAAGAATTATGTTTTATACAAGGTTGGTTCAGTGTAATGATTGCAATGCAATTTACATCGGGAAAACTAAACCAGCCTTAAATAGCAAGATTAAGGAGCATCGCGAAAAATTAAACTCCCAGAATATAATGTCATCTCAAAACATTAACCATACTTTTTATTGGGATAACGTCAAAATTCTGGATATTGAGAATAGGCATCGCATAATATTAGTTTCTGAAATAATTGATATCAAATACAATAATTGATGTTTGTTTTTTCTGAGAAAATAGTGTCTAAGAAAATGATTTATAAATACTGAAAATATCAGACGGAAATGAATTTTCTAAAATTTAAATCTTCAAAATCAAAGAACGTGCCCTGAAGTAAAAAAAAATTGACACTGTAATTAAGCTTTTTTCTTGCGCAACACGGACAATATATGCTTTCCTTCATAATTATCTAATTACACTGGAACAGGATATAGTGGTGCTTACTCCGATATGTAATCAGCGACTTGTCATCATATATCTATAAAAGTATTATTTTCAGGCGTAATATATTTCTAAACAAAGTTGAAGGAAAGACACCCACACAATATTCAAGGTCTTCAAATGTTCAATGCAAGAGAGCTGATATGATGTATACAAAAACAGTTATAAATTAATGGTAAAAAGGCGTAGGCTACAAGTCAAAAGAGTTATTAAATTTATTGACATCAATTCAACTCTGCAACATTAAACACAGCGAATATCAGATATCAACGTAGCAGGGAGTTTACTAATAAGGACATTAGAAACCCGTAAGACGACCCCCAACTTTCGAAAGCTATGTGAAATAAACTCCTTTGGCACTTATTTATCTGCAAAGTTAGCGGTTTTGTGTTTGTTGATCATTTTTAATTGATATTCTTTCCCATATTACATTGAGAAGATAGTATCTTACTTTGTAATTATATAAATTATACACATTTTGTTGTTATATATAGTAGAAGCTTAAATCTACTGGCAACCAAAGAAAACAATATATAATTCAGCAAAAAAATTCAGAATTTTCTGTTAATAGATGAATTATAAGGAAATTAGTAATTATTGTAAACCGTAATAATTTAGTCAAAAAATTACTTAAATATACGTCAGCGAGTTGAGTAATGAATAATTATTCGACATTATTAATTTGCTCATAAAATACTCTTCTGCTGCGAGGATTTCGGCCAAAAGCTTTATGTGTCATGCTGATATTTTAGTTAAGGAAATAAATGTTAAGAAAAGGTTAATTTTTGAAACGTTACATATTAAATTCAATAAATTTTCTGTTATTATAAATCATGAAACTTCTCAACTAAATAAATTACAGTATTGTTTATTAAATTTTCTTTGTTAATTTCATCTTTTGGTTATTCTTCGGTTTGCACTATCTTTGTTCTTATTAGTTCAGTCTGTATTGACAAGGATCACAAACGACTTAGGATTAAGGTTTAAATTATTTTTCAAAAGTTTTATAATTGTCTGTTGTTCGGGTCGTTAATTATTATTTAAAAATTAATCATCACAAAGATAATGATTAGACATATAAACTCGAGAACCCGTGATCGAAATTACAAAATTATAAAGATTTGACACATGTGCAAAAGCCATTGTCTGTTAATAGTATTTCACTTCAAATAGTGATTATTACAGGATCGTTACATGACGGAGCCCAAAATTCAACAATATTTTGCATATTTTGTTATTTAGATAGTGTTCATGACAATAATTTTCCGATGGGGTTATGTAAATTTAATAGAAGGAAGAGATTACGTCAGTCAGATTTATCATAATATTCTCCGGAACACACAATAAAGGCGAATAACAGAAAATTCATATGTAAATTGGTAAAATAGTTCATTTTGCTTTTTTGTTCAGATGTCATGAATAATTTTATGTTCTCCAGGAACAGATGCGTAACTAACCATATCTGCTCTTTTTATTATTTACCTCGTAATTTAGGTGCCGAACAAGCTTAAGTAAACATTTAAATATTTTCCTTCGTGTTTACCGATAGGACTTTTATGGGGAACAAATATTTATTTTTGCTGATGGCGACAAAAATTCAATTAAAATACACGTTTCAATGATAATGAGAATGAACTTTGTTTATCTTGCACTTGTCGATCAGGGCACTAAAACAACGTAACAGAGGGCGCCATATCGACCATGGCGGTTCCAGGAAATTCTTTCACGCACTGCTTTCATTCATTTAACAGGCAGTTGTTACAATCCCTTTATGCAACCAAGAAATTTGAATTACATACTCACTTATAAGTTAGAAACTTACACAGTTTTCGAGTTGGAAGGGGAGACTACTGTATCTTGCATCACAATGTACACTTATATGTTTTTAAATGCCATTTTATAAAATATAACAACAGAAACAGCCTGTCCTGTTATCAATATTATTCCTAACACAACATGTATTATTTAATAATTTAAATAAAAAACATATATACAGATATATATATATATATATATATATATATATATATATACAATAAAGTACCAGTGACTACACCCTAGACTACATTAGATCATTAACGTCTTGTACTTTTAAGGTACATAATATGTATTTTATTGTTTCACTGCAAAACACTGGTTGCTGGTGCATATGTGCTACAGCACATGATTAGGAGGAATTATTTGTTTTGTAATTTTAAGAGTGTGAATTTCTGCTTCAATTTTGAAGCGCTCCCTCCCGTATATATCTTGACTACATTCTGTATAGCACGAGAATCTTGTCTGGAATGAGAAATGCGCATGCGCAGTATTAACGTTTCTTGCCACGCACGTCTAAGATCCGGCAATAATATGAGCTACCAAACGCACAGCGCCGTCCGAGCGAACGTGCTGACTGCTGACAGCTGTAGGCAGCCTCATCGGGATACAGTTTGTAATGTTTTGGACGAATTAATAAAAAGATTGCTGTTTCTGCACTTGTGGTTTATTTGGTTTAGTCAAAGTGTATTAAAAAAACTTTTGACAGGCATTATTTTGAAGACTTTCATAATCCTGAGAAAATTACCGTATGATGCTGCGTACAATATTCCCATAATACGTGCCTGTTACCTAAAATAACTTTCTTTATTTGAAATATGTGATAGGTAAAAATACTGTCGTGTTAGGAATTTGCGCCAATATGCTTTTATATTTTTACAATTTTATAATATCGTTTCTACTACACGTGATGGAGACGAAATTACAAATGTAGCATATGGGTGTGGAGTATCAACAAACTGTGGTTTTGTAGAATTATTAACATCTTTATCCTCCTCAAATTTGTCTTGGGGTGATGTAGCACATAAACTTAAATACTCACGAGCCGCCACTGCTGCAAAACGAATTTAAATTTTATTAAAATATAACCATTTTTGAATATATGTGTAAAATAAGTCAAGATATGTTATTTACAACTAACTTATAATTAATAGGCAATTCAACAATTCGGTACGTTTGTAAATTATATTTTACTCAAAAATAATTAACTACTGCGCATTGGAAGCACATTTCGAATTGGTTTGTAGAATTGGTCTAATACTCAAAATGATGTTGACCTTTGAAAATAAATTTTCCTACACAGTGGACTAGTGACCCACGCTTTTGGCTGTTGTGGTATTCAGTCCTAAGACTGGTCTGATGCAACCCTCCATGCTAACCTATCTTGCGCAAGCCTTTTCATTTCCTCATAACTAGCACAACCCACATCCTCCCTAATCTGCTTAGCCTCCCTCTTCTGATCTTACCCCACACACTTCCCTCTAATGCTAATTTTACAAGACCATCCTGCCTTATTAATCTATCCGTTCTCTTGGTCAACGTCCTCTATATTGTTCACTTTTGGCTAAATCCAACCAAAACTTATTCTGCTCTTCTCCTACAAGTTTACTTTCGTTCAATGTCAAAGGGAATTTAGCATAGAATTCAATGCACCTATGATCAGTTTACGCAATGTCCACCTTCACGTATTTCCTAGAATTAGGACGTGAGGATTGTGATTAGTGAATTGGTAGGTGAGCCTAGCTTAGGTTTACGGAATGGAGAGGTGTTAAGTCGGTCCTGGGACGTCGACTCGGATTAGCTCAGTTGGTAGAGCATGCGGCTGGATATCGCAAGGTCCTGGGTTCGATTCCCTGGTCCGGTTGACATTTTTCCATTCTTGCCTATCTTCTAAAATTAACTATATGAAATTGAGCATTCCCACTAATTAGCATACTTTCTTGACATTGATGGAATAATATTGAAATTCGTTGCATCAGAAGCTCTAAAAGCCTTAAGATGCTATACAAGTATAGCAAATATAACATTGAAACCACTACAAGCTTCTCTTGAGTACAGCCCTATAAAAAATTGTAACATTATGTACTTATGATTAATGATCCGAGGTACAGATCGTGAGATTCTACATGTTAGATGCGCAGTAGAAATAAGAGAAGGCAGTTTTGTCTTTGGTCAAGCGGACCTGCGGAACGATACTACCATTCTTAAATAAATTAATTTAATTCTTACGAACGGGATATGGAGACTGCGGCAATGTCTTTTCCGCGCTGTAGTTTAAGGATTTTCTCCGGTATTCACCTGAAATAGATGTTGTGCCAGCCCCAGAAAACGAGAATTTTATATCGTGACTGGACAGAACAGACCCGGGCGTGAAGCTTAAAACATGAGTTACGGTTTACTGTAAGAAATAAATATAAAAAGATAAGGAACTTGTCAACTCTTAAATAGAAAAAATAATTATTGTATCATATATCGTTAATTCTTTGAAATTCTCTCTTGAAATTACTTTTTCGATTTTAAATTACCATTTACTCTATATATAAAGCTTAAATGGTATATACATGTATATATTTACTGAATGAGTGCCGGGCCTTGCCCAAGTACTAATTTTTATCAGCCCGGTACAGTATTTAATTCAACACTAATATAATTTAATGTCATTTAAGCGCTATAGAGCCCGTCGTCAGGCCTCCCTATCCCGTGGTTCCAAGAAAGTCTTATTAACAGAGGGAAATATATGCAATGAAACTATGAGAATCTCTTACTTGGCTACCTTGCTCTGCCTTCCACATCCCCCCTTTTCATTTCCCTTCCTATGCTATTAAAGGGGAGTTACCTGTTTCAGGATCACCCTCATGTAGCCTGTTAACCAAAAAAAAAAGATGCGCACTCAAGCGAAAGGATAACAGTTGTGTTTCAAACAACTTTGCAATTTTATTATATCAATAGCATACAAGTTTCTCTTGGGCAAATGTAGTTTGAAATTTTCTGTGGTTACTTGAAATGTGGGAAAAATTTGAGGATTTAAGAAAATATTTTGCATTTACTATTATCACCCTTCCATGTGATCGTATTTTTGTTAGAAATATTAAGTTTCAATTCACAAATTGGGTTAAAAATCTTTTGAATTAACGCTGCTAGACTTAAAGGAAGCAAAATTTTATGTAGGAAGGTGGGTAAAGTGGTCATTCTAAGGGAAATAGAAGTTTTACGAAACCATGTTTATTAACAGAAGCTTCTGGCATATACATCTTGAATCTACATACTGTAAGCTATCATACCAAATATTTATAGCTATGGTGAACGTATATTTTATAGGATATACAGAATAAATATTTTTCTAAATACTTATATTGTGGCCACTTTTCCCTAATGGAGTAAAGTGGCCAGTCCTTTGCCACTATTATTAGTTAGACGTTGTTTGTATCAGTGTGACGTGTGATTGAAGTTTAATAGTACATATTTCACATTAATTCCTACCCTGATTGTCTATGTGAACTAATAAATAATTATAGCTTCTTTTGAGATCAAATGGGTGGCATTTATGAAAAATAAATTTTTGCAAATAATACGAAAATCAGACATAGGATATTAGTTTTAAAATGGGTAGGCTTATAGTTTTTATTTCACAACTGATAATTATTAGGAGAACAATAATACAAATGAGAAAGATGCGTGTTGCAGTACATTGTTCGCACAGAAAGGTCAACAAAGAGAAGTATTTATTATTCCTAATGGTATAAATAGAGAAATCAACGACTAACTATAGGTTACTATTTCAGTCGAATCATTCACAATTTATTCATTCGGAAACAATATTAAGTCATGTACAAAATTTGCACGTGAAGTTGTCATCGTCCTCATCACAGTTGATGAGCCCAGCGTTTACATCTTATCCATACTTCTTTTTCTTTAGATCTAGAAAACGCTTCCTTGCAGTAAAAGAAGTCTATGTCACGGTCATCATCAGTGGAATTTTTTCCATTTATTCTTGAAAAAGTTTATATTTAGTAGAAACACGCTAAGCGTTTGGTCCCACTTTTAGCTTCTTACCTTTATTTTGTGTTACCTTGGTATAGTTATACTATGCACATAATATGGAATCAGCTAATTCTCATTGGGATAGACCGATTGAACTGTCGATAAGTGGCCATCCGTCGGACTCCATTTCTGTGTCAGTGGTTCACGCGCGAAACAATACAACCGAAGGAAAAGACAGTGACTTATATTTATAAGCCAAAAGGCATTGCGTGAACCGTGATATCGCAAAACCCCTATTGTTCTACATAAAAGTAATATGCGTGACTTACCTTACATCAAACGATCGAAAAAGCTAAACGTTTTATAATGAACAGGGGTTGGATTAATTTAAATAAAAATAAATTATCTGATTGGATTAAATAAAAACATATTAAATTTATTTACAGAAAACAATAATTACTAAACTTTAGCATCCAATTTTTTTAATTTACCACGGCTAGCTCAATTGCATTTAGTAATACTTTATCTACTTAGGGGTAGTTTTTTACGTGCAGCAACAAAATCGTCACCACGCACTTTTCGATATTGGCACTAACACACCTGAGATTTATAGTGCGTCGTAAACGGCTTTGCCCACGCTGGTATATTGGGGTCCGGCTTCCACAAATTCTGGACGCTTCTGGATCTCGTTCCTGGGCTCTGGGAAATTACTTGGACAGGATACCATCTGCTTGCAGTTTGCATCATTGTAGGGACATCCTTCCTTCTATTACTCGTTTTAACTCCGCCTGATTACTAATTTCTCTAGTGTCGTGGCTCAACTAGCACGCACTCTCGTTCAGTTCTCCATACCCAACTCGTGTGCCGTGGATCAAACACCACGCACCTCCCAGAACTTCTTCAACTCTCCATGCCCGAGCGTCAAAATTTCCCACCTCCATCTCGTTCATTCACCTAAACATGAGATGCAAGGCGGATCACCTGCCCTCAGCCTCCAATCAAAATTCAGCTTGGCCCGTTATTTCTCTCCCAAATTTCTGGCCTTCAAAAAATTCCTGGGGTCCAATAACTGAACTCAAGTATCAGAATTTTAAGTCTCCAAACTGTGTTTTTTGTACGTTCTGAAGCCCTATGTCACGCTTCTCTGGCGCCTTGGTGTTTACTTGGACTATAGTCTCTAATATGGGGAATTCTTCACCCAGTGGGGTAATAAAATTGCGATTGCCCTATCCACTCATTACAGTTTTCACAGAAAGATAACGCAGCAAGCTTCCTTTGTTAACACTAAGTGTGTCGATTACACCTAGTTTGGCTGCTTCTCGGTAGAAATCAGTGCTGTTGTAGACAAAAAATAATCAATGGTCACGTTCCCTAACCTGGCAACATTACTCTTCTTTCCCCTGATATTTATTACGATGATGATATTAAGTTGCAGTTCATTAGATAGGTTAATTCATAGAAGTATATAATATATAAAAGTAGAAGTAACTTACTACTTTGAACTAAAGTCTACACTCTGTACCATGGTTACCTTGACGAAGCTAAAGCCGAGAGTACCAATGTGTTCCGAGCGTTTCACGAACATCGTCACTCAGGACTATTATATACGGAGATGGTTAGCTTTGTGCAGACGGTTGATTAGTCGATTTCGTAAGGGCTGAGACAGTCTGCGGGCTGTCGAAGGTAGGACGTTTTTACAGGAGAGACAGATTCCTCTACAATTTTGTAGTCGTCAAGTAGATAAACAGAAGTTACCGACATTAAAAATATATCTTCCTTATTTTAACAAAAACCCTTCAAAATAAAGAAACTAATTAACAAATTTAGATATGTCAACGTTTCGATGCTGACTTCACGTCGTACTCAAATGGCTCTTAAAGTAAACTGACAAAATTTGAAACAGGAGCAAAGCAAAGATATAATACCAAAGAAAGACCGGAAAGGACCAAAGAGCTAAAATGACACATCATAAAGCTTACCATACTTTGTATAAACAGTTACAGGATTATTTTTAAGTTGCAACATTTCCGAGATCAATCTTTTCCAAAATATGTAGTTACCTGTTTAAAATCCGAGTGTTTCCAAAATCGAAACAATGATTTAAAGCAATATAGTGTATGGTGGCAGATATAACTTAAATGACAATGAGAACAGTCAGTTTTGTATACAACATTAGTAGTGGAAAAATACATCAAATCTGAAAAAATGGGTGACAACAGTCGTTCGGACATGTTGGGAGACGTTGGAGAAGGGTTGAGTTGGAAAAGTGAAAAATTGCGATTGGATGAGGAGAAGAAGAAGAAGATGTAAAATGAACCGTCACGCGAAACGATTTCTTTTAAAATGGCAGCACAGAATCCCTAGGAGAGAGTTGTTAAGCAATATTTGACAAATGAAGAGCGCTGCAACTTGGTGAAATAGTTTTGGAGAGTTTACGCTTGGCGCATAGAGGTTTGGAGTTTAAAAAGAGTTTTGAATAGTTTCCAGGTAAATTGGTGCAACCTACATGACATTTAATGTGGAGATAAAAGTAGAAGCCAGGACAAGTAAATCAGAGATTCTGCAAATGCGAATCGTCCAGACCTACATTACGAGGACCACGCTTACCTTTCCACGATTCACGTTTGTCATGTTACAAGAGCCAAAACCAGAAGTATTAGAAGTATAAATAAGAACGCCGTTTCGAAAAAATTATTTGTCAAACGCTACTCTGATAGGCGATAGGCAAATTTTCTGTTTGTTTCTTGCTGGGTTTTTGTATGTAAATATTAATTACAAGGCTATATAAATATATATATTGCGACGAATTTCTTCAATACACTTCTAATAATTATTTGTAAATGCGACTAAGTTCAATTGTCAAAGGGTCATGACGTAGATTGATATCGTGTATATGAAACATGGACCTGTAAAAGGGCGTTACGCAGTAAACACAGCGTTTATTGTGTGATTAGATAGGATTTGTGTTAAAAAATTATAAATATACAGTGATAACAATCACCTGAAACGTTGGCATGTTTGTTGCTCAACGTGATCTACTATCGGCCCGTATCGGATCCTGCCTTTGCCCAGTTGAAAAAAGTTCGTGCCCAAGATTTAGATTGCTTTGCTCTTAATAAATTAAAATTTTTTTGTAACGTGGAAAAATCGTACTACCGCCTATTGCTTATACATTATAAGAATTTTGAAGACCATTCAAATTTTAAAATTATTTTTCATTTTCTTAACATTAAATCTTTAAAAAATTTATAAGATAATATTTTTGTGCTTAAAATGTGGGATACGTAGGCATTCATAGAGACATATGGGAAAAGACTGAATGGCAGTTTTGTTGTAAACGTGAAAAGATCATTAAATGTGAATATGAAAATCCTGAATGAGTTACATTGCAGTAAAGTTCGTTGGAAGTAATAAAGATGTTATTTTTTACTTTTATAAAAAATTTCACCTAATAGCAGTAAAGGAAACAAAAATTGCCGTGTTGTTGTTGTGGTGGTAATATTCTTAGCGTATTCCATCCTTTGTCTCACTCTTCTGTTCTTACCCTCTAAGGCTAATTTTACAAGACCCTCATGTCTTAAAACGTGGCCCTTCTCTTGATCAACGTTCTCCATATTGTTCGTTTCTCCCCTATTCTGTTATAAACTTCCTCGTTAGTGATTATATCCACCCATCTGATTTTCAGCATTCTCCTTAAGTACCACATTTCAAATGCTTCCATTCTTTTCCTTACCTTACTCCTATCGTCCACGTTTCGCACCCATATAACGCCACGCTCCATACAAAAAATTTTAACCAGGATTTTCAAATATTCACACTTACATTACCCGTAAGTAAATTCATCTTTTTCGCGAAAGCCTTCCTTGCCTGTGATATCCTACTCTTTATGTCTACTATACTTGTACCATACCTAGTTATTACGCTTCCCAAGTAGCAAAATTCCTTAACTTCTTTTAAAATATCCCTTCCCAATTTAACAAACTTTGTTATTCCACTGTTTCCCATAGTGAACTCCTTACCATGGTTTTCCCGCTATTAATCCTCAAATTGAACTCTTTCTCCATGACCACGTTCATGCTATTTTTTATGGTTTCCAAGTCGTCTTCTGACTCCCCTAATACTACAATATCGTCGGCAAAGCGAAGGGTTTTTATTCCTTCTCCTTGCAGTATGATTCCTTTTCCATATTCCGTTTTAATTTTCTTCATCGCCCATTCCTTATATAAGTTAAACAGCATAGGAAACAGACTACATCCATGTCTTACTCCTTTCTTGATTTCTTTTTTCTTTTCTTGATCTTCAATTCTAATTACAGTTGAGTGCATTTTTAGAGGTATGTATAAGCCTTCTTTTTCGATATTTTATTCCTGTGTTCTTCAAAATCCTTAACAGTGCGTTCCAGTTTACATTAACAAACGCTTTGCCATGAACGTAGGCTGATTTTTTCTTATCCTGTCAGGCACGTAAGTGTGTGAAATGGATGATGGTTTCTGAGTATTGTGTCATTGCTTCTTGATAACGTCTATCATACAGTTTCCTGGGATAACGTCTTCTTGAGTTGACGATTCTACATCCCGAACGTCCTTTTCCCGGGAATCACCATTCGTTATCGGCGTAGGCTTTCACTACGGCTTTTCTCAGAGTAAACCTAACATAAATAGATGAAAAAGATCCATAATATACTGCATGCAGGCACGTGAGTCTAGGTCTAATTGTGTTTGGTTACGTCATCCAACGTTACCAAGCTGCCTTGCCTTCTATTTAACCGCAGTGTCTTCAATAGTATTGTAAAGTATTTGCTCGATCTTTGCTGGACCACTACTAAAGGAAACGTTTTTCCCCATTTTAAAGTTGGTGGTTGTTGAATTTAATTATAACTTTAACTACATTTTTATATAGAATGTCAAAATAGAATCTAAACTGAACGTAATTACATAAACGAGAACGTTTTGAAAAAAGAACACCAGTTAAACAGTCCTCGAATATTCCTTATTAAAATAAAGCTTCGTCACTTTATTTAAAGAAACTTTCGACAATTTGACATCATCAACTGGAACCAATACATAACAGAAAGTAATTTATATATACAAGGAAGGAGAAAAGGATTTGAACAAAAAATGTGAAGTAGGGAAAATTGCACGAGCGTATTGCAAGTATATGAGACATGATTTAAATAATTGACATAATTAATTAAAAATATTTATTGAAACTAATAAAATATGTTGAATGTATTCAGTTTTATAAAACCAATTAAATGATTATTTTTTATATGTTTAATTGAATTAATTAAGAAGAGAATTATTTTTTATATAAATCATACTAAATTGTTGAAATGAATAGTCTTTGATTTTGTTTTTTGAATATTGAAATCTTATATGTAAATTATTTTACAAATTATTTATAATTAATTAATTTTTTATATATTTACTTTATAATTATAAATTTTTATAACAAAGAATAAGATGGAAATATTATATACCTTTGGAGGGTATATATCGTATGAAATGTGTGATTATTATGCACAGAATTGTTAATGTGACGTTTAAAGGGTGAGTTTTTGTTATCTTGTAATTGTGATTTTGTTATATTCTCTTATTGGTTCCGCCTGATGATGGAAAATTAAATAAAGTGAAGTAGTTCTATTTTGCCACGGAAGATTGGAGGACTGTCAAATCAATTATGACCAATAATTAAACATTTTGAATTTTTTAAACATTAAGTAGACGTTTGGACCATCTATTGTGGTCCTTGTCAATAAACTAAATCAACTAGACATATAAACATAAAGAGCAAAGACAAAAGATAACTGTCAATATAAAGCTTTAAAGTTTATGATCGTCTATTAATTGGTTTTGGTTAGTTTTATTCTTTTGGCCATGCTCTTTGTTTTTATACTTTTAGTTGATTTCGTTTATTGACGAGGACCACAATGGATGGTCGAAACTTCTACTTTATGTTTAAAAAATTTCAAAATTTGGTGTATAAGTCTGTTCTACGGGCAATTAATTCATTTGTAATTGTTATTCACATAAAATATATTATAGCCACATGTGAGTGATAATGCTTCATTGTACCAACGAGCTGTTACTGAAACTATTAAAATGAGAAAATACTATATAGTTGTCTATAGAATTAAATATATAAGTAAGGTGTCTCTAAAGTACATTGATAACTATGTGATATTCAATAAAGAATTTCCGACCTTTCTCTCGTAATCGCGGCTCAACCACTAGTTTTCTATGGGGCAATTTTCATTAAATGTGATAGAGTTACCCGCTACATTTAAATTATCTAGGCTGGCTTAATGCGTCGTAATTGAATATAATTTTAATAAACGTGAAAATGTTACGATTAAAAAAACTGAAAAATAATAGGTGGAGCCATAAGGCCGCTGGCCCGACATGCCATCCCGCCATTTAGTGAACAGCTGTTGCCTGCTTTTTTTTAATACTTATCAATCGGGTACCGCCTACTTCTGACCTGAGACACTATATGAGATTCGCAGGTGTTTTTTATGAGTTTTTCAAATTATTGATGTGTCACTAAAACAGATTACTGGTGTTCAATTTCCTGGAATTGGGCCGAACCGGATTATCCACTACACTGCAAGCCAAATTTAAAATTTGGAGAAGAATTCCAGTTCTATAAGAAGAAATTCCTATATTGAATGGACCTTTCGTACTTGTGTGACGTCTGCGGTGCTTTGAAACGCACGGCATTTCTGTTTTTAAAGAGGATAGCTCCGAAGGGCTGAGGCGTGGTTCCAGAGGAAAACATTTTAGCCACTTCAGAGCAGCTATTTGCGAATCTTTGCTTTTCGGACAGTGGAGGGGATGATTAATGCATCTGTGTCTATTAGTGTAACACAACGAAAGTAGTGAAAGAACTACATTTATGATTTCCCGTTGGGGCAAAACGACGTGATTCATGCCTCTCGGTTAAGTTATTTATGCGAGGTTGGAGTGATGACCTATGTATAAATCAAACAAAACCTTTCTAGATCCCATCCTTGAGCAGCTGAATTAATGTGTTCATTTTTATGTTGGTAAATATCAAGGACCAATATTAACTTTAATAGAACACGAATTGAAATAGAATTTAAGACATTAGCTACTTAAATTCTAATCTCCGGATGTATAAATTCTGTAACAAGTTCAAACATTCCTAAAATCAAACCGTAGCTTTGTCACCACGATAATACAAATGAGTTTAAAATATTTAATAACACTGTTTTGATATGGCGTCTGAACAATAATAAAATAGTGATGATTTAAAAAATTTATTTCCTCGCTAGAAGAAGACCTCACCGAACCGAACTCCTATATCGCTCATGGCATGCTTCTATAGCATACCTCCATTATAAATACTTTAGAGGAATAATATCTATGTATATTATGAGGATAACTGACTGATGTATCAATACAGAACCGAAACTGCTGAGGCTAGAAATGTGAACTATGGAGAATAGGTTCCTTTTGCGGTGTATGAAACAGGGGGTAAAGTCCAAGTTTGAAAATATATATATATATAATATATATATATTAATTATATATATATATTAGCTTGAAAGAGACTTCATTTTAAGTAATCTGCGGCGCTAAAATTACTCGGTCGCAGAAAACCATGTCTTTATTTCAGAAAATTCGCGGCTAACTAGTCAATAAAGTCAGTAACCAAGAAGTATCCAGAGGTCTACTAAAAACATGTTCAATTATTAACTGCTCAAAATGATGTCATTTTCATCCTAAGCTATATAACATACACCTTAAATTTAAAAAAATTTACTCAGTGCTACAATTGTAAGAGATATACTGAATTATTTTTAAGTGAGATATATGTGAAAAAACGTCGAAAGGTTCCAAACAAACTTCTGGAGACTATTCCTTTCAACACAAACAACTCTTCAGTCATAAAAAATTATTTCTCCCTTATAAACAATCTCTTGTATTTTAATTGATTGCATCATAATTCGTTTTAATTTCAGGAGCTTCCGACTCTATTTTGCTTCATATCCATCTAAAAAGTAATATAATATGGATTAAAAATCGTACGTATAATTAAAATTATATTACACTATAATTTAAAGATTATCAAAATTTTATATCAAATAAATATAAAAAATTAGAATTGTTTTTTTACGTTATAAAACGACACTTGTTTGATGTATACATTTTCAAACTTATTCGTTCTTGATTTTAACAAGTTTAATTGAATAGTCCAAAGATATTGTATTTTACCTGCCAGAGGAAGCGGCCAAGCGTAACTAGTTGGTCTACTAAAAGCGTTTTTTTATTTTTGACTTTTGATTGATTTCTTATATTGTATTTACATGTATCTTTTTTCTGGGGTACATATTATTCACTGATACTTTATATATAGTATGATTTAATACATTTAAATATCATATATCTACTAATTTTAGAGCTTTATTAATTAAATTTTTACCTACGTTTCTTTTATAATGCACTAACTGGGTGCCCGGAGTTTACATTAGTCCCTTTTCACGCCCTTATTTCGAAATCACACAAATGAACGCTGAAAATAGAATAGTTTGTTTAGGTTAGATAAAACGCCATCGAATTAACACGTATATAAATCTTAATTCAAACATGCACATTTCACATATGTACAATTCATTTGTTAAATGACGAATTAGTCGTTAAATAAGACACTCAGGGTGATCTACGTGGCAGCCTCGCACTACAGAGGTCCCGAGTTCGAATCCTGGCATGGGTTTAGATGTTTGTGTCTTTGAGAAACCAAACTATGGTACACGGAATGTATAAGAACTCAGCAATTCGGAATCTAAATAGCATAACTATGCCAAGCTACGACGCAATGATGCGCATGTATTGATGAGTATGTTACATGCCACAGAGTATTCAGACGACCAGTTTGAAAATTTGGAATTAAATTTTCTTCATGTGAAAAAAATTAAAAAATTTTTTTTAAAATTTTTGGTCGGTTAATTAAAAAAAATACCGGATCTCGACAACAGCGCTACCTACCCTCATTACACCTATAAAATACCCATAAATACTAGAACAAAAACCGGTTCAAGCCGCTTTGTAGGAGAAGAATTATGAACATATGCACGCCAGAAGTTTATTTATAAAGATGATGATTTGAAATTTTATCTACTATTATTTGTGGGAAGTGTCTTTTCCGAACTGACGTCGTAGATTTTAGCACATTTTGTATTATTCGTAAATAGAAACAAAATATAGTAGTTTATAAAACTGAATGTTATAATCAATATACCAAAGAAATGTCCTTTAACAACGAGGGGCGAGTTTCCCATCGCATACTTACAGTTAGAATTTCAACATATGAGAATTTTTATGATGTTATTCATATTTTTTTGCCTGTTAATTGCGGTCGTTAATTTTATATGCGGAATCAGTTCAAGGTTAGTTTTTATGTTTACTCTATTAAATTTAACATCGAAACCTTCTTAGTAATTGTTTTGATGTATAAACGATCGGGCCATTATATGATAACCAACGCGTGGGAGAAGGTTTAATACTTTTCATTTTCTTTGCCCCGTTGAAAGTAATATTAAAACGTCAATTTCATTTATGGAGCACCGTAGCGAAGCATAGCTAGTATATGATTAATTACAGCATCATTGGTTTATTAAATTCTGCGTGAGCTGTAAATTCTGAAGATGCTTGTTTTACTTCTTGATTTTTGTAGTTTAATACAGGTAATTACAAAACACTTAGCAGCGAGCGTTATTTCGAAACAAAATTCCGAAAAGCCTTTTGGGGCATAAGTTCAGGTTTTTTATTTCAAAGGAAGAGCAGCATAAAATAAATTACTTGATTAAGAACTTTCATTTCTGAATATTTTGTGAAAATCTAGTTAAATTTATATTCCTAATTTTAAATTCAGGACCAGATTAGTTTATTACAAATAACTGAAACAAAATGGTTGATGAAATGAAATAATTTTAATGAATGAAAATTTTTTAAAACAGATATATGTTTCTGTGTACTGTTTTACT
This sequence comes from Eucriotettix oculatus, assembly GCA_034510155.1. Taxonomy (NCBI): domain Eukaryota; kingdom Metazoa; phylum Arthropoda; class Insecta; order Orthoptera; family Tetrigidae; genus Eucriotettix; species Eucriotettix oculatus. The sequence continues at coordinate 168,387,204 of CM067376.1, forward strand.
GAATATTTATTTGGTCATAATCGGTAAAGTGCTCTTTCTTTTATCTTTATCTTTTTGTTCGTAGCATGCTGGAGCTGTCCTCGTCTGTAGACGACGCAGCGTCTGCGAGGAATATCGCTTCCGAGAACACCGAGCTGCCAGAAATTGCGGCCTGCAGGGGGGAAAAAAGCAGCCTACAAAGGAGGGTGCGCCAGAGGATAATTTATCACTTCTGAGTACAGAACTGTCATATTCATCCCCTTGCACCTGTGGTCCAGGGCCTTGCATTTTCACTTCCCCTACACTGGTCGTCGAGTTCATAATAAACGAGAAGTAGCTCGCATTCGATAAAACGGACGGAGGTCTGATGAGAGAGAAATTAAAACCACTGTGCTGGAAATATGCCTACTCATAAAAATGTTACCTTTCAAGGAATCTAGACCGCTTGTTCGAATGCTACGTGCTAGTTTCGTAAGATCGTATGTCTTGTAATTTCTGCCACCAAACGTATAAAACAACAAATGTACAAATCAACGATATATTTAACGACCATTAATAAACATTCTTTATAATAAAAATATATTAACATCTCAGAATATTCCATATTTCTTTTCCATATTTAGCACGACCAGAAAATTAATATGCACCCAATAACGCTAGTGTATCCTATCTTCAAATTAAGGAAGTACAGAGTGTAACAAAACTAGACGGTAAAATTTGAGGAATGGGTTCCAGATATTATGAGATTATCCAAGTTTTATTTCTAAAGTTAGTGAATGGACTAAATGCGATACACTGGTTACATTTAATACGCTAGGGAACATACTGCAAATAAAACTGATGTTTATCAGAATACTTCTTAGCAAATGATTCAGTCAAACATTAAACAAAACGTAAGTTAAATTTAAACATTATTTCTCGCTTAACAGTTATATAACCATATGGCTTGACAGGCTGTGTGAAGGTTACACTGAATCCTGTTACAAGAGCTATAAACTCGTCTCGTTAAATATACTCGCGAGACACCTGGTGGAAGAAAAATTTTATATTAAAACTTAGTCTGAATCGCTAGATCTCTTGAGCAGTTTCTGAAATTGCCTTGGGAATGGGACCTTCTTCAACCTGAAAGACAGAAATAATCGTACCTAAATCTTCTCACGATCGACATAAACCTTCTCAGGGGTGACATCTATAACTCAAAAACTTTCATAGCTATCAGATGCTATAGGAACGCATATAGGGGGTGACGGGGCAGAACGGGACACCCGATTTTTATACTGGGTAGTAAATAGGGGTGGAACACTGGTCAATCCTGGTCAAGGAAGAAATCCTGGCAACCATCCTTTGATTCCACCATGTGAATTTGGCGTCTTACATCCGTGACTTTATTATTTTTGCACCATTTCGATTGAAGGAAAATCATAATACTCCTTTCTTTTAGCTCTTTAATGATATATATTCGTAAACTAGGAGTCTTTACCTGCGTATAAGTTATATATAAGGTTTAAATCTGCCTGTATTAAGACTCGATGGAAAACCTTAACCTAAAACTTGAGTGCGGGGTGGAACGGAATACTACTGTATAAGGCAAAATGTCATGTGTTCCTCAAGAATAGAAGGAAAAACAGGCAAACTCTACTTATAAGAATGAGTTACAATATTCTGCACCCAAAAAGAATAGATTAAGAAAAAAAAGGAACGGAACGGAAAAAAGGAAAAAATATTAGCAAGACTTTTCTTAAATTAAATTTTTTTGTATTAATTTTAATTTAAAAAACACAGCTTCACTCCCCCACTCGGGAGGGGGTCGAACGGGAAATTTGTAAGTTTCCTTCTAAAAATACATAAAAAATTTAAATTCGTTGATTTAAGCTATATTGATATTAGAGCAAGTAGGTAATAGAATAAACTAATGTTTTATTTTTTTATGAAGTCATTATTCTTTTCCCATAATTTACCAAAAATTGTTAAAGTTCCGCCCCGACTTCCCCTATAGATTGATTGAACTGGACGTCATATAGATGTGCACATCCCTTGCATTGATACGGCGGTTGACGGACTAATGAGTTTGAGTGAATGGTCCGGTGACAATAAAAATTTATTTACAGTTCATACGTTTTTCTGTAAAGCTAAAAAATATTATATCCAAACAGTTGAAATCATTTTTAAAATTAGTTCTGGAACGTCAAACATTTTTTCCCAAGCTGGCGAATGGCAGTTTTATATTGCTAGAAATCTTGTTACGGCTGTATATATCAACAATAGCAAAATGATTGAATTCAGTTCGACTATTTTTTAATGGAAAGCGATTAAAGTTCATTATTTTGGAACGACCTCCATTTTATTTGAAGTGATGGATGGAAAATTGATGATGCAAGAAAGCTTCCCTACCGTTGTATCGTCTTAGATTCCTTCGTGTTGTTATATATATATAGTAATTGGTACAGTCGCGGTCCTCCTTGTGTGCGCTTCACTTTAACCATTACACGTAGATTTTTAATATATAACGCAACAGATCATCTTCCAACATTTAATGAAGTTACATATATGGCAGTAAGAGACAATTCGACGCAAGATGTCTAATGGGCAAAAAACTTTCTTCGCCATTTCCCAAGTGCAATACTTAGGTCTCATTCTGGTTATTTGTAATATAAAATATAAAAAATTATTGAATGGCTTTAGTAGACCAACGTTAGGGAGACCAAAAATTGGTAGTACACAATTTTAGTAAAGGAGCTTGGTTTGGATTTTGAAGACTTTGACAATCATATATATATTTTCCGCCATGCCTTTGATTTTATTTTAACCAACGGAAAAGTAAAATACCCTCCTTTTGGAATTACAACCAATTAGCTTTATATATTTTGAGACCAATAAGAAAGGTAAGATCCACATTTTTATCGTCTGCTATAATAATTTTTGCAATCAGTTCAAGCTTACAATACGACTGAACTATAGCAAGAAAATTTTGGCTAGAATTGTGTGCGGTATTCACCAAATTCACTCCGATAATTTTTTTGTGAAAATGGGTTAATTCTTGTCTGTAAAAGCGACAGAATACACGTAATACATGAAGCTTAAAGATAAACGGAAAACTACTCGTTTCTATGTTCAGATAAATCTATTATTTTATTTACAGCCGAACGCCATTTATACGAACGTCAGTTAACCGAAACGTCAAATATTCCAAATGATTGTATCTGGACTATAATTTTAAGATCGTTGATTATTTAAAGGACTGCTCTGACGAAACATAATTCAGTACATCAAATTTCTAAGTATAAAATACAGTAACTGAAATGTTTCGTCAAAACCTAAGGGAAGTTACATGATATTGTACAGTTATACCTTTGTCGTCAATAAGTCTACCCAACAACTTTCGAAAACAAGCTTTACGATTTTTTCGGAATGATAATTGTTTGCAAAAATCGAAGTTCGTGTTACTATCAGCAGTACTTCATGAATTATTCATTAGTAAAATCGCATTTTAATGCATTTTTTGCTAAAATTATCTTATAGGCACTTTTAAATTTTATGTATTCCATTTTTCGAATAATCGAATAACCAAACTGTAGTTGGTAGATTAATATGCTACTTTTTAAGACATGAGGGCTTTGTAAAATTAGCATTAGAGGGAAATATGTGGGGTAAGAACAGAAGAGGGAGGCCAACGGTGGAATTTGCTAAGGAAATTAGTAGAATCTGTTAGTTATGCGGAATGAAAAGGCTTGCGCAAGATAGGTTAGCATGGAGGGTTGTAACAGACCAGTCTTAAGGATGGATACCACAACACAAAGATGGCCCCAATTAGTTAGAATAATCAACGCTCTACTGTTTGTAGATTCCTGGCATGATATATAATTCTTTGAGATTTATTTTTTAGGAATTTACCAATTTAGATGACAAGTATGTTGTACGTGATTCGATTTTAAAAGACCTTTTAAAAGTCAGATCAAATAACATCAGGTCTAGACGTCGTAGGAAAAGTAGTTTCATAGTTGATTTGTGCATTAATTGTGTGCATAATCTCTGCGCAAGCCCAATTACTTCTACGGTATTAATGAATCAAGAAACACGTTCTCGATCTTGGAACAGGAATAATCCAGCTCTCTGGCGTCTCAGGATTGCGAGAGCTATTGACCTTGCTAATGAAGATCCTTGGAAAGGTTGACTTTTGCTGCCCACAAGCAATTGCGACGGTAGAAGCAGATTCTTCATATAGCATTAAGTAATTTTTATATCTCTAGTCGCTAATGGTATAAATAATACTATTATTTATCTTGCATACATAATTGATATTATAGCTTATTGTAGAGCTGTTACAAAGGTATTAAGCGCCAATAGCATTGCACATAAATCAGTCCATTTATATTTATTACGAAAGAAATTTCAGGCCATTTTAGTAACGTATGCAATTATTATTCTTATGCTCTTCCTTTAAAGGATAGGCCATCATTCATTATTACTGCAATTACAGAACTGAAATAACTCAAATCTTATATTATTTAAACACATTTAACTACCTATCTTCACGAAAGGAGCAAATAAGTTGCAAGCGTGTTATTAAGATATTAAGCGTGCTAAATGAATTGCGAATTGTTATCTGCATTGTTTACAACTTAGCATTGAATTTTGTAAGTTAGTTACACAACGATGATTCTATTGTGAGGTCTAACAAGGATAACTTCAGGAATGTGTCGAGGAATGGCAAAACAGGAACGTGTCTTGCTAAAGTGTCAATTTATTTATATTATTTATTTATTCTTAACAAATACGTCGCCATTTAGTGAACTTGACGAGATTGAATTAATGTAATTTTGATTACTATATGCTAATTGCCCTTTAAAGGGGAATGAAAATATTGTACGCTGTTCCTCAACGATATATTTTCACCTAAAGACGTCTGAGAGTTGACTAATGATAGGAAAGGTACCTCAGTGTTCCATTCTCGTGGTTTTTAATAACTCTTGTACGACCATTTTCTCGCCTACTCATGAAAACAAATATTTTATTTATGTCAAAATTTAGCACAATGAATTTGAAAAAAGTGAAGTTTGTGGAAGCTCTCTGAGGTGTATTATTTTAGGAGAGACGGAGCCGGGTTACCTTCCCGGGTGACTTCTTTTCTGTCTGATTTTGAACTAAGTTCGCACAAGCCGAGCAAACCAGTCAGCTTTTAGAGGTGTCTGCTCCGAGGTAGCAGATCTTAGTTACGGTGAGAGTTGTATGCTGTTCCTATTGGAAGTCAGGTTGTCTACCTCCTAAACTGAACGAGACAAGATGAAGGGAATCCTGCATCTCCACGGCAAATTTCACTTCAGTCATCGGAAGGTCGTGGGAAAAGTACCAAGAACCGACCTATCTGATGCAGGTGTTTTAGGATTTGCCATGTGCAAGGTAGGATCAATCCCTTTATATATAACAGCCGTAACGCTCTTCGTGAAACGTTCGGGACTGATCGGTTACACTCGGCTTTGGGTTCGTCATGGAAGCCACGGTACAGAGGGTACATTTGAGTTCAAAGTAGTTACTAAGTGTTACTTCTATTTTTATAAATTATTTACTTTTACAAATGAATCTATTTTATGAACTGGAACTTAATATCATTCCGGAAATAAAATCAGGTATAAACCTTTTCTTCCATTAAACCTAGCAGAGTAAATTCAATAGATTATTAACATATTTTATTAACTCAAACTTAATATTTCAAACAAAAATACGAACACATGGAAGGATAGTGATAAAAAAACGAAAGTTTTTTTAATCCTTAAGCTTTTCCCAAAATTTTAACTAACCACTGGATATTTCAAAATAAATAATACAAAATTATGAAACCAAAGCTAAGATTTTTTATTCAATATAATTAAATAGAATTTTTGTCAATTAGGAAAGTGAGAATGTTCGATAAACTTGGTTATGTGCGTATTTTAAATTTTATGGTTTTTTAGTTGTATGCTCTTGAAATCATAAAAAAATTGTAAAGTTGTTTAAAACGCAATTTTAATATTAGGGGTTATCATTTGTGTTCAGTGCGCATCATGCTTGAGATTGTAGCGGAGTGAGTCGTGACGTCGCACAGTGTTATTTATGAATAGGAATTGGAAAAAAAAGTACGGGTATTGGAATCATGATGAGTATCTACAAATGTCAAATAAAAATAGGTTCACTTAACTGAATTACATATATCCCATTATGTTAATAAGACTTTCTGAAATCGTTCTTAAAACCAGGGGATAGGGAGGCCTGACAGCGCGCTCTATACCGCTTAAATTACATAAATGTGTCCAATTAGATACTGTAACGGGCTACTACTAATAAGTATCCTGGCATGACCGGGCACCCACGACATTACCCCTTGGATATCTTGCTCTCTTATCCGAAACCTCCTCCTTTCGAATACTTTCCTGTGTTATTAACGGGGAGCTGACACCGTGTTCATTACCCTCATGTTACCTGTCACCCGCAGAAAAAGACCAAGTTTAAAGAGTTTAAAATGGTGATACCAAAAGTTAATTACTACTTCAGAGAAAGTTGGCTCACCCGTATTTCTATCAAACGATACAAAATCTCTGTCCAGGCAGGTAAAACCAGATATTGGAACGTTCAACATTAACGATTGAGTATGGCGAATGGAAAAAGCTATAATAAAGTTTCACCGAATACCATTCAACGGTTTTCTTGTGATCAGCGAACGAAGTCACAGTGGCAAAGAGAATTCTCATGGATCCGTAACGATATGCGAAACTTACTAACTACAGAGAAATAGTGTATGTAGATAAAAGTGTTATTTTATTAAATTTATTTCAAACAACTTAAACAAATGATAATTAAATAAAAGAAAACCACTTTAAGTTGCCAATTCTGTATTTTGTAGCACTCTGCTACTATGTTTGCTAAAATATGTACGTGAGATATAAAATATACGGTTGAAAATGTCCATGGCCGAAAGCTCCTTAAATTAAAAATTCAGAATTGACAACTTAAAAATTGTTTTCTTTTATTTAATTAGTTTTATTTTACTTTAATGGAAGACATTATAAGATAGTAGTACACAAGAACTAAAACCATTTAAAATTGGTGTCTATTCCATGGTTACATAAGTCGCTAAGTTCAATTAAGACATTCAGCTGAAGTTGTACCTTATCCCCAGGATGGGTGAGGGGGAAGGCATGAGGGTTAATAGATTTAACGTACCGGATAGTTTCAACAAAGTATGATAATTTGTATTTGCATCTCCATAAAAAATTAATAGGTCCGTTTCTTACGTCTGATGAGGGTCTACGACATGGAAAAAACATGTTGTACTGATAAATTAAGATTATTTCGTTTGTCTGGTATTTGTCTTTTTAGTTACTTTTTCGATCAAGAATGCTATAGTGGCATTGTGATACATCATATAATTTATATAACTCACAGACTTTCTGTTCTCTTCCAGTGAAGCATACTGGGAAAAGGAAGACCTTTATACCCGCTCCAGCAGAGAGAAGAGTCGGAGGGATTAACTGTACGGTCTTCGCACCATAAACCTTTGTTCGTTAATACCACTTTCGCCTTTTACACGGCGCCGAGACTTGGAGGATGTTACCAGAAATTCACTACGCTTTGCCTGAGAAAGCCAACTTTTTAATTGATAATGTCCGTCCTCACGAGTTAAAAAGTGGCGATATTGCTCTGAATTTCCTCTGCCAACTTGTTACTAGGCCTTAATTCTGCAAAAAGCTAACAAAAATTACCGAGTTTCATGAGAGAGTAATTCAAATGCCACAAATGTAATCCTAAAAATATAATATTAACTCTATTAAGAACAAAAGTGCAGCTTAAAACGAGACTTTTTGATTCGTTTGTTCTTCAAAACATTTGAAAAATGCATACTGAACTTCCGGTAACCGAGGTTCTACTGTATTAATAAAAATAAAATTACTCAATAAATACGTAAAAATGCTTATTTATGTATTGACTCGTTTTTTCAAAAACTAACTTCACGACTAAATATATATTTTAAGGGTCGATAAGATGTTTCAAAGATTTCCTTAGGTGGCAGTTAATGAAAGCAGTTTGACGATTCCTGTGCCAATGTCATTAGCATGAGCTCAAAAATTCTGTGCCGTTTTAAACTTGGTGCAATTATTTTAAGTAATTCTAAAATACCAACAGACACGCAGCCTTGTATGGAAGTTATTTTTTTTATGTTAACTACCGCGCCGCACTGACTCACTGCGTTGCTCTGACCTTGGGACTTGAAAGAAAAGATAAGTAGAAACCGTGTACTTGCTGGAAAGCGTATCACAATAGCATGCCATGACAATAAGATAAGAGTTGAGAGACCTAGGTAATGTTTTTAGAACAACTCTTAGGACCGTTAAGACATTGATAACCAAACTGTGTCAGCAGAACGAAGAGGAAACTCTAAAAATTGCAAAGCGACACCTTAACAAAACTCTAGGCGCAAAATATAAAAATAATTGTACATTTCTCCAGACCTCTTTTGTGACTAGTTAATTATAATAGATTCAACGTAAACACTAAATAAATTAAAAAGAAACGAAATTCAAGAGTTGGATTAAAACGTATTTTAAATTACATGAATACCTTTGATCCTGGATAAAATTAACCACACTTTCTCAAATCCAAAACTCTAGCGGCATCTAAAAATATTCTTGTTGTTTCCATGAAACTAGATATACAGAAACGTGCATTATTAAAAACATTAAAGAAATTTAATCGAAATACTAAGTCTCATTTCTGCATTATAAGATAAATTAACAAACTACTACGCTTGCCAATATACATAACAGTTAATTCTAATTTTGCTACATTAGAATTTCTCCTTTCTCTCAAAGTAACCCAAGTACGTAATGTATTTTTAAAAATTGTTTTCGCACATAACATCTAGTAACCTGAGGAAATTGGTGTATAAATATTCTCAGCAAATTTTATAATAAATATAACACAGTTCCTCAAGATCAACAAATATAGTCGTGTAAGAATTCGAAATTTCACTTCATTCACAGAAGGATCCTTATAATGGTCCGGAGTATTTGATTCAGAATCACACATAAATTAATTCTCTATGGCCATAATGAGGTTTTCTTCCTTTTTAAGCAATCCCACAGATAACTTTTTTTTGGGTTAACAGGCTACATGAGGGTAATCCTGAAACAGGCAACTCCCTTTTAATAGCATAGGAAGGGAATTGAAAAGGGGGGGCATGCGGAAGGTAGAGCAAGGTGACCAAGGGTTAACTAGAGGCCCCGGGATATGGTTTAAGGATCCTACCCGGTGTTTCAACTAAAGAGATGCAGGGAAAACCCTAGAAAACCTGCATCAGGTAGGTCGGCATTGCTCACTATTCTCACGCCCTTCCGAATGACGGGAGAGGAGTTTTTTTTTTGGTTAACAGGCTACATGAGGGTGATCCTGAAACAGGCAACTCCCCTTTAATAGCATAGGAAGGGAATTGAAAAGGGGGGATGCGGAAGGTAGAGCAAGGTAGCCAAGGGTTAACTAGGGCCCCCGGGCTATGGTTTAAGGATCCTACCCGGTGTTTCACCTAAAGAGATGCAGGGAAAACCCTAGAAAACCTGCATCAGGTAGGTCGGGCATTGGGTACTATTCTCACGCCCTTCCGAATGACGGGAGACGAGTTTGCTGTGGGGACGCAGCATTCTCTTCTCCGTGTCTCCACCAATTTCAGGAGGCAATTGGCCGACTGATCCAATGGGATCAGCGGACAACTCTTGCCATATGCCCAAGGTCTTTGACCCCAGTACATATACCTCCCAAAATAGGTGAAGGTGTCTCGGCATATGAGAACTTTGATAAAAAATACCCAGAGAGAGTGCGAGGCATCCCCGACATGATCAGGTAAGCCCCGCAGTCACTCTGGGCTGAAGCGTCTACGAGAAACTCTCGCAGCGTTTAATGTATTGCTTACGAATAGATCATTTTGAAATCCAACTGAGAGTTATATGGGTTGTCCTGATGTCATCATAAATAAATGATATATTCAAGGAATTCAACTTTATCAAAAGTAACTGTTGTTTCGTTTTTAGGGAAAAATAAAAAGAGCTATTTCCGAGCCTCGTGAACATAGCTAGTATAAAAAAATGCTTGGGCAACCAGCCATTATTAATTAAATGGAAAATAATTAGTGAATGATTAATTAATTAATTATTATATTAATCAAAAAATTTGACAAAACTTCCTCCCCCCTCTTAAGACGCTTCTCCGGATTCGCCACTGATATAAACACACTGTATATGATATTTTACTGTTGAAGGTATCGATGTTGTGGTAAAGGTTAACAGTCCTCAGTGAGTCAGGATATTAGGAGACATGTGTAATGGGTTAGTATCGTAATATACTGTATTTGTTTATATGCTCAAATAATAATGTATTAAGTAAAATTAAATTTTCAGTAGCAATTCGTCGAGAAAACTTTATATTTCCGTTTTAGAATAAATACCCACAAACAAAATTTCCTGAACACTCATTAGAAATGTAATTTGCGAAAAAGGCTTTTTACAGAGCCTTGACTACATAATTGGAGTAAACCGACCTAATCTAACAGGAAATAGCCTTCTTTAATGTGACGAATGTACTTTAAAATAATGTCAATGTATAATCCAAGAATTTACACGTGACCGAATGTGCTCCTTGACCTAAATCCGAGCAGACAAACCTCACGATTCGGCAAGGCGTGGCGACATTTTATTCACGAAGCGTCTAAGAGATATGAGAAGCTTTTATCAGGTACGCGCTTGAAATGAATAAGCAAGCCTATTCTGAGGGACAGTGGGGTAGTGCGAGTACGGTAGTATGCAAATGATGCGATGAACATCTGCACTGGCAGGCCCGCATTAAAGCCCTTCCTTCTCTTCTCTGCAGCAGACCCTCCTAGCCGTCCTTTCACGTTTTACATCCATCGCTCGCAGCTACAGTGTGCTCAAAAAGACTCACGCGCACCTAACAAACAATACTCTCCAAAATTTAAATACTTCATGTTTATTCATCTACTTATTTACAGACTGCCTATTTAAAGATTATATGGTACGGTTCGTCGATGAAAAATTTTCTGGCGGGAATAGTAACATGGAACCCACATTTAATTTATTATAATATTATGTTCGCGGTACACCTGAAGATGTCTCAAAATGGATACGAAACGTCGCTTTTGAATAAATAGTGATAAATTTACATGCTGAATTTTTTGCCGTCTGTTTCTTTATTGTAGTTCAAGAAATGGTTTATTAAAAAATAGTTAAGCATCAGTTAAACAATAAACAATCAGAAAATAAAAACGGCCAAAAAAGTCAGCATTAAATATATAACAATTTATTAACAAAAGCGACGTTTCATCTCAATTTTGAGACTTCTTCAGGCTTAAAATTTAGCTATACATCCTATTTACTCCTTTACGGCCGTAAACGTCGCTGGAGAAGGTCCGGCGCGGCACCAAATTCTTCACATAAATTCAATAATCTTTACGACTGAGGAGTAAATAAGTGGTATTGCTAAATTTTAAGCCTGAAGAAGTGTCAAAATTGAGATGAAACGTCGCTCTTGTTAATAAATAGTTATATATTCAATGCTGACTTTTTTGACCGTTTAGAGTAAATAGTCTCCCTACAAATAGTTCCAATATATAAACACTAAAATCATAATAATCAACTATATAAATTAATCAACTATATAAATTAACAATGGGCTTCACTTTACTTATCGAAGTAGTTTCTACACTGTTTTTGTCTTTCGTTACACATTTTATGTATTTATATATTGCATATATATCGTTATTTTAATAAATTAATGAGTACAAACAAACATTTAACTTATGATATAATATTTCATAAAACAAAATTATATGAATTTACGTTACCAAAAAATTTGACGTAATATACAGAAATATGAGATAAATTAAAATGCGTTCCACCTCGTGTATGTGAATAGCCATCCTTTGGTCAGTTATAATCTGCTGTGTTCCGCTACACAACTCTCTTCGTCGATAGGCTATCTTTCCTTCTCATTTGAGCTGACGCTCTGTTATTTAGTCTACAACGTCTAGGATTCACTCCCAGTATCTCATGTCATTTCACAGTCCATTCCAACATGACGCTTTCCATGCATACTTGAGTGCCTTGCATGTTGTGCCTGGACTTGCAATTTTATTCAAGTTTCTCATACATATGTAAATATGTCCAATAACTTCTTCTGAAGCTCTTATGACACTTAAGATTAAATAAGAATTGCTTTTTAAATACTTGATAATTGTATTAGATTGAGGTATTAAGTATTCTGTTATACACACAGCGACCAAATATTTATGAGCACCTTAAAGCGTCACAGTGTTGCCGCTAGAGGGCGGGATACCTATAAAATGGGAATGCAGGAAAAGTAAATCACCAGTTGTGCTGTATTTTTTTGCGAAGATATGGGCAAAATACGTGATGTAACTGAGTTTGAACTTTTTTAGGCCCTCTAAGCGAAGGAACCAGTATCATCAAAACGGATAAACTTGTGAAGTGTTCGAGAATAGCATTTATTAATTACACTGTATGAGCCGACGAGCTGTTCAAAAGTTTCAATGTCTGCCTTGAACAAGAGCACACGTCTTCAGTTCGCAAAGGAGCTCAAGAATTGGACAGTAGATGGCTGGAGAATGGTCATGTGGTCTGATGAATCGCGATTTCAAATGCATCCAGTATCAGTCTTAAGGAATTGGATAGTGCAGTTCAAAAGATATGGACTCAAATTCCTGCTAGAACTTACCAACATCTCATAGAGTCCATGTCCAGACGAATTGAACAGTATTAATAGAAAAAGCTGGCCCAATATTTTATTGAGGGGGAGTTCATAATAATTTGCCTACTCAGTGAATAGTGAATAACAGATTAGTAACTGACCCGTTGTAAGCCACCGAATTAAGCTAGCCAAATTAGAGCATAATATAATTTTAAAAATACAAAGTAGAAGATTCTGATAATTCATAATAGTTTCCCAAATTTAACAATGGATCAATTTACAGACATGAGCTACGGTCTAATGATTGTAATGACGTACCACACATTTTTCTTTTCCACATAGCCTCAGGTCCCTCGGCAGTATGATGATGTTTTATGGTTTTAGTCTTTGTTGGGATTTTATTGAAAAACAAAGATGGAAGTACAATTTTTTAGTTTAAATTTCACACCATGCGTGTACCTATAACATTTACACCAGGTAAGGGTCTGAAATACTGAAATATGTTACGAAATTTAATTTAATAAATCATTTATTTAAATATATATTATACATGTTAATTAAGTTAAAATCTTTTAAAGAGTATTATATTAATATTCTTATTTTCTGCTTATAAATTATTATCAAATGTGTTTTGCATTTACGAAACCTCCAGGAGACTTTGACTTGCAAGAAGTCATTTACAAAGTGTCCTTACAGACGACACTTCGTCGAAAGATGATTAGTTTATTGACATAGCAAATGCTGGCTTTACCGGAAACTGCCTACGTCATGAAACCGCTTTAAAGCGAATAGTAATGGAGCCTCTGAAGGTGCTAAGTCAATTCTGGGAATCAGTACTGCGTTACCTTTCGCAGTAACCTGGGGAGGGACGAGCAGGAAAATTGTGTTGCAAGGAAAGTATGGGATCCTTTAAACTTTGAAATGAGAACACTCTTAAAAGGGAAATGTAAGCTCAAAGAAATTAAATATATATTGTAATGCTCTATTCGTCTCAATTAATATAAATTAATAGATGGAGACTTTATAAATAAAAGGAACTATTTTAAAACCAATTACAGTCAATTTATTTACAGAAAAATACAAAAATATTGACAAATAATTTTGATTGGGGAAAATAATTTAATCAAAATTGGGTGGTTGGGTTTAATTATGATCATTTCCACGGCTTTAATCAGTCACGTGAGGGTCCTTCTCATCAGGGAGTTAAAATGGGGAGAATTTTTTTACAGTGAGAAAATTTGATTTATTGAAAGATTTAAAAGGGTGTTGGAATCACTTAACATACGAGTATATCATGTCTTACTGTGGACGTTTCGCTGGTTGATGCACGGCCATGGCGATGTGTGATGGCGATGGTGATGGTGATGGTCGCAGCCGTGGCGCGTCGACGCAGCTCCAGTTGGTTGAGCAGATTTTCAAAGTCCAACACTGCTGGCACGTCTTATTCGTTTTGTCGTATCGTTTTTAGTGCCCGTTCTTCTTGGCTTTTTAGATATTCCTACCCCGCAAGTACTCTCTTAACCCAATCGGATTTCTTAAAATAAAACTGCTCAGCAGAATTCCAACCGATCACTGACGCGCTTTTGTTTCATCCGCGACAATGACCGTCGTAAATTATGGGTTCGCTACTGGGATCACCCCTGACAGCGGATCCTACAACAACAGATCCTCTCATCATTCAGGGCCTGACAGTTTTAAGATGCTGTAACTAAAGACCTTCGCTGCTGCTCAAGTCCAGAACACCAAATAACACGTTCACTTCATTACAATATACTAGATTAGGACGCTTACTACTGGGATATGGGGCAGCATACTGGTATTCCTATAGGAAAAACCATATCGAATGCTTAGAAATAGTGTGCAAACGGGTCGATAATTTCGTAGGGATAGGACCTCGGTGAAGGAGCGAATAAGTAAAGGTAATAGACGTAAATACCTTACGGACATGAAGGGAAAAAGCTAGGTCGAAAACCTCGGCAAGGAATTTGGGATAGAGTGTAATAACTGACTCAATACGTAAGGACTAATTACAATTTCTTTTTTAAAAAAAGAGACCCGACATCGAAAGTCGATTGTTAAAAACAAATTAAAATTAAGTGTTATTATAGTTTGATTTCGAAGAAAATCTGTAATTCAAGGTCGCCAAACGTAAGTAGACTATTCAAGGGGTAACCTCCCACATTTTCGACCACGCAACTCCATAAATGAAAGAGAAAGACCAATCTCTCATTAAAAAACAGTTTATTGTCGTGTGAGGTTCGTCTTGTGTTAAATGTTGTGCTTTGTAAAAAGTATTATTACATACCATGGTGTTTGCAATTAGGCCAAAACTAAACCGTAATGTGTTGACAATTGAAACAAAATTGAAAACATTAAACCGACAAGAATAGGGAAGAAAGTGGTTTTTCATAAGTTTCCAAATTTAATGTAGTACATTTCAAATCTCAGACGCCGAAAGAAATTGTGAAAACATTTTACAAAATCCTGTTTAAACTTTTTCTGACGATGATACGGAGAAGGAAAAACTATTAGGGAGGAAAAATTATTTTTCTGTTGGAGAAACTGTTCACACGTGGTTTGTTCAAAGGCGTTCTAAAGGAGAACCGCTATACCCTCCTTTTTTGTGTGAAAAGGCATTACAATTTAATAAGAAATTAGGTGTGTCATCGGGTTTTAAAATCAGTACAGTCTGGTTAAAAAAAATTAAATCACAGCTTGGGTTAACAGAATTGCAGATTGAAGGTGAATGCTTGTCTGGTGATATTGAAGCCACGGGTGAAATGAAGCAAAAACTTTTCGATGTTGTAAAAAATTTGGGATACTTAATTCAATCTATAGCTGGATATCAAGAATGAGATAAATAAGATGCAAAGGAGAGGCTGGTAATTGGTACTGTTCCTGTTTTCAAATTTTAAAGAAAGATGAAATATGTCAGGAAAGTGTGATACCGAAAGTGAAACGAACGAAGACTAATAAGACGGCAACGGAAATAAGGGTTGATTGTTTTCGTGGCCATATTAATATCAGGATTATATGGCGATTTTTGGGCCACGCCACGTTGTCAAGAACGCCAAACAAATACATGGCCCAACAGCCCAAAAATCGCCATATAATCCTGAAATAAGGTTGATAGGTAACATAAATATTTGTTGGCTTAGAAACGGCGATAATATGGTATGAACGACAACGTGAATGTTTCCCGATTTAGCTTCTTCAGCTAATACGACTTACGAAATTTCGCCGCTAAACGACGAAGTCGATTACTCACGAAGTAAGGATCAGAAAATATTATATATAAATTGTGTTTTAAAGTACTTTTTGTATAAAATTTTCTTATGGATACTTTTAAATTTTATAGATGATCCGAATTTATTCCTGTAATCGACGTTCGGCTGTATTTATATATAACATCTTTTCAAAACTTCAACTACGATTAATATTATTCTTTTTTTGAGGGCTACATAAGGGTGATCCTGAAGCAGGCAGCTCCGCTTTAATAGCATAGGAAGGGAATTGAAAAGAGGGGATGCGGAAGGTAGGGCAAGGTAGCCAAGGGTTGACTAGGGCCCCCGAGCTGAGGTTTAAGGATCCTACCCGGTGTTTCACCTAAAGAGATGCAGGGAAAACCCTAGAAAACCTGCATCAGGTAGGTCGGGAATTGGGTACTATTCTTACGCCCTTCCGAACGACGGGAGACGAGTTTGCTGTTGGGTCGCAGCATTCCCTTCTCCAGTTTCAGGGGCAGTTGGCCGACTGATCCAATGGTATCAACAGACAACTCTTACCTTATGCCCAAGGTCTTCAACCCCATTACATATACCTTCTAAAATAGGCGAAGGTGTCTCGGCATGTGAGAACTTTGAAAATAAGCCCAGAGAGACTACGAAGCGTTCCCGATATAATCAGATGAGCCCCGCAATCACTCTGGGGTGAAACACCAATATTATTCTTTATACAATATAACTTTTTATCATTTCAATATTGTTAAACACCTGGTTTATTTATATAAAATAATTATATTTCTTGCAAAGTACTGCTACAGGGCAAACTGCTCGTTAGTAGACTATATAAATACAAATTCAGCTATATCTTGAGGCTCTACCACTTTGTTTTTTTAGCTCAGTAATAATTAATATTGTCCGATAGCCTGCATTTAAGTGTATAACACAATCATTTGGTATAAGCAAACATTCATGACTAACACACACAGCCAATCCTAATTTACTTTAATGAGCCGCGAATATGAAGTAATCAATTACGATTATCAGCATATATTTCATTAAACATGTTTATAACATTTAATTCCTGTGTAACATTTTGGAAATCATTAACAATTGCAGATAAGAGATAATAGAAGACTGTCATCAGCGAATTGTGAATTCTGCTGCTTCACGTTTTAGTTCACATTGTTCTTTCTCCAGTTTATTTTCTGAGCCACTTCCTCGAGTGTCGCTGACAGCAATTTGGACGATATTGATTCACCTTGCCTGGCACATCTACCGATCGTGAACAACAGTCTCGTCTTACAATTTTACTGCCGCACCTTCGCGAATATATGTATATAGAACTCTTACCTCCTTCAACGAGTAAATTACTCTGGTCATATTTTATTGTTACCGAACGATTTCTTTAAGTGTCCGAATGAACTGCTGGAGAAATGGATACTATATAATGATTTACTTATGCTGCCTTTGTCATTAGTACTATTGTTCTATTACTCAATAGATATTATAAGTAATATACTATGGTATTATCGACTTAAAATTATCTCTTTCTTGCAAAGTAATACTGTCGGCATTATCGGCAGCGTGTGTGGCTTTCGTTAACTGACAAAGCCTCTTTTCCTGGTAACTTAAAAATATAATAGCTTACACTATTTTACCTACATTTTAAAATCATTGCAAAGGTATTTTCACCTGCATATATTTCTATAGTAAGGTACGACCGCTAGGCTATACGTTTATTGCCTTTTGTAAGATCATATACTTATTTTGTCATCATCTGCCGTTGACTGCACTTATTTTCAATTAAACGATTTTACTTTTAGATTTGAATTGCTTTGCTTTTAAATATTCCCAGAAAGTGGCTATTAGTGTCTTTAATCTTTATATTCCCACAGGTCTTTTTTAATTCACTGCATTTGTCCTGATATTACTTTACGCCAAGTTCCCCTGAAAGCATTCGTGTTTCAAATTACGTCGTTCCTACCATCCTTGGTTATTACACATTGCACAATCTAGTACTCACTCCTTAGACTGGCCTGATTCAACCATACATGTTAACCTATTCTGCGCAAGCCTTTTCATTTCTACATATATACCGCATCTTACATCTCTTAGCGTATTCCGTCCTTGGCCTCTTCTGTTCTTAGCCCACACACATCCCTCAAATGCTAACTTTACAAGACTATCATGTCTGAAAACGTGACCTATTAATCCATCCCTTCTTTGGTCTAAGTCCTCCACATTGTTCACTTTCTTCTCTCGTTCTGCTTAGAACTTCTTGGTTAGTTACGCTATACACCCAACTGATTTTCTATAGCACCACATTTTAAAAGCCTCTATTCTTTTCCTTTCGGCCGTCCACGATTCGCACCCATATAACACCACACTCCATACGAAAATTTTTAGTAATGATTTCATTATATTATTCATAAGTAAATTACTCTTTCTTTGCGAAAGCATTTCTTGCCTGTGCTATTCTACTCTATATGTCTACTATATTCCTTCCATCCCAAGTTATTATGCTGCCCACTTAGCACAATTTCTTAACTTCCTTCTAAATATCCATTCCCAATCTAACACCCTTTGTCATTCCACTTTTTCCCATACTACACTCCATCACTTTGGTTTTCCCTCTTTTAATCTTTCTTCAGGACCACGTTAATACTATTTATCATGTTTTCCAAATCTTCTTCTGACTTCCCCAGTACCACAATATCATCAGAAAACATTGGGGTTATTATTTACGCAACGTGTCTCTCATGGTCCTGAATCCACTCCTGAACAATACAATCATAGTTTCCAAGTCTTTTTCTGACTTCCTTAACACTACAATATTATTGGCTAACCTTCGCCGATCACTATATGTGTGTTCTTTAACACTAGCAGCGACCAAAGAAGTGATAAAATAAAATAAATGCCACATTTTATCATTTAATTTCGTCTCTTTAATGGCTTCTTTTTTGATTAATTAGTCTTTAACTAATTAATTAATTACCTAATGCATCAGTTAAAGACTAATTAATTAATGGTCTAATGCATTATATAAAGACTAATCAATCCAGGAAGATGCCAATTATGAGACGAAATTAATTGATAATATCTGGTCTTTATTTTATTGTATCACTTCGGTTTGTCAGTTAATTGGTCATTCCTTTATTTAATCTAAATAACATGCAGATTGAAACATGTTGGCATGTAAAGAGTTGTTCGCCGATCCCACTGGAACAGTCCGTCAACTGCCTCCTAATCTTGTCAAGGAACGGAAAAGGAATCGCTGTGTTCCCACAGTAAACTCTTCTCTGTTTTTCGAAAGGGCATGATAGCACGACCTACCTGATGGAGGTTTTCTGTGGTTTGGCCTGCATCTCTCTGATGAATACCGGGAGGCCCTAGCTAGCTAGCCCTAGGCTGTCTTACTCTTCCTTTCAAATTCCCTTCCTCTGCTATTAAAGGGGAGTTGCCCATAAGTGGATCACTCTTGCGTAGCCTACCTCCCAAGAAATAATTGACGCGACGCTAAATTACGTGTTGTTCAGGAAGTCCTTTTATATTGGTGGCATAACCAATTTTACGGCAACAAGAAACATTATTGAACGATTTGTAATTGTCGCGTCAAGTTTAAGGGAATGGGGGGAAATGGAAAGTCCTGTCTTTCCAATGTTAAAATAGTGTTTTTTAGATACGCTTTTCTCTGAAACCGTAATAAATACCGGACTAAAATTTTAACAGGTTTCTTTTATCATTATTCTAAGTGTGTGGACACAGAATAAGTGATTTATTATAATTATTATTTTAATTATTTATCAACATATGCTTTTATGGAATATTTTAGAAATATTTTTATTTGTAACTAATAATTCATATAGTTTATTCTTCTTTGACATCGTAAGTAAGTTTTGTGATCTGTTTGATTGACATTGTTTCCTTCACTTCATCTCTGGAAGTTCCGTAAGCAGTCTGAATTTATTTTGGTTTAAGGTTTTATTTAGATATTTTCACGATTTGAAATTATGTAATTAACCTTACTATACAAAATTTAATTATTTGTTTGGAAGTGTACTATTGTCTATGTCATTGTTCTTATTTATGTATTTACAGAAACAGCTGATGAGGATGAAACTTTTGGTAATTATAATTAAAATTTTTAATACATTTCTAACCTTTAGTGTATTTTTTAATGTCAGTCAGATTTATAATTTTACTAGAAGCTTTGGTCACGGGGTAACATTTACGCACTCGCGACGACTGGGTGACGATAAAAGAAAGAAACACGCCGGCAAAAGCGGGCTAAAGTCGCACAACAATAACGAACAACTCAAAACTTGTAACAAGCAAAGGGACCGCGTTACGACTCAGCCAGATTGTGGGACCTGAACGAACTGAAGTGAACCATCTGTGCAGATCGTATTTTGGAACAGTTCTTTTGAACTAGATCGTACGTGAACTACACGTCATTAGTTTTAAACATTGGCAAGAGAAAGCATTTCGATTCTCCTTAAATATAAATAACTGAAAAAAGTCGATTTGTTTTTCCACGGCGCGTATACTTGACTAGGTGTGCCGGGAGAATTTTTAATTCCATTAAAGTACCGGAGAAATCTTAGTTTTCTCAATTCACCGGTACTTTCTAGAGTCTGATTATTTAATATTCCAGGAGAGTTCTTGACTCGATTAAAGTACTGAGGGTCATCATGCCCGTTTTATTGAATTAAACACTGCGGGGTGATAGGTATGCGTGAATGAGAAGTGTGAAAAAAACAAACGCAATCGATGCCCTTCAAATGACACGTTGTCAAGAGATTAGTATCGAATTAAGTAATATACGGGTAAATACAATAAGAAACCAGGCAACGCCGGGCACCTTGTCGTTAACGTTAAATGTATAATTACGAAACCGGTACGGACAATCTAGTTTCCTTAAAATGAAGGACCTATAAACAGTTTTTAACATACGCAGGTGGCAGGTATTAGTTCATATTGTAATCACGGGCTCGTAAGTTCATAATAGTTCCAACGAGCTTCAAGACAAATCAACACACAGCTTTTACAATCTACACCAAGATTTCCTCAAACAGCATACATAGTTGTGCTTGAGAGCCTTAATTTTGTAAAGAGCCTGTCTGCAGGACATGTAAAACCATGTGGTTTTAATAAATTACGAAGTAAAATACTTGGATGATTTCAATAGCTATTTTGACATGAAAAAAATACTTCTGTCAGATGAGACTGGCAATAGTATACTGTTTATCATAATTACTGCGAATGTCATAAATGAACCTTAGGCTTTCGAGTAAACATTAAGTTATAACTGTAAAACAGTAAATCGTATACTGTAATAATTTTTGTCGGGAAATGTGAGAAATCATTAAAAAAATTATTACCTCCGACGTCATTAAATCTTTACATATTATTCATTATGTTCCCAATCATTTTATTGCTTTTGAGTTAAGATTCATAGTTGTGAATTCTTTGAAATAAGATAAATAGAAGCATTATTTTTCGTCAAACTCCTCTCCCGTCACTCGGAAGGGCGTGTGAATGTTACCCAATAGCCCGACCTACCTGATGCAGGTTTTCTTGGGTTCTACCTTCTACAACCTCCCTTTCCAATTCCCTTCCTATGCTTTTAAAGGGGAGTTACATGTTTCAAGACCACCCTCATGTAGTATGTTAACCAAAAAAATCGGATTCTTGCTCATGTTGTCTGTTATCCCAAAAAAAACCTTATTAGACCTTGACCACCTACCTCTCTCTTCCACATCCCGCCTTTCAAAAACAGAAAAGAATCCTACTAATCGCGACATTGCTATGCTAAGTAGCAAAGTAATAACCACCATTTAAAATTCTATGAAAAGTTGTGAAAGCAGGATATACGGACGCTGCAAAACCACAAAGTTGTTAGAGAGAGAGTATGATTTCTCGGAAAATTTGAAAACATTATGCGCAGGGCAATCGAGTTAAAAAGAAAGATTCGTGTCAATGGAAATCCCACTCTAAACCATATAATTATATTAAACTTACTTGTGTTATAAACTTAATATTACCGCAACCTGAGATCCGCCGTGGAAGTAAATTATTTTCTTCGGTTTCCGCCAAACTGTTTATTTATTTATTATGCGGTACTACCAATATTTGAGCGATTCTTTACTTCAATTGTCCACATACTTTGACATACTTCAACGTAAATTTATAAATAAAACATGTGGCTCTACACTACGCTGATAAAATTCCATTTAAGGAAGAAATAGTTTTCGGGGATAGCATCGAAGCAGTAGGTAATTATTCATAAATTCACTTAAAATATTTAGTAATCAAATCCCTTGACAGTTTTATGTCTGAATTAGGACAATAAACCAACAGAACAGTGTAGACGCATTTGAAGTTCTGTGCGCTATTTTGTTCGACACTCCAAAAAAAACCGGAATGGTTTATCAGGTAATCGTCACAGTAGACCAAGACCCTAAATATGCTGTAGCACAAACGAGGAAGGAAGTACGTCATTTTGGATATTTTTAGTAATATTTTATTAGTTTATAAGTTTACTGTCAGTGAGAACGGGCGGACAAAATTTCAAATTTGAAATTTATTGGCAATGGTGTGATGAAACTCTGTTAGGGTGTCCCATTGCCTACCTTTGAGAAGAGTAAAATAGTGAGATAAAGTGAGAGTGTAAGAAGTAATAAAACCTGAGAAAATGAAAGGCAGTTCCAGGTAATAAAAAACTTTTCCTCTTCAAAGAAAGAAGGGTTATGAATCAGAGCCGAGTCAGACGAATTCCTACGCTCTTTAAATAAATTCAACCAGTAACCATCTTAATAAGTCAGAAATTCCAAATAACACTGCAGATAATGAGTTGAAAAATAATTTTAAAAAATCATTTATTGGATGTTTGATGTTAGTGCATTTCTTTTAAAAATGTATGATTTATTTAAATGTTCTAAATTCAGTGTATATCAGGGTCAATTATCGAGATTCTTAGCAGCCGACTGTCAGCCAGAGAAAAGTAAAATAGTTGTAACTATTTTTGACGCTTGGTTGTATTATTTGAACTATGGAACGCATAAGAATGTTGGATGTTTGATAGTATTTAGCAGACACGCGCATATTTTCCAAAACATCAAATGACTCGGAAATGCAAATGAAATTTTTACAATTAGTAGCAATAGTACATGCCAGAAAATCATGACAAAATAAATTATGATTAAGGATGACCTATTCATATCTTTTAACCTTTAGATAAAACTTTTTAGATTATATAGCACACTATGTAAAATTGGAAAATTATTTAGGAATGGATTTTTTTTCCTTAGAGTAAAAGGTACAATCAATTCACTTTATTTTATTCAAATGTAAGTCATTAAAATTTAAATAGTACATTTGATGTAAACGTCCATTATACATCTCCATAATGAGAGATGTAACCAGCTTTCAGCCTGAAGATGACGACAAAGCACTTGGTTGTCGAAACGTCGCATTTTCATCGCACCTGCACTCGAGTGGAAACCTATTCCTAGAAACATTATGCTTTCGTTTCTATAGCGATTTGTAGATTTTATAGTTTTCTAGATAACACGCTGTGTAAGACAAATTTTCACAAAATAGGAATGTAAGGTGAAGAAAAGGAGACCCCACTAGGAATTCTCTCTGAGAGGTTCCATTAACGTGCCCACGAAATGTGCTTTGCGTAGTAAAAGTCTGCATAGAAAGGCGTCATTTTACTCGTGGGCACTTCCATATTTATGGACTGTAGAACTCGGCTTGCGACTGTTCTTCGCGTGCTTTTGGACTTTGGAAGAGGTGAAGACCTCTAGTCTCCTAATCTCTTCCGGAAATTATGTATGGAAACAACGACCAGACAAGTTTTATAAATTTTGGTTTCACTAATGTATCATACAGAATCTTTATTACCAAAACAAATCATTATTAAAACTTTCTATGATATTAATGAGAACGCAATAGTACAGATTATCATGAACGATTTTCCAGGAAATAGTAGATAGACTTTTGTCCCCTTGTATTTTTACAGGCCTGTAAGAATTAATAACAGGATTCCCTGATTTCGTGAATCAAATGTTCGGGAGACTCATTAAAACAATCATTTTACACACAAATTATCAATGAGTTGGGAAATTCTGCCAACATAATGTACAACGTTATTCAGGATAAACTCGGTATATGAAGTACTTATTTTAATCGCGATACAACTCCACTTCTTTTAAAAATGGAGTCAGTACAAGTGGCGTATATCTTATTACAGATTAACTCTGCTACTAACACAGTGCACCACAATACAAAATATAGGAGTAGGCAACATTTTTTTTGTAAAGCGCCTGTATAGAAAAATGTATGGTTGGCCACAGGGTGAAACAAAAACAATCAATAGTAGTAGTAGTATTTATTTCAAAAAGAGAAGGTTCAGATGCGTAAGTATACATAGCATTGTTATTACATATAACAAATTAATAGTGTCACAGCTCTAATTAATGACAAACTTGATATTGCATTTCATTTGCAAGAATTTCAATATTTGGTGAAAATAATGTTTTCTATGCTTAAGGGGCTTTCAAAAATAAAATTGATAATTCTTTATTTGATTTTTGCTTTCGATGAATTCATTTTGGAAAAGAATTTGCTCACAGCAATAAGTATTGCCGAAGACGGACAACATTTTACACATAAAATTATTAGATTTGGATATTTATCTTTAGAAACATGTCTCGCATAAAAATGCAGAGATCCCTCACGGACGACTTTTCAGAATATCATCTACCTGGAGTTCAAGTAATTCCATTTGAACATTTCTACTTACTCCACTTCCACGTCGAAAGTTGTCATAAATATTTGGAACTGAAGGTCACATGAACGGAAATCCTCAAAAGTGGGTGTAAATTCTGTATTTAATAAAAAAATAGTTCCCGTGCAAGGGCATTTTTATCGAAATTATTGTGGCTTGCTCGAGTGGGAAAATAATGTGTACTTTCTACACGAATCTCACTCCCCGATAATCGAAGTTGCTTTGAAAAGATTTTACGTGGTCAAGTTTTCCCGGTTTTTGCATAATATTATTTGGCTCGTTTAAGTAGCTGGTGACATCAATTAAAAATGCAATATTAGATAACCATACAACATTTCTTAAATGTTCGAATAGTATGGATTTGCCCTGAATATCCGTAAAAGTTTGCACTTCTTCCCTTAACTCGTAAAGCCGCTTCAACACTTTGCCCTTTCTGAGCCAGCGAACTTCACAATAAAAAGCGAGGTATCCATATTATATAAATACGCAACAGAGGAACGGATGTAGCCCGCGGGTCAGGGGTTGCCCGCCGTTTTTTAAAGGTACTCTGATTCCTATAATAGTCAGAGAAACCACGCAGGGTATTATTTTAGTAGTCGTACACCCCCATGTGCTTCGTTGTAGCTTACACGTGGCTAAATGCTAGATGCTTTTCAAAAATAACATCTAAAATATCATCAACTGACTGTGATGATGGAGATGATAGATATTGCCAAATTCCTGAAAGTAAATGTAATATTCATAAATAACATCTTGTAGTATCATAGGTAATGCTGGAATTAATAGTGTAGAGTACTTATTTGCTACTAAATAAATTTCAAACAGTAACTTAATTAACATTAACTAGAGCTAAATAAATCATAACTAATTTTTAACATTAGATACGAGTACTGACGCAGATAATAGAAACTGTTTCTGAAGGTTGTGAAAACTACAATATTGCAAATATCAACGGCAAAAGAAGGCACACTCTAAGGAAAAAGGGTGGAAGATAAAAATATTCAGAGAAGAAAACGAAGAACTAGAGAGTTATACTATATAAAACTAATAAAATAATTTCTCCCAAAACATTTGAAAATTTGGAATGTGTGCGTAAATGTTAAAAGACAATTTCAGTTAATGATAGAAAGAAACTATTTGAGAATTTCTGTACTATGGGTATCCACGTGCAAGAAAGGCAGAAGGACAGAAGAAGCAGAAGAAGATATAATTTCTTTAATCCCTTTTATTCCTGCTGTTAATCATAGTTATTTCACCAGTCTACAAACAGTGCACAATGATCAACTACTGACACATGAATAAAGGATTACAGTCTACAATGAAATGTGTTTTACATTGTAATTGAAATTTTATTTCTGATCTAAATAAGAATTGTCATTTTTTTATCTAATAAAATCCATTTTCAGTACAGTAATTTGGTGCATTTCCTTTCACCCGATTTTTTGGCCATATAAAACTGAATTTTTAATTAGTAAAATGCAATATTTATTGTATCTGAAACAGAGAATGTTCACCTTTCATTTATGTTTAAGACTTTGTATCTCCAAATGAAGAAATGTGGAGTTGTACCACTATTAAAATAATGCCTTAATAAATATATATATACTATATCGATAGATATACGACTTGATACTGCCATAAGTCTGCAGTTAATATTTAATATTTGCGGTTACAAAGTAAATACAATTACGTCATCGGAGCGGAAATATGAGTGTGCATTTATGAAAGCACTATTACTCATAACACAGTCACTATTTAAACGTTCAAATAATTGAACTTACTATTTCAAAGAAATTCCTTTAACGTTTTATATATTTATGAGAAATGAAGTCACTAAATGTAATGGTTTAGGTATTCGTTGTTTTTTTTTGTAAAGGTCGGAAAATGTACTGTAAGAACGCAAAGTTAGAGTTCAGTAACTGTTCGGAATGCATACGGTTTTATGCAATATATTATGGAGGGAAGCATATACGTTGAAATTCTCTGAGCACGTCTTTACTTCTTCACGTATATCAAGGCATTTATCGCGGCGACCGGAAGTGGGCTCGCCTCAACTTGATAACACCAAGATCACTTTAAAACGATTTTCCCTGCTTTTGTGGACAATTTTTGAACGCTCTTAAATTACTCTTTAAAATAACTCTAAAACGTAACCCAATTATTTTTCAGTTGCAATACTGCGTCAATTTTTATTCAACTTACGTTTAACAGTTCAAGGAAAACATCCACGCTACGACACACAGTTCTATTTTTAAAAAATTACAACCCTGTTCATACGCAGAATTCGATCCCCAATATTTATTTAACATTCGTCTAAATAATTTGGGGAAACCAAGGACAAACGCATGAATCGATCCTCCGGTTATCAGATCTGACAATCTTGAGTACAGCTAAGCAAACCTTAGATTATGGAGACGTTCGTTGAAGGAACCACCTCTTAATTCTCACTTTAATAGGTGGACAGTTTTATCCGAAGGTAACTAATTCAAAAATATCTCGAATTAACATCTCAGTAAGAAGATGTAGTAACAAGGTATCCTTCCACCTACACCTGAATAATTATCAAGATCTACTCTTCTACAAGAATCAGCAAGAAAGGAGCAAATATTATTTTCCAGGGTAAAGGCCAACCACAACATTTTTTCTCTTTTCTTTCTTTTTTCTAGAGAACCTCTGCCGCCCCACTGCAGCTCTTGCAAGACGCACAGTACCATGGACCATATCATTATTGGATCTTATGGACCAAAAGATATCACATCATAAGAATAGGCTATTAAAATAACTTTAAAATATTTCAGAATTATTAATATTATTGAAAAAAATTAACTAAGCTAAATTTTTAACCTTATATAATGTATTTATCGCATTAGAGTGTTATTTTCGTTTATGTTAATGAAATTTCTGTTGGTCGCCAACAACTTAATTAAAGAAAAAAAAAGACAAATGAGCACTGTGTTTTTACTCGTCCACGTTGCTTTCAGACTGATTCCAAGAAGGAACCCTTGTAGTTCCAGAAACCCGTTTCATTAAAGTTTCAACGAATGTTTCAGGCATTATTTACGCTACTCGAACCTGCCCTCGCCCCCAAGTAATTGTTAATTATGAGGGCACTTAAAAATTATTCTTATTATTATTAAGCTAACAAATAACACTTCAGGTTTCCAAATGCACAATAATAGTGCATTCTCCTCAAATTTATTCATTTCTAAAATATATTTATACACTGCCAAGTTCACCTCTGAATTTTAATAATCAGTACAAAATAACCAATTTTCCAATGTTTGGATAATACTTCTCCACAGTTACAGTTAAGCCTGTCATTGTCCGTCACACAACACTGTAACGCCTAAAAGGCGGTACAATAAATTCGTCAAATAAAAATTGGCAATCCTGTCTACATTGTACGGATTTCGCAATGTTTCGATTTAGATCATTACAGAACCAAACTACTTTAAAGTTGTTGAATACTTCAACAAATATATTTTAAATTAATATTTTAACTGGGGATGATGATTCGCATTTGATAACATTCATTTCCATACGTATTTACATTCAATTGTTTAAATCTAACATCAACGAGAGAAGGCATGTCACCTTATGGATCAAGGTGGTATATATATTCCATTCATTGTGAGGACATGGACTCTTCGCCTGATAATGACGACGGAACAAATGGTCGTCCAAAGGTCGCACAGTAATCTCTTTTGCAGCCGGGTGTAAATCCTGGAGCTTTTTATTCACCTAAAATTAATACTCTTGAATTAAAAAATGATTAATTGTTAACTCTGCATTAACGTTAGCGTTCATGTTTTTTGTATTTAATTAGTCACTATCACGAGTGTTCCTGAACACAAGTAAATGTGGACGAAACTTACAATAATTAATTTAAAGTCTGAGTTCCGGAAAAATACAGACGAAGCATCTAAACTGTAAAACGTATGATCTTTGATTTTTCTTGCCCGAGGGAAAGAAATTTCTCCCTCTGGCCTTGCTCTTTCCGCAGAGAAAGTTTTGCTACCATATCGGCCGGAAGGCAAGCATTATTATTGGCTATATCACTGCTGCATTTTTAAACTCTCCACTACCAATGACTCGCACGGCTGCCTGTGCATTCAGGTCAACCAACCAGAAAACCTCTACTTCAGGTCCTTTGGGTACAAGTTCCAAGAGTAGATAGCGGGAAATCCTCGGTCAACTTTCCGACAACAGTTCCGTCCAAATATAGGCCATTAACATCAAAACCTTCAGGTAAAAGAGGTTCGTTTCTAAAGTAAGTACCGTTATTAAATTAAATAAAAACATGAAATTATTTTCCAGAGATTTTATCATCAATCATTACCTTACACGTTTCCTACTTCCCCATATAATCACTACCGTTATTCAGTCACTTATCATAACAGGAAACCAGATTTTTATGTCATTCATCATAGAAAGTTGCCAACTTTGATGAAATTCCTGCTCCACATCATCATTGTCGTTGAAATGTTTTCCAACAAGGAATTTCTTGAGACGAAGGAACAGATGAAAATTGCTCGGCGTCAAATCCGGACTGTAGGGAGAGTGGTCGAATTGTTCACAGTCAAATAATGTAAACAGATTTTTAGTTTATCTGGCAGAATGTGGCCTGGTGTTGTCATGAATAAAAATGATTCCATGTGAAATCAATCTTTTGTTTTTGTTCTGTATTTATGATGAAACTTTCGTAGTGTCTCACATTAACCGTCTTTGTTGATTATTGTATTTATGGACAGTAATGAAATCAACCAAAACAACTTGTCTGTTACAGAAACCGCGCACTTGTTCTTGCGAATGGATAGCGTCCGTTTTAAATTCCTCTTCAATGGGGACGTTCTGTGACTCCGCTCGTTGCTTATTATTGCTTCTCCATACACCTCACACAATTGAATGAATCTTGCTCGCGTAATATTCCTTGCATTCAAGAAGTGAATCATTGATCCGACTTCACCGTCGGCGGGTCGTTCAGTAGTTTTGAATATTTCGAAGCCCTGACGAATAAAAAAACACAAATTGGCGTGTGAAAATGGTAACTGCAGCACTGCAGCGGCAAAAATTTAAAGCGATATCCGCTTTAAAAGCATCCGTCATATAGTTGTAACGTCCTACTAGGTTCTTTCTACATTCCGCGCATGCCCACTGATATTTACTGTTTCCGAAATTGGATGCCGAGAATTCATTTACTACAGGTACAAAGGTGGTGAAGTACAATTAACGGACCCATTAGCCTTTCCGAATCCAGTGAAGAGCAGAATTTGTTTTCCTTATTCTGACAAATTCTAAAAATCTGCTCTCTAATTTTGAAACATAGCTTATATGAAATAACAATGGCGAATTATGCATATAAAGTTGCTTAATAACGACGATTTCTGGGAGAAAATCATTCCCGGAAGAATAATACGAAAAATGTTAGGAGAAGGAAACAACGAATTCTGGAAAGAGCGAATTCGGCTTCTTAATGGGTTAAAAGGAAAAAGAACGTACCGGATGTTGACGGAGGACGCTGAGTATCTAGTGTGTGTGTTTGTGCGTGTATATGAGACAGAGAGCGTGTGAGGTGGAAGAAACTGTGTTAGAAAATTCCTGGGTCTGATAATATTAATACATTAATTGAAATATTTAAATTTCAAATAATTTAAGCAATTAATATAGGATTGTCGGGCTTCAATATCTGGGATCGATAAATACAAATACGTTGTGTTCCACACAGAATATAACTCGGGTTGAAACCCCTGAAGACTTACGTTCATCAAATTCACCGGGAAAATCTGCATTCGCTAACTTAACCATTAGTTTCCCTGTTGATAATGAATTTTAAAATGACGATTACTTTTGTCAAAATTCATAAAAAAAAGATAAATGCTCCACACAACACAGGTTTTACAGAATTTTTTGTGTAATGAATCAGGTATATATGATGATTGTATGTAATAATTAATTCCAGCTTTCTGATCGTCGCATGTCTTCAAAGTTTGTCGTAGTTTGAGAGGGCATTATTTTAAAACTTCCTTCTTAGGAAGCTTAGCTACGTTATGAAAATGGAATGTAAAATCGGAGCGCCTGGATATTCGATGCAGGGTCTTACGTAAGAATGACGCAGAAGGTGTAGCCGGTTCGCTTGTTGGAGACGTGGCTTCTAAATATATTATTACCGTTGAAATGTAAATAGTCAATTACATTGCAAATATCAGCTCCTTGGTGACTTCGGAACATATACCCTCCTTTTTAAGCCGAATACAATAAAACGGACGTAGAACATGGCTTCGAAAGAAATGTCTTCTAGTACTGAAGTTCGAAGTTTAGTCGTTGTTCAGTTAATCATTACTTATTAATTTCATTTAACTAAAACGCAAAGAATGACCTCCTCGGTTTATTATACATAAAATATTTCTGTAACTACGTATACATAGTTGAATATAAGTAAATAAATACTCTTAATGTTTTAGAGGTACTTATAATTAAAATTTTATAAAAGTCGTGTTGTTACCGCGCACCGTCCGGGGCCGATATGAAGGGAAAATTATGCCATTGAAACAGATCGCAAAACATATATAATTATTTTAATCGAAAGTTGGGGACGAAACTGACTTTCGGCCGTTCTTTGTAATTTATTTATAATATTAAATTAGATTAATTTAATTAGAATACGTTTCGTCTTCAACTTTGGGGCTTCCTCTTTAATTAAAATAATACAAAAAATTCCTCGTTGTTCCTGCAACGTCCTGGGCCGAATAAAAATTATTAAGACAGATAATATAAATACTTTATTTATAATTTCACTTAAGTCAAATTCAATCAATGAGGAATAATGTACACGAATATATAATGTGTA
Organism: Eucriotettix oculatus; assembly: GCA_034510155.1. Taxonomy (NCBI): domain Eukaryota; kingdom Metazoa; phylum Arthropoda; class Insecta; order Orthoptera; family Tetrigidae; genus Eucriotettix; species Eucriotettix oculatus. Next base: position 168,418,789 of record CM067376.1, read on the forward strand.
ATATAATTTTAATTTCAAATACAAAACAAGTAGCGGAAGTCGGGGCGGAACAGGATAGCGGGGTAGAACGGGATACCCTATTTTGTTTTGTTGGATAGTGCTGGAGTTTAGTAAACAGGGGTGGAACGTTGTAACTGGTCAAGGAAGAAATCCTGGCAGCCGACTTGACAAAGTTTTGACTGCATCTTGTGAATGAACTCTTGCTTCGGCGTCCTACATCTGTGACTTTATAATTTTTGCAGCATTTCGACAAAAGGATATTCAAAAAACTCCTTGCTTTTAACTCTTTAATGGTATATATTCGTAAACTAGGTGTCTTGAGGTATATATAAATTACGTATAAGGTTTAAATCTACTTGTATTAAGGCTCTGTAAAAAAACTTAAACTGAGACTAGCGTGCGGGGCGGAACAGGATACTACTGCATAAGGCAAAATGTTTTGTGTTCCTCGAGAAAAAAAAAAGGAAATACAGGCAGAATGAACTTATAAGAATGAGTTAAAGTGTGATGTACCCAAAAAGAATTAGAAAGAAAAGGAACGGGAAAAAACGTAAAATGTTAGCAAAGACTTGCAGTTGCAAAAAAAATCGTTTTGCGAAAGGAAAAATTGATAAAGTGATCAACCATAGCCAAAAGGCGTTAACATTTTTCTTGAATTAAATTTTTGTTGTATTAATTGTAACGGGAAATTTGTAAGTTTATTTTCAAAAATTCATAAAAAATATAAATTCGTTGCTTTAAGCTTTATTGATATTAGATTAAGTAGGTAATAGAATAAGCTAATGTTTTACACTATTATGAAGTCTTTTCTTTTTCCATAATTTTACAAAAAAAGATGTTAAACAATAAGCGTTCCGTCCTGCCCTGACTTTCCTTACATGATGCGTAATAAAGAACTGTTTTTCGTCCGGTCCGCGATATCGTGGAACAAATCTTCCTCGTTGCAAAAGCTTTCAAACTATGCAAGAGATATGGGATTCTAGCTTACTTTCACAATACTTATCTTCCCCTTGTAAATCCTTTGACAATACCTGCACCATTAGTAAATGAGGCTTCATCGCTATCTCAACCGATAGTCGATCGGCAATTATGCTTGTAACTTGTGGCCTGTTGGGATCGTCGATGAGCGACAACATTCTTAAAGATAACGTGTAAGCACAGAAATGGCGTTAGGACATCCGTTTCATGATATGTTGTTTGAGTACCAAGGCATTCCAATTGCGGAAAATGTGTCCTTTTCAACAAAACATGCAATACTATTTTGCTCAAATACAGAGAGAGAACTTTAACCGGCTATTTCGACTGTCACTTGCTAAGTACGTTTTTGCAATGTGCTTTCCGTATTTTAGTAAATATGCCTTATAGGTTACTGCGGAGTGTCAGAACTTTTGAACGACCCCGGTAACAATGCTCCAAATTAAACCGTTTGTTCTTTAATACGTAATATATTAATAAATGAAAATATCTGACATTTAAGTTTTAAAATAAATAAATTGGCTATAAGTTTGAAAAACATTAATAATTAATAAATTGATAAAAAAATATTTCTCAGTGAACTTTAGATTACTCGAATTCCTATGTACACCTGATAATGTCCTTAATTAATGACTAACCTTTGCATCAATTTCTTTATTATTTTTTTCTACTTATGATAACATTTATGTATTGGATTGTAATATGTAATGTCCTTTTCATTGCGTCGCGTTGTGAAGTTCAGAAGAAATGACACTTCAGTTCAGCCTTAAAGGCCCTATATGGGAAAATCTCGACCGGAAGAGGAATCCAACGTCGTCTACGCGAACGCAATACAAAGGCGAGCCTGCTCAGATAGCTCAGATGGGAGAGCGACCATGTTCAATGTAGAGGTTCCGAATTCGATTCCCGATCACGCCGAGATTTTTCCATCCTAATCCTAGAAATGACAACTCTTCATAAGATTTTTACTCACTAGGGCTGTTCAGTATAATTAATTAATAAAATAATCAACCGTCCACAAATACCAACTTGTTCGCCAATAATAATAATAGACTTACTAGCTTTCAACTATTGTAGCCATATTCATCTGAAAATTAGTAACAAATTATCGTATGCATTTAAGAAGTTTACAATCGTAAGTTACTTTATATAACTGGGACTTTTTACCTGAAAACGTAACTACCACCTAAACCTATGCCATCACTTTACCATGTTTGTTCATACTGAATCGAGAACTAATAAAAAGAAGATTATCGATAGTACATTTTCAGAAAAAATTAAATTATAGGTAAAAATTGTATAGAACAAAAATATATTATTTCGTACAGTATTTCACATTGCAAATTATATTTTAATGGTTTTTACTTTAATTTGATACGTCTACAAAAGGGGCACCAACAACACCAATTTCGCAATAATTATAGGTGTAACTGACCTCGACGAAGTGGAAATTACGCGTATACTACATTTTTGCTGGTACAGTTTTTTTAAATTTTACAAAAAACAGGTAAGAATATTAGTTAAAAGTTAATTAAAAATTACATTTCTCTTTGTCAACAGAAAAAAGTTTATCTCAGCAATGATATATTACAAATATGCATTCTAGTGCAAATTTTTTATTTATTTACATTAATACTGTTTTTTATAACGGATCTCTAATTTGTTACTGCGAGCTTTCCACCTTCTTTTCCCTCTGTTGAAGTTGTTATTGTTACAGTCTCTCTGCTCTTATATTCAGGATGTTGCCAACTCTCTTTCCCTTCTCGATATTTTCTTGGAAGGTTTAAATTTCTTATTTTGTTACAATTTAACCTTCAACGTTCTTCTTCAAAGGCTTCAGCTCTTCTTTTGTGTGCTTTACAATTGCCCGCGTTTCACCTTAATATATTGTTTTCCTTTCCCATGAAAAATGAAGACTTGGAAGACGTGGCGGTTGGAAGAATAGAAATACAGACTTTTCACGATATTCAGTACATAAGTGATCCTCGAATGAATATGTACTATTTGACCCCGGAAATCAAAGATATCGTATGGATCCGTAGCGCTTGGTTACTACGACAAAGCGTATGGCACTTATTAAAGCCAGTTGATACTCTTTGGTATTTATAATTACTTCTACAGCTTCAGGAAATTCAAAAGTAAAAGTTGCCAGTTTGTGCATAACTGCCGTAGTACGCCGCCTACTAGAAAGTAGCTACTCAATATTTATCTATTTTTTGCGTTTAGAAGAGCACCCCATCCAATAAAATAACAAAAAACGTATCGTCTGGATCCATGGGGTCCTCTCTCTTTCTTCTCCCCCACTCTTTCATCCGATCCCCTTCCACTCTTCCCCTCGCTGTCCCACGCCATTCTCTTCTCCCCTCCTACCTCCCTGGCAGAGGGCAATAATTGGCCTCGGGGAACATATGGTAGAAATTGGCGAAAAAAAAAGCTACACAAGTGACGAATCGCAAAACTACGACCAAGTGTACGCACGGCTATCAACAATAGCTAATTCACAGCTAATAATTTCCCACGTTTATTCTCATATTGTGATACAGATAAGGGTATCATTGGAAAACTATACTGGGACAAAACACACATTTATTTTCCTGAAATACTTCTGAGGTCTTTATGATGTGCGAGGTACCTTGGTATACTCGGTACGCACGGACGTTAACGTTACGTTATAGTAACAAATCACAAATAATATTATTATTTACTTATCATAGTTACACAGAATTATATTTTAATTTCGACTATGGTGTATTAATATTAAGAGTATTATTCAGGTTTTTAAATAGTCTGAGTGGATGAAGTGAAGGCCTGACTCAACACCCTCTGGAATAGACTTTATGGCGTTATTTAAAGCAGGGATGGGCAACATTTTTTATATGGAGTCATATAAAAAAATGTACGGACCAAAACAAAAACAATTTACAGTAGTATTTATTTAAAAAAGAGAAGGTATACATAGTGTACAGTGTGCATAGTGTTGGTATTACATATAATAAAATAATAGTGTTACAACTGTAACTAATGACAAACTTGGGATTGCATTTAATTTGCAAGAAATGTAATATTTGCGAAAGTTTTGTTGCTACGCGTAAGGAGCTCTCCAAATTAGAATTCATAATTCTTGAACTGATTTTTGTTTTCGTTAATTCATTTTTGAAAAATAAAATGCTCACAACAATAAATAAAGTATTGCCGAAGATGGACATCTTTTTATATATAAAATTAATTAGATTGTGGAAACGACGTCGGCGGGCCATATTAATGCGCAACAAAGAAATGTAGTGAAAGGCCGGACAAATCTTGCAAGGGGACCGGATGTGGCCCGTGGGTCGGGGATTGCCAGCCGTTGTTTTAAAGGTTGCTCGGACTCGTGTGCCCAGCTCTGTTGCCCTCTACACTGAAGAAAAACAATTTTTACTACTCGAAACGTCGGAAAATATTCTTGGAAACTTAACAGATAAACGTATATATTTAAAGTGTATAAATGACAAAAAATAGTACAATACAAATAATGAATTTGTGATAAAATAAATACTATACAACGTTTATCCTAGCCTTAAAGCTGTTGTCGGGGAATGACAAACATGAGAACCATGTAAACGACTCTCGATACAAACCAATTGACGAACTAGGTCGAAAAAAGTGACGAAAGCTACAGAGCTCGCAGAAATATAATGTTGATTTGTTCGCCCTTTTGCATTTATTGAATCTGACCGATATTAAATACTCTTCTAATTTGATTAGAAATGAAATACTGTATAGAATCTATTAATCAGTTTAATGTTCGAGCTTTTGTTCTCTAGACTGGAAAATGTTTCAAAAGATACTACAAAATGGACAGTATAAAAATCAATTGTCTGAAATTTAGTAATATAAATAAATTAAATTACGGCAAAATATGTCAGCAAATAAATTTAATTAACATATAGTTATTATAATTACAATTTTTCATCCATCTTGGAGGACTTCTTAGGATAAATGTTTAAACAGTTACACTAATTACACTGTGAGTAATTTGGTATTGCGGACCACCTCCAGCGTCAACTACGGGTTTCGTGGATGAAATGTTTTATTAATAAAAACTAAATATTAATTAAACTTGATTGCTGAAATATTTGGCTGTAATTTTATACATTTAATAATTAACAGGAAATATATGAATAAATTAAGTATAGATTTATTTCAAATTAAATTTAGTAAATTATTAAATATATTTTGAATTATGAAATGAAACCGTTTCTAATTTTGTAGTAACGTTAACAAATGTATTAAATGTGGAATCACAAATTAAGCAAACTGAACTTTATTTAATAATGACATATTCAAGGCCGGATGAAGACTCGACGAGGCCCTAAGCTATTCTACTTTCAATTACATAACGGGTTTAATTGAAAACAAATTAGTAGTGTATTGTTAGTGAAGTAATTAATCGTAGTCAGAAAATCATTTAAGAGGAGAAGGAAGGGTGGACATCGAGGTGTAACTTATACGAAAATAAATGAATAAATAACCATCACTTAAAAACAAATTACATATTAAATTAGCCTACAAGTCAGAACAAATTTAGTTCAAGCTTTATAAATATTAATCCTTACACAACGTTTCGTTCCTAAATTTGGTACTCATCTGGCGAATTATTTACGAGTCAATAAATTGAGAAAGATGAAAACTTAGAAGTGTATTTCCCAGGCAATTTTCGGATTCTTCCCTTGTGTGACATTCACTTCCAAATTTCCAACTTCCTTAATTTATTGAAATTAGCCACACGAGGTTCCAAATTTAACAAACGCCATTTTGTTAATAAGTTTATATTAAATTTGTTCTGACTCATAGGCTTATTTACTATTAATGTATTTCAGTCAGATAACGTAGCTAAATAAATTATCATTATTCTTTCGTAAAACAATGGTAATAAGATAAGGCAGCTGTGTCAAATTAATACAGAAAGCTGTAGTACATGATTTATTTATTAAATATTTGTTCATATAATTCAATGTTACTAACCTTGAGGAAAGGAAGCATATTTTAAGAGATCGACTGTTAGCAATATTCATTAAAATATTATAGGATATCGCTTGGGTATGTGAAATTTTGCTCACGACTAATTTTAAAAATATAACTTTTCCTTTTGCTACTAAATACTTACTATCTATAGCTAAATAGCAAAACTGTGTCAGAATATAGTTTCTTTAAAGAAGTCATTTAACGTTTCTGTTACGGACCTTTAAGTAATTAATTATCCATTCTGCGTCTAATGCTGTCATTTATTTACGGTTTATTAGCTTTGAGTCACTTTATGATGATTTACAAACTTATAAAATTCTTTTCGTCGGCGTTGCATGTACAGCTTTGCGTGCGAAGTGAACTAAAAAATCACTCAGTGAGTATATATCTCCAAGATCAAAAAATCAAATGAGTATTTCTATCTTAGTTTCTTGATGCAGAACGAGATATTGAGTTGACAGAGAGACAATGCAAATATTTATACATACAAAAGAAGGAGCAATATTTTCGTGGATACCCTTACAGCAAAGTGAAGAGGGTTGTCGAATACTTGGTTAAATTTTCATTCCTTACACAAGCACTCAAGATTTATTATTGGGCACAAATTTGGTATGCAGAACAATAGTTTTTTTACGATTTTCAATGGCAGCACCTTTGTCTACCTCTTAGTTTTGTGTCCGATATCTGGTTACATTATCGTAGTGGTTCGGACTGTTGGAATACGGGAACGTGAGAATGAATATTTAGTATTTGTTTTGTTGTAATCCTTCCCATGAAACGTAAGGTATTGTCAAAGACAGGTGTCATGCATTATACAAGAACGCAATCTGTATCATAAACTAGCGACAGAGTTTTTTTTATAAAACCTGTTACATTTCGTAATACTTCCTAAATTGCATTGAAGATTCCATATTTCCTCTGTATTATCATCTTCGTCAAAATCATAATTTTCACCTGTTTTATATAATGTTCATCAAATAATATTTCTCCTCAATTTATATATATTTTTAATTGTCATTCTGTCTTTACATTGGAGAAAAACCAAATATATTGCGTGAGCCGATAAGAAGACAACATTGTGTCAACACTTCTCAAGATCCTTGAAAATATGAACGTCTCAGATTTATACTTTTGCTCAAAATAATTAGAACAAGCAGAAAAATTCTTCGGCCAACGCATCATACTCGTAAAAATTATTTCGGTATGTCAAAATGCTTTGTGGCATACGAAATCCAGACACTTATTAATAATAATAATAATAATCATATTCCGTAGATCCTGTAAAGAAGCTAAGCTTCAAGGATGTGGAATGGGTCAGGGTGTACATTTATTACATTATTTTATTGTATAAAAGAAAATATACTTATAACAAAGTTTTGTATTATAAACTATAATAAATTACTCTTCTCCGATTCTTCTATAAATTCCTTTATTGAATAGGAGTGGCTAAGCAAAAATGAACAAGGAACAAGCCAAAGAAAGCGATAGAGTAGTTTTGAATGCTCGTCACTGCGTTTCAGATTAAAAAAAATATATGAGAATCATGATTCAGTTTGATCGACTTGTCGTTTTGTTTACAATAATTAAATTTTGCAAATAACATTACTTTTAGCTCTTAATAATTTTAAAGTTTACTTTAGTTTTGATCCTCAACCTTTTCTGTTCCAAGGCTAATATTTAATATTGGTTTAAAAGTAATGAAAATTTATACAGCTCAATGAATAATAAGAACTTGTTTATGAAAATAGTCATCATTGCATTGTTGATTATGTACAAGGTATATTGATTTATTCAAGAAAGAAGTTGAAAGTATTAGGTGACAAAGGAAATAAGAGATGTTTATCTGGACTTTTAATAGTAATTAAAAGTTTTATTATGTAAATATCAGTATTACTCTTAGATCACTTGAAACTATTATTATATAAAATTGAAAGCAGACGATACTAGGAAAACATAATTATATTCCTATAAATTAAAGGTTCAAATTTATCTTCTATTTATTACATAGGTCTATATTGAAATATCCCTTGGCTGAATCTATAACTATTTTAGTTGCCATAAAAATATTTTTGACTGATTGACTTTACTGTCAATATATAATGAAAGACATTACAATGAGTAAGTTTCATATGAATATTTTGTTTAAAGTGTAACCACTATTCCACAATTATATGAAGAGTAACAATGAAAAACACAACAGGACAAAGGGGACGGCGCAGCAGTGCGCATGCTCAGTAGGCTCGGCTCGATGGTGGACTCGCGCTCGGTGGGGCCGCGCCAAGCCAGCTTGGAACGGAACACGACAGCTGGGCAATAATTCTCTCATTCAATATGGCGGACGCAGAAACCATTTCTCTCACTAAAATATTGAAAAATTCAAAAATATTAGTAAACGTCGAAGAAGCTCTACAAGATATTTTAGTCGTGTCGTATGTGTTTGAAAGCAAGTTGTACCAAGGCGCTCTTCTGGATTCAACGAAGAAGTAAGTAGATATTAAATTCTTCATACGCCCTGTACGTCCCATGCCAACATTGCAACTTTGTACCTTTCAGTGTGCAGCTGTTGCCTCAAATTTAAAGCGCGCTTTTGAGTATATGCCTTTATTGTTTATGTAATAAGTTTCTTAGAATTTTTCTCCAGTGGATAGCGTAGTCGTGGTGGCAAAAGCTTTGTTATTAAGGAAGATAGGATATTAAGAATTTGTGTTAGTAAAGCTGCGGCTCACGAAGCAGCCATTTTACCATTGCTTAGCCCTAGATGGGCAGACTGTCGTGCAAACAATCGTTTTCTATTGCTTTAATATGTTCCTGTGTTGGTACTTTACGACCGAATAAAAATAGTGGATATTAGACCGTGTTTTTAATTTATATGTGGACCGTTTCTGTGCAATGGTAAACATTATTTTCGCGTTCAGTTGCAAACTTTAATCCTGTATCACTGGTGGCCGAAATACCTGAGAATATTTTATATTCGTGACCGTAAAACTGAAGGACTTTGCACATATATTTGTTAATTTTTAAAAATAATACATAAATTAAAAAACATTGTTAATAATTACCTCTCGATTAAAAAGGACCAGGTTTGTTCAGTTGCCCCTTATAATGTCAATCGTATTAGAATATTTAATAAATTGATGCTGTTGATGTCTTATTGAATAATAATTTGCCATTACTAGGGCGCGGACGTGTACAACTAGAAGCACCGGCGATGCCCTAGTTCTCTTGCCGCATTTTCGTTTACCGATACCGCGCACTTCATGCGTATGAGTCAATAATTTTTGCTTAAAATGTTATTGCAAATACTGACATGTTCTGAAGCAGAAACTTGTTTGGTGACCTCATATTATATTATTCTTCTATTGTACTCTTTAGAAATGCATTTGACAAGGGATTTTATTCTCATTTTGATGTTGTCATATAATGCTAAATAATTTAGTCACATTAAAGTTACTGCTAGCAGTATTAAAAAAATCAACAGAAAACAAATAACACAAAATTTCCAGGCCTTTCGATATTAATAATGACAATATTTTGTTCTCTTTCTGTTTTTTTGCAGTACTACAATTATCTAACCACTTGTTTGTACATACCTAACGATCAATAAATTTCCTTCCAATGACACGTTACACTATTTTTAAACGATACACAATTTGTGCTATAAATTTCCGTCCGAAATTATGTGCGATATATAAATAATGCGGGATTGAAATTTATTAAGATGTTTGCTAATATTACCGGAGAAACTTTAAGACTCCTAATATTTACATTTTTTGGTCGTATAGAATAAATTATTAAAATTAGTTATTTTTTAAAAAAGGTTTTATTTACCATTAAGCTGTTAATTTTAATTGTGGACGGCTATGAATTTCTTAACTGAATGTTAGCCGAAGTCAATATTAAAGTACCACTAACCTATTTTTATATTATGAGCTGTCGTTCATTTCACTCTTAATTGTTCGTAACTTCCGTTTATGATCAATCAGGTGCATAGTTCAAATATATTTTTAGTCACCAGAGTAATTTAAAATTAGCATGCTGAAAAGAGTGCAACTAAAAATTAACATTCCAGCAAATGTGCATCACAAACAATATTATGATTTAAAATTGAATGACATTTGCACAAAATATTTAATTTTATTAATTCAACACTGCAATCTTTCCTGAAAATATTTTACATATTTTTGCCACAGTAAACATTTAAATTATTATACTATTAATAATATGACAATTATGCGTATTGCAATTACATAAATTATTGAAGTAATAAAATGTTTTTTAATAACATAGGCTGTTAAGACTTGCACATAATATGTAATTATAGGTAAAGGTTTGTGATACAAATGTATTTGCATCAAGATTTCACCCAGGTCATGTTTTTCTGCATTAACAGCTTAACTCAAAAATATTGTTATCTGATAAATGAGTGGATTTTATCACTATTTTTGAACCTTGATATACTGTTCAAGTAATTCAAATGATGTATTTTCCATTGACAGAGTAATTTATAGACTCTTCTTCTTTTATTTTGTAAATTAATTATTTAGCAATTCATTTTGGATCACAGGTATTTATCAGACATGTTTGGATGTATTTAGACAAATTGAATAAAAGATCCAGAATTGCTTTTCTTATTAAAGACAACTTAAATATTACCCTTATTATATTTATTTTTATCAAAAAAGAATGAAAAGGTAATATTCACATCTTATATTTATTAGATAAAACTATATATATGAGTCAGGAAATGACATTGTCATGTTAATTAAAACCATTATTAAGGGAAGGAAAGAGAGATAGAAATTAGGTGACTTACCTGAAGTTCATAGCTGGTAGGCACCTTGTGAGGTGTCTACCATCTATGAACCTATGAGAAGGAAGCTTTAATAAGAAAATATATTGGAGACTTTTAACAAATTTCAAGGCCTTTCCTTGTAGCAGCCCAGAGGTCCTTAATTTAAGTGGAACCTACCTTATTCAAATGTAATGTTCAGTTATTATTAATTATTAATTTTTTGATCGTTGATGTTGTTTTGTACAAATATTTTCATTTCTACATAACTACCACATCCTCCCTAATCTGCTTAGCTTATTAAGTCATTTGCTGCCTCCTTCTGTCCTTACCCCACACATTTCCCTCTTATGCTAATTTTACAAAACTCTCCTGTCTCAAAATGTAACCTTTTACTCTATCCCTTCTCTTGGTCAAAGTCATCCATATTGTTCTCTCTCTCTTATTCTGTTTAGAACTTCCTGGTTAGTTACTCTATTCACCCATCTGATTTTCATCATTCTTCTAAAGCACCCCCTTTCAAAAGCTTCTATTCTTTTCCTAAATAATTGATAAAATAAAATTAAACCCTCATGTAAAGTTTATTACAGTTTATATCAACTAATTAATCTTAAATTATATAGCAGGGTAGTTAATTTTATTGTACTCTCTCACAAATTCATATATATTTTTATTTGGCATCATTAAGTCTATTTCCTTTCTTTGATTACTAATATTTTTTATTTGTAAATTAAGTGGATCTGATATTTTGCATTGAATAATAAGTATTTTTGAGTTAATGTCACACACATTCAGATAAAGTAAAGTAATAATCCTTGATGACACTTAGGGTTTGAGGTGGGGGGGGGGTAATATTGTAATACCTTCAATACAGAAAGTGTAAAATTAATGGAAGTTTGACCATTTTTTGTAAGCTATGTACTTCAAATTGATTAATTATTGAAATATTTATTAGCCAACTTCATTATGTTTAATAAGGTATTAATGATTAATGAGCACACATTAATTTATAACTTTTTCCTCTTATCATATGCAATCATTTATTTAAATCGAGCTCGGTCTAGTTACTTTTTATGATGGCTTCAATTGAAGCACTACTTCCTTTGAATGAAAAGTTGATGGCTACATACCGTATACAAAATAAATTACAGCACGTACAGTAATAGGAATGAAGGATTTTATTACATGATTTTATCTCCTATGGGTTTTGAACTTTATTATTATTAGTTTAATGTGATATAATAGCATTTTACCACTCCATATATTTTTTCCCTTTAAGCCGTATTGTTAATGTCGTCTATTTTGAAATACTCCAATTAGTGAAATTTATATTGGAAATATAGAGGCATTATTATAATTTTTTGTTTGTACTCATACCTACTCAATAATTGACCTGAATATTTGCCGCGTTCCTTTCACTTTCGCTTTTCGCTGTCAGATCTTTGAGATACTCCATGCCGTGTTCAAATTTTTGGCTTCAGAAATGTAGGTTTCTCTGCTCTATTTAAGTCCAAGAATTTGTAAGAATCAAGTTTGCAGGTCCACCCATTCCCCGAATCGAGTCCCGTGTGACGCAAGAACCCACCCAACCAGTTTTCCTGTTGCACGAAAATTTGCATGCACTGTTTTCCACCTGATATCTATTTCACTTTTCCGAAAACTGTAGTGGGAAATGTGCTCCATGATGTGGAACCACACACTGCATTCCGCTTATAGATCAGCAAATTTCCCTGCAGCCTTTGCCAAGCACTAGTGTTGGAAAGAGTATAAGAGGAGTGACGGTCCTATATTATATTTTAACATGAAATTAATATTCTCGTCTTTTAACAGCCCTGCGATAAGTCTCTCCGTAATTAAATAAAAAATCCTAGATTTTTTCATTTGCCGATGATAATTTAACGCTCAACATTTTTATTTTTATATTCACTCGTTTGAAATGGATAAAGATTTTTTAATTCAACGTTTTTATTCATTTCCGAGAAAACGATTTTCTCTGCTGTAATTTATTCCTCATTATATTCATATAACGTTCTAGGCAGAAAAAGTACGAGGGTGTTTTTTTCGTAAAACCGATATAAAGACGATCCGATCGAGATTTCTATTCATTTGGTCGTGCTTTTATTCCATTCCATTACTGTGCGGTGCATACAACTTCGGTAGAATATAAAATTTAATTATCGGGGATAACTTTACAGCATATATTGTGAAACTCCTTTGTTCGCTTGTGGCAACTGCGCGTATCCTTCGTTGACTATTAACTATGTAAAATACAAACAATATTCTTAAAGAATGTATTATTAATTTTAAAATTGCGATCATACTTAGCGAATAATTGAAATGTGTTACCACTTTCCTTTAAACCCCCACTTTTGACTTTAAATTCGACGTATATATGTATCACATTCTCGTCGGCAATCAAAGCTAAAAATGTTCGTATGGAGTGTGGCGTTATATGGGTGCGAAACATGGACGATAGCAGTTGCAGATAAAAAAAAGAATACAATCTTTCGAAATGTAGTATAGGAGAATGCTGGAAATCAGATGTGTGGATAAAACAAGTAACTAGGAAGTTCTAAATAGAATAGGAGATGAGAATAATTTGGAGAATTTTGACCAATAGAAGGGATAGATTAATAGGCCACGTTTTGAGGAATGTGGGTCTTGTAAAATTATCATTAGAGGGAAGTGTGTGGGGTAAAACAGAATAGGGAGGCAGAGAATGGAATACGTTAAGTAGATTAGCGGTATGTGGGATGTGGTAGTTATGTAGAAATGTGGTCTTGCGCATGATAGGTTAGCATGGAGTGTTGCATCAGATCAGTCTTAGGACTGATTACCACAGCAAATAAATAAATATATATATATATGTTGCCCAGAAAAGTAGAAATACAATTATGGGAATTTGTTCAAGTCCATGAACAACCTCGTTAGCGTTTTATTTTTATAAATTTTGGGAAATAGTTTATGTAACAGATTTGTCAGTTTTAGTGAAGTCATTTCTGAATGTTGCATATTTCTTAGATTTGCATTGCTTGCTTCCAAAGAATATAGAAATTTATTGAAAACTGTATGTACGTTCAGCTTAAAGTATCGAAAACCGTCCAATAGTTGCTTCTTTATTTTACTAAATTTAAAAAATTAAGTTTGTATAAACACACGAAGCACAATCACGATTCGTGATACAAGTAAGAGATGCTACAATTTTCGTCCATTTAAACTATTTAAGGCTCTGTGCATCATCGTTCATTTAAATTGCCTGGTATTTCCTCATTCCTGAGGCAACATTCCAGTGACGTGGACTTCCTTTCTCCGTTTCAACTGGAATCTGGCCCAAATCATCGCTTGACGTTCATTCGAAATCTGCAGCTGAATTTCGGGTTTCATACGAGCTTTTATTAAAAAGTCGGTTTCTTTCTTGTGCTTAGTTGAATTAAAGGAAATTGGTACTAAGCCAATTTTAAACTTAAGTAATTTCCTTTAATACTGTAATTTATTTTATTCCCAATATGTTCTCTTGCGAGCAAATGTTTGGGATTGCTAATTTCTTATTCATATGTTTGATTAGGACTGAGAATCAATGGTATTATTACTTACGTATGTCAATTCACTAGTCGGATCACCCTTGAAACCCGATCCTAGGACACGCACAAGACGGGTTCTATCAGTCATTTTCATTGGGAATTGAGGATATTTGTGACAAAAGTTAAAAGTCATTGAATTTAAAGCGGTTAAAATTGAAGGAAGTTTTTATTTTGCAGTATTTTGAAGTTAATTTTCTGAAACTTTTGTAAATTATAATCAAACACGTTTGAACGGAACTAAGATATATTCCGGAAGTAGTACCTGTTGGAGATTTCGTATTGTCACAGTTGAGTCATTTCTTTGAAAAACAGTTGAAGGCAAACCGAGAGATGGTTGATAAAAACTTTCCAGGAAAGAGAAAAAAATGTGCAGCAGTCGTTTCAGCGTCAGGTGAGAAGCATGTTTAAAAGGAGCACAAGGTGTAGAAAAAAGAATCATCGGACCACTTCCGATCGTGAATATTTCGTGAAACGAGGAAGTGGCCACATGGACATTGAACCTCTACAACCACGTCATTCCTGTGTGCTATGTCGATGACTAACCTTGTCGTCATCCTCAAGCCAAATAAACAGCCGTGACGACTGTTACTCATAGGAATGACCCGAGGGAGAGAGGATGAAGATATCCCAAATAAATTCTTTTTTTTTCCGACTCAGTGGAATTCGTCTAAATAATTTACATTTTATCAGTCTTTGCCGAAATGTTCTATATTCCCTAAGTCGTCTGTATTTTTCCTTTACACTTAAAATGCCTGCTGCCTTTCCGTAGTTTTTAGGTAGTAAGCCTTTGCAAGAACAATTACTGATAGTAAACAAAACATCAGAATGACCTCAAATCAGTAGAAACTACACGTTTGATCTCCTGATTGAACACTTTTCGGTCCATTAGTTTAATCGATCCTTTTTTATTTACACAAACAAAGCTTTATTCATGTATTATTTTTTCCCTTTCTGCATAATGTAGAATATTAAAAAGCACCTCTTTTTTTCTAATTTTTCCCCCCAGAAACGGCGTTTGTCTATTGCTTACTTGGATTCATTAGCAAGAATAAAATTTTAAACATTTATATTTATCATTCATTTTTAGAGATGTATGTTACGCTTATATTCATATTCAGTTATTTTGCACGCACGTCATGTTGGTAGTATCTTTTCCCTCGAGGATTGAATGTAGGATGGAAACACGTCGAGTTACTGTTTGAATTCAAATGCTGTCACTACACACTTTCACATTTACTGTGTTACTTGTCGTAGGATCGTAATAACTTTCTCTCCGTTTAATCGGAGTAAAATCACAGCGTTTTAATTTGACACATTTTGACTCGAGTTACAACCCTTAAGACGAAACCATATCCGTCCGATTGAGAAGTTTCAATGGACACCGGAATTTGTTCGTCGACTATGGGTTTACGTTGTTCTCAATTTAAATTCAACAGTTTTTTGGAGTTCAACGATTGCTCTTGCTCACTTCATCTTATGAAAAACGCAATTATGTAGAGCTCGCGGATATAAAATTGCAAGGTAGAATTACAATTCGTTTCTTGTGCATCATGTCTTCCGCCGAGCGCAATTATGTTCATTTCAAGTTTTTGTGGTTGCGGATAAATATATGTAATGCGTTCTGCTCATGTATTTGGTCCCTCTACCCATTTGATTAATCAGCATCACGGATTTAGTCTCCAAATTCCATTAGTTTGCATTCAGTATCAGGAAATACGAATGAAATTAACTGTTTCTCTAACTTCCTCTGTCATTCATTGAACCTTAATCATCTGTCTGATAGTAAATATATGTCCTCTTACAAAGACACTGAGATAATTAATGTTGCCCTCCTTTCTAATTTGAAAATGACGCCTATTTCATTGAGTTCCAAAATTACATGTTCTAAAACTAGAAATATTCCCCTCGAAAAGCTTTAGCACCTCGTCCAAGTTATTTAATCTGTAAGCACGAAGGTTGTCTTTCATACGTGTGCAACAAAACTCTCATCATCAACGAATTCTTTGCTAGTGACGTTTCGGCTTTTGACGGTTTCTGTTCATTCACGGAGGCATACAATAAGTTCTAGAAAAATTAATAATTCGAGGGTGGATCTAAAAAGAATGTGTAATAAAGAAATATTAATAAACGTATAACAACGCGATTAGTACAGATTGCCCTCTACGCAATATTACTATTCAACAGTCACCATATCCACATTTCCGCCATCGGTGAACCCAAGCATCAACACCACTTTGGAAATATTCAGGGTTTTGCATATTGGCCAATGATTTTAAAGCTGCTTTAACCTCGTCCAAGTTGTTTAATCTGTAAGCACGAAGGTTGTCTTTCAAATGTAGCTGCGCGGTTTATCTGTAATTCCCAATTCTTCGTTACCAAACTTATTCACCCAACGCCGCTCATTGCTGATGTCAATTTCATTTACTTTTGTCAGCGACAGTGGATTTTCTTAGGTGCACTAATTTCTTTTGCCGAAATTCAATAACGCCTCCTAATTTTGACCTTAAGAAGTATGGTTCTTATCAGTCTTTCTGAAAAATAAATCACTAGATCAGTAGTCTGATTTATTTCTGTTTGAACCTCTGAAAGACAACTATCGTAGTTGCAGATTCAATGACTTGTATGAGGTTAAAACAGTTTTAAAAGATATAAATTCCTGCAGTTTTCCAAACTGGTTATAATGCCTGGGTTTTAACTATTGCGCAAATGTGTTCAGATGCACGGTGACTTTGTTAAACGGTAGTGTTGTGTACAGCAGTAATTCGTAAACTATGCGTCGCGACGCCCTGGAGCGCCGGGAAATTGATTTATTATACATACATATCTTTATCACAAATTTATTGTTATATTTTCAAAATACCCTGACGGCGTTATCATCTGACTTCAGATGCATTCGATATGGCGTGGATTTAATAAGCTCAATTCGGCCGTAGGTGGTCAACTGCCTGAAATTTGGGTTAAGAGCAAGGTGCTAACTTCAACGATTTCCTTAAGATTACTATAATTTTGTTGTCTCCAAATGCAAGCTATTGAGACTAGTTTCGAAGACTCGTCTTAGATCCAAAGACAATTACTCTGTGTATTCTTGCTTCTGGCCGTGTTTAATCCTGATCAGCATGTATCGTCTGCGTCATTTAGATGTCTGGTGAGTATCTTAGTACGAAATTTCACTTGGAAATAGCCGAATTCTGATAAAGAGACGTGTCACTTCGTCAGTTTCAAAAGACGTGACGCTCGCCTTAATTTACGGAGACAGGATGTAATAATTTGTTATTCCAACATGGTAACATATTAGCCGGTTCCTTCCTTGTGCACGTTTATAAAAGAAGCTCCGTAAACTAATTTGTATATATACCCTTCCTTAATTTACTGCACTGGCATGGGTGACGGAGATACAGCCACGACTTTCCGTGAAAACATTGTGTATATGCTCACAGGTTGAATTTCAGGTATTCCGTTGTCAACAATGGCATTATTTTACGAATATAGTAACGGGAGATAAATGATATTTTGATTTGTCTTGCTTCTGACCCCAGAGGCTCAGGGTCATGTGAGACTACGGAGCTTCGGAATTTATGATTCTGACGGTAATGCATTATGCCTATCACCACACACAAGTTTTCCATATTTTACAAGTGATATCAAAGTCTTATTTATAATAAAAGTAATTGAGGGCTACTAATTATCAAGTCTCCGGTTACTTTCGGATTAACGTGTTTGGTCGATCAGCTTAAACTCTTAAAGCATATTTTAATGATTAATTTAGAACGTAAATCAGTTAAATAAATCGCAATTGATTGCGTCAGTTTTTTGGGTTGTCTAGCAAATTAATAAACCCAAGATGCTCAGGTTTCGTTGTCATATATCTGAATAGTCCAAGTCGGACTCAAGTTTTTGGCTATTTAGATAATGTCGAGAAATTGTTGTTGACTCTTCATTTCATATTTTATGTTTTCTTAGTTTATATCGTTTGCTTCTCGTTCCCTGAGAAACTTTAAGGCTTCAATCTTGTAATTTTTAACGTTCAGTTTTCCATACAAAAACAATTCCATTCCCCTTACGACTTATATAATAATCACATTTTTTTACAACGTTCTGACATTAACCATGTTATTTTATATAATTTCTAACTACCACCTATCAACAAGAACTTAATCAACGGAATTATAAGAAAATAAAACGCATCAGTTTCATCCATTTTTGCTGGGAGGCAGAAACGTTCTGACTCATACAGTGTAAACCACCTTCTGCTGACAAGGGTTTCGGACGTACTCGTCAGAACAATATTTCATCAGAAATCGCATCCATAGTAACCGTAGCCTAAAACAACACTTTGTGATTGGCGGAAAATGATCAGCAGTGTAAACGGTTTCCATTTCAGTCTTCTGATACATGTAGGTTATTGTTCAAGGTTTGTTTTATCATACTCTTATAATGTCTGTGAATTTTATTTTAGCCAACTTCTCTCTGTAATTCAGCCAGAATTGATATATCGTGTATTCCATTTCATAATATTAGCATGGATATCTTTTTGGTCTAGCGGCATGTTACACGAAACTATTGTCACTTGACGCGTTATTTGTGGTTAGTTTTAAATGTAGTGTCTAATTTCTCAAAGTCGTGAAGGGAGATTTTTTTAAAACGCAACCTTAAATAAAACTAAAAACACCCCCATGATTTTAACTTAATTGGCAGTTTCTGTATTATTTATTTATATCTATTTACTATATATAACAACATAGTTACATAAGATTTATTTATCTTTTTTTAATCACTCATTCCCCAAAATTTTTAAGGCAACCTGAATCAAATCAACAACTAATATTTTCTCCTGTAGATTCTCTTATTTATAAATACATGTAGTTTGAAGGCAGTACAATGGACTTGAACCGTCCAGTTGATTCGACATTAGGTTTTTAGTTACACCGGAGTCATATTTTTCAGAAAATCAGTTCAAGGCTATATTTCCCATTTCCTTTATATATTCCGATTTTAAATGGTTTCATTTCTCTAATCTTTTACGAAACCAGTAGTTTTCGTGTAATATTAGTGTTTTAATTATTTACGTACGTGGATTTCGTAACATATGTCTCTCTACTTTAATAGAAGTTCCTTAAAGGGTTACATCACATATTAATTTTAGCATGTATATGTACATACATTGAGCATCTGCGGGCGAATGAAATTGAAGACTTCAAAATATTGATGGCCATAACCGGTCAGCATATCTAATTGGAAGTTTAAATTCGGATCGCAATTGTTATGTTTTCATGAACTGACTCACCTTTCAGAAATGTGAATTCCACTAACTGTTGATTGGAATTGCAAGCCGTTTTATTAAGGTTCTGACACTCCATATAAACTAATCTAATATAGCCGAAACTGTATAGCAAAAACATGCAATGTTTTTTCGCTTATACTCGTGCAGCCCAGTTCCATTATAACTATTTATTTAAATATTATTTTTCAAAATATTTTTATTAGGTTGATTACCAATGTCATTCCCGTTTAAGTGCATCCAATTTGCAAAGTCATCTTCTTCTTTCACTTTTGCATATTGGTTTGTTTTCTCTTCTACATTTTAGGGAGCCCCATTACGAGATCTTTAATTGTACATCCAAAACATGTAGTTCCTACCCAACTATTCACTGGATTTCGTTTCGGGTGCTTGGTACGGCCATATCAGTCAGTTTTTCGTTGCATCAAGAGGTGATAATTTACTGAAGTGTGTCTATTGTAAAGTTCCTTTCACCGTACATCTCGCTATTTAGGCACTGGAAACAAAGGCCTACTGTCGGCTGATACGTGAAACCGGTTTGCGCAACAAATGATGATTGTTAGAAGTCTCTTGGTTTCCGTTCGGTGTTACGAGTTAGAAATTTGCCCAAGAGACGAAGCCAAACTGACTACATGATGATGCGCAATAGTGAGACTAGATTGACAGGTTGTATTAAGTTTGCGGACCTTTAGAGCTGTGTGTAATCGAACCCGCGTTAGATATCATACACTTTGGTCCTCGAAGGTACAGAAAAAGGTCACACGTCCACGTTTGGCGAATATGGAGACTGAAGCATCAATACATTCGTTGTTTGTTACATAAAAGTTACGAACAAGCAATGAAGTGTGACCAAGTGTATTATCGTGGTGCAAAATCCATGTTTCGCACTAATTCATTTTTTTCTTCAGATTACTTCACACAAACGGCGTTGAACTTGTAGGTAGTATTCCTTATTGATCGTTTGATCTTCGGGCTAGAACTCGTGAAGCACTATGCCGTTAAAATCAAAGAACACTGTCGTATTCGACCAAACTTGTCATGCCTTTTTCGGTTCTGGCGATCCAGAAAACCTCCACTAACTTTAGTTTCGACGGCATGTTCCTTAACCCATACTTCATCATTATGACACGTTTCAGTAGTTGTATCGTTGTTGACCTCGTTTAGCGACTCCTGAGAAACTTCAATTTATGGCTGTTTTTGTTTTAAATTGAACAATTTTGCACAACACGTGCACTAGCCAAACGAAAGAATTTCATGGCATGAGTCAGTTGATATTCCGACATCATCAGCGTTCTCTGATTGTGATTTGGCGATCGTTCCTAATCATTTCTCTCACTTGATCGTCTGTTGATGTCCTGTGGCGTCCAGGCGGTCATCTTCAGCGTCTTCACGACCATCCTGGAGACGCCTTGCTTTACTCATAGCCGACTCACGAACATCATTGTTCAACATTTCTCAAACATTGCTACTATTTAAAAAATAATTTATCTGATATTAAGTATAATTATTGAAATACAATCAAATTTGTCAGAAAAACGTTTAATTACTGATACGACGTTTCGTCCATCTTTGCGACATCATTTGATAAATGTGGCCTCAATCTTTGGTGGACGTCAACTACACAAAATTGTACACATTTTCTATTTAATCATTTACCTTATGAAGTACACAAAGATGGGCCACATGTTATTATATTACCTAAATGTAAATTACATGTTTTGCTGAAAAATATGTTGTGTTTTTATTATTCATGCTACTCTTTTCCATTCCTACAGTATAATTTAATACAAATTCTCTGATCTATTTTTTAAACAAAAGCAATAATGCTACTGATACACACAACCTTGCTAACAGCAATCAACAAACTCATTTGGACAGTTACGTACAGACACTTTAGATATTTTTACCAACATAACGACAAATTTGCGCGAATAATACAAGCCGGGAAATTATAAAATATCCAATAAGTTTTGAACACATCTAGTAATTTCATGCGCGATTAAGTGATAAAGTTTTCTATGCTATCAATCACTAAACATTTAGGCGAATTGCTGGGTACCTGTCTGTCTTTCACGCATTCCCCATTTATATTCCTTCTATGATATAAAAGGATAGAGGTCGCCACGAGGAAGAAATTCGTGTCTAGACTAATTCTGCCATGAAGGTAAGAGACTAGCTGACATGAGAGAAGGTTACCTGCGGGCCACCTACCGGAATGGCCTTTTCCCTCTTTGCCTTTAAGGTTCCGATAAGCCGAGACACACAGGTCAGTTTGAGTTGTCCTCAGTTCCCATAGGAAGAGACAGCTGCCTGCAATCCTGTCCAGGCTTTGAGGCAGGAAATGCTGTGTTCCCTCATCAAACCACACTCCGTTCATCGGAAGAACGTGTGACAAGAACCTAGAGTCGACCTACCTGGACCAAATTTTCTAGTGTTTTCCCTGCATTCCGCTTCCACGAATTGCTCTTCTTTCGCTAACTTTGTGAGCTCGTGCTGGCCAGGGATGATATTTGTTTAAATATTTATTATTATTGTTATTATTTTCGTAATCTACGCATGCGGTTTATCTTAGAAACTAGTTTTCAGGTTCTATTCTTTAAGGACTGTCACAATACTGAAGCTCAGAAGTGACTCCGACGAACCGCAAACTTCGACAAAAAAGACCGTTTCTCAGCCAGAAATGCATGTTTCGAAATGATAATTTGTATATATCCATCTAAGGCTTCATAGTACAAACTGTCCAAATTTCATCAAAATCGGAATTGGTCGCGCGGGGATTGTTCTTCAAATTAGACCACTTGATATGGAATAAAAGAGATGACTATAACTAAAAAAAGTGTATAAACTTGTATTGTTAAATGATTTCGATGAACGAAATGTTATTCTTCAGTAAAAATACGAATGCATGAATGTATATTGACTTTGGTGGTTATGGTTGGCAAAATTCAAAGTTAAATTAACAGATATTTTCTTAACCTTTTTGAGGAGCACTTTTAATGAGGTTATCCTCCTAAATTGGGGTATGGTATTGCTAGCATGTAATTCGCAGAGTTTCTGTTTTTACTGTCTCTCAAACACACGCAACACGTGACCATCAGACATATTTTTCAAAGACTACACGGTTTTCAAAAGCAAGGAGAGGATTTCAAACATTTATTTCTTCCAAACTATAAAAAATATAGAAACATAATTCCAACGTACTTGGACAGAGAAAAGTTCAATTTTTCATGCACTTAATATGAGCACCATGTGTTAGACTACAAATGTCAAAACGCTCGACGTCTTTATTCAATGTGCGTGGACGTCCTGTGCTTTTCCGTTTGCAGATACAACCATCTACACAATTTTCGACGTGACTGGTAAATCTGTTTATGATGAGGTGGTGGTTTCTTAAAATGGCTTATTGCAGCGCATAAAATGATTGTTCTTGTGTTGTTGCCTCCATTTTCTATAGACAAGCAATAGCGTCACTACGGGTTTGACTGGTACGTCTGACTAGACTTCAAATTTTGAGCTTTGTGTCCAGGAACGCTGGAATTATATTTCTATCTTTAGTGGTTTGCATGAAATAAATCTTCGAAATCTACTCCTTCCTTTTTCAATAACCTTGTATTATAGACGCTGTATGTCAATATTATGAACAATTTTTGTGACGTCCTGGTAAGTAGCCTCTATTATTAATTAGATCCCGTGGCCTGGGTGGTTGGTTTGGACTGTCTCCAGGCGTGTCACTAATTTCGGCCACCGGCGTCTTTTGAAAACTTTGTACACTCGTCTAATGTTAAACTTGATAAAGCCCCAATTCGGCACCGTCCCAGCGTATCCTGCTCTCTCAGCCGGATATAAATACAGGCTTTATGGCCCATTAACTATTACGCTGGGCATCTGCTATGATCCTTGTTTCTCGTACAGAACGGCTCAGCCAAGTACGGATGTTCAACCGAACGGGAAACTTGTACAGCTGAGGCCGTCTAGAAAACCACGTCTGCTTGCGTCAAATTTAAATGTGATAGATACAAAATTGGTCAAGGTATTCGAAATTACAACGTTGTCAAAATAACGTTTTTGGGTCATACAATATCATATTAGAAATGAATACGGCTAGGGTATCCTTTATTTCAATCATAAACTTCTAACAAATTCTTACTGTCAGTAGTAGCAGTTACTGATTCTTTGTTTAAAAGAAAAAGTTGACACTACAATATAAACAATTAAAATATAATGTATGTATTTAATCTACAAATAAGCAGATGCCCGGTGGCAGATACATAGATCTTAAACAATAATTAATAATCTGGTCGTAAGGACCATATTTAACCTATAATTAACAGTATAATTATTACTTTAAAATAAATCATATATACACCTAATAAATATATATATTAATGAACGTTGACTTTCATGGTGAATAATTCGGATGGTTGGTTAACCGTGAAGATTTCATCCGAAATATATATATATATATATATATATATATGGAATCATATTATTAGAAGATAAATTTTGAAAAAGAAAACATTGGAAATATATTTCACTTTAGTATATAGGTTTAGGAGCATTGATCACTGCACTACACTACACTAAACTTAGATTAAGTCTACATTTTCTTTCTGTTAGAGGAAGTTCCCCAAAACACTCCTGCAGGCAGATTGTTCCAGTCATTAATTGTCCTATTTAGGAATGAGTATTATCCAACGTCTGGTTTTTGGTGCCTCTCTTGTAATTTAGACAAGTGATTACTCCTCCTGTACCGAGTCGATTCTTTCATTCTATCTCGAATTCCCTGCCAAGGTTTGACCTGCAAAGGCTCTGTAGAAAATGTGTAGCCTAGCTCTTTCTCTTCTTGTCTGTAGCGTATCCCACCCTAGTCGCTTTACCTTTTCGTTCCCATGCCCAGGTCCTATTTGTACGAATTTTGCGGCCCTTCTTTGCACCCTTTCTAAGGATTCTAATTGATAGACTTCATATTAAGATTTTCAAAAATCTTAAAGTAAATATTTCGCCGTAGATGTTCGTGTTTTCTTTCGAATGAGAGTGTAGCTAGTGCACGGTTGACTTCTATCCATCTAGATTTCCTATGTATCCGAAAGGTCTTTCGCATAATGTTTGCTGCTATTGTTACGACATAAATTACAGATTCTTCGTCATGATTTCCTAAAGCCTCGACCGACTTTGAAAGTAACTGTACACCTGAAAATTCATTAATAAATAAAGTAGTATGCATTTAAAGACAAAATGAAGTGATTAAATAAATACCAAACAAGGTCACTGCAGGGCTTTGTTGCCTTCGGCAGGTGTTTCGTTCTCACGAGCTTAAAGAGCGACGCGCAGCTGCTGTATTAGCGCGTGACAAAAGTAACAAGATTTGTCAGTAACGTTAAGTGGTATTTATTTTATCTCTTAATTTTGTCCATTTATCGACATTTCGGAGATCCACATTTCTGTATAAAACGGAAATCAAATCTAAATCAAATATTTTTTTGTAGTCACAAATTAGAAAAGTAAAAGTGATTTTTTTGTAAAGTATCGCTTAAGTTTACAATTTTTTTCTTATCTTATGGACGCTATAGTCTGCGCCACGAAAATCCAATACCAAGGTCACGGGCTCTTCCGACTATGTTGCCAAACAGTGTCCAACAATAGACACGCGTGACTATACATGGGTGCAGAATCAGGCAACACGGCTAAGAGGTGTGCATAGCCAATTTGCCTTGATATTACATTTCCGTTGCGCCGACTGCGACAACCTGATAGGACGACACGCAAGATTAGTGTCATTGAAAAAAAAAACGAAGAAAATTGTCAATTAACAGATCATCATCTTTTTCCCAAAACCCTGATTGTCCTTTAGAAAGCCAGAAAGCTGTTTTATCTGCTTCTTAAGCTTGGTTAAATTACAACATGTATTTGTATTTCGTACCAATGCCACGGAGCGTTGTTTAATTAATGACTTCATGTGAACTATAAAACTTAAGAGCTTTCCTACACGTATTCACAATACGATGTGTATTACATTTAATTTATTTTAGGCAGCTACATCCCTCGTTTGTTTTTAGTAGTGGCGGATCAATCACTATCACGAGATCGCGGTAATTATAAAATAGTAAGAGAACAGCATGTTTGGTTACGTGTTATCAGTGACTGCTCGTGAGTTTTTTCAGTTACGTGCTACATCACCGTGATCATTTTACAAGAATAATTTCGTAATATCACAACGGTAATAATGTTACAAATACTGTGCACCACGTAATATGCTACATTTCTAATCTCGTCTACACACTTTAATGCCTAACTTTAAAAAACAGAAAATTCCAAAACCCAATTGAAGCACATTTGCAACACGACAGAAGTTTTCCTTCGTACATATTATAAATGCATTTAATTTTAGGAATAAGCCACACATGGCTGCGGTAGTTTTCGCAGTATGATGAGCGTTTGAAATGCAGTCCCTTTAATGCTTTCTATCTTTAAAATAGCACACGACTGTGATTTCTTTTAAATACTTCACAAAATGAGCGAATACTATTTTTGTTTTTAAAATATAAACTATTTTAAGGTATGATTTCTAATTACCAAATAGTTCAAATTTATTTTATTTCGGTGCGCATGTTGCCAACTTAAGGTAGCGCATCAAATGGAACGGCTATGAAATAATGATATCAATGAAGGATTAAGTTTTTACGGTAAATGCAGGGGGACTGAAGCTGTATACTGCGCATACGCATTTGTTATTCCAGACAGAAAGCGAGAAATATAATGAGAATAGCACGGATATGTTGCTTCACCTTATACTTCCACACACATACCAGAAAGTTAAAAATATGCTGTCAAAATTTGAGTGTTGTATCTTTAACGGTTTTAGACAAAATGGCAAGTAAAAATCACTCTTTCAATAATGGCAAGATAGAGCATTGCGGTTCCCCTTAAGCTACACGTCGGATACTTTGTATCGGGAACTGGAATACTTCGTGGGTTGGTAATGGCACTTTCCCAAACCACAGGGACATTACGTAACGACACAAACTTGAATGTTGCAATGAAAAAACAAAAGACTATGGTAGAGGAATATCTTTCAAGGGCAGCAGTGTTTACATTGATACGAAACCCGTGGTGGATCCCCCCCCCCCATTCCCCCAACACACACACGCACACATATAATTCTTAAAAAATTAATGCATTTTATGAGAGAATTGATATTACTTAAAGAAAACAAATGGTGATTTCATGATGAATTTGTTTTTTTATTAATAGTCATAACTGAAATTTGAAGTATTTCAATCAATGTCTGTATATCGTATCGTTTCTTCGATGAAGATACAAAAATTGATTAAAAAGTTTACTGAATAATACCAGTCGTTGTTTTATTTATATAATCACTATATTGTAACTACATGGCCAACCTGTTGGTTCTTAATCCATTAAGTTTATAAATCATACAGATATTACATCTCTCACGAAGCCAAAGAATTTACCTTTCTGAGCAATAGAAATTTGTAATTTCCGATAATAATTATGCTGTTTGAAATTTTGTACGCGATGTTCATTTTTATTTATTTATCACAATATTTTCAAATAAATCTTAATTGAAAAACTTTTAATATATATTATAAAGTACCAGACATAAAGTAAAGTGGATTGAAATTATTTTGAATTGGATTAATTAATGTTATATGAATAGTATATAAATTTTACAAAATTGTTCCTCCCCCTCCCCCAAGAAATTTCTGAATCCACTTACTGTGCATAGCTATGTACAATTCGGGAGATTTAGCTAGTCGTGAGTCAACGCGATGCGCAGTGGACATCTCCGCCCATATTGTCGTGCGGGTTGACAGATACTCACTATGACTGTAACTTTTCTAAACGCAACTTAGTAGTGTAAAAGCATTCCGAAAACGTAATAGATAAAACTGTAAGATGTAATGGATAATAAGCATAGGGTGTGTTAAAAAGACGTTGTCGCAGTCTTCATTTCTCATTCGTATGAATTCAATTAATGTTCTAGCAATACAAGTAGCGTTGAAGGAAAGATCCACCTCGAACGACAATACCCCACTTCTTCCTTCCCTACTGCGCATCGAAACATGCCATGTAGAACCTCACATTTCTCAGAGGATATCTACTTTTTTATTGACTTTGCGGCTAATTTTGGAAATAGGATAAGAAAAAGCCGGCCTACGTTTATTACATTTGTAGATTGACAAAAAGCGTTTGATAATGTGGATCCTAGAACACACTATTAAGGATTTTGAAGACCACTGGAATAAAATATCGTGAAAAGAGACATACATAATCTCTACAGAAGACTGGCAGCAGTAATTAGAATATAAGATCAAGAAAAGAAGCCGTAATCAAGAAAGAAGTAAGACAAGGATGCAGTCTGTCGCCCATGCTGTTTAACTTATATATAGAACAGGATATGAAGAAAGTTAAAACGGAATATGGAAAAAGAAACACACTGCTAGGAGAAGAAACAAAAACCCTACGCTTTGCCGATGATATTGTAGTATTAGGGGAGTCAGAAGAAGACTTGGAAAAACATAATAAATGGCATGAACGGGATCCTGCAGAATAAGTTCAATATGAGGATTAATTGATGGAAAACAAAGGTAATGGGGTGTAGTTTGAGAAACAGTAGAATAACAAAGGATGTTTAAATTGGGAAGGGATATTTTGACGGAAATTAAGGAATTCTGCTACTTGGGAAGCGTAATAACTAGGGGTGATAGAAGTATAGTAGACATAAAGAGTAGAATAACACAGGCAAGGAAGGCTTTTGCGAAAAAGAGGAATTTATTTACGGGTAATATAAGTGCGAATATTAGGAACTCGTTGCTAAAAATATTCGTTTGGAGCGTGGCGTTATATGGGTGCGAAACGTGAACGTTAGGAGTTGCAGAAAGGAAAAGAATAGAAGCCTTTGAAATGCGATACTATAGGAGAATGCTGAAAATCAGACGGGTGGATAGAATCAGAAACGAGGAAGTTTTAAATAGAATAAGGGAAGAGCAAACAATATGGAGAACGTTGACCAAGAGAAGGAGTAGATTAATAGGCCACGTTTTGACATGAGGGTCTTGAAAAATAGCATTAGAGCGAAGTGTGTGGGGTAAAAATAGAAAAGGGAGGCCAATGATGGAATACGGGAGGCAGATTTGGGAGGATGTGGGAGGTGTTAATTATACGGAAATGAAAAGGCTTGCGCAAGATAGGTTAACATGGAGGGTTTCATCAGACCAGTCTTAGGACTGAATACGACATCAACAACAACAACATAAAAATTTTAAATAAAAATGAACAATAACGGTTAGTAAGATTATTTTTAAAAAAAGTTCTATCATTGTACACACGAAGTATGTTCCCATTTAAGATTTTTAAGTTGACTCATGCTTCTTATTGGGGATTTGTTTAGGTAATGAAAATACCACCAATCGATTCCTTGAATATATATTTTTTTTCAAGAAACAAATATTTTTAAATGAATAATGATTATACGGATGCTTTTTGTATCTCTCCCCTGGTCATTCATTATCTCCTTAGTTTCCAAAGGCGACACCCGATGAAACTTCGTGATCCTACAATGCAGGCTTCACAGTACACTCTTTTCAAACGGAAATGGTCCCAACGAAGGTTTGTTGATCAACGTGATTACCATTTGGAAACATCCCAGCAAATATTTCCTACGAAGTTAATGTAGTTTTATAAGAACAACAGTTGTTTCGTGTTGTTTGAAATTAACTTATTTGGATACAGCAATGGATTAAAAATATTATAATGCGCGATGATACAGCAGAAACATCCCCTCCGCCCCCCCTTCCCGGTCCCCCTCCGCGTCCTTCACGGTGTGGTATATTTAGTTTGAGATTAAGTTGTCTATAAGCCTATGTTGCGGTAAATGCCTTGGAACAAAGCCTTGGGTGTCCACGCCAGCGCCAGCACCAGCGCCCATGCCCATGCCCCGAGTCCCAACAACACAGCTGCCTTCGCATCGAACAAAGAAATGTCTTCTCATTCACTAAATTCACCTTCCCTCATTTTACTGCTTTTGTGTCTCATTAAGCCTAACATTTAGGCAAATATTTTCTGACCTTCGGTTTCGTTATCTCCGCTTTTACAGTAGTAGTTAAACTTGTGACAACTCTAAAGGTAAATTCGGTCGGGGAAACAAAAGCAACCGTTAATGGCCATTATAGAGAATATGAAGTTTTGTGATCATGTAACACTAGCTGGGAGCCCGGCGTTGCCAGCTGCATTATCTAATTCGACAGTAATCTCTTTGTCAACACATGATTAAACCATCAGATAGATCGTCTCATTTCTAAAAATTTACCATTTCAAGCGCCTTATCTTTGAAATCGCACAAATGATGACAATTTATGACTAGGAGTATTTTACATAATTTTCTATCATTGTTAGTTTCCAAATTTCTCACTTACGGCCAATTTATTTATAGTAAAATTAAAATGTCAGATAATTATAATCACAAACTTCCCAGACTGGACAATGTCCGTCAGGGGTCACTTTTGTTTCCACGAGTTTACCGTCACAAAATACTGTCGGCTCATCAGAAAGTCTCTTTCATAATTCATTACAGGTCTTCATTTGAAACAAACCCTCATAAATGTTATTGCAAGAAATATTAAGAACTCAATTTACCTACCTCTATTGCTTCGGTATTTTCTAAAAACCTTTCTCGTTCTTATTCTACAACGCTGAAGTCAGTCTGCTAAAAAAAGGATTGATTCATTTCAAAATGAATATTTTTTAACTATCATTTACGTACTTGTACCTTCGCGTAGATGTAAAGTTAATGAAAAAGATATATATTATTGTTTATTTATTAAGTGAACTTCCAAATTTGTAAGTGTCCCAGAAATTCGTAAAATCATTGTAATGTGTATTTTGATGATTTAAGCCTTTCTTTATATGATTAGACTAAATTGTTTAGTTATTTTAGTAGTTTATTTACCAAGACAACATGAATCCAAATTTAATTAAATTTTTTAATTGAATGAAAATTTCCCCCCAAAGCACTATTTTGTGGAGAGAGATATATGCAAGCGTTTGAGTGGCAAATATACGGCCAAGTTTCTGTAGTCAAAAGTTTCCTTTGACTTATCTGTTGTCCAGAATGCTATCCAATTTCTTCCTCTCCTTCGTCTTCCGGAGATCACTTTCACGGGCACACGCAATAAACAATAAATCGCTAGTTTAAATTTTTATTTCACTTCACTTATATTTCGTCGTATAAAGTTCCCAAGTAGGTCCGCAGTAAACTTTAAAATTATCTTACAATTTCCTCCTTTCTCGGCCATGATCTCACAGCTACTGTCTCTCTCCCAACAACATGTTCCTCAATTCTTGCTTAGTAAAATTTTATTTCGTCCTTTCTACCGTGACAGCATATCACGATTCTCGAAATCTTAAATACATACTGTGTTCTTCGGTGTCCGCTCACTTTCACTGCCCACTCGGCCAAAGGATAGTCCTGCCATAAATTACGTCAAAGTTCCCCATTTCGACGTTCGGACAACCCTCCTTACCATGACAGGTTTCGCAAGACGTGGCAAAATACTCTCTGACCAGACTTTTTAATCCTCACAAATATTCTGTATCCTCTCAGTATTACCTCATTACAACGTACTTGAAATTCTGATGAACATTTATTTTTAAAAACGCTGTATCTACAAATGTACACGATGTTTTATAATTGACAAAGGTTGTACCTTCTTACTAGGAGGAAATTATTTATTTAAAATAAATGGAATGACTTTGGGTGGCCCACGGAATAGTGTAATTGTAACTACCGGTTATTGCCTCCTTTACAAATTACATGATTGACAAATTTAATTGTAATGTTAACTCATTTTCCGATGATCATACGGTATGTAGGGCAATTGAGGGGTTTCTATGTCATTATCCCTTTTTTTGTCCAATGTTTGAGGTGTCATGAATGAAATCTCTCATCACGCCCGGGGTTCAGAACCTGTTCTTGCGTGCAGTCGTCACTGTCGTCACGCTTACCTGGAAGTTATTAAAAACCCAACAATTTGACTAATATTAGGATTTACTCTACCTCGTATTGTCTTTTCAATAGTGAACACTCATGCAATTTATCGTGGAACACTTTCAAAATTGAGTTTCGCATACTAATTTGGTTTCGATGTTATATTCAATGCGTGTTTCTGTCATGATTTTCGCGTCACTTTTCACATGGTCGCCAATTTGTTATTCGGTTTTCTCATACGGTTGACACTGCCGATATGTATTTTTCGTTGTGTATTCATAAATTTTCGTTTAATTATATGTGAGCTGGACGGAAAACAATCATTACTTCTAATTGCATCGTCTGAAAACGATACTAGAATCGGGCTTTTCGTTTACTATTGAAGCGGTATCTGCTATGCGTATAAAGTGCTCGGTATTCTGAAGATTCCACTGTGATATTCCATTTTGTCATTCAGTCGTAATATTAATATTGCAATAACTTGAAAACCAAGGGGCCAGAGGAACTCTTTGATTACTTTGAAATGGTTTATGATAACTATGTGAATAAATATCTGGGTGCCTGGTCATGCCCGGGTTATTAATGTTTAAATAAAGTTAACATTTGACTTGAGTTATGATACTTTTTGTTTCTCGCGAACATCGTCGTCGCCGCCCGCATTCACGCTGGGTACGTATGGGCATAATGTATGCTTTGTAAGTTCTGTATGTCATTAGCGGGAAACACCATAAAAGTAATTGTCCCCAAAAAGTATTTATTTGACGGAAATATCGCTCCAACCCAGCCCCTATGGGTGGTGGCCGTGTCTTTAATTTCCGAGTCGCAAAGAACGTGTGCAAAATTTCTACACGCTTTTACATTTGTATGCGGAACATACATACAAACATACATACGAAACTTTTGCTTGTTTTTGCACATAAACAATGAATTTCGTTTAAAAGAATCATCTCTTTATGTAGATCCGGGTACGATCCTTAAAATACAGGTCGGAGGCCCTAGTCAACCCTTTACTATCTTGCTCTACCTTCCATATCCCCCTTTTTTCAATTCCCTTTCTATGCTATTAAAGTGGAGTTGCCTGTTTCAAAACCACCCTAATGCAGCCTGTTAAACCTCCCCAAAAAAAGACGTGATGGCGGGGAGGAATGCCTGTTCGATTTTTCTCTCTCAGGCACTTCTTCCCCAGATTTTGACTAAGTGGCTCACCAGACTCCGCCGGGAATGCCTCGTACTCTGGTTTTTTCAAAGTTCTCACATGCCCGGCACCTATTTTATGAGTTATATGCACTGGGATCGAAGACCTTGGGCATACGGTAAGAGTTGTTCGCTGATCCCATTGGATCAGTCGGCCAACTGATTCCTAAAACTGGTGAAGATACGGAGAAGGGAATGCTGCGATCCCACAGCAAACTCGTCTCCGATCATTCGGAAGGACGAGGAAATAGTACCCAATAGTCCGACCTACCTGAGGCAGGGTTTTATAGGGTTTTCCCTCCATCTCTTTTAGATGTAACACCGGATAGGATCTTTAAACTGTAACCCTTGGCTATCATGTTCTACCTTCCATCCCCCCGCCCCGTCCCCTCAATTCCTTTCCTATGCTATTAAAGGAGAGTTGCCTATTTCAGGATCACCCTCATGCAGCATGTTAAACACAAAAAGTTGAAAATCGACAGTTGTTTGAAGAAAGTGTATGAATGGGGACGTGCTGCGTTGGCTGAAGAAGTTTAGTAACGGCGAAACGGAAACATTTCAGATAAACCGCGCAGTGGCCCACTGACCTCATCTGTCGCAGTATGGCTGAAATGTGTACGAATGCATGTTGACTATCTTCAACGGTTATGTAAAGTGTTGTGTAAAGGAAATTTGAAAATATGATCTGTACTTGTTCCGTTGCTATATGTTTATTATTAAAATTTTATTTCAAAGGAGGGGTTACTTTTTGTTCCACCCTCGTAGAATCTTGTACGTACTGCCAAACTACTTTTGGATTTTACAAAATCGTGGAACGGGTGAAAAGTCGTTTTTGATAAGACAACTGAGACCATGTTATAACATGCTAGTTTAACACTAATAACAATCCAAGTTATAATTATTTTGACAGTTTGCATTTAAATTTGTTGACTGGTGAGATTTAATACTAGGTTAATGTTGGTCGGGTGGTAATATAAGAAGTGAGAAAAAATGAGTTATATAAAATGATGTTGAACTGTTCAAAGTGTCGGGTTATTTAACTCCTTCCCCCTGCTCTCAATATATTTTTTCTTCCTACATGTTCTCTTAAAACCAGTGTAACTTCCGACGAACAATAACCATATTATGTTGACTGCGGTGAAACGCTTCTTGACATTGGCAGAATGAAGTACGTCCATAGACGGACCTTACGTGACAAATCTGTCACAAGTTCAGTTTGTCACCTTGTTAATGATGTCAGATTGTTGGATGAACGGACGGTGGAAGAAGTTCAGTCCAATCTGCAATGAGTTTGTCATTTGCCATGGTGGAGTACGGTTGATGTAACTGAATGGATTATAATTAAAATTTTCAGAAAATTCATGAATAGGTTTATATTATAGAGTTAATTTTTTTTATTCAGATCGTATGCACTTCCATTATATATAATTTGTTAATTTGTAACCAACAACGTTTTCAAATAATAATTTCTTTTAGAACGAAGGTTTTCTGGTGTATGTAGTTGACAATATATTGTCGGGCTTCCAACCGGATGAAAACACCGTAATTACATGACAGCGGTCAATTCTTATCACCAGATGACCGCTGTCGAAACGTCATGCAATTACTGTGTTTTCACCCGGTGGGAAGCCCGAGGAAACCTTTTCAGTAATTCCTTTCGTATTTATTACACGAAACCTCCGTAGTTAGAATAGGCAGCTGGGGCTCGGGATTACTGTCCTGCTGACGCATTATTTATGAGATCATTCTGGCAACAATTAAATCGGGATTGACATGTATTATTGAATTCATGTAACCATTAATCCGTCAGTATTAGTCTTACACATTTTTATAAGCCTTTATCACAGAATTTGATAGAATGAACGTGTAACGTTCGTCATGAATTCCCGCGTTCCCTTGTTTCTTTCGTTGAAGAGAAGCGGAGGTTTCATAATGATTGAAACGTTGGATCACAATAATCTTTTCTACGACTTGATTTGATTTCCTCATCGTTCGCCGCGTACAGTTCTCGTTCCTGCCCCTTCCTTGAATTTTGTAAATATCAATTACAGATTTTCGCTCTCTTCATTTTTTGCCTTTCTTCTGTTTGACACTGTACAGATAACATGTAAACCAAACAAAACGGAATATCTTCAAAGTTGTCTCCACGCTTCAGCGATAAGAGGCTGTAGAAAACCGTTTAGCCGTTGACTGACGCAAGCCGAGGATGTTGCCCATTATCGCACCGGAGATGCGTCACCTCTATCCCACACCGTGCTGTTTTGCACTCTCCGTTAGCTACGGCCCGCTAGACAAACTTCTCTTCTCACTAGACATAAGCAGTCTGTATAAAAGTTTTCCATAGAGATATATTTGTTTTTCTTTCTATCTTGACATAAATTAATCTTTCAATGCCTCGAAAAGTTGCTCCGGTGCCGTTCAACTCGATCTACAAATGTTACCGAACAAGTTTATTAAACTGACTGCGAATCCTTCGGGGAAACACTGAAGTGTTCCAGTGGGACAGTGCGGTGGCCATGGTCCGTTACTTCCTCAGAACTTGTTACCACAACTCGTTGCGACAAGCTTGTTTCTCAACTACATTTATAGGATATAACTTTTTTATCACCGTCAAAGTTTTTTTTAACTATTTTAGTGAAATATTTCTTTCGACTTCTAAAGACTCATTAATAAGAAATTTTCATATTTTTTCATACAAAAATTTAATTATCCTTTGCTCTGTTCATTGTCTGGCCCTAATCCTGCAACAGTTTGTCGCATAATATTTTTACAATTCAAGGTCATCATTCTTTTAGTGTGTACTTTCTCATTCTTAACAAAGGGAAATGACGGAGGGTTATTCAAAAAATATTTTACATTTTACTCGCACTTGTGAAGATACGAAAAAGGGAATGCTGCGACCCCACAGCAAACTTATCTCGCGTCATTCGGAAGAGCGTCAGAATAGTACCAAATAGCCCGACCTACCTGAGGCAGGTTTTCTAGGGGTTTCCCTCCATCTCATTTAGGTGTAACACTGGATAGGATCCTTAAACTATAACCCTTGCCAATCTTGCTCTACCTTCCACTCCCCCCTTTTTTTTCAATTCCTTTACAATGCTATTGAAAGGGGGGTTGCCTGTTTCAGGATCACCCCAAGAAACTGAACTCATTGAGGATTGTCTGTGAGAACTTTCTCTCGTAGATATTTCTCCCCAGATTGATTGCAGGGCTTACCTTTGGGGATGCTTCGTACTCTCTGGTGGCTTTCAAGGTTCTCACATGCCGAGGCAACTTTCATCTATTTTAGAGGGCATACGGTAAGAGTTGTCCGCTAATCCCACTGGGATCAGTCGACCAATTGCCTCCTAACATTTGTGGAAATACAGAGAAGGGAATGCTGTGACACCAAAGCAAACTCTTCTCCGGACATTCGTAAGGACGTGTGAGTAGTATCCAAATGCCGGACATACCTAATGCAGGTTTTCTAGGGTTTTCCCTGCATCTCGGGGACTAGTCAACCCGTGGCTACCTTGTTCTACCTTCCATCTCCCCCCCTTACTTTTCAATACTCTTCCTATGCTATTAAACGGAAGTTGCCTGTTTCGGGATCACCCTCATGTAGCCTGTTTCTAAAAAATGGAACTCCTTCAATATTAATGGAAAATCATTTCGTTTAGACAAAATATTTGTTTCGGAAGTATTACTGTTATTTTCTCATCTATGCGATGGTTTAGGAAGATTTCATGGGACTTAATTAATGGAGCTATAGTTCACGCGGTTTTGAGAAGTGTAATCTTAGAAATTCTGAATATCGCCATTTATGTACGGACAGATTCAGCAGACAGGGACACCTGACTGTCAACTCCTGCTGAGAACCTGTTCGAATCCGCGCTGAAGTTTAGAGGCATCAACATACTTCAGCCTCCATGTAGCAATTTGATCCAAACCACAAGCATTGTGGTCATGGTTCTTGATATATCCGTGAAGAGACAGGGCCCCATCGGAAGAATTCGATTCACAAGACGGAAATTAACACTACAATGGTGAGCTTTGGTTGAGATTATGTGGGGGAAGGTTCGTATAGTAGATACAGTATGCGTGAACTTTCTGAATTCTGTGGACTGAGTTGCAGGCACAATCGGAAAGGTTGCGCCAGTTAGCCTTTCTATTCCAAAGAGAACAAGTTTATGGTTTCTACCTAAGGTGCGGATGG
The DNA here is from genome assembly GCA_034510155.1 of Eucriotettix oculatus. Taxonomy (NCBI): domain Eukaryota; kingdom Metazoa; phylum Arthropoda; class Insecta; order Orthoptera; family Tetrigidae; genus Eucriotettix; species Eucriotettix oculatus. The sequence continues at coordinate 168,455,812 of CM067376.1, forward strand.
TAGGAATGCGTTGCCATGTTTCATTCTATTGCGCTGAGCTGCTGTGGTTCATTCTTTTTCTGAGAGCCTTTACTTTGTTATACATCGCAATTTATCAATTATGTGATTGCTACGGTATGTGGCTATGCTGAAGTTTTCTGGATGTTTATTAAAGTAGTGAATGGTATTCGCAAGCTTCGGGTGTGGTGAGGATAATGGCAGAAAGATTCAAGCTTTTCCTTTCTTACAAAATTTGTTTTGTTTTCTTTAGGCAGAATTCCGAAAGCTTTTGAAATGTGACGTCTGCAGAGGAGTAGGGCAGAAGAAATATCTTGCGGGAATAAATATAGTATGTATTCCGTTTGTCTGCGTAACGAGCTAAAATGCGGGAATGCGACATTCTCACGCAAACCATTGTTGCGCCCAGACGAAAGGATTCCGCGGCACGAAACTGCATATTTCTGAAAATGTGCTCTTAATTGCAAGTATGTATATTAATATATTCGAAGGCAAATTGTTGAAATAGTTATTTTCTTTGTCCATCAGAAGAACAATGATAGCGACTCAGCGTAACAACAATGTATACATGTTGTTGTTCTAGTGATGAGTCCGCAGACTACTCTCATGATACTGTTCTCTCTTACTCTATTCTATTTAGAACTTCCTGGTCTATTCTTTTCCTTTCTGCAACTCCTATCGTCCACGTTTCGCACCCATACGAACATTTTCAATAATGATTTCCTAATATTCATACTGACATTAGCCGTAAGTAAATTCCTCTTATTTACGAAATCCTTTCTTGCCTGTGCTGTCCTACTATTTATATTTACTAATTTCAACCACCCCTAGTTTTTATTTTGCCTAAATATCAGAATTCCTTACTTCTTTCAAAGTATCCCTTCCCAATCTAACACAACTCGCATTCTATTTAACGGTCCATCCTATATACTATTTTCGTCAATATTTTCATGCATGGGATACTAAACTCATTGTCCTGTGCAGTTCACATCTATCAGCGCCTAGGTAAAAAAATTGTAATTAATAAGAGAGGGAATTAGTTATTAAAATATCATGTAAAATGTATTTTTGTGTTTAAATTTGTCCTGTTTCTTCTTTTTTTGGTTGTAGATAAACAACTCGGACGCCTTATTCGATAAAAGTAGCTACACTTGTGGTTTTAATGCTAACCTGCCCGTCTCCTTTGTTTTAATCCCGTCTCCATAAACGTCGATGTTGTTGTGTAAAGTTGTTGCAACATCGAAGAAAATTATTCAAATCGATTTCCAAATAATGAATTAAAGGCACGATTTTTTATGTTGAGGACATCAAATCACGTGCATTAGAAAATATATGATTGCTGACCAGCTACAAACTCTACAAACTAAGTCTATTTTTTAACAGTGGGTATAACGCAACTTTTTTTAAGGAGCAAACAAGGTATCTCTGTGCAACTTAAAACAGTCATAATCATTACCACTTGGACCAAATTACAATGGTTCAAATATAAGCCCAAGTCATTTGGAAATGATTGCTCGATCCGTTGAAAGATTACACTGATTAAGTGCAAGTTAAATGCTAACTTTGATTTTGCAGCAAAACAATATTGTGGATTTTACTGCGTATTATCAGTGATATAGGGTATTTGTTCCAGAGATAATAAAAACATCTTAAAAATGAAATATTTATTTAATTTTCTAATAATTTTAATTTGTGGCATAACTTATTAAATTAGAAAATTTAGGAAGGCTTTACACATCAACTGGTTGGAAGATAACCCAAGATTTTAGCAGAAATCTGAAAAGCCTGTTAAGTAAAGCCATGTTTTAAGAAAAAATGGAGATTAACGTTAACCAGATTCTTAATCTAAAAAAAATTATATCGGTTGTAATTTTTTATGCTAAACTTTATTTATTTTTTAGTGATAGTCGCACTTATGTTTTTATGTAACTGATGTAATTAATTGTATTCCAATTAATACAAATATTACGTTGACTTGTCTTTGAATTTTCTTCGATAAATATGATCGCACGCACTAAAATGTTTCCGTATACTTCTTTAATGTTCCGTCAATGCATTTAAGCTCGAACCCCAGAGTTTTTGGAGGTTTAGTTTCCTCTGTAGCAAATCGAAAAGACCGGAAGGAGATTCGCTAGATGGATTTAGAAACCCGGAGCTTCCTCTCGTCAGATATACTGTTGTAGTGCTCGTATCTTGTCCAGGGGCGATCCGATTTTATTCTACCTTCAATAAAGATGCTTCTAATGAGGCCAAGACCTGAAGGATTCGCTCATGTCAAATTGCGAATATTATAATTTTATTGAAACTTTAGGATGTTTCGTATGATGGGCGTTCACTTCGGGAGGTGCAAGTTTAAGTTACAAATTTAAGGTTTTGCAACATTTTTGGTCTTTTCGTGGCCATCATAGACTAACAGAACGTCGCAAGCAAATAATTTGGCATATTTTGGTCTTATCATTCGAATTGCAATGGGTTACTCGCTGCTGAGCACTGTAGTCATCTTTTATTTTTCCTACAACACATGAATTAATTTGGGTGGAACTATTAGTTTCGTAATTAAAAGAATCTTAAAAATAATAGTATTTTAAGACTTTGAATTTCTGTTTGGATTTCAAATACTTTATACTGTCCGCCTCCCAACGCGCTCCATCCCACAAACATTCGGGCTACATTCTTTATACCCCTAGATTCCTGTCTCAAATGAGAAGTGCTCGTGTACATTATTCCCTTTCACCCCTCTGGTCGTCTAATATTTAAGAATTATATGAGCAACAGCGCCGGGTAGAGTGTGCGTGCTGACACAGAGGCGGCCTCATCAGACTACAGTTTCAAATATATTCGACGAATTGAATTTATTGATACTGCATTGGGGAACACTCGGTGGCAGTTACAAAAAATAATTGAAAAATTACTGTTTATGGACTAGTGGTTTATTTGAAATAATCAAATTATATTAAAAAGTAAAAACAATTAACGGGCGGCATTTAGAAGACTTTCACAATTTGAGAAACTTACCGTAATATTTTGCATATAGTATTGCTATAATTGAAGTTTAAAATTAACTTTCTTTATTTAAAAGATGTAAGTAAAGTAATGAAATTAATCTGACTAAAGATTATAAATAAAACATAAAGAATGGCCAAATGTCAGAAATGGAATAATTTAATTTGAAAGAATGAATTATCGGCCCGGGACGTTGCAGCAGCTAGATTAAATTTTTGTTATGTTTTAATCAAATAACTCAGGAGATGCCGAAAGTTGGGGTATGAAACGTTTTCAAATTTATATTTGTTTGATTTCTGACTTATGGTCATCCCCTGTGTTTTATTTAAAATATGTAAGAAGTAAAATTACTTTCGTGCACCAGTATGATTTTTTATTTATACAATTTAAAAAATTATGTTGACGAAATTAGAAATGTTGCATACTACGGTCGTGGAGTATTATCAAACTGTAGATATAGTATTATTAATATCTTACTTAAGGGGAATTATACTTGTAAAAATTGTTCCTTTTGGTGATGTAGCACATAACTTTAAGTACTCACGAGCCGCCACTGGTTAAGAGGAATAAAGGTTCGAAGTTTAACATTTCTAACTCGTAATCAGATCCTCAGTTGGCTTGGGGAAAAAAATGAGCCATTCAATAATAGTGTTGGGTGTTTACCGTTGACCCCATTTCAGAAAGAAAAATTACTCAGTTCCTTGTGGAAATCTACAATCTTTAAGCGAAAAAATGGATGTATGTATCTACGAACGCCCTAAAATATAGTGAAATAGATTATGTAAATGAGACACATTCAAGGTTGAAATTATAAAATTATTTATTGAAATCACAGAAAATTAGCGTAACGAAAGATAAATCAAAATTTAGGGTAACAGTAAAAATAATAAAGACAATTACTAAAACAAAAATCTAAATCATTTAATAACTACATGTTATATGAGAAAATTACCGTACATGTTTCGGTCCTGACCTGGATCTGAATAACTACATGTGTACTGCCTCCTTTGTTCTTTAATTTATATATTTATTAATTAGTCCGCAATAATTTTTAATGATTTTAAGGAGTGGCTTGTTTTTAAGTATTATTAATGTTCATTTATTGTTCCTTTAAAACTATTATTATTATTATTGAAACAAATATTTCCAGAATTTGAATAGTCCTGAGCAATTAATCTCAGGGTGTCTGTGGGCTGGGTGGCTATTTAAAAACAGTGGCACGAATCTTATGGGCTGCAATTCATAGGAACAAGAATGGTTACTTAAGTGATGGTCCTGGCTATCAATCTGGATCTGATCCTCCAAGTTCCACGCTCCACCTCTCACCCGCTTTCGGTGTTCCCCAAACTTATTTGTCCCTCAGGTATAAGGCCGACAAAATTTGCATGACCATGCAATCTAGTGTGACAAGGTCCGAAGTATTTGAGTGAAGATAATATTTTCTAGTCGCTCATTACACATGTTATATGAGAAAATTACCGTGCATGTTACATGTTTCGGTCCTGACCTGGATCTGAACTAAGAGCTCCACCCGAAGAGGGTCCAGATAAGGACAGAAACATGTAGCATGTAGTTGTATTAAATTATTTTGGTTTTACTAGTTGTGAGTTTTTGGCCTCATTTAAACTTGAACCTGGTGCGCTGTTATCAATGTATCAATCCTTGGCTGTTTTAGTCAGCAGTATTCTTCAATCACCGCGGTTAGCTGTTCGAAGTCGATTTTATTTTTTAACAGATTTATGAACGCACTTAATACGATGAAGATAATGTTATTAAGAAGTTATTTTTGTGTCCCCCCCTCCCCCACGTCTTTACTATCACTAACAGAATAGTTCTGTCATGGAATTATTACACAGGGGTAAAAAAATTTGTTTTCAGGTAATTAAGGTGGCGAGTGGCTGTGATGATTCGTCCGCCTGGTTGCGTGGTGGTCGGTGCAATTTCTCATTCCACGATACCGGTCGAGTCAAAGTTATCTTTAGGCTAAGGAAAGTAAAATATTGGCCAGTCGGTTCCTTCAGATGGGATATTAAGACAGGTTGATGGTTGGGGCGGAGTTTACGACGTCGTTGCATGTTGAAGATCGATTTTTGGCTGACACTTCGTATGGACCTTCCCAAGGCGAATAATTCGGCCTCTCATGTCGCAGGCCGACGTGGAACAGTTTTCCCTTCAGAGTCTCGACATTGGAGCTCTCTGTATCTACCTCGGGAATCGGTTGTGCCCAGGTGCTCGTTCAGTTCGTTGTCAATCGTGTATGCAGCCATCGCTCAGGTAGATAATATACACGAAAGCTGCCTTTTGAATGGAGCCCCAGCTGAGCTGGCAGCTGTTACAAGTGCACGCCATCGGAATCTCACTTCTCTATTTTCCCGCCGGGAAATTGTTGCTGGCGCGGCCGGCAAAGTACAGGGCATTCTGCATAGCATTAAGTAGAATGTTTCGCCCTTGAGTTCATAATCGCCCTACCTCTGAGTTCTACGAAAATGTTGGCTGTGCTAGTTCTAAGGCAATGAAAAGGCTTGCGCAAGATAGGTTAGCATGGAGGGTTGCATCAACCCAATCTTGGGACTGAATACCACAACAACAATGCTCTTGAGAAAATTTTCACCAACTTCTATTTGATTATATAACGTACCTAATCTGTGCGTTATCTCCATAAATTATCCGTATTTCGTATACGTTAGAGTGAAGATTATGTATCCGCAATTCTATCACTTTGTAGCTGACATTTTATTTTACATCAACTTTACTTAGGTTCTAAGTCCTGGGTTCCGAGCCTGGGGGTAAAACAGCTATGTAATAGATAATAAATTTTAATCATTAATTACATGAAGTAACATATGCTTTCGCTCTCCAGTAAAACTCTTGGATATTAAAGCCATTTTCTATCGACGAAGAATATTTTAAGGGCGAAAATGTGTCAAAGTTGAATTTCTCGGATGGTACGTTCAAAGTGGAATTTCAAAATTATGACATCTCATTTTGGCGAAAAGTAAGTACCGAATAACTTGTTATAGCTGACAGAGTTCTAAGGATCTACATACAATTTGCTGCCGCTTATAGATGTGATTGTGGTTTCGCAACTTTAATAACAATGAAAACAAAGACCAGAGACTGTTTCAACGTGCAACGTGACTTGAGATGCGCCTTTTTAAGTGAAACAAAACTTAACATTAAAATACTTGCGAATGCAGAACATTAGCAACATTCACACTGAATATCATAATTTATAAATTGTAAATTGAAATTGTAAGATTGTATATTTTTGTTCAATTTATTATGATTAATTAAGGCTGTTTGTATTTTCATCTGTTGTTTTCTTTGATAATATTTTAAAGAAGCGGTTTTGGGGATAAAATGAGTTTTCCTGATTGGTCACGGGGGTAACAAAATCTAAAAGTTAAGACCACGGTTCTAATTGGACCAGATAATAATATCACGGTGACATTTAGGACGGATGGTCAGAGTGTTTCACTTTAAATCTACTTCAGTGGACCAACGGGTTTCTTTCTTTTGGGAACGAAAAGGTAAAGCGACTAGGGTGGGATACGCTACAGACAAGAAGAGAAAGAGCTAGGCTACACATTTCCTACAGAGCTTTTGCAGGTCAAAAACCTTGGCAGGGAATCCGAGATAGAATGAAAGAATCGACTCGGAACGGGAGGGGTGATCACCTGTTTAAATTACAAGCAAGGAACCAAAAAAAACAGACGTTGGAAAATACTCATTCCTAAATAGGACAATTAATGACTGGAACAATCTGCCTGCAGGAGTGTTTGGGGAACTTCCTCTAACAGAAAGAAAATTTCGACTCAATCTAAGTTTAGTGTAGTGAAGTGATCAGTGCTGCGAAATCTCTAAAAATATACTACAGTGAAATATATTTCCTTTTTTTTCTTTTTTTCCAAGAAAAAACAATACTATTATTTTTTAAAAAAATCATTCCTAATAATATGATTTTTTTGTGGGTAACAGGCTACATGAGGGTGATCCTGAAACAGGCAACTCCCCTTTAATAGCATAGGAAGGGAATTGAAAAGGGGGGGATGCGGAACGTAGAGCAAGGTAGCCAAGGGTTAACTAGGGCCCCGGGCTATGGTTTAAGGATCCTACCCGGTGTTTCACCTAAAGAGATGCAGGGAAAACCCTAGAAAACCTGCATCAGGTAGGTCGGGCATTGGGTACTATTCTCACGCCCTTCCGAATGGCGGGAGACGAGTTTGCTGTGGGGACGCAGCATTCCCTTCTCCGTGTCTCCACCAGTTTCAGGAGGCAGTTGGCCGACTGATCCAATTGGATCAGCGGACAACTCTTGCCATATGCCCAAGGTCTTTGACCCAAGTACATATACCTCCTAAAATAGGTGAAGGTGTCTCGGCATATGAGAACAATAATATGATTCCACACTTATTTATTTATATTGAATATAATTATACTTTCAACTATAGGTTAAATATGGTCCTTACGACCAGTTTATTAATTATTGTTTCAGTTCTATGTATCAGCCACCGGGCATCTGCCCATTTGTAGATTTTATAAATACAATACAATATATTTTAAAGAGCTTTTCAACTTAAGCACTGATTCCTGATGAGTTCAAATTGTCAACTTCATAGATTTTGTGTGTGTTATGCTGTATTGCCGTTGTATGTATGAAAGTATATGGGGTATGGGCGGGAGACTTGGCAAATACAGGTCAGTGTAACCGGAAACAAGTATAGTGTAGTGGATGCGTGACGTAAGAACGTTTCGTGCGTTATCCTGGGAAACTGTTGCGAAAGATAGAACATTTCCTGCCGCTTGCTTTCCTACGCCACCTTCTCGGCGTCCCCCACCACTTGGTTGGTCCATTCCCATGGCAGATTGTCCACTTCCACATGTGTTTTATCATTAAGTTATTAAAAATGACCTACTTAAAACCATGGCTAATTACATCATGTATTTGGTATATTTCGGTCCTCTATTGCGATGGAATTCTTGTCTGTGAAGGATATGTGGGCGAGAGTAGGAAGGAATCAATTGTAGGTTAAATTTTCAGTTCCACAGTCGGTTCAGAATGTTTTCCGCGATTATATTTAATTTATACAACTAAGAGACAATACGTGGCAACATTTTTAACTCGAGGATACCCAAACAATTTTAATTACTAAATGGCGCTTCAAATCTCTATTTACAAAATTAGTAACTCGTTGTGGATTTTTGTGATATTAAAGACCAACGCTGTTTTTTTAACCCCAACAAACTTGGTTTTATTTATATTCACTTTATACTCGTACTGCAGGTGACATCTCAGTCCACTTGCGTTTTCTATTTCATTGAACACTATCTGATTTTATTTGAAAGAACTAGGCAGAAACTGTTATCTTAGTTTCGTAAGCATGCGAAATCACAAACTTGCAGAAATTGGAGGTTTTTATGCACCGCGGTGCAGAAATGCATGCAAACAGAAACCTCTGATTTCAAATCCCGTTATGAAACAAGCTTTCCACGTGAAACGCAAACTCTTCTGTGAGCTGATTCAATACTTCGACTCGGTTGCGCTTGATTAGTGTATTGAACGATCTTAGACTTAATAATGAATTTTGATGTTTATAGACCCCTGTAGTTGGGCCCAGTCCTTCCTTGCCTAAGCATCCTTTTTCGAAGGAGTTAGCGCAAATCGTAGATCAGATCTCGAATTTAACCTGAAAAAAAAAAGAGTTATGGCGAGGCGTCAGTTGTAATAACTTAACGGAGTTTCATTGATACTGGTGTGGCCTATAGTTCTTATTGATCTCTGCCTCAAACTAATGACAGAAAAGTTCTAGTAGGCTTGGGAGTAAACCTGAGCAGCAGAATTCTCTTTCGGTTTCGCAACTCATTGCTAAACCTTTATTACTGGAGATACTTTCGTGTTCTCATTGCCTCCATTATTTAGACAGGTTCGGAGGTCGATTAATGAATCCGCAATGACAAAAGTTTGAGTTACCCTAATGAATTTTTAATAATTCAGGTCATTTAGTATTTGCCGTTAACACGCGGCGGTTTGTTTAACGATCCAGTGGATATACTGGCCTGGGATTCCCATGTGGTGACGGAGTGTGCGGACCAGAACCGACAACTTTTTAATAAAAATCCATTATTTAATCTAAGTCGAATGATGCATTGATGCTTTTTAGAACTTATGGTTTGTGGGAATCTCAACTACCTAATCATTATAACTGGCCAATGGAAATAAATTATACTTCAGTCTTATTTTTCGTTGTCTTCTGTACATGAAGATTCTGTGTTAACTAGTGAGTAGCTAAGAAAGTGTGTGTGAATAACTAAGTACACAGAGAGCGAGCGAGAGAGAGAGAGACTATCTCGTGCAACGCTCTCCAGCAATGCACACGCGGCAACGTTGCATTAGCTAATGGACCGTGTTCGTGTCACTTTACAATGAGCAACGTTAGAAATGATAATCAACATGTATTAATAGTAGCGACTGTCGTAGGAGTACGAAACGTACGAGTGCCATTCCGATCCAAATAAAACCGATTTGTCTTGCCCCACAGAGTCCCCGGTTCGATTCCTGGCGTGGGCATGGGCCTGCGTGTTTGTGTGCATTCAAGTTCCCTGAATGAGTATACCCGACAAAGAAAAGAAAATAACTTATCTAATTAGCAAGTCGCTAATGACCTCGATGTGGGTGTGACTTTTAAGTAGAACAAATAAAATAACTACTTCAAATTTGATCATTTCTGCTATTCACAAACACAATTTTGTAACTAGAGCAAGAGTTTCGAAAAGTTCCCTCTTCAGTAAAGGCTCCCTAAAATAGGACATTTATAGTTCACAGGAACTGCAGAGAAAGTTGTCATTAGGCGGCCCATGTATATGTATATCCAATGACTGGACATGACTTTAAGCTATCCGGGATATTTAAACGACTTGTAAAAAGGGATTGCCTAATAAATGGAGTAATCTCTTACAAGGTCGTAACATAATAGTCATATTCCGCGGACCCTTCGATGAAACAATGCTTCGAGGATATGGATTGAGTAGTTTTACCTAAGTTGTACATCAATAATCGCATAGTTCTACAAATTCTTTTACAGAATAAGGAGTGGCTAAGTAAAACAGTGGCTAATTCAATTTTAAAGTTGTTAGGTTCATTTCTGAGCTGTTTAATGAGCGGGAGAAGCTTCTTGGACAGTATTGTTCCCATATAATGTACATATTATAATATTTTTATTATTATTATAGATACTTTTTCTTTTGCTGAGAAGTCGCCCCAAAATGTAATGCCACAAGACAATGCAGAATGAAAATATGCATTATATACTAATTTTCGTTTTTTATACCCATATAAACAGATTCAACTCTTACAGCATAAGAAGCTGTCGAAAGCTTATTTAATAGTAGCTTAATATGCTCTTTCCAATTCAGTTTATTGCCTACAGAAAGTCCTAAAAATTCAGCATGCATAGTTTCACGTATTTCATTATTATTATTATTCACCAGGTTTACAAATTGTAAGGATGCGTTGATTGTTTTGAATTGCATAAAACTGGTTTTACTAAAATTGAGTGATAGACCACAGTAAACCATCTAAGCACTTGATTTAATACATTTTTAGCTGCTCCATTTAGTGTGTCCTTGTTACTTATTAAAATATTTGTATCATCTGTTATCGGTACAGATTTTAAAGTGTATCTAATATTTTGGGTAGATCATTTATGTAGATTAGAAATAATAGACGATAACATTGTACTGTGGAACTCCCACCCTTATTTATGCCCATTCACAACCTGTAAATGGATCTTTCAATGCTACTCTCTGTTTCCTATTAGCTAAATACGATTGAAACCAAGAAAAAGACATTCCTGTAATTTCATAGCATTCAATTTTTTTTTGAATTATTGTCTTTGTCTTTAGACAAATCACAGAAAATTGCTAAAGTATATCGCTTTGCATTTAATTCTTCTAGAATTTCATCAGATAGCTTTTTCTGTTGAATTGCCTTTTCTAAAACCGAACTGATAGTCACTGAGTAGAGACAGTGTAACAGAATATTGGATTTTGAAGTATTTAGATAATATTAAATATTTCATTTTCGCAGTCACGTCAGAAATCCAGTTTCCGGACACACAGTAGCATTCTTATATATATATATATATATATATATATATATATATGAGTCAGGAAATGACATTGTCATGTTAATTAAAACAATTAATGGGGAAAGGACAGAGAGATAGAAAGAAGGTGACTTACCTGAGGTTCATAGATGGTAGACACCTTGTGAGGTTTAGAGTACTTGAATTTTCGGATGCACCGCCCCCTTCATCAGAAAGTTAGGAAGACATTTCCAGTGATCTGATGAAGGGGGTGGTGCCTCCGAAAATTCAAGTACTCTAAACCTCACAAGGTGTCTACCATCTATGAACCTCAGGTAAGTCACCTTCTTTCTATCTCTCTGTCCTTTCCCCATTAATTGTTATATATATATATATATATATAACAGAAACGACTTGAAATTGTTTAATTATGTTTCTGTCGACTGTAAGAAGATCAGTTAGCAAAATATGTTGCTTTCAAGAATTTAAGAGAGGATACTGAACACAGAAACACTACAGTCAGTCCCAAAGTTTCAACTTATACTTGCATGGGGGGAGACGTGGGGGCTATTACCGCCATTGTCTGCTCACCTTCAAGGGACTTTTAGCTCTAAAAGGGTGCTTTCCAACAATGGAATACACCGAATCTAAGGCCACTAATTTATGGAACCGTTATTTTGATTGAACCACCTTGGAAGAGAATAACTAAACGCGTTTATCATCCCCGTGGATATGCCGTATGTTGTGAAATTCAAGAGGTGATTGCCTAAAAACCTTGCTGTAGCTAGGCCAAGGTTCTTCAAGGACTGTAGTGCCGACTATCAACGTAATATTTCTTTAGCTAGATGTATCCTCAATATAGCTGAAAAAATCTTATATGCACTATAATATGATTTCCAACATTTTACTTTAATGTAGTTATAAAATTGCATGATATTTTTAGATATAAACTCTAATTTGCACCTAAATATCTTTGAGTATATTCAGGTCTGCTGTTAGCATGAGAGAAGGTCTTGTATTTGTTGTAATGCAATTAGATATACATCCTACTGATGTTTCAAGTTATTTTCCTAATCCATGTCATGTCCCATCAATATTTCATTACAATCTATTGATGAAATAATTATACAGTTATTTCAATAGTGTAGAAGTTTTATCATCATTTTATTTACGTATAAATTGTATTTAACAATGTATTTTAAAAATTTAATCATAATAAAATATGTTGCAAACATTCTTCTCACAGATAAAAACAAGAACAAACAGACCGTTTCTAATGCGCTTATGCGGACTAGAAAGGAGCCTTTTATATCTGAATTATGTTCAGGTTATTCAGCTCTCTGTTAGACGTAGAATGAAATTATAATTATTTGTACCAGTAAAATTTATATTTAAATAATATTTATAATATTAAGTGAAATTAATTTCTTATTTTTGATTTTGAATTTTTAAACGTAACAATGCTTTTTGTTCAGTGCCTATTTGTTTCAGAAATGATAAAATATCAGTTTGAATATATTGGTTCCTAATTGACAATTTTTCTTTCTTTCAGAATTCTACCATGTGGAATTACGCCTCCTGTGATTGTATTTGGCCAACAAGGGGCGTCTAATAAAGCTGATAGTGAAGAAGATAAATTCTATAGCCTCTCCCAAAGATTTACTTATTTCCAAGAAAAGACGAACAATACCGGGAACAACAATCAGAATAATAATTCTGCAGCTCCTTTCCACCTGAAAAGAGCAATCCGTCCTCCAGCTCGCTATAAGAACTCACGCATGACCGTTCGACTCCGTCCGCGCCAAGTTTTGTGTTCAAAGTGCCGAAGTATTTGCAATGAAAACTCTGAAAATGTAGATCTTTCGAGGAAACGTAAAGGTTCTGAACCGATTACTAATTCGGGTAGCACGGACAAAAAAAATGTTTCCTCCAGAGATTTATCATCTAGGAGTCCAAGACCGTTATTTTCAGAAAATCAGAGAGAAAATCAGAACAAAATATCAAGTCCCCCAACTGAATCTGCAAAATTGTGTTCTCCAGTTCTCCCAAAAATAACCAGACTCCAGCCTAGTGAATTAACAAATGCCTTAAGTGAAAGTGCTAATAAAATAAAAATTGTTGGAAATTACTGGGTTAGAAAAACTGTAGATGCCCGGATAGATGTGAATAAGAAAGATAAAGGAGTGGAGACACGCTCCGAAAAGAAAACGTGTTGTCTTCCTGTGCAAACTAAAGCCGTAGTAGAAGAAAGTGATCCTCCGGTACAACTTAGAGCCACTCGTTCCCCTGTTCCTAAAGTGGTGAATAATAAGACTGTGCCCGAGGATGATAACGCTACTGACGGTGATGTAGATACGCTTAATTCTCCCTGGGATGGTGATAGTGGTCAAGATGGTGATGACAGTAGTGATAAAATGGTCCTTAGAAAGAAAAGAAGTGTTGGGTCTATGGAGGATTTATGGGATGAAAGTGTTTTTGAAGATGGGTTGAAAAAAGCTCGTATAGAGGATGAGAAAAAAGGTCGCAATGCCAGAACGACGCCAGTTATCAAAATATCATTTGGAAGTCAGGGGGAAGGAACAGTTTTAAAAATTCCTGCCAAAGTACAGGACTACATTCCGAGTGAAAGTGAAGCCGAAGAAAATGCAGAAAAGAAACAGAAAACTAAGGATGCAAGTGCGAAAGCAGCGAAAAGAGCATTGAAGAAAGCAAAAAAGGAAGCCAGGAGAAAAATGATGTGTGGCAGTGGTACTTCCCCTGCCAGGTCATTAAGCGGAGCGTCTCCACGGTATGGGATCGGAGGAACGTCGCCAGCTTACGAGGCCTTGTATCATCGGAGGCACAAACACAAAATGAAGCACAAAAAGAAGCACAGAGATGATCGCAAGCATGGTAAAGAAGATGGTGGCATAACTACTCTTCTGTTAAAATCTGGGGAAAATGTAGAAGACTCAAATGGTAACAGGTGCTGGGATGGAAATGCTCCCAATGACTCATATAGTGCAATTAAAGAAAGGTGCCTCAAACAAAAACTTTCCATCAGTCTGAAACGACTTAATGCTAATGCTTACATGCGATGTGATTTTTTGGGTTCCAATGGGTCTAAAAGTCCTGGTGCGAGCAGTTGTAGTAACTCCGAGATGTCAGATGACCATGGAGAAACTGTGCCTGATTTTCCTCCATCTAACCACCCTCTAATGATGAGGATCTCCACTCAGACTGTTGGTTCGTGCCTTATGAATGATGGGCGACGCATGGCTGTCGGAGATGTGGTCTGGGGAAAAATACATGGGTTTCCTTGGTGGCCTGGAAAGGTATTGCGAAAAAGCTGCTTTTGCAGAATTATGTGAACTGTCACACTCATGTCTTAAATAAATCTTGAAAACAGACATAGTGGTTTCAGTTAGTCACAATTAATGTGGAGAAACACATGTCCCTTTTGCCAAAAGATATTGAATTGAGATTTATTTAATAAAAGTTTTTGAAATAGGAATAAAATAAAAACATTCATGATTATTACTTCCACTGGCTGGAGTGTGTAATTCTCATTTTAAATTTTTGCCACAATTTACCAAAAAGGAACTATAACACTATTAAACTTTGATTTCTTTAAAATTTATGTTGGAGGAATTATTGTTTATACTATTGATCATCCTCCTGTTTCAAGTAAAAGAATGTGAATTAAAAATTGGAAGCAAATTGGAATGCAACTCTTTTTTTATGCTTACAATTATAATTTGTTCCTCATTTTCCTAATCGATGATCATTACAATCACTCTCTATTTCATATATGAGTATGCAGTATAATTATTTGCTCTAGTTACTTTATGATTTCTACAAATGACTGCCTTGAAGATTATAAACAATTGAAAACACCCTATAAATTCCATAATATACATTGAAAACGTCTTCTGTAGCACTGTTTACTGTATTTAATATATGTAAATGCAAGTTTTCAATATTTCTGATCCACTTTAGGAAAAAGTTATTGCCAGCAAATCCTTATCAGTGTTTAACTGTGGATGGACTTGCAATCTGTAGTTTAAAACTTCAAATTCAGAGTAAATGTATTTGAGATAATATATATCAATAATAATATGACAGTTTAATAATTATTATTTGTGTAATACCCAAGTGCAAAAGAAGAATGAATTAAGCTTCCAAGTCAAATCAAGGTAGATAGGCTCTTTTACAGCACTAATATAGGCTCAAATTTTCTGACCATTCATCCTTATTTATAACCAACATACACACTACAATATAAACACATTTAAAGTAATATTTTATATAGTTAGTATATTATACATTTAAAAAGTACAAAAAATAAAAGTGAAATAAATAATTATCTATATTAATAAAACTTTATTTGGAAGAGT
The DNA here is from genome assembly GCA_034510155.1 of Eucriotettix oculatus. Taxonomy (NCBI): domain Eukaryota; kingdom Metazoa; phylum Arthropoda; class Insecta; order Orthoptera; family Tetrigidae; genus Eucriotettix; species Eucriotettix oculatus. The sequence continues at coordinate 168,471,272 of CM067376.1, forward strand.
TTGTATTTAGTTTAGTGTTGATTAATGAAACTTTGTTGATAAATATGTGGAACCAAATAGAAGCAATTTATGGAGCCAAATCATAGTAACGATTAAAATCTCTCCAGGTATTAATAAAATAACTTCGTAAAAAGGAGTTACCACATTATGACTCATATTTAAATAACATATTCAGTTTCTGTCTGAAACTTTTCTTTGAAAATGTAGAAATCTGCAAAAAAGAATGCAGTATTCTAAAAGTTTGAAAAGACCCGAGTATTTTCTCAAGCTTGTCATTAGAGCCAACATTATAGAAATTTTCAAACAATAATCATTGTTAGCTAAAATGGCTACTGACAAGGTTGACTGATGCCTACTTGAAAAGTTTGGTTTAATAGAGTCAAAGAATGACCCAACTCCTCCTCACAATATATAAATGAAAGGTTCAAAGATAGTATGTTACTGGTAACTGCTGTACTCCTATGTCAAACACGTGCCTGATAGATATATAACTGGGCCATATAGGTTTAGCCAATTATGATTTATGTAATATTTTAAAACAGAAAATTGGCCATATATATTCAGCTTCTTTGTTGGCAGCAGTGTCAAACTTTTTTGCGGTTAAGTTGTATTCACAATGTATATCTTTACTGATTGTTAGTTTGTTTTTAGTAATGTGCTATTGTAACATGTAATTGAGCAAATAAAATCTAAATGTCTCATATAAATAATCATAGCAAAAGGCAAAATATATAAAATTAATAAGGAAAGGAAAGACAGATAGAAAATTGGTGGCTTATCTGAAGTGTAAAGTTGGCTGGAACCACGCCGAGTGCAGGTTGATGGCTGGTGTCACCTGGAATGTTATTCCTAAGCTTCTGATAAAGGGGGCGGCTGCCTTCGAAAATTCAAAACATGCACTCAGCACGGTGCCTGCTGAATATACACTTCAGATAAGCCACCAAATTTTGACCTACCTTTCCTGTCCTTATTTTATATAGTGCAGAATAAACATCTGGTTCTTTATGTGGATTTTGCAGCTTACAGTGCCTCTGGTTACATCCATAATTGTTGTCTAAAAGCTCCAGCATTAAAACTTCAAACTTGGCAGACTAATAAAGAAAGAAACTCAATTGGGAAAAGAACCAGACTATTATTTTTTTACAAATATTTTCTCTGGCAGCTATTAACAAAAAACCAAAGAGAAAAATAAATACCAGTCCTTATGCTTTTGATAGATAATGTGTGTCACTACACAGAATGTGAGCAAAGCACATTGACATAACTTAAAGTCAGAACAAAACCCCAATGATATAAATTGAAAACTTGGGAATTTCAAATTCAGTTGTAACTATTTTAAATAAATTTTTTTAAGTAGTTGTGGCACACCAGATTTTTTGTAACTTCCACATCACACAATTTTATGATTCATTCATCAGTGTGATAAATTTGGTTCCACATTATGTGAAGTAATATTTTTAACAATAAGTTGCATTGAAAAGAAAATGGATAAACTTAATTTTTAAACAGATATGTAACTGGTAGTAGATATTCAAGCAGCAAACACAAAAGTCTCACTGAATTTGGTACACTAATACAAGAATTATGTCATATTGAATGTTAAAATTATTAAATAAATTAATTAATAATAACTAAAAATTAAAATAATTCATATAAATTACTTTGTACTTAAATTTGAGTTGTTTGAAAATTTACTTACTGTTTTGTTTTTTAATGTTATCCAGTCAATTGCTTCGTGAAGTCAAAGTTTGTCCTGAACAGATTGTATTAGGGAATAATTAAATTATTGAATATAAATAAATGTATATGTTGCATAGGGGCAGACTTTTGGCATTCTAAAAAATTGAGGAAACACTGCTCTAAACAGATTTATTTGATAATTGAAGTATGGGAAATGTTGCAGTTCTAAAGTTTTCCTTGGAGGGGTTGGGGTTAAATAGCTTTATGGTTAAATGGTTCAACTTCCATAGTTATTTTTTAAGCCTAGTTCTCATCATTATTTAGTAATTGTTATTTATTAAACTATTTTAAAATCAAAATTATTGTTAGAGGGAAGTATGTGGGGTAAGGACAGAAGAGGGAGGGTGAGGGAGGAAGTGGTATTTTGTAGTTGTATGTTAATGAAAAAGCTTGCACAGAATAGATTAGCATAGAGAATTGCATAATACCAGCCTAGAATACTACAACAACAAACTATTTTGTACTCTATTGAATTAAAAATTTATTTCAATGTGTTTATTGTATTTTTAATTTAATGGGACACTTAATTAAAGTTAAATATTTCTTAATAATTTATTAGGTGTTGAGCATCACAGTTTCACGTAAAGATGATGGAATGTCTCTGGCCCCACAAGCCCATGTTGCCTGGTATGGATCATCTACCTCATCATTAATGCCATGTGATCAGCTGAGTCCATTTTTGGAGACATTCAAGGTCAGTATATTGTCTTTCAGGTAACAATAAAAATGCCCTATACACTTTTAGAAAACTATTTTTATTATGCATAAAATTAATGAAATAACTTCTTGTAAGTTTGTAATAAATCCATAAAATGTTTCTTGTCCAACCTACACTCTCTACTGTACAGTAGGCTCGACACAGAGGCCAGTTGTTTGTAGAAAATTTTAATTCAATCCCTTTGCTATGATAGGAACACTCTGATTTAATCTCAACCCTGGAACCTGGCAATGAGAATAATTTCCTGTGTAAATATTTCTGACACTTATAAAAATTCATTTGGGAATAAAAGTTTAAATGGTGATTCATAGGAAAGTACTCCATATTACATTGTTAAATGTTGTATGCCAACACAAATTAAAATAAAATTCAGCTGTGAAAAACTGCTTTTTATTTAATTTATACCTCAGACAATTTTATTTTTTAATTTTTTTGAAAAAGCTCATTCCTGTTTTCCACATGAATTGAGCAGTGCTGTAATAGAGGGAAACAGTTTCAAGGTATTTTAATCAGTCTCATTTTAGGAAAGTTTTTATCTAATTGACATAATTTATGTACACTTATTTTTTAAAATTCCATTTCAAAGCTTCTATGTAATCAACATATAAATCATACTGAAGTCTTGGCTATTTCCTGTCAACAAGCAATTACTTGAGATTTTAATAGTCAAATGACTTAATTTCCTCATTTCTTTTTGCAGACAAGATACAATAAGAAAAAACGTGGTCCTTACAAAGAAGCTATACGGCAAGCAACATCAGAGGCGAGGAAGGAAGATGGGCCAGTTATGGCTATATCGTCATCACCAAGAGAAGTGAATGTAGTGTCATAGCTACATGTGAGGAAACTTTGCCATTTCTTGTGCATCACTGTTTTGCCATGCCAAATAATTGAAATCTTAATGCTTTAAATATGTTTTCTTAATAAGTTGTTGAAAGCCATATCTACAAATTTTATTCTCATTTTTTGAGCATGCTAGATCAATCTTGATTTATTGACAGCAATTTCAAAATTATTAACAGGTTTGCATTTCATCCATAAAAGATTCAAATTAACTGAAGTACAATGCACATAGATAAAATATTTATGTAACATTTTTTAATGTAACTGGTTAGAGAACAACTTTCACGTTGAGAACTAAGTTCACATAATGAAAAAAAATTGTTCAGTTCCTTAATGAAGGTTCAAACATTGGCTTATTTTACAATCAATAAATACTGATTACCAATGAGTTTTTTGTGTAAATGTATAACTTTCATGTGGCTGTATGAGTCTAGTCTTCCAACATACTCAAAATGTTCATGCCTTTTTATTTAAGCGGAATTTGTCTACACTGACAAAAGTTTTTTTTTTGTATTTTTCATAATGAAGTTTTTCAACCTTGGAATAACTTAATTTACATTCCATGTAGAATTTTAAAAGCCACATATCACTGTTATGAATTTTGTAACAATTAATTAAATAGCTGATCATTTACATAGTCTATTTCCTTTGACATATTTGTAATAATGTATGCTGAAATAACTGTAAAATATTGAGATGCAATTTAAACACCAGGTCTGTACAGACATAAATACTTTCTGTAGTGAAGGCTGAGAAAAAGCACTGTGATTATTTACCTTGACATAAACTGAAGCTAACCTTAACATAGGCTTTATAAAACATGACACAGGATGAAAACTGTGGTCAATACTTGTATATAAAATATCTTATTCCTTCATTTACAAATTACATTCCACAAATAATCAGGACATGCACAGATTGATTCTACTAATTGCTGTTCATATTATAAAAGTAATAGATATGTAAATTGTAATAAATAACCTGTAGATGAGATATGATGATATTTTCATGACCTAATAGGCCTAAGCCTACATTGGTAACTAATAAATGTGGGACAAATTTTCAAGAAATATAAAGAAAAAACAGATTTGTCCCATTATTAATTTGATTAAGATTCTAATTAATTATTGAGTAATAACTTAGAGTTCTTTAGATAAAGTACTCCCTAAAAGATATTTTGTACCGCTCATGTTTTCTTCTTGTTGCTAAATTAATGTTACTTCATTGGCTTTTCTGTTATTTCTATGTTATCTAGATACTAAATATTTTAATTCCATCACAGGGCTTTGACAATACAGTATAATAGTGCCCATTAAATAATTGTTTTCCTAATTTTTTACTTTCATTATTACCTGTTCTGTGTTATAATTAGGAAGCTTTCTTTGCTGTTTCTCATAATGTGTCCCAACTGAATTATATAATTTACTTATATTGAATGCACGCATTCCAATAAGTACAAGGGATCACTGAGGTCTAGTCACATCTTCAACCTGCTTTGGCTCTGTGAATCAAATATAACTTTTGCATGGCCACAGCAAGTAAGGCCCAGAATTACTGTGAAACGTGATTATAGTTGATTAAGTACAATAGTGTAAATGTTACATTTTTTTATTCAACAAAACCTTTTTAGCTATACAAACAGAGGCATCATCAGTCATTTCAAATTAATAATTTAATATTCTGTGATACTCTCAGAGTCCTAGATTATTTAGAGGGCGCCGTGCTAGAATTGGTGATTATTAGAGGTGTATAGTTGTAAGAGCGTGTGTCTACTTTATTATAATACCTGATTCGGTTCCAGGACCTGGAATTTATTTTTATCTCATAGCGAGTTGTGAATGTGTCGCAAAATAATTATAATAGATGCCTTCTCTGATAATACTGAAGAGTTCACTTACATTCTGGCTATGGATTCCCCCCTATTTAGGATAAGAACATTAGCTTAAATTAATTACATACATGTAAAAAAGTGCAAAAGTGAATATTTGAATCAGAATTGATGTTAGTATAAATTATTCAAATCCTGTAAAACATTCCTTTAAAAATTAAGGTATATACTTAATGGTATAATTTTTATAATAATGAGCAAGAAAATAGTTTACCATTGTGATCTTATTTTCTCACTTGACATGCTAAAATATGTTTAGTTAATTACCCTCAAAAATCTATTTAACAAACATATTAAATGTGGCACTTATGGCCTTGTCTTGCAAAATATCTACGCTTATAAGAAGGAAGGATTTTGTATTTTATGATATATTAATATAACTGTCACATGTTATATTTTTGTAACACACACAATTTTATGAAAGGAAGGTATACAAGTTTGACACTGATGTTTTCCTAATTTAATCTATATCAAATGTCCATATTGTAAATGTTTCGCTCTTAGTATATATAGAATGTCTTGAGAATTTGGAAATTAGTGAAATAGAGTTCAAGATGTATTAATTTTTTTTATGTGAGGAGAGAATTAATGGTAAATGATCAGCTATGAACAATGTATTTCAGGAGAATATCTAACAAAATAATTAAATGGAAAAGTATTAAATTGTAGCGTGTACTTAAAAATTAAACAATGATATTAACGTTGTTTATTTTTAATAATTTTTCAACAAAGAGTTTGGTATTCATGTTCGCATAATTAATTTAGAGTTTGTATTCACTTTTGTAATAGTGAAAAAATAATTATAGAATTTGATGTTATGTCTTAAAATTTTCTCATCGTAGCACTTGATATAATGCAAAGGAAAACTTCCATTAATATGAAGTTCATATTGAAAGGGACCAAACGTAATGGTGTGTGCACATTCAATTAAGTGTAATTGCTCGTTCAAATGCCATACATGATTTTATTAGATACTATTTATGTTAATCCATTGTATCATCTGAGAATTGTCAGCATAATATTCTAATTCTTATAACAGTTATTATTTTGAACCACTTATATTGATTTAACAAAACCAGTGCCATGCACTTATAAGCTCAGCTTCAAAAGTGTATCAAAATCAAATGTAATTGTTGGTTTCTATGTTAAGAGTGGAGACTTGTGCTAATTGTACATAACTAGTGCTGTAAAACTCACTTATAGGAGCCAATTGCTGACCATTATATTATAAATAACCAAAATAATGTGATTTCTCCTTTGGAAACTTTGGACGCTATTGTCCGTAATTTCCATGTTGATATAGTGTGTGTAAATGATCATCATCAGTGTCTTAATTACTAAAACTAATATTTGAAATGGCCAGTTTTTACTTTTCCTCAATTGGGGCCATAGTATAGAGTATATTGTTCTTTCAACTTGTAAACGAAAGGTTCTGAAAAGGTAGACTACTTAAAGACGAAGCAGGTTAATCGTAGAACAAATTTTCCGTTAATTTGTCGTAGTATTTGCAGTCCGCCACGATTCTCGAACCCCTTTACAATCAGATTGCGGAGCAATCCCAGTGTTGGCAAGTATTTGCAAGCGATACCAAGTGTTCTTACTTATGTGTTCACATATGTTGTTGATTATTAAAAGTGGATGTTTTTTTATTGTGCAACATGAGTAGCCTGTACAGTTATTTTTTAGTAATTCAGAGATCGAATTAAATTATTTTATGTATTAGTTAAATAGTTACGGATCCACTTAATAAATTTCTCTATGCACAGGTACGTTAGAAAGCATGATTACTATTTTTTGTAAGTTTGAAGTGATTATAAACTAGTGTACAGTACAATAGAAAGACAAAGTAAGGTTGAGATCTCGACACGAAATATCTGTGATTATAGATTCCTTAGGATCATATTTGTTTATATACGAGGATTGTATTTTGTAGAAACATTGTCTGTACATAGCACTTCATATCCCTAATAAATTGAGAAACCCTTCATAGCATTACGTAGTGTTTATTCAGTAGTCAATGTCTTTTAAATTTGTTACTAGACTTATGTCAGTTCTGTTCTAGCTGTGTTAAGTATATTTGAATTGTTCAACCTTTTTGCTTTGTTTTAGTGTCTTCCATCAGATATAAATATGTCTATGTACACAAGCATCTGTATATATGGGCTGCAGAGTGTTTAAACATATACAGAATGCTTGGCATACACAACCTATAGCTTCTTTTTGCTGTGTGATGTATACATTGAAATACTGTTGAACTTGTACATCTTGTTATTATTTGTCTTAATTGTAAATATAAAATCTTATTCTGTAAATAAAATATGTAATAGCTTTTCTGATACCGAGTATCAATTTATAATAATACTGTTGTTTGCCAATAAATTTTTACATAAAAGCTTTTCACATCATTATATAAACATCCTATCACCGTCAAATTACAATGTTTAGTATTAATAATTGTTGAAGATAAAAAATTCTTACAATTCAAAACATAAAATTTTCTGTTGCAATTTTAATATTTTCTGAAGAATTAATGATTATAATAATAATCCATGCATCACATCCTCAATTGCTTTGATGGTTAAACTTACCAATATACTCAATATGCTGGTGCACTTGGAAACATGAACTGCTGTTTCATGAAACCAATATATAACACTTCTTCTTCTTATGGCATTATAGCCAGCATTCGGGCCTTTGCCTCCTCAATTAGTTTCAATATATAAACATAGGGACATGTAACCTGGGTGGAATAGTTTTTATGAAACAATTCATTTTAGACCTGTATGTAACGAGTTTCGCAGGTGCAAGACATAATTTTTAAACAAAGGTGGCAACTTTCCATACTTGACTTGGGAACCCGTATTCAAAAATAATCACAAGTTTTTAAAATTTTCACCCAAAGTAGTAACAACAGTAATGATTTCACTTTTCCAAACTATTCAAAGGTCATCATATAGGGAAATATTACAAGGGTGCAAGTGTTTCATGAAAGATATTTAATCAGTGTGTGTGCCCAACAAACATATTTCTCCAGTGTGCACCAAACCTTAATAACTACTGCATTTTTATGAATTTTTCATACATAAAATAAGTCATACTTTAATCTTTTATTGTTAAAAAATTATGTAAATACAAATGATATATACAAGACAGAAACTTTGTTGCAGTATAAAAATACATTATATAATAAGATGATTTAATAAATCATTATGTGAATGTGTGAAATACTTACATTTATGAAAATGAATCATTTACAAATGTACACTAATCCTGAGTAATATGCTACATACCAAGGATTTTAATGGCACTGTATTACAGAGAATGATTGACACAAAACAGGCCAAAGATACTAACTATATGTAATATGCAGAGCAGTTAAACACTAAACTATATTTAATCATTTTCCTCTTTATACTGCTCTGCTTGAGTACTTTAATTGTATGTAATTGTACACAACACTGTTAGTTGTTAATTCATGCAAGACTAAAAATTAAACATTAGGATTATGTTTTAAAATATGAGAATTAGAACATGGCCAGAAAACGTGTAGGCAAATGAATGTATAAAACCCATAAAATTATGCATACAAAATTATAGATAAAAATTGTCAGCAATTTTAAATGTTCGTTACATTTTTTATAGAATTGAGATTAAGATAAATGTGAATGATTTTGAATAATTGATAATAACATAGTTTTAAAACAACTTTGATATTATTGCTCATAATACTTGATTACTGTAGATTTTTAATGTAAATTCATAAAAATTGTAGAGGTTGTATCGAGATTTTGTTTCTTAGACAATGTTTCATGTTTTGCATTAGTTATACAGGCACAGAAACAATTTCTTTTCATATATTTGTAGATTCATTGCTACTTGCAGTATCCAACAGGAATGAAGCTTCTGTCATAATTTTTGAGCTAGTTCTTACAAGAAATAGAAGTTGGCATTCCTCAAAAATATTAAGGTCAACACGAGCTTTTACCAAACCGTGTAAAACTGTAGCACGTTCCAAATCTAACCATCTCTGCAGTGCAAGTTCTCTGTCTGGCTGAGGTGCTCCAAGGGCAACATCTGCTGGCCCCCATAATGAAAACTCCAGAACACTTTTGGCCTGCGACAGTGATACAGCTCTTTCTCTGGATAATATATCACTCAATAAAGAAGCAAGGGGTGAAGAGGTAGGCAGCAGTTCTTTCAGTCCCATCAAAGCACATTGGCAAAGAGATCCCCTCTTTTCCATGTCTGCACCCGTGGAGCCAAGTTCTTGTAACATCGTCAAACGTGGATGTGGATCACGCTCTTCTCGGCAAAGTACAAAATTTGAGAGAGATAGAGGAGCCTCTTCTATGCCTTGTGCTTGAAGGGCCTTAAGTCCGTTGACAATTTGCAATAAAACAAAATTAGCATCTTTACACTGATCTTCAATATTTATGTGATTTTTGTCCCGTAAAGTGTAACCATATGTCTTCACAGTTTCAACGTGAAGACGGAGTAGAACGGCAATGGAAGCTGTAAATAAAGTAGTCATCAGAATAATTAATCATAAATTATTTAAAAAATGGACACTATATAACATTGAGGTTAAGTATTTTCAGTTTGGTGTCTGTTACAAGTACCAAGTTGTCATGCACTGCTATGAAGAAGACAAAGAAAGAGTTGATATATATATTTCTAATATTCCAGCATGCAAAGAAGTTGTGCCTCTTGCAAGTCAAATGTGATTAAGTATATATTTTATAACTGATATCAATGTATGTCATAACTTTGACTATTTACAATATTTCAGTGTGTTACTGAAATATAGGGTATATACAAGAAAGTCTTCAGTCATATCAAGTTAAAACCAGATGAAGAAACATATTTTGAAGAGAGGTACATTTAAAACCACTGTCGGATGTGATTATAAATTTTAAAATTAATAACTTACTATTATTTTACATTAAAAATACTTCTGTACCAACAATCTGAGAAATTTATAATTCAGTGCAATAATCAAAATGAGACCTGTGATCTGTGAACTATTACAATTTGAACGTTGAATAAGTGGCTAAACTGTTACATTGAAATCTCTTGACTTGACGTGGGCTCATGCTACAATAAGTTAATAAATCAAATACATTATTTACAAACTGAATTTAGTAAAGCAAAAGTAAAGTTTTTGTATTGAAAACCAGAATAGTTCTGTTGTTTGCATAGAACATAGTTCTGAAATTTTGAATTGGGTTACCAGAATCAATGTGTAAATAAATAATTCTGTCATTCTGAAGAAAATGAAACATTCAGCATGGGCATTTAATGATTGTATTAAAAGCCTCCATTATTATTTGGACATTTGAATAGTATAACAGATACTATATCTGTATAACAGATACAATTGAAGTTAAATACATGAAAGTTAATAATATATCATTAGTGTATTACACTAAATAATTACTTTTATACATATAATGCATGTTATTATAATAAATATATATCTTGTACCAAAATTACCTTGCAGTAATTCCTTATTTTCTTTAGATCCCATAGGTAAGTACATAGCAGGCACTAGGTCACTAAACTCTGTGATTGGTGTTAAAAGGGAAGAACTTCTGGATGATGGAGTACTCTGAAGCCCTTGACTCATTGTAACACACAACGTAACATTCTGTCCACACCAAACTGCTGGATAAAAGACTCTATGACCAGCAACCATTTTACGGCTGTCTTCCATCATTGTGAAATCGGACCATCGTAAATTTTCTGCTGCTTTCAATCCTCTTAAAGCTGGAGGGATCACTGGATTGTGATTCACCTGAAAACAAGTATCGCACATGTTCTAAGTTTAAAGTGAGAGTAATAAAAATGTGCAAGGAAATTTGTTTTAGAATTACAAATAAATAACTTTAGCTATTCAAGGGTAAGGTAATAAACCATAATTCTGTTATTCATATATCATTAAAATGAGATTTTTTTTGTGTGTGATTCTTTACTTTTGTTCAGGAAGCTAACCTGTTCTAAGACTTGTGCCAGTGCTTCGTGATTTGCTACAATAACTGCGCCATAGTTATCCTCAAGACTTTTATGCACAATGCTGCGTCCTTTCCTCAAACGTAATCTACTTGTTCGACACGGATGACCAGATGAGTTCAGCCAATCTGTTTCTTCTTCTCCTCCAGCACCACCCTTTAACAAGACATAAAAGTAATGTTTCTGTCCAATAAAAAACTAGTGCATATAATTTTTTTGAATTTAATATGAATAGATGTTATTTGTCTTGCCAATGGTATAAAATACAAAGAAATTTAGATCTGAAATCAAGTTGTCACACATTCTACTTTCATTTCAAACAATAGAATCACTATTAATTGACTAGATTTCTAGCATTAAATACGTAGACACAATGGTAATCTTCACAATACAAATCTAGGCATAGTTTTACCTGGATATGAAAGTTAATCACACTTATTATTTTCATCTATAATATATTTGGCAAAAGAATGCATACCTCTTCGCTACCATAGAAGCTGTAAGGGTAGTAGATATCAGATTCTGTTTCACTTCCACAATATGGCAGAGAAGCTGAACGAACAAATGTGGCACGAAATTTGGAATAATCTGTGGTGGAGTCTAAACAACCATCAGATCTTCTTTGAGGTATTGAATAGCTAGTAGACTTTCCAGTTGCTGGGACAGCATCACATTCAGGAGAACTAGACGATGCTCTTCCAACACACTCGTACACATTTTCTCTTGTGTCCTAAAAAACAAAATAAAGACTTCAACATGTATTTTGTTAATATTAATAAGCAGTTAATTATTCTTAAATAGAAAAATAAGTGCTCCCCCAGAATTTTATACATATGTGCACGTTTGTCAATTCTTTGAGTAGGAGGAGAACACCTCTGAAAATTAAAATACCATATTCTATGCACTGAGGTGACAGCTATCATCTATGGTAAGTCACTCAAGTCTCTCTATTTCATATTAATATAGTCACACTAGAAACCCAAGTCAAGTAAATTGTCAGTAGTGGCACATATTGGACAGACATATATTATGCCAGTAATGTCAAAGACAATTTAATGCATTTTTATGAACTTTTAATTTGTTTTTTGAAAGTATTTTTCCTAAAAAAAACTAATTATTAAATCTAATAATACAAAATCAAATGACTGGATCACTAAAGGGATAAAAATATCAACAAAAAACAAATGGAAACTATATCTATTAGAAACAACCCCAAGCTGTGAGTTAAAGAAACATTACAAAACCTACTGCAAAATATCAAGTAAAGTTATAAACACTACTAAAATATGCACTACTAAGAAAAAATTAACAAAGCAAAGGATAAAATAAGGACTCTTTAAAAAATAGTTAAAAGTAAAACAAATAAACAAAATGAATTGCAGTCACCAGATGTGTGAAAACATTATTAAAGATCTCAAGTCCAGTTCAAACAAATTTAATGATTACTTTTTAAGTGTTGTTGAAAAGATAGGACAAAACTGCAATATGTCTTTAATTGATGCAGTAAACCTCTTGAGAAAACACCTAAATGACAATGTTACTGAACTTAAATTTAGTCTTATCACCCCATTTGAAATAATTTTTTTATAAAACTAATGAAAAACAAAAAATTTGCAGGATATGATGAAACTCAAGTATTGAGACAGCTGACAGAATTAGTCCTATATTGGTATCTTTGTAATCATTCACTTCTAAGTGGTACATTCCCTGATCTGTACTCTAACTGATGAAATTCTATAAGAATTAAATGCCAAGCAATATCCTTTGCAAATTTTCTGTGATTTGTCTAAAGCTTTTGATTGTGTAGACCATGATATTCTATTAGGGAAAATTAAATACTATGGAATAGCAGGAATGTATTTTTCTTGGCTTAAATCATATTTAGCAAATAAGAAACAGAGAGTAGTATTGAAAGATCCATTTACAGGTGAAAATTATCATTCTGAATGGGCAAAAATAAGGGTGGGAGTTCCACAGGGTTCAGTGTTGTCGTCTATTATTTCTAATCTACATAAATGATCTACCTAAAATATTAGATACAGTTTCAAAAGCTGTACTGTTTGCAGATGATACAAGCATTTTAATAAGTAGCAAGGACACACTAAATGAAGCAGCTAATAATGTATTAAATTGATGGTTTTCTGTGAATGGCCTATCACTTAATTTTAGTAAAATCAGTTTTATACAATTCCAAACAAGAAACACAGCCTTACAATCTGTAAACCTGGTAAATAGCAATAAGGAAATACATGAAACTATGTATGCTAAATTTTTGGTACTTTCTGTAGACAATAAACTTAATTGGACAGAACATATTAAACAACTATTAAAGAAACTTTCGACAGCTTCTGATGCTGCAAGAGTTGTATCTAATTATATGGGCATATAAACATGAATATGTACATTTTCATTCTGTATTGTCTTATATTTTGGGGTGACTCTTCAGTAAAAGAAAAAGTATTTATAATCCAAAAAAAGAGTCATTATAATAATATATCAAGCCAATTCATGAACATCTTATCCAGGACTTTTAAAAAAATTAGGCATACTTACCCTTGCAAGTCAGTACATACTCTCATTAATGCTCTTTATGTAACAATAAAAATTTATACACTATACGCAGATGTGCAAAGAATTAACACCAGAAATAAAAACAACCTTCAAGCAGAATGTAAGAGACTAACAATAACACAAAAATCTGCATACTATAAGGAAACAACATTGTTCAATAAGCTTCCCCCACATATTAAACAGCTCTGAAATGAACATAACAAATTTAAGATTGATCTAGCCACTTTCTTACTCAGCCACTCCTTCTATACTAGATATAGTTTATCCTAATAATAATTTAATTAATTCATGTAAAAGTATTTGACTCATTCCATATCCTCAAAGCATTGCTTCACTGAACGATCCATGGAATATGACTATTACGTTACAAGAAATATTGAAATGATAAAACTATAATTGTAATAAAAAATTATTATATAGTTCATTATCTGTGAAAGAAAATGTAATATAGTCAAAGAAATGAGAAAACTTTAAGTAATAATAAATATTTTTCATCTAGAGCAATGAACATTCTATTGAAGACAGTCAGATCCAAGTCTATGATGGCCTACAATGTTATATTTGTTCACAAAAATGGGTAAAGAAGTATGAGTTTATACAAACAAAATAATGGTATAGGTATTCTCATGCAGAATAGTAAGCAAGGTTGAACAAAAAAAGAAATAATAACTGTAGAAGTGATGAATATGTATAAATATGAAATTGGCTCTTAATTATAATTCGTACCAAATAAAATTTACAGGGGAAAACTATTAAAACCTTTATCAAGATCATATGGCAACAGTTCAATTTAGAATAAAAATTTGCAGCAAAATCACCTGGTTTGCCCGAAGAGTAGTTTTTCCACTTGTCAATTCAACTGATTCGTAGCCACTATCCTCCGATTGTACGGTTGCCGTAGTCATCCTTTTAGGTGTGTCTGCAATTGCATCTCGAATGCTTGCTGTTCTCTGCGGTTTGTTTGGTGTTAAACCAGATCGTACCTCACCTGAAACATGGCCTGCCATTGCCAATTAGAAACAAACAAAATATTTTTAATTAAATCTACATGCAAACCCATATGAGACATTTAATATAAATGCCACTTAATGAGTAAACTACATAAAACCTTCAGTCAAACCAGAAAATGTGAAAACTGAAATGGACTCACCAAGGTTGGCATAAAGATTATCTGCTGGTGAAGGCTGGACAACCTGACCAGTAGGTAGTTTCTGTTGGCGTAGTAACTCCGCTGATTTAGGCGGTGGCGGTCGGACAGGTTTACTTATACCTTCGATTCCCCTACCCCAGGCATCCAGAGAATGATTACGGGGAGGAGGGGGTGGTTTACTTGGTCTTCCTGAAATTAGAAAATATTATTTTATAATATCTCTCATTTATTATTTTATTAATAATTAAGTTTATTTGCCATAATTTTAGTACCTGATGTTGAATGATTTGGACTACTGGAGTTGGAAGAATCTTCTGCTGATATTTCAGCATCCTAAAATAAATTTGGGTTAATATATTTTGGGCATGTCAATCACAATAATAGAATCACATAATATTAAGTTAGTAACATGCTTTACCTTATTTTCACTGGAAACAGAACTTGTTGAGCTAGAATCTTCTCCATGTGGTTTTCCATCAGCTCTCACAACTTCCACTGCTGCTCCATTCAAATCAAATGGGTGTATAATCTCCAACCTAGGTTTGGTTGCAGCTGCTGATAGCACCTCCTCTGAGCGTGTTGTGGCTGAACCACTGGACTTGTCACCATCTTTACTGTGACCGAGGCGTAAAAATTTTCTCAAAGAAAATCTTCCTCGACCTCCAGACTTCTTCTTATCACTCTCCAGAACTTCTGGAATAATGGTTGGAGTCATGCTTAAGCTTTCAACTGACAAAGAAATTGTTCGCTTATTATTTGCTTCAGGGCCAGAAGGGTTTTCGGGCCCTGCAGGAGCATGGCTCACTGAGTCAGCACGCATCTTTGGACTACAAGAAGATGCTCGCTCCCGCTTTTCTTTCTCACGTGCCACTGGTGATGATGATTTCACCATATTTACTGTAACATTTCTAGTAAAAATGGGTACTGAAATTTCATCTAATGATGTACTTGGGGGTTTAGGTGCTTGGCGTTTCTGTGGTGTACGTAATGGTTCATTTAAGAAACCATCTTGCTGTTGATAATCTTCATTTAATAGTTCTGCAGTCTCAATATTGTTTGTTTCTGTTATCTGTAAAAATGATATAAAATATATGATAATTTTTCAAATGATAAACTCACATAAAAGATTATATCACCAAGGTAATGATTAATGTTAATCAACATGCTGAAATGAGTAAATATTGTTACTTAACCCAATCAAATCTGATTTAAATACTGCATATGTAAACACATTGTGCTCTCAACTGAATAAGACTGTATTTTGACACTTTAATGTTTGTAAAAAGTAAACTAATTAAATGAAAGTCACTCTCCCAATGTCACAAGAAATCAAGCAAGCTAACACAATCATCCTCTGTTCATGTCAATGGATTGAAAAACCCATTTCCAAATGATGTGAATGTCACATCATATGAGTTGAATGGGTTAAATAGTATTAAACTACTTGTAGCAAATGCATTTTTGCTAAATAGATGGTGTTAGCCTGCCAGTTGAAAGTATTAATGATTTCCAGAGTATATAACTGTGGATTTTGTCAAAATGATTGTACAGATGTGTATGAACATCTCACGTTTGGTACTATTCACTGGTGTTCTTTGCACAGTGGTGGAGGAGGGAGTAAAAAGAGAGGCATATGCTTCACATTCCAAGGACTGATATAGACTTTTAGTCTGTGTATGGTGAGCAACAGAGTTATGCACTATCTCCGAGGAAGAAATTCACCAACATGCACCGGATGACAGCAACAATTGACAGACATGTGCAAAATGTTGCATACCTATGGGATACAATTTGCCATTTGATTTTGCTCATGTTCTCCAATTTTCATTTTATAATATATCAAACTTAATTAACACTGTTACTCAGTATCCACTACAATACTATGAAATTAATACAAAAGAAACAATGTGAAAGTTTAGATGAGTCAAATTATTTGACTGAAAGATTTTTACATATTTATATCAGGAAATTGTCTAGTTTACAATCAATATGTTTATTTAGACAATAATCGAGGGGAAGCTGAAAGTCAGGCTTCTTTTTTAAAGAATTTCACTAAGATTCTAACAATATTTTAGTTCTTTATTCAGTTTATTAGTATCTTTTTTTCTGCACCTTAATTGGTTCAATAAGTACATGCATGCTTAAATTTCGGCAAATTACAAAGTCATTAATTGCAAACTCACCACGGGTTTCTTCGATGGTACTGGTAGTATTTTATTGGGCTTGGTTGGAATCTTGGGCTTGTCACCGGGAGGCTTCCTGGCGGCCTGGACTATGCTGTGGAGGAAGGAGGGTCTGGGGTCCATGGCTGGAGGAGGGCTCCTGGGCAGCTCCGGAGGTTCCGAAGGCTCGTCGGGATCCGCTCTTCCGTCTGGCTCTCCTGCCAACTCTCTGCTATCTTCGATTCGAAACTCGGTTTCCACGGCGTCACCCTTCGGAACCTCCCCGGCAGGATTCTCGATCATGACTTTGATGGCCTTGTATTCACCGTCGGCGACGACGGGCTTGACGGGTAGCGCAGATTCGCCGTCGAGTTTCCGAACCGACAACGTGGCTACCGTGCTACAGGCATCGTTCTGGATAACTCTCTCTTCGCCGGATATTTTTTTATAGCTTCCGGAAAACTTGAGCGCCAATTTACTCGTGTCACCGTTAGATTTGTGAGCGATTTCTTTTAGAGCAAAATCTTTCACGATCGCTTTGGTGTCTTCGCGGCTACCAGTATTTACTTTGAGGTTACAAGTTTCTATGATATCAGAAACGGAACTTTCTATTTTCTCCGCTCTATCTTCAGGTATCTTCGAAGCGGCGCTACTTGCGGGCGCGGGATGCGTTACGTTTTCGTATTCATTCGTTGTAACATCACGTTCGTCGGTCGATGTTCCATTTTCCTCAGGAACCGGGGTTTCGGTTGATGTTTCCGAAGTAGTCGTCAGGGAAGCGGATTCCGTTTCTGAGCCCTCGCCGGAGACTTCTTCCTTCTCCGGATCTGGAACTGAAGCCGGGGGGACTTCGCCTGGGACACAGTCTCCTTTGCCGAAGTCACGCTTCCCGTTGAAGGCAGAGCTCCTGACGACAGTTTTGGATTTTTCGACGGTCAGACGTCCTTTGATAAGAGGAATGCGGCTGGCTCTGTTGTCAATCACGCCGTTTTCCTTCATCGAGAACTTAGTGACCACCTCTTCTTTCTTGACTTCCGTTTCCGCCGAGCGCTCCATCTTGGGGCTGTTCTCCTTCATTTCGGGCGCGGGGTCGTCGCCGAAAGGCGTAACCGAGACGAGCAGCGTTTTGCGACGTCCGTCGGCGTCGGTGAGAGGACGTCCCAGAAGCAGTTGCGTGAATGCCCGCCGTGGTTCGGCGCCCAACAGGTTGGCCGCCACAGTGTTGAAGTCCGTGTTGGAGCGAGTGAGTCGGAGCAGGGCGCGCTCCTCCTCGCAGGGCTCGCCACTGTCGTCGCAACCATCGTCAGAGCCCGCGTCCTCCTCGGCGTCCACCTCCGCGTCCTCTTCCCCCGAAGAGAAGCACTCGTCGCCCCCGAAGCCGATCACCTGCGACTCTTCCGCGGGGAATCGGACGGCCGCCGCCTTCACCTTGCGTGGGTGCGCTCCTTTCAGAATACCCTGAGCAACAAACAAAATATTTTTCGGTTACTTGTAAACATGAAAGTCTGACGAATAAAATTAAATGTTACCATAAGCTGGTTGCACATTATCCGTTTTTCGCCCGGGCCGGGGAAAAGGACCGGAGTTTAATCTACAGAAGAAGGTGTTGCCCGGAACTGCCACCGCGTTCGTCCGGAGTAAGGCTAGGTTTACACGGGCAGTGATGACTGCCAGAAAACGAGGGGCAGTGATGTCAGTGGCGTGTCAACATACGTCAGTGCTGCACTGACAACTGCCAATCCATCGCTGACACTTTTCTTAGAGCGTGTCAACAGTATGTCAGTCATGACTGACGTTCCCCCTCCACCGACCTGGACGCCCTCATGGGAGGCCAGTTAGTGGTAGTTACGGTTGTCAATTATCGATTGTGAACGGTGAGGCAGGGCTGACTATCGATTGCGCGATGGTAAACAGTTTGTATTTTGCATTTTTAATACGCGTGTAGTTTGGTTTAGTGTTTGATTGGAGTAAGTGAATCTTTGTTGTGAACAGCAGCTAGAATTTTGGTTCAGAAAGCATTTAGGATAGAGTTCGTTTGTTGCACCTATGTACCTATAAATTTTTAGGTTAACTTTCCAAAAATAATTATTGTCAACCCTCCAACGGCACAAACTTTAACTGAAAAAAAATTACGCAAAAGAATAAACATACTACTATCACAAGTATTGAAATATAATTCATTTCGTTTTGTTCAGTAATTGACACCTTTAAGGGGAATAAAACAAGTAATAGAAACCGAGCCAATTAAACACTGAAAACCAGCTTCAACGTACATGTACTGTTTTTATTATTGCTTGATTTCTGTAGTAATAATATAAAACAATATTACTAAACAACAGTTTTCATTTTTATGTATCAATAGTACAGTAGCGTAATACTGAGTTTGACTTTTTCGTGAGAATTTCAGGAACCCTTCCTCGTTACGTCTATTCTGTCACAAATACAAAGTGATTAATTCCTGTTTATGGACATTATGCGTGCGCGAAAACACAAAGGGGAAAAATATTCAACTTGACATAAACAATATATCGACTCTATGCAACATCAACAATCCAACCGGTCGTAGTTGCCAAAAAATAGCAGAGAAGTATAAACATGCATAAGAGTTCTCTGCCCGTTCTGTAGTAAGGGCAGCACTTGCACAGAATTGTCAGTGAAGAAGTAGGCAGTTATCTGCTCAAGATGTAAACGGTAGGCAGTGCACAGCCAACCCAACTTCAACGAACATCGCTGCCCGTGTAAACCTAGCTTAACAACAATGTTTCGCAAACAACAATGACGCCGTGTCATTGTTTTGAGTGAGCTGCGGTGGGTCGAAGCATATTTTTAATCCTTCCGCATTAATAAAATAATGGAAGATATTGATGGGGAAGTTTTGATTACCCAGGTAAGACCTGTGGCGTGGGACACATTTTATGACAAATACATAGGAATGATAATCAGGATGCCGGGCATGAAGTTTGCGAAGAACTACTACCACAATTTGGTGTTGTTGATGGAAAGGATAAAAATGCGTTTGGGAAGACAATTATTACTATCACCATCATTTATACATGCGTGCTGCATTGGTTTTTGAAAGATAGAATCAATGTACAGAAATAATTTTTAATACTTTCCTTTATTTAGTCACGGTTTATCAATCGAGGTTTATACTTTTGCCATTTGTCATGTTTGCTGTTGGTCAGTCCTCTTATGGTTCTCTCTTGCGTCAACTCTTCCATCCTTTGATAAAAATTGTGTCCATCGCTCTCAAGCAGAAAATGCATTACGATGTAAACATTTACAATATTGGTTCTACTGAGTTACGATGTTAGAAGAATTGTTCATTTATATAAGTTATTTAATATTGAATATCCAATTTGTCTTCATTTATTGACATAATTTGAAACAATTAAACATCAGAAATATTTATTCAGGAGCTTTCAATGTGTAGTTTGAGAAAATTTGGGAAACCCTGCTCTATACTAATAAAACACAAAATTTAAGTTGTAACGGTATAAATGAAAAACTATATGTTCATAATCAAAAGATTATTCATACCTGTTTTCTACTTTTACAAGGTGCAAGTTAGTGTGAATTGATTGCCAAATATAGGTCAAGAGCGAGGGAAAAATAAAACAAATTTGAGTACTAGTGACTGCATTGCGACGATACCAATTAATTCAGATTTATTTTTCTTTATTTTTAATTTATGTAATAATTCTATGCAAGTAAAATTTTCGCGTCGTGAACCTGGAGGAACATCATCTTTCAACCAGGTAGAAAACCGAAAACAAACATCTGTTGGTTTCATAATACCACATAAGTCATTATTTACAAATAGTAGGCTATAGTCATGGTATTTGAGCACCCAATTCCTCAAGGAATTTGAAAATTGTTTTGTCATTTTAATAGCCCTTAATTTCATTAATTTTCTATTAAAACAGGGAGATACAATTGTCTTCTTGTTATTAATCAATTAATTAAAATATCAATTTTAAATTTAATAATTTTTTTAAAATTTACCCTGATCTACGAATCGGTAATTTGTTCCAATTACATAAGTAATTATTGCCCTACTAAGACTTTAATTGCCGGAGTAAATTAGAACGGTTAAACATTACAATGAGTTGAAAGTGAAGTACGATACCATTAAAACAGTATTGCCATGAGTGAATTTCATAATATATACGGCCCTGTAAATGGTCCGAGTAGACCATATAGGAATAGCAGCTCTGTTTCTCTTGAACTTGCGCGTAGGATTGAAGAAATGACGAAGTACAACATAGTTTTCTGACTTTAAAATTTACAAAAGATAAAAAGACGGCCAATAAGTCGGCATATAAATTTATCATGATTTATTCAAAAACGACGTTTCATCTCCTTTTTGAAACTTCATCAGGAGTGAAATTTAGCAAGTCATCATATTTACTCCTTGACTCCCTCAGCCGAAAAGATTATTTATGAATTATGATCAACATTTCGGCCGTAATCGTCGATGTTGATGGTCAATGCGCGACACTAAATTCTTCACATGTACATTCAATTATCTTTTCGGCTGAGGGAGTCAAGGGGTAAATGTAATGAATTGCTATATTTTACTTCTGAGGAAGTCTCAAAAAAGGAGATGAGGAGTCGCTTATGTAGTGATCAATTTACATGCTGATTTATTGGCCGTCTTTTTATTTATTGTAAATGACAAAGTATATGGAAACATTGTATTAATACATTGATGAATCACTGAGACAGTGATTGTCAATGAAAGCTTCAACGAACTTTGTTTAAAACATATACAAAGTTGACTGGTAGAAATTCAAAGAATATTTTCGTATAGAATTTAAGTCGCCGAATCTCATTAACTAATCTTCATATTCTGTCTCAAAAAAAAACTGTTTTCCTCGCAATCCTTTTGTATATTTGTCGTTCCACTTCTCAGCCTGTATACTTCCGATAGGATGACTTAACATATCCATAAAGACGTAAATATTTGGATGATGCGAGTTCAACTTGGAGCGTACCGACTCGCATCTAGGGAATTTGAGAACTATTTTGGATTATGAGGATACATTTATGGGAGCAAATGACGAGAGACAACAGGATTCATGAATGAATGAATGACGGAACTAAGTCGTGAGTTTCAAAAGGTGGAAACTATTAAAACCTAGACACTCGAATTAATCGTCACCTCAAGGACTTTGTACTAAAAGTATTCCACCATGCAGTTTCCTTTCATTATTTTTCTTCATCACAATGGGCTTGTGTAGCGCAGAGAATCACCAACTAATTATTTAACTATAATTATAAAAAAATCAACGAACAAGGATTTTTTTGTGTCTGGCGAGCAAAGGACAGTTGGCGACACAGAGTTGAGGGGACGCGACAGACGACAGTGTCGCACCTGGGATTAAGAACATTTCCCTCAGACGGAAGTCAATCGCCCTGTAACTTTCCCCACCACCTGGATGACCCTAAGGGAGAGGGTTTGAAACGAAGAGATGGATTGGGTGAAGTATACCACGTGATAGGTGGTAACACCAAGGGTGGTGGAAAACTGGACTCTAGCAGGGAGGCGGCAACGACTTGAGACAACCAGTTCAGGAAAGGTTAACAGCACAGCTCTTGACAAATGCTTAATGGAGCAGAGCCTTTTCATCGTAACTGGCACATTCCACATCTTCCCTAAACTGCTAAGCGTATTCCATCATTGCCCTCCCTCTTCTGCTCTCATCCCACACACTTTCCTCATGCCTTAAAACGTGGCCTCTTAATGTATCCCTTCTCTTGCTCGAAGTCCTCCGTATTGTTTTCTCTTCTCTTATTCTGCTTATAGCTTTCTGGTTAGCTATTCTGTCCACCCATCTGATTTTTAGCTTTCTTCTGTAGCTCCACATTTCAAACGTTTCTATTCTTTTCCTTTCTGCGATTCCTAACGTCCACGTTTCGCAGCCATACGAACATTTTTAGTAAAGATTAAATAGTTTATCTGACAATTAAATATTTAATAAATGAGTCACATTGCCTCTTTGTCAGTTTTTTAAATTTAAATATTACAACGTTGTAATATTGAAATTTAAAAAACTGATAAATACGCTTATATAACTCATATTATTTTTAGTAATGATTTCCTAATATTCACATTTATCTTAGCCGTAAGCAAATTCCTCATTTCTACCATTCCTAGTTTTTATGCTTCCTAAGTAACAGAATTCCCTAAGTTCCTTCAAAATATTCCTTCCCAATCTAACACCCTTTGTTATTCCACTGTTTCCCATACTACACTCCATTACCTTGGCTTTACCTCTATTAATGCTCATGTAATTCTCTCTGTCCAGGACCACGAATACGCCTTTCATTTCTTATTAAATTATTACTGCAGACATTTATTTATCAAAAACTTATGTACATTACATCAAAATTACTTTCATCGTATTTAAACATATTTCAGCATTAATAGGAGTCACAAGTCTAATTGCATAAATGCTTAGAATTTTAAGTGGAATGGCAACCGTTATGATAATATCTCAGTTAATGTATAGCACCATCTCCTAATTAATTATTAGCGAAAGTTAAAGTTTACATTATATACATAAATGCAATAGGAAAAAAATGAAGATTTATAGATTTTGTCACGCGAATTTCTTTGAATATGGATCGGCACAGTTGTAGTTTATAAGTCACAGATAAGTTACCGGCGGTGATGGAAGGAGGCGCTGTGTTGTTATAACAGCTGCTCGCTTTACTAATTATATTATACAGTCAAACGGATGCACCTTTTGTGTGCTTGTCTAGCTTCGTTCAGCTTAACGAAGCTCAGTTGCAATCTCAAAGAAAGATCATGATCCCTTTCTTCTAAATTCTACTGGCGAACAGAACTAGACGAAAAATCTTGAATCTAAATACATGCTACGTGGGGATACTAGGAAAACCAAGTTGATACGTTAACGGTATGCAGAACGGATAAATAAAATGTAAAAGTACAGGCTTATTAAGAAAACTACATCACTTTTTTGTTGAAAATCCTGTATTGAAGTAGAACCTTTATCCGCAAACTCAAAATATATTATGTACAAATTATCAAGTGAAAAACCGTATAATACTAAAATTTAGCTATTTTTGAAAGGCAAATAAAATGTTAATTTATTGTTATGAAACTCAAGAGGGTTTGACATATTTTAATGAGTGGCTCAATAAGACAAAAGAAAACTGTTTTGTTTTCAAGATTCTGTTAAAGAAAATAAATGGGTATTTGTTTCTTTTTATTATTTTATTATTATGGAGTAGTCTCACTCGCCGTTTGGCGGACGAGGAGCCTGGGACCGAACATTCTACCGGTGTGTGTAGTCATGGACTCCGCGGAAATAGTTCCGAAAAAAATTATCATTAGGTAGCATATGGCGAAAGGAATTATACATATACAGTAATATTCCTTGTTTAAAAATTGCTGAAATTAATCTAGACCAAGGAGGAATTGTCTGTCGTTCACAGCGTTCACGTTGATACTGCAATGGGATAATATTGGTATTCATTTATTTTCGATTAAAATGATAAATTGAATTCATTAATAAATAATGTTTAATTACGGTAATGGGTTAGTATAGTGTACATAAGCCTAATAAATTAATTGTGGATTTTTTCATTTATTTCAATTTAATAAATTCTGAGTTCCAGGGAATCTGTGGGGTCATTGCCCGTCAGGTATCGAGGGGCAGGCCATGGCAAATCCCCATTCAACTGCGTCCTGTGAGGGGTGTAATGTGTTAAATACGTGAAGTGAAATTTTAAGTTTTGTATCTGCATTTTCTAGCTATGGGTGGCACTCGAATTCCTTAGGACAAAAGGATGGCCTTCCGGCTGAATGTGGGAGACGGCCCATTCACGAAAAATGGATCTCCGTGAATAATTGAATAATTAGGGGGCTGATTTTGGTGAGAACGAAAGTTCCGTGGAAAATTTGGAATCTCACAGAGAAATGCTATACACATGCAGAATTAAGGTCCAGCAGTTGAAAATTTTACTACTGGCTGCAATCGTTAAAGAGCAAGCCAATATAAGTCTGTTGAGAATAAAACTTATTGGTGGTGTGGAAATATGTAGCTTCCCACAGAGGTTACATGGGAAGAGATTTTGCAGAAGAAAAACAGAAGTTGTTGGGTGACAGAAGACAGTTGATATAGAGAGGCCGGAGAGAAGTTGTTGGGAGGCTTAAAGGAGTTTATGCAAAAGTTAAATTGTTATTCGCTAAGACAAGGAGAGGCCGGCAAATGCTGACCTAAAACTTAACTGTTGGCCGCCGGAAGGATATAAGGGAGTCTCCGCCCGATTTGTCTACGAGATTCAGCCCGGACGGTGATGAACAGAGGTCATCCACCGATGCAGCCATCATAATTATTGACGCAAACTGGGATGAAGATGCATAAACTTCGCGGGTATCTATGTATTTAATTAGAAAGAGTACACCTTGTCCAGCTCTATTGCCATTAGAAATCTTAATTGTTCTCAATTCACCCCACAGAGTACCCTGATTTTAAATTTCCAGTGCTACTTTATTGTTTTAGTAATATTTTCGATGATAATTTGTGAATACCGCCTACGCTCTTGCTGAAATATTTTATTCACATTAAATTCAGGATTTTAAAGCTAAATTAGACTTTTCTTTTTAGTAATAAATCCCTATTAATACATTATATTACAATTAAACGAAGTAAAGAAACTCAATTCCGCATCCCACCAGTAAATAATTATTCAAAATGGCGCCCAACATATCAAATTATGATCTTAATAAATTAAATTCAACCTATAATCCCACGAGTAAATATTTATTATAGAAAATGAACTTTCTTTCGATGATGTAAGGGTTATAAATTCTTAAAGGGGAAAATCTCGGATGCCACAATATTGTCACGTATGTGTTTATTCCACAGGAAGTGCGAATATTCTTGAATATGAGGTTTCACGTTTCTGGAAGAAGACGTGTCGGTCCTTATTAAAGGTATGGGGGTAAGAAATGGCTGGCCCTTGGCCAAAGTTGTGGATAATTTAGATCTGGAGGGGACATCCCAGATGTCGAGATGGTTAGAAACGACGAGGAGTGGCAGTTATGGGAGAGAAGTGGTTGACGAGACGTCAGACAAGCAGTAGTAGTTATAGGAAGGCGGTCATAGAAGTCAAGGAGCCTTACAAGTTGGGAAAATGAAGGAAGAGTCTAAAGCAGCTGTCACTGGTGATGAAGGAGCCGGCTTAAGCAGCAAAAAGGACACCGCCTGTGATGCACAACTACCAGTTACCTGAGCGTTCAGCTTACCAGTACTACGGTGCTAATACACTGTCAAACAAACTTCAAAGCTGTCAGTTATAATGCCTGAGTGGCCTTGGCCAATAATTTTTGTTTTAAATATTTAGACCAAGATATTTAAGCCCGTCATTTCCTTAGAACAAGTCAATTTACTTTTCCATCTCATAAATTTTTAACTCATAAAAATAATAAATTGTTGAACATTAATAAATAATCCAAGTGCTTTTCTTTGTTTATCATAAACATTAGAAAACGCTTTTTCTAGAAAAAAAACTTGCAGCTGTTTGAGAGATTTTAAACTTATTTAACTCTTGTGGATCACCCTTGGCTACCTGGAGACGATAAGGGCGCTGCGGGAGTTTTCTCGCAGACGCTTCAGCCCAGAGTGACTGCGGGGCTTACCTGATCATGTCGGGAATGCCTCGCACTCTCTCTGGGTACTTTTTTTATCAAAGTTCTCATATGCCGAGACACCTTCACCTATTTTAGGAGGTATATGTACCGGGGTCAAAGACCTTGGGCATATGGCAAGAGCTGTCCGCTGATCCCATTGGATCAGTCGGCCAACTGCCTCCTGAAACTGGTGGAGACACGGAGAAGGGAATGCTGCGTCCCCACAGCAAACTCGTCTCCCGTCATTCGGAAGGGCGTGAGAATAGTACCCAATGCCCGACCTACCTGATGCAGGTTTTCTAGGGTTTTCCCTGCATCTCTTTAGGTGAAACACCGGGTAGGATCCTTAAACCATAGCCCGGGGGCCCTAGTTAACCCTTGGCTATCTTGCTCTAACTTCCGCATCCCCCCTTTTCAATTCCCTTCCTATGCTATTAAAGGGGAGTTGCCTGTTTCAGGATCACCCTCATGTAGCCTGTTAACCCCCAAAAAAACCTCATATTAATCCTCTCCAAAATCAACCATAAATTCAATACCCTAAATCCCCTCCTAACAAAAAGCCCCTGTTACCATCAGCACAAAACGTCTCCTATACCTCTCCATAATACAACCCACCTGGTCCTATGCCTCGTCCATATGGGGAACAATAGCCAAATTCAAACAAAACATAATCCATTACAAAATATCGCTGGAACCTTAGCAATTCCGTCACCCACCATAACATCAAACTTCCCAAAGTAAACTCCGTAATTTCCAAATCAATAATCTCCCTAATTAAAAACGCCCTTTACAACCCAAACCCCACGATCCCGCAATTCCATGACAATCCTCCTCCATCTCTATGCTTCCGTCGGCTCAAAAGAAAATTCCCAATCGATCTCATCCTTCCCTCTGATCATGCAGGCACATCCTAACCCACCTTACCGTCATGCCCGCAGGCCACATCCTCATATATCCTCCAATAATCAGTTCACTGCCTGTCAACCCTCACCCACCCACGTCGTATGCCTCTCAGGTACACACACACAAAACCTAACACATCTGATAAAGTAGGCTAACAAAAGGACTAACCTATCTTCACGTTTACAGGT
Source organism: Eucriotettix oculatus (assembly GCA_034510155.1). Taxonomy (NCBI): domain Eukaryota; kingdom Metazoa; phylum Arthropoda; class Insecta; order Orthoptera; family Tetrigidae; genus Eucriotettix; species Eucriotettix oculatus. The sequence goes on from CM067376.1 coordinate 168,499,108, forward strand.
GAATTATATACACAATTTTAATTCTGTAAATTCCATATTTTCATATTGCATGTACTAGAACAATTATTGTACTAACTGTTAGGATAAAAATTTTCTATATGAATAATAAAAAAATTATTTGTATACCTGTACTGTGTATACTGTCGCATTTGATATAAACGCCGTCTTTTACAAGACCAGGCGCTGCTTACATTGTAACTGCCACCGAGCCTAGATATATTGTGAAGTGTTACCTGAGGCGCCTCCTTGGTGCGAGCCCAGGTGCGGGGGCGGACCTCCGCGTGCTCTTCGCGAGGCTTGAAGCAGTTGGCGCACAGATCCTTCCGCCACGCGTTCTGGACGAAGTGCCTGCATTGGATCGCGGACATCTGCAACAGGGAAGAATCGGCCGCCGTGAGACAGGAGAGATATCCCGGGGCAGTGAAAGCAACTTTAATTGGCCGCGAGACCAGGTGTGGGCTTTCCCACGGCAACATGGCCTCCATTCTGTCTGCCTGCCTCCGGAATGTAAATACGCGAGGAGATGCCGCGAGCAGGAGGAAGGAGAAAGTAAACAAGTGGCAGTCATGCTTCACAAATACACTCAGAACAATGCAATTCACGCAACCCGATTACAATTGTGACGTTATTAAGAAAATACCAGCATGAAACTATATTTCAAGGCTAAAGACATGAACCTTTTTTGTATATAATTTTACAGCTTACATTCTTGCAATATTCTCAAATGCATTGCAAAGTCTTAGATTAATAATAATAACCCTTGGCTACTTTGCTCTACCTTCCGCATCCCCCATTTTCAATTCCCTTCCTATGTTATTAAAGGGGAATTGCCTGTTTCAGGATCACCCTCATGTAGCCTGTTAACCAAAAAAAAGTAGTGAGCAGTGGCGGCTGGTGCATATGTGCTCATGTGCTACAGCACATGAATTAATTGAGGAGGAATTGTTTGTTTTGTAATTTTAAGAAACTACACCGCCAGAGCGAGCGTACTGACTGCTGACACAGCTGTAGAGTAAACAGCCCCATCAGAATAAAGTTTCAAATGTTTTTGACGATTGAATGACAAGATTACTGTTTAGCACTTGTTGTGGTTTACTCGGTTTAATCGTTTATTAAAAATAAAAAACGTTTAACATGCGGCATTTCGAAGACTTTCATAATTCTGAGAAAATTACCGTACGATCCTGCATACAATATTCCCATACTATGCTACTATTTCCTAAAATTAACTTTCTTTATTTAAAATATGCAGGAACTAAATACATTCGTGTTAGGAATTTACGTCAATGTGATTTTATATTTTTACACTTTTAAAAGTGTATTCCTATTACACATTATGTCGACGAAATTAGAACTGTAGCGTATTACGGGTCGTGCAGTTTCATCAACACTGTAGATGTTGTAGTGCTATTAAGATCTTGGGGTGATGTAGCACGTAACTTTAAATACTCACGAGCCGCCACTGCATAAGAGGAGGAGAGGACTGATAAGACTAAAATGACAAAAGCCGGACAGTAGATCAAGTGAATCGAAGATAACTTAGGCCCTCAGGTTGTTTTTGAGGATCTTTTTTTTTGGGAGGGGGGGTTAACAGGCTACATGAGGGTGATCCTGAAACGGGCAACTCCCCTTTAATAGCATAGGAAGGGAATTGAAAAGGGGGGATTGCGGAAGGTAGAGCAAGGTAGTCAAGGGTTAACTAGGGCCCCCGGGCTGTGGTTTAAGGATCCTACCCGGTGTTTCACCCTAAAAAACCTGCATCAGGTACTATTCTTACGCCCTTCCGAATGACGCGAGACGAGTTTGCTGTGGGGTCGCAGCATTCCCTTCTCCGTGTCTTCGCCAGTTTCAGGGGGCAGTTAGCCGACTAATCCAATGGAATCCGCGGACAACTCTTGCCATATGCCCATGGTCTTCGACCCCAGTGCATATACCTCCCAAAAATAGGTGAAGGTGTTTCGGCATGTGAGAACTTTGATAAAAAAAACAGAGAGAGTACGAGGTATTCCCGGCATTATCAGGTGAGCCCCGCAGTCACTCTGGAGGGAAATGCCTGCGAGAAACTCTCGCAGGCCTACTCTTCCCTTCTTTAAGGATCTTAACCGTCACCCACCTAAATATGATGGAGGGGTAAATCCGATAACGGGAGAGGGGTTTGCTGTGGGAAAGCAGAATTCCTTTCTCCATGCGTCGACCAGTTTAGGACAATTGGCCGACCTTAAAAAAGGAACAGCGAACAACTCTTTACCATATGCCGAATGTTGGCAACCCTCTATTGAACACCTCCAAAAAGTGACCGACGGAGTTGACCGGAAATGTGGATACATGCAAGTTATTAATAAATAAATAAAAATACTACCAAATAAATCAGCAAATAAATTTAATTAATATAAATACAACGTTTCATCGAACTTAGTGGACTTCTTCATATTTAAACAAAATTTTTATGTATTCAAAATTAATATTTATATATATTTAATAGTTTCCTGAAGAGGTCCACAAAGTTGGACGAAACGTTGTATTTAAATTAGTTAAATATTTGTTAATTTATTTGGCCGTTTTTTTATTTATTTATTATTAAACTTAAAGTCAGTAAATAGCTAAGTTGTATAAAATTTAACCAACGAAACGGATGCTCTGAGCGTGATAACTTGGCTACCTTGCTCTATTTTAACCCCACCCCCTTTTTTTTCAATTCCCTTCCTGTTTCAGGATGACCCTCATGTCTCCTCATTACCCTCCCCGTCCCAAGAAAAAGTGATGCCTCAGGGAGCTTTCTCTCGCAGGTATTTTTCCTTGCGAGGCTCAACTTTCGGGATGCCTCGTACTGTCTCTGATGTTTTTGAAAGTTCTTACATGCCGAGGCCCCTTCTTCTATTTTAGGGGGTGTAGCTACTGGGGTCGAAGACCTTGGGCATACGGTATGAGTTGGGAATGCTGCGACCTCACAGCAAACTCCTCTCTCATTATTGGGAAGGGCGTGAGAATAGTACCCAATAGCCCTATATACCTAATGCAGGTTTCCCTGTATCTCTTTTAGGCGAATCACCGAGCACCGTCAACCTTTGGGTACCTTGCTCTACCTTCCACATTCTTATTAAAAGGAAATTGCCAGTTTCAGGATCACCGTCATGTAGCTCGTTACCCAAGAACAACATATAGTGCCTTTTATTTATATTTATTAATATTATTGAGCATTATTTACAAAATGAGATTGTCCGATTGGCCTGGGATATTGTATTTATTCTTTTTCTGTTCAAGTTGAAAGGTAAAAGTAGACCATGTTGATAAGCTGTCGGTGCTATCGCTTTCAGTAGGGGAAGATTACAGTAGTAGAACACTTTTGTGCTGTCCACAACACGGACGACACAAAATTTCCAGTTTAAAGAATCTAAAACCAAATCGTGAAATTGTTAATACGTTCAGAATCCGTATTTCAGTAATAATTTGACCATCTCACTTCATTTTATAAACAGAGTGGGACCTTGTCGCTTATTAGGATGACAAGGGAATAGCATGGGGAACCGTTCAAGCATGGGTGCCTCCTGTTTAGTTTAGCTAAAAATAAGGAGGTATTTTTACAGATGCGGCGAGTATTTGTGATGCTTCGGTGAAATTCCCTCTTAGTCGACGAGAGTTCCGAGGCGGTAGAAAAAAAGGCTAACTCAACACGTCTCGGCTCAGTTACAGCGGCTCAGGCAAGGCCCTCTAATTTTTAAATACGTTGTTCGTTTTTTGTATATACGCCATAATAACCATTATTAACAGCAAAAAAGAGTAGTTTCTATTATTATCATTATTTATTAAGAGAACGATAGGGTCTATTTACCATTGTTATTATGACTGGCCGTGTTAAGATAATAACAAATATAGCCTGTAGATGACGCTTGGTCTTATACTTAACAGTATAACGGTTTCATAAAATAATATTAAAAATAGTTTTAAACTTAAAACAAATTTAAACAATATACACTTTAAGAGAATACCAGGCAATTCGATGCACATTGTGCGCTTTCCATTGTTAATTCGATTAATCAAACACTCGTCTTTATTCACGCATTGAAAAGAGAAACCTCTTCAGAGCGATAACGACACGACTTTCCAGTACATTCAACCACATGTGTTACTAGTATCATCGTTTAAAAATTTACTCAGACTCGTCATTCCATGCCTACTTAGTTTTAAACGAAGCCGAAACACATTACAACATATGTTCAGAAACCGTCCATGGTTAACACTTACACTACCATTTGTATTAAATTGACACACAGTGAAGGTTACCAGAACTCCATGTGCATAATTTTGATTCACAAGGGTCTAGGCTTATTGACATTTTCCATAAAGTAAAAAGTATGGTGCAAACTATTGATGAAAAAAAACTGAATGGTCTGAGGGGAAATTATGCAATTATGTATGTTCAAGTATTAAAGAAGAGTAATTCTTAATATCATTATTATGTCTTCAAACATAAATAAGTAGTAGGATTAGAAAAATATTATATTAAAAATGGTTTAAATGTTTTGATTTTTATACATTTTGTAGTGTATATAAGAGGAATAAATTAATTGATTATTATTTTATTTTAAATAATTCTGTGGAACTAAAATTCTCTTGCTGGGACCTGGGTAGGGGCCTTTGCTCGAGAAGGTACAGACAACCGCTAACAACGCCCATTATCATAAATATATTTATGGAGCAAATAACTGCTCCCACGATTTTTATATGAATAATAATAAAAAACACTGTATATGTAGGCACTGAGAAAGTATTTTCCCAAATTCAAACTCCGAAGGCGTGAAATGGGAATAGAGGGTTTATACTTCTAAACAACAACAAAATGTTGAATGAGGGCTAATTTAAAGCGCCACGATCAGCTCAAATCCATGTTTGGATCAAAAATAAACTTTATCTTTCTAAGGGGCGCGAAGTACCTTTTCTGTCGTGAAGACTAAATTAATGCCAAACACGTGATGCGGTTTATGAAATTGATTGTTACATCTGACATACTAAACGTGCTTGAAAAGTCAGGATCCATAGAAATATTTACTATCAGTAACTTTCTGTTGGATGCACAACATTTGGATAATGTTCTTGACCAAGAGAAGTAACAGATTTAATAAGCCACGTTTTGAGACATGAGGGTCTTGTAAAATCAGCTATGTAGAAATGAAAAGGCTTGTGCACGATAGGTTATCATGGGGGCGGGGGTTGCTACAACAACAATGTTTAAAAATCGTGTATCGTTGCTTCTCTAACCTAACCTCGATAGTAAATACTAAAGAGTTGAATAATTTTAGTACGTTTGTTTCTGTAATAGCGTTCAGTCTCTTCATTCACGTCAATTTCCCAGATAAAAAATATATCTTCGTGTAGAAAAAATTGCAATTTTCTTTAACAATTTTCGGTATTCTAAACGATTTTTATTCTCGACGGATAACGTGTAGGACATTGGTCACAAACAGTTCAAAAATTCGCAGAATTCCTAGTAATTAAGAAGAGAATGTGCGTAAAGGCAAAAATAGGCCAATTTAACTAAATTCGGGTAAACGCCAAAACACTTTTCTAATCTGGTAACTTCGGGTACTATCTTTCAAGTACTGTTAAATACTACGTAGACAATATAAATCCCCGCAGGGTAACACTGGGAAAGTTAAATAATGAGATTCGTAATAATGTTAAATTGAGGAACGGAAACTCGACTTTCTTTTTACTATTAAGCAATTTAGCACTCGAAATGACAGTAATTGCAAGATCTAATGGACTTCTTATACCGACACTGAAGCGAAAGCTGCAGAATGCATTAGTTTCTTAATCATTTGAATTTTAATCAAATTATAATTAGCAGGTAACTTGCAAACAACTTCACGAAAAGTTTCCAACAATCCCTTTCTTTTTTCAAGTCCATTGACTGGATTGAAACACGTATTTTTTAAGATCAATTGAATATAGAACTGACATTTGGAAAGTCAAATATTCATTATACTTTCTCTGAATTTCGAGCCATAGTAACAGCTGGGCTCCACAGATGCAAAAACTGTTCTTGTACTATCACGTCTAATTCAGTGATGATTCCAGTTTTAATCAGTCGAAAATTATATTCATGAAGCATTTATCGATGAAATAGCATTAAGCTTTGCGCCAAAATCATCTTCTACTGTCCAAAATTAAATTTTGAATATGCAATATCATTAACATCATCGGTGTTACAAGCTACAATGAGTTCTGGCCTCCGACTAAAGTCGGGGTGGTTACTGAAATATGAACAAGTTCAATTCATAATTTTACGATTTATTTATTATAAATGATTTAATCTGCCTCTTTGTCAGTATTTTTGTAATTTACGTATTAAATATCACGATGTTTCGTCTCTCATTTGAGACTTCTTCAGGTGAAAGGCCTAAGGAGTCATGGAGTAACGTTACATGCACATATCAACGTTATTTAATTTATGGTTCATATTTTTACTTGGGTCCTCTCCTAAAAATGGAAAACTTTGGGCGATTTAAATATTGAAATAAAGATGATGGCATTTATTTACATGAGACTCAAATTAACTATCAGAAGGGTAATATCTGTGTGGGGGGATCGTACAGCAGAGATCTGTATTATTACATTGAGCCGGAAAACAAACCTGTTTTGTTCTTAGCTGCGCGACTAGGAGTCTTCTGAGAAGTCGGTGAGACTTCCTCAGCCTACGGGAATTATAAGTAGTAATTTTCTTCCTTCTTTACGGGGGCGGGTGTGATATCAGTTGGCGGAAGACACTAAATTTTGAACTTTCCGGCGAAGAGGAAAGCCAGTTTTCCTTCTCTACGAAGCTATTTATAACTCAACCGAGAATTTTGGCTAGTATGGTAGAATTTATGCTGGGCTTGTGTTTTAATTTCGATAAGTTACAGAAAGTGCCTTCTTCTCTTCTCTGCGGATCTCTGTCTTCTTCCAGAATAGAAATTAAACTGTGCTATCGTTGTTCTCCTTCGTTATCTTCTCCCAGACCTTCTCCTTTTTCTGTCTTGAGCCAAACCCCTCTATCTATCTTTCTTCTCCTCTCTTCCCGACCTCCTCCATCCAAGTCGTTATCCATACTGTCCTTTTCGTCTACTTCCGACTTCCCGGATCGCCTCCCTGTCTCCCCACTACGTGGTAAAAGATCACTCCACGTGACGTGTCTACGAATATTAAAAGATTGCGATCTACGTGAGTCCGATGGAAGGGAAAATTTTCACTGGCCATCGTCTTCTGGTGGCTGATCAACCGTAATCCTCCAGAGTTGTTTATGGGCACCACGGCGCCAGGCCAATACTGCATATTCCAAACGCGCCGCCTATTTATGAATATACTTTACTCTAATTACCAAAGTACTATATATTAAAGGATGAATTAAATAATCGTTATACCTCTGCGCTACATTCAATATATTTTTGATCTTCGATCTAAAATACAACAATTATTGGCACTAATTTGATTATTATCATTAAAAAATTAAAAACAGAAATCACAATTCCGAATTTAAAAACATTATAGCAGGTAATTAAATTAAATTTACATATATATTTAAAATATTTTTTTTATTTTCTTCAATTTGAAGCGTTTCTTCTGTATTTGAGATAACATTTTATCTTACTGAGTAAAATAGACCTTATAAATTATTTAATTCACAGGAATTAACGATGGAGGATTCAAATAAAATCTTTTGGATAATTCGGAATGAGTTGTTAACGATGAACAATCACACGTCAGCCATGTTTTGTATCATTTGAGGCTTATTGATAAATGGAGGGTTTAATTGACTGAATATAATTAGTTTTTCAGTTCCAATTAAAATTAAATTATAAAAGTGATGATGCAGTCTATAATATTCTAATATAACAACGTAAGAAGTATCAAACTACTTTCTAATTTCGTTGTGAGAAATTGTTTACTAGATTACATCAATATGCGGAGTAAATGAGGTATTACTCGCTACGTTTTTTCTCTAAAATTTCTTATAAACACGTTCAATAATATAACTCTGAAAAAATAAAATACCGTGTATTATTTTCTGTAACCAACATGTCACTTGTTTCGAGGTCAAATAATCTGGGTTTAATATGAACGAATTTGTTTAATCAAATTATGAAACTCTAGATAGTGTAAGCCACTACGACTGCGCTGCTGTAAATTCGCTTAAATGTCAAGAAAATTTTCAGTCTCAAACTTTTCTGAAACAGTGTGTAATCACTCTTTCCACATACTAGAAGCTTTGCTTCTCATGAGGATCCGTAGAAAATGCATCTTGTCCATTCAATTCATTCAAAATATTGAAGTCTAACCATTTTCCTGCCAGCGCTACAAATATCGTCAGTTTATTTGAAATATTACTCAACTTCTACAAGTCTATTTGGCCGACTTTACAGTTAGCGTGCTAGTTAGTTGCCAATTGTGAAAGGATAAATCCACAATTGGTGGATAAAACGAGGTAAGAAGATGAGGTGAGCACTAGAACATCGGAACTACTTCGTTAGCTTATCTTTGATTCAGATCAGCAAAAAGCACAGATACAGTATGCATGTGCAAGCATTAGAGACTTGTTGCTCCAGCAGAGGAAAAACAACTTGGGTTACATTCCACGTCCTTACTGTCTAAACCACAAGGATCGAAGAAAAACCACTACGGCGTTACGTAAAAGCAACGGGACCACTCTTTTTCTTCGTTGGGAATCAGTTGTCTTACATAAACAAACTTTTTTTTTCACTTTTAGATTGGCGTTGGTAAACATTTTTGTTGAAGGTTAGAGTGAAATCTAGACTACACATTACAAATATCTCCGAATATCTTCTCACACAGCCGGCAAACTACGGAAATATCTCGATCACAGATTAAACAATTTTAAGAGAGATTATTACGTAATTGACCAGGGAAATATATTTCAGAAACAGTGGATAACATACTATAAATTGATTGGACTTGACAAATAATTTTTATTGTATTTTCTGTTCACTAAAACTCGCTTAAATAGACTAAATAACATATTATTGTGATCGTATACGGCCACTGTTTTACTGTTCCCAAAATTTGACCCTTCAGACACACAAATTTGACGTGGATATGTTTTGGCCTGGCGTCAGTCTGTAAAAACCGTAACATAAGACGAATCCTTATCATCTGGACGCGACATCTGTGGACAAGAACGGGATCATCTTCAGCACAGATCGCTTTCTGAGAGGTTGTGAAACACATAGAAATGCTAAGAAGTATTGGACGATCCAATTGACAACTTCAATACGTTTCTACGACTTATAAGACACCAAATATTCATCGTCCAAGAATTTTATTATGTCAACTCACAGACAATTGAAATACGATAAGTACTTAATAGAGAATAAAAATTCTAACATAATTAATATTACAATATTGCCACATCTCAGAGCCTGCAGCCATAGTCGAGAAGTTGGGTGCTGGAATGTGTACTCGGGTTCGTGTCTCACTCAACGCAATCATTTCTTATTTGTTTACTTTATTTACTTCGTTAACCTTTTTTTCTAGTATTTTATGTTTCGAGAGTGTTCTGTTTCTGGAATATTCCAAGAATGTATCAATTGTACTGGACCTCGAAGCGGAGGCAGTCTTTCGCAGTACGAGCCTTTGTACAGAACTTAGTGTTGAATAACCTCCAGCAGTGTGTGTTACCGTATATCACGATCCTTCAGAAACGTGACAATATCAACAACTAAAGCAGCCTTAAGTAAAAAATAATATTAATTGATTACAAATATATTATAATGACGTTTGGTCCATAATTAAGGGCTTTATCACACTAAAAATATATAAAAAATGTGTTAATATATCAGTGTAAATTATTCAGTGAAGAATTTTGTATATTTGATTAATAGTTATCATTTTAACAATGAATTTTTACCTAATAAGGACACAAATTGGAGGTGAAACGTCGCGATTAAATGTTTTGACTGTCAATTATTAAAGTTTTCTGCCTTAATGCCTGTTTATTTTTTATTGTAAAAAATTATACACGTCCTGTATTGGTTCGTTCCCTGCAAAAAGCCTGATGGAAATACATTTTCTCCCCGAAACGTCCAGGCCCCGCTCCCGCTTCTTGGACGACTATCCGTGATCTGGGGTGAAGTTAGATACCATCTCAGTCTGTATCGAAATATCCTATCTGAAGTATGGGTAAAATTTCTCGTGAGTAGATGTAATCGGACGCTGCTGAACGCAAGCAAGCTCGTGAAATTACACACGAGGGAACATCGTGATTGATAAAGCTGTTGTTGGAACACTTATCAGAGGTTATATTCAGGTCAGTAACACAAGAACTGTGAACGTCATTTCATACATGAAATAGTTTTGGTAAAAATATGTTCAAGCCTTCAAAATTCGGACTATAGCACTTACACGAATCTACAGCTCCGGCTAATAAATTTATATACCTTGAACCCGTGAACGGAAATGAAAATGTTAACAAAATCAAGAATGTGAAAACTTGGAATGCGGAAGATAAAAATGGCGCGTATAGCAAAACGATGCTCAAATGAAATAGAAACTACACTACAGCACATACTTAACAATTTTACTTCCCCCATAAGTATATTCATAGACACTCTGAAAGAAGCCTAAGTTATTGCTGTTCATAAAACAGGCTCCACAAAAGCTGTCTCCAACTATCTGTCTATCTCCTTTCTGACTATATTCTCATAAGTATTTGAAAAAGCATTACATATAATAATATAGAACTTCCTAGCGAAATTTCAAAATATAACTACATTCCAGCACGGAAAACAAAATCTATATATGATTTATATAGACTATCCAGGAAGCTCTGGTTGATAGATTGAAAATAACTGAAATATTGCGGATATATTTAAGGCATATGATTTAGAAGATCATAATATCCTACTTTTAAAAAAAAACTTTACGTAAGTAGAGGAACTACCCTCTCCTTAAAGCGTTTATCTGTAAAATATAAGGTAAAAACGTCATGATCCAAAATCTGGGCTATGGATTTGTCAGAATGAGAAACTATAACCTTGGCGTTCCACATGGCTTCATTCTGGGTCCATTGCTTTTTATTTTTTATATATATTTTACATTCTCTAAATTCAATTCTTTACGCAGACGATATTAATTAAAGGAGAAAGTACAGATCGCCATGAAGCACATAAATTTACGGTTTTCTGCAAATAGACTGAGCCAATATCCAGAAAAACTTAAGTTCTAAACTTTTCTACAGTTTCTACAAACTTAATTCCAACCGTTTAAATTCATTACAACTCGAGTCTTTTCTCGGGCTTGGAGAGAGATGTTAAACTAACCAACACATCATTAAACCTTTGGTAAATCTCCGTTAAATCTGCTAAAACTAAGAGTATTAGCCCGTGGAGCGATATTAACAGTCAAAATATGTTAGTGTACCACGCTTATTTTCATTCGGAAATTTGTTATGGATTAGCAAACTTGGGTTTCCAGTCACGCGTTGCATATATTCAAACTGCAGAAGTGAGCCACGAGATTATTAGCTTCTGCGGATTGAAAAGACAATTGTGAACCTTTGTTTAGAAACCTATATATTCCATCGTTACCCAGTTCTTCTATACTTACGTTCATTTGCAATAAACGGCAAAAGCCATCTACATGACACGAGACATCAGTCCCAACTTCGGAAAGAAAAACATCGTCTTAGCCTCTCTGAAACCAGCATATAATAGTCTCTCAAATTATATAAAAAAATATGACTTTTTTTATAAACGTAAAAATTTGTTAATTAATAGAGCTTTTGATGCAGTTAAAGAGTTTCCCGAAAGACCTAAGTAAAGACCGAAATATATATTAGCTTGCTGGAATTCCGCCATAGCTGTAAAGAGGCAAAATTGAGAGGGCGCAGAACATTTCTTTGGAATGTAAATACTAGTCAGATTGAAGTATTTTACCACGTCTTGCGGGGTCATACTCTGTAAAGAGGGGTGTTCGGGGGCAGAGTAGTGTGACTTATTTACTTCCGGACCTTCCGCCGAGTGTTTGGTGATTGTAAAATTTTACAGACAGTAGCCGAGCGGAAAGCGAAGGAGACAAATGTAAAGTGGAATATTTCTGAAGTCGTATTTATCAAGATAGCAAGTGAAGTGATTAAAAAGAAACAGCGTATAGTGATTTTCCTTCAGGAAAGTGAAGTAGTCGTGTGAGACTAAGGTCACGAGGAAGAGGAAATCAATCTGGACATTTAAAGCTAAGGAAAATAAATTTACAAAAGTTTTTACGAAAAACACATCCATATCGTATCCCAACATTAATTTTGCCTATATGTACCCTAAAGATATTAGCTTGGGAGAAAGATTTCATGCCACTTTAAATTAAACACTGTAAATTAAATTTGTAAAATAAATCATTTGAAACGTTTAGTAATAAATTATGTAAAAAAATCAGAAATCAATTAAATGCATTGTTGTGTAAGTGCGTATAATCCTGTCTACTGCATTTTACTGCCGTACTGCTTTCTCCGTGTACGACGTCAATCAACACAAGAACTGAGGCTCAAGATGATGCTGCTGCATGGAAAAATAGATCAATGTTTATCAATATTATGTCTAGTGGTTAATTTTATACAATGATGAATTGTAAATAACTATATATGTTATTGACGAACCCTATCTCATGGATTAAAGAAGAAATTAAATAAATATAAATAAAATATCCACTAGTATTTCTACAAAGTCTGTACACAGCTTATCCCTTATTGATTACAATTAAGGCTATAATGAAATGTTTTCGGATGGTTTTAAAGGACCATGCAATCTAGTATCAGCGGCTATTAGCCTGTATGAAATTGTTTGATCAACATGCGATGTTATCTCTCTTAACTTTTTTTTCCAAGTAACAATTTCTTTTTGAGTTGGTGTGAATTTCTCCAACGGGTGGTTCTAAATGAAAATAACCTTGCAGCTGTCCGTCTGGTGTCTCTAAATCTCAACTCCCCATTATCAACACCCTGATAGTAACAACGACTCGATATATTTGGTAAAACAGACAACTGTAAATTTTATGAATATGCGTGTTACACTCGTTCTTTTTGCTGATGGACGCAACAAAATTATTCTAAAGTCCGCTCATACTACGACCCACGGATATAATTTATGGCAACGATGTAATTTCATTTAAAGGTTAGCAGTTTGGGTGACTCAAAATTCTTTTTTTCTAACCCATAGCCCACTGAAACCAATAAACAGAGAGTGGGGAAGAGGGTGAACAGAAACCAACACCAGCTACGCCATTGTCAGTCAAGCTCATTTTGCAGTATAAATAATTCGTACATGAACCAAACCCTTAAAATAAATGTAGTCAGATGATTATTAATATCAAAGTCGAGACAAAAAAATTTATTTGTTCCAATTTTTTCTTTAAAAAAATATATTTCACTGAAAGTAATTTAGTGTTGTAATTTATATTTCTACCCTACTGATACTCTAGATACAGGAATCACACTTGAGTACATTTGTATAGGAAACTAACTGCTATGACGAGTTGAGGAGGTGGTGTTGGAATTTGTGCTTCGCTGTAGTAACAATTATCTCTCATCTGGGAATAAAGCTGACCTGCAAACCGCCTTCTCACAGCAGCCAAGGTCCGCGGGCGAAAGCCAATTAGTCGCTCGTGGAAACGCCGTCTCTTTATTATTAAGTGGTTAATCGTGGACTGTCGCAAATCCCAATGATTCTTTCTTAAAATACAGTTTCATTAAAAACTGTGCATTGGTTAGTTATGACCTATCTGAGTTAAAAAGGTTAGTATAGTATATTCCTCACTTTTAAAATGTGATTCAGCTTCTTTAAATACATAAATATACCTGCAATTAGGCTATGAAAGATCCAGTACGGGTGTGACTTGGATAAAAAATAATTTTACAGTAAAGTAAACTCGCTAAACATTGGTCTACAAAAATTTACTGCTCAATACAATCATTTCTTGAACGTCAAACCGCAAACATTCAATCAGTCCGGTTACCTAATACATAAATTTTTATTGATTATCGTTTTGACAAGACTAAAATAATCCCCGTTTCATATAATTTAACACTAGATGGGTGCCCGACGATGCCCTTGAATTAATTTATATTAGAATGACCATCCGCCCCCTTTTCCCGGGGTCAATCCCCGGTTTCAAACCTCTGTCCCCGGCTGCGAGGCGTATTCTCGGCTATGACCCCGAAAACCAGCCTGGACACTATTAGGACTGATATTAAAGTTACGTGTAACAATCTATTATAAAACCACTGATTTAATATGATTAGTGATTTACAAATTTTCGTAGAGCTCAAACTAAAAACGAAAACAACTGATAGTCCTGAATCTGAAATAGCAATCCCGTCTCAAAAACAATGCCATGACCTCGAATCATAACTCCTGCTACAACAATAGATAGAGTTAGAATCTACTGGTAACGTAAATAAGCAAAGTAACTTAAAAACGTCTTATGAAAAGTATGCTGAAGACATGCAGTGCACGCTTCATCATCCAAAGCCATTCTTTAGTTAAGTTTAGAAACTAGGACTCGTTTGTTTTGTAAGAAACAATAAACTCGCAATTTTGAATAAGTACGAATTTTTAGTTAGTGCTTATCTTGACTAAAAAATGTATATTCCGGAAAACTAATTTCTGTCGTTCCTACTAATTCTACGTGGATTCATGGCCATGAAATTCTGCAACGTCCCTATATATAATATACTTAAACCTGCGCCACGATAACCCTTCCTACCTAGACGACAATCCTGCATCACATATACTTGCAGACTCTCAGAGTCGATCGATCGGAGTCTAACAATATTGAGGTAGATCTCCAGCAGTTCAAGTTTGAGCACCCTTGGTGTACATTAATAAAGCTTTTGTAGTCATATTGTACAGTATTCAATCTATATAAAATTCACAAAAAAATTATATCTCTATGTCGTTTTTAATGTATGTTACTTTTTTACGAATACGTAAATGATGATTTTCATTCTATTTTATGACAACAGATCGACTCCGTAATAGACTAATGACGGAAACCACACAGCTGGGAAACTGCTGTTAGCGCGAATAGAAACTTCCGCTCAAAACGCCGCCGTTCTCAGAAGGATGACTTCATTAATATATATGGCACGGTGCGGTGGAATGAGACTTGCAGGCGACAACTGTCTACGAAACTGAATAGTGACACCAGTGAAGTCGACTTCGGGAACATTCCCAGATATTTTTCATATTTAGAGTTGCTGCTCAAATGTCTTATAGGGTTTTACTATTTTATGTTGTAGTAATTAAAATTCATTGATCAGAATGCAATGTTTGTAAAGAAATAAGGAAGCTTTCGATTGTCTTTGTGTACAGCGATGTGGATATTTTTCTCTCTCTGTATTACGGCTTACACAAATAATTCTTGAAGAAGAGACTAGGTCCTGAAGTCCAAAGGCTATATTAAGCACACCCTCTTCTCTTCGCAAACAAGAACAAAGGAAGCGGCGTATTCAAATAAGATTTAACTCAAAAAAGCTCGGAAGAAACTACAGACTCTACAGAATTTAAAAACAATTCACTCTTGTAAAGGTATTTTCACAGAAATACTATACTGATGACTGTGGTAAAAAACCGAATATATCGTAATTACATTTCCCCTCTGTAATCAAACACCTTAGACCGTAAACCAAGAACCTCTGATACATTGGTGGTGGAGTTATGGTTCGGCCTACCTGATGCAGGCGTTCTAAGGTTTTCCATCAATATCTTTTAGACGAAACACCGGGTAGGATCCTTAAACTATAGCCCGAGGGTATTAGTTAACCCTCCAAAAAATTAATTAACCCTTGGCTGCTTGTTCACCAATTGCATGCCCCTTTAAATTCCCTTCCTATGCTATAATCAGTGCAGTAGCTTGTCACCCTAAAAAAAGAGCTTCTTTTAATGATAAACGGACGATTTTTTAATTAAAGTTGTGAATATTATTATATAATGGTTGATTTATCACCTGTCTCTTCAAGGTTTATATAGAGAAAACTTTTAAATTTTAACGTGATGTGAAGAACATTTAATGGAAATATCTGCAATTTCTTACGTAAACAATGGTTATGATTATTGTAAAATTTCTTAAATTTCATAACATATTAAATACAGAGAGACATAAAGGCGCGCGCATCTAAATAAATGAGTCTCTAAATAGTAGTTCCTTTTAATTATTTCTATCGACTACCCCATAATAGCACCTCTGACATTACCGAAAATAATGTAGGGCCATCGTGCACTTGTCACATGACGTCTGTAGTATTGCAGAGTTCACGGCTTCGTATACACGTTGCTCTTTTTCTTTTAAGGGCAACGATGTGCAATGTTGAACATTATTTTGCCAGTTGTTCATATACATTTGTTGTACGCCAATTTTATGTGAAACAATGAGATGTAACCGTGTCTCAGAGTTCGACGTTAACCAGATTAATCTACTGCTTCCGCGAAACCGGGTCAGTTGCCGACAAGAAGGGAACGGGGAGACCGTCTATTTGTCTTATGCTGAACTGGATTTCGATTAAGGCTATCAACGCGTTCTGAGTTTTCATATTTTACTGCCCATTATGCGGCGAAGAAGATAGAATTTCATGCGTATCGTGTTCGTAGTGTGCGGGAATTGAAAGGGTCGGAAATAGAAAAAGCGCCAACTGTACTGTATATATTTTCGTTGATTTGTCGACAGCCATGGAATTGGTGAGATTGGCTGTGAGTTATTTAGTGATAGTCAACATTTTAAAAATCGATCAACGAAAATCCTCATGTGTTTAATGAAAACTCAAAAAATTGGGAGTATAGTGTGGCATGTCAAGGCGTCCAATAACTCCAGCGAACCATGTTGTGTACCAAGACATCATTACACAGTTTCTTTCGTTTCTTCAAATCTATCGCCATTGTTTGGTTGTATGCAGGACGGTGCCACAAGTCAAACATCCAATAAGCGAAACCTTTTGTTAGGTGAGATTTTTGGCATTGTAAGTTCTCTAAATGATTAGGGTTCACATTTTCTCCCCATTTAACACGTCCAGACTTTTTTTCTGAGAGGTCTATAAAAGCTGGCAGCACACATTAAGGACCTGAAGATAAACACAACAATGCAGATTGACTATATCAGTGTGGACGTACTTCACAAACCTAATAAAATAGGGTCTCCCAACCTTTTTCTTCAATGGAACACTTGGTAAAATAGGACATTTTTAGCAACACTTGGCTTATTTTTAGGATGGGCGATTCCTAGTCGTAGAAAGTAAAACAAGATTTCACTTAGTAATTATTTTTAAATATAGACCTGTAATATATAAATAAATAAACACTTGGAATTGCATACCTTGATGATATCAGGCACAATATTTCTAAATTGAATTCTAATATCTGGTGAGGGGTCGAGCTTGTTTCCGCACTTTGACTTCATTGCAGCATAATTAGAAAATCCAACTTCACATAAATAGGTTGTAGAAAATCGAAGGAAAACAATAATAGCTTGATTTGAAATTTTGGGCTACTCTTCTGACAAACTCACCCAGAAATCACATCAAGAGTGATCACTGTATTTTTCGTTTACTGATTAAATCAATTAGATTTTCATAGTCACTTGCACCGAAACCTACAGGTTTAGCTGTCACAGAAAATGGATTCTGATCCCAGAAATCGTCCTTACTAGTTTTCGGAAAAGATTGCAAAAAAGTAGATTTCAAGTTATGTAGATGTTCTAATAATATTTTCAGAAACTTTTTCATCTACTTTATAATTTAATTCATTCAAACATTCATGTATGGCAGGAAACCAACTAAGATCGTTGGATTCAAAACATGGAATCCAAAATTTTATATTTTTTTTATCAAAAGATCCAATTTTCTCTCTTGTATTAAAAATTATAATACTTTCTCCTTTTAATGATAAGTTCATTGCACTTTGTAAAAATATCAGCCAGATATGCGAGTTTAATCAGCCATGAAGGATTTGATAAAATTTCAACAAAATATTGCCCTGGGTTATTTTGTGCCTTCTAGAAGACCAACAACTCATTTCAAAGTTCAAAAATTTTTAATAGTGCTTTCCCTCTGGATAGCCATCTCAATTCAGTATGTAATAAAAGTGTTTAGTGTTCACTAGGCATGTTAACGCACAAAATTTTAAATAATCTGGATCTGGATCAAAGTGGCTACTAAAATTTTCTTGCTGACCTCCGGTTGATTTCCATAAATATGAACCATACGAGGTATCGTCTGAACATGAGGGATCTCTTCAGCTGTTACATTATCATTTATTAATGAACAAAAAAAAGAACATTATATTTGGAATTTGTTGTAGCTTTTCGATATATCTGTAAATGATGAAAATTATGATACAATAATTAGATATTCAAACAAAAATACAAATTTAGTTCAAATACTTTTAAATGCGTTCAAAACCTTTGACAGACTACAATTATGTGCTGTTGAATTAAATTCCACAAACGACTTTCAAAAATGAGTGTTTATTTTTTGGTCATAGCTGTTCGTTGTATAGTTAAATAAAATAATAACTGTATAATTCTCGGCTACTACAATCTCTATCTCTCTCGTACAGGATTCTGGTTGACTGAACACGTCCACGCTTCTTCATAGTTGCCCATTTTCCTATTGTAGCAGGAAACAAGGAATAGGGTTTCTCTGTTTCGCAGTGCTGTGATTCGATTTACTATCGTTCGATGCAAACGGAGTTTCTGTCTTACGAATTAATTAAGTGGTATTACAACAAGATATTATAATACAGAGTACAGATTGAATCACTCCAAATTTTTGCGGAGCACGATGGTTCCGCGGAACACAGTTTGGGAAACCCGGTAATAAAACGAGTTCGTGCATGCTTTAATGAACAAGGTAACCATTTTGATCATACAGTATGTTGTAATGTAAATGTGTGCGACTTTTCTATCAGTCTGTATTAGATATGTTTATGGAGCTTAACAGTTATGTATGAGTTCATCCAATTTGGGATGTATACCACATTGTGGGACTGGGTCAAGGAGGCTTCTCAGTGATAAGCTTAACATACTCGTTTGTCCTATAGCAGTAAACAGACAGGATGACAATTAGATGGAAAAGTAAAGAGAACAGCTGTTTTAGTTGTCTTAGCTCTCCTCAGCGATACGTCAAAAACATTCCTGAAGGTGGCTGTGCTGATTTTTGAGACCAATTTTCAAATTGTAGATAACGGAAAACGACGTTTTTTTACTAAACCAATATAGTCGTGTCGAAATGGTTATGATAAATTCAGATTGCAAGTAAGAGCCCACCTGTTCACTGACGAAAATGGAGACGCTGTCGGATATAATACACCGGTGAAACGAGGCCCATGAGGGTTTCTTAAAGGATCGTGTTTCCCCATTCTAATAAGTGCTCACGTTATACGAAACAGCCGGTGTAAGGGCGTCCTTTACACGTTCAAACACAAGATGTTCAGAAATATTCTCTTTTTTATCTTTATGAGGAGTGGCAAATACGAAAGTAGAAATTGGGAGTGGCACCGAATTTTTCCCTTTTTTTATCTTCATGAAGAGTAGGAAATACGAAAGTAGGAAATTGGGAGTGGCACAGAGTGGAATTGTAAGAGGATTAAGAAAGGGAAATGAGTGTCCGGTGTTGAAGTGAAAGTGACTACGATCGACCAGAGCAGAGAACGGTGGTGGGAAGTTGGCGTCGCGGCCAGTCAGTCGGTTGGCGATCTCAGATTTCGGAGTCACAGGGAAGAAGGGTCGTAAAAATTCGTCGCCTAACTTTCGCTGCGAAGTGGGTGGACGAAAGCTCGGGCTGGGATACCGTCTCCTCTGGTAACCAGTCACATCCGGTACAGCGACGTGCAACGCCGATACAAAGACGGCACGCACTGTGCGTGGATCACGCGACTGCCACTGCACCTTCACGAAACGTTGCTTTCATATAACGACAGGCACACTTGAGTCAACAAAAATTATTAAACGAGTTGATTAACCTACATTCAATAAGTTACATTTACAACGAAAAATTAAAATAAATATGAACCACACGAGGTATCATTTTAACATGAGGGATCTCTTCAGCTGTTCCATTATCATTTATTAATGAACAAAAAAAGAACATTATATTTGGAATTTTTTTGTAGCTTTTCGATATATCTGTAAATGATGAAAAATATGATACAATACTTAAATATTCAAACAAAAATACAAATTTAGTTCAAATACTTTGAAATACGTTCAAAACCTCTCCCAAATTTAACAATTAATAACACAATGATGATTTTAAGTCTAGTAAACATAATTATAATTTCTAATACGACGTTCAGGACCAAAATATTGTTGAGGTACTGCGTCCGTAGACTGGTCTGATGCCACCTTTCCATGCTACACTATCCTGCCCAAGCCTTTTCAACATCCTTCCTAATTAGCTCAGCGATATCCATCCTTGGCCTCCCTCTTCTGGTCTTTCCTCACACACTTCACTCAATGCTAATTTTAGAAGACGCTCACGTCTCAAAACGTGGCCTCTTAATCTATAACTCCTATTGGCCAAAGTCCTCCATATTGTTCTCTCTTCCTCTATTCTGCTTAAAAGTTCCTGGTTAGTTACTCTATCCACCCATATGAATTTCGGCATTCTTCTATAGCATTACATTTCAAAAGCTTCTATTCTTTTCCTTTCTGCAAGTCTACGGTCTACGTTTCGCACTCATATAACGCCACACTCCATACGAACATTTTTAGCAATGATTTCCTAATATTCATACTTATATTATTTGTAAGTAAATTCCCCTTTTTGCGAAAATCTTTCTTGCCTGTGTTATCCTACTCTTATGTCTATTATACCTCTAACATCCATAGTTATTATGCTGCCCAAATAGCAGAATTCTTTAACGTCCTTCAAAATATCACTTCCCAATCTAATACACTTCGTTATTCCACCAAAATGAAACCAACCAAAACAATTACAGAATACGGAAAAAATGACTATTTTTAAAAGGTCATAATTTTTCCCGAATTGTATTTTTTCCACCTTCTATTACATAAAAAACATTCAGGAAAACTAAGTAAATGCAACTAAGGTAATTCTAGTTAGATGACGTTCCTTCATCGGGCCTAACAAAGTGCGACTTTTTCTCGTCTGGTTACATGACATCAGGATAACCCACCACGAACTGAAAAAAAATCCGACTGGGGGGGGGTTAAATTCCACTGATAATGCCGCGGAATGTGATGAATAACTTTAAGGATCGCCTGTAAGAATGTCCGCACCTGAATGGAGTCCATCTTACTGAAGTTATTTTTAAAATTCAGTTACATTAACTCAATTTAACTGAATTCGTGTTATGTAAGAGAATGTGGTATAAATATAAATTGGAAAAAATATTATGGACCTTTATCTGACAGTTAAATATACATTAAATGAGTTAAAACAGCCTCTTTGTCAGTTTTTATTTTCTTTAATATATAACTATACTAGTCATGGAGTGAGGTTCCATGAACAGCTAAGTTTTGAAGTTTAAAACCATGTATAGTATTCAAATTTTTTGTAACATATTACCTAATGTAACCATTGTAATTTTCATTGTAGTATCCTTAAGAAGTCTAAAAATGAGAGACGAAACGTAGTATAGTTCAATATTTAATCAAATAAATACTGGCAAAGAGACTTTTAATAATTTATGGTGGAACTTTTAACAGATTTTTGTATTTACTATTTTTTTGTTTAGTTAGCTTTTATTACAATATTTATATATTTTTTATGTTACTTACGTGCTCATTAATTCAATGTTAGAACCTTCGTTGCACTTTTCTCCCCTCATTAGCATTTCCATACAACGGCATGTAGTTTAGTTTCTCTTTGTAGGCCAAAACCCGACAAAACAGCTGACTGAATAGACGGGTGACCTATGAGGTCATTAGCTTTATCCTTGACGCAGACGTCACATCCTGACCTCTCGCGGCAACGAGGTTTGTGTGACTGCATGACTGCACAGACGGACTTTACAACCCGCAACCTTCAACACGACTTGCTACTAATGTATCTGGTCTTCCTTATACCTACTTCGATTGCTTTCAAACTCTTTAAAACAAGCCATTTGAAGTATAATCAAACTTACGCTGTAGAAATGTTAAAGTTGGGCAGTTCATTTGCTGGTTAAATCTTAAAATTCCCTGTAATGAAATATCTTTAACAGAAGCCGCACCACATAACCATCCAGCTCACTTAGTGCAGATTCTCGCCGCTTCTGGTGCCTATGGAGTTTAAAGACTACTCGTACTTAATGGACGGAGTTATAAGCCGTGTTCCTCGTAATTGCCTCATCTTCATCTGGCAAAAAAACCGTGAGAACAACAGATGTAATTACTTCAACTAGCCGTCGAGACTTCCTCGCATTATGCAGACTATTGTCCTGTATTTCCTAGCACCGAGGTTATCTGTTTGAAGAAGGTATAGCATGTTTCTGCTACCTAGAACGTTTGCTGAGGAATATTTAACTACAACCCGTTGCTTAAGAGAACCCGTTCCTACTCATTAACAAGTTTTCATATTGGACCTGATACTGGTAAATTTTGTTGTCAAGGTCAACTTGTAAGTAATATCTTACGCGTCAAATTCTTATATTTCACTATTTCCCATCCAGAAAATAATTGTGTTTCTGATACCCATAAATATTAGTACTTGGTCAGGTCAAACGAGTAATTCTGATCTTCACAGACCACCGGGTCTAGTAGGAATCATGAAACAATTCAGTCAGTTGGGAATACATCTTCTTTATTGGCGTTACAGTCCTTTATAGTCTGCCAGACTGTCATCTTTCATGACAGCTTTTAGAAGTACCGCGTGATTAGCGTGGCGATTCTCCTTGATTCTTGGCCCCAGTTTTTTCGGATTACAATGAGCGAATACATCCATGCCCATTCCGGGATTCCAAACCAAGACTTCTGTAATATGAGGACGTGACGCTGACCGCTACACCACAGATGGTCAGCGGAAATATATTATACGATCGTAGGAATCGTCAAATAGACTTTGGCACGTCCGTTACGGTTTACAGTGGATCTGACAACGTCCAATATGGTTCTCGTTTTGTACTAGTCTCATCGAGCAGTTTTGGAAATCTTCTGAGGTCCTCGCGGCAACTTCTGTCAAATTTAGTGGCACCTTGATTTCTCTCAGGGGAAAACTTGAAAGTTCCATGTATCACACAGGACATTTATGCGTAGCTCACTGACCTCAAAGCTCCCTTGCATTAGCTTTCCAGTAGGCCACACGTGTTCTGACCCAAAAGCAAAGCGGGCTCATAAACCGTCTTTACGCTGACCACTCAGCCAGCTATGAGATTCTGGCTATTTATATGATGGTATCGACCAATGTGTCTATAAAAATTGGTCCTTAACCAGTCGGTTCCAGAGTGTAAAATCAAACTTTAACTCTATTGGAATACATTAATTTCACAAGTATCAAGTACGGTTGTTGCAGTGAAGATTTGCGCCATCAGCTGCCTCTCCATCAGATAAAGCTTAACTTCGAATCTGATAAAGGGGTCAGTAAACGAGCGCATTCCTACCGAAATACGTGGCCCGCAATTATGACCGAGCAATATTGCACTAAATCCAAAAACATTTTCGGCCATTCCTACGTACGGCCTAGCAATATATACCATTATAGCTGGGCAATTTGACATACATCTTTAATGCCAGTAGTTGATATTTTATCTTTAATTTTATTAATGAATGTTCTACTTATATCTTTATTGAAGTTAATTTATATTTATTGTACATTCCCTTCGAATATTTTGATTATTAGTCACCCAATTCCCAAACATATTTCAAAAACTCTAACATTACAAATGATTATGGAACCATAGTTCCAAAGTTCCTGAATGAGACTGTAATAAAGAAGAGTTCAATGAAAAAATAATATCATTCAATATTTTGAATATCACGGAATCCACAACATAAGCAATCGTTGGAAAATATATAGAACTTAGTTGTAATCTTTCAAAAGATTCCAAACTTGTAATAGTGAGTGGCTCCACCGAAAATATCGCGGTTTAAATGATGAGTGTGTGTGCGCGGGAGGAATAGGGGGGTTTGATTACCCGTCACATTCAAGGAGCAGCTGTTAGGCAACAGACAACGGTGTTCGTAGTACCCTGGAAAGCATGCGTATTGTTTACCTGCGTCATTCCTTTTGTAATGTGTCGTGGACCCAAACAAAAACGACGACTGCCGACCCCATTGATATTATTTGAAACAGCTGGTCCGCCATATGCATCAATCGTGCAAATACAACTCGTGCAATGAAGGTAAACGTATACGTACTCTTATGAGACGTAATCGTATGCTACCGAGAAACTGGAAGGAAAAGCCATGGGCATGTCGATTAACGTATACTTAAACATTTTAAGTTGAACTGCCTTTTGGTTACTACAAGAGTTAAATAATATAGTGCCATATCAAAGGTGAATATAATTAACATAAACCGATTTACAACTAACTGGGTCATTTAAACAGCAAGAGTGGAACCACTCACTATTTCCGGTTTGGTAATTTAATTTTGTAAATAGTAAAATCGTTCATTAACACTCGCAGCCACAAAACGAAACGACTGTGAGAGGATATTGATTAATCTAGACCACGGAGAAGAGAATGCTGCGACCCCACAGCAAACTCGTCTTCCCGTCATTCGGATGGGCGAGATAATAGTACCCAATGCCCGACCTACCTGATGCAGGTTTTCCCTGCATCTCTTCAGGTCAAAAATCGGGTAAGATCCTTAGACTATAGCCCGGGGGCCCTAGACAACCCTTGGCTACCTTGCTCTACCTTCCACATCCCCCCTTTTTTCAATTCCGTTCCTATGCTATTAAAGGGGAGTGGTCTGTTTCAGAACACCGTCATGTAGCCTCCCCCCTCCCATCTTACGAAAAAAACTCATCTGTCAAGACTCTCAACGGCAGGAGAAGACTAGCAATAAATAAATTCTAACCTGGGTCGTAAGTAGAGCTGAGCACGTGAATCCAAGTTTTTAGAAAGTGTGCACTATAAAAATACGAACTTTATTTATTAACTGTGAAACCAAATGAAAAAAAATTGTGATTTTTATTTTTTAAATATGATGTAATTGTGAAGTAACTGGTAAAACAAAAATTTTTGGTGGTTTGCAACAGACATAAAAGAAACTATAGGAGAAATTTTGGTATGTACGGCGTTCATGTTATTGTAAAGGAAACCGTATTTAAAGTTATTTTTCTTCGTTATCCCAAGAGGACCACCAAGGAACCTGTACGTTGAATCTCCTGTTTTATGTTTGTACTTTATTAATAAATTAGTTTAAGTCAAAATTTATTCGCTGATCACCCGAAATAGTATTTTTTGGTGACAAACACGCTGATAACATTTTTTCACTCCCCACATTATGCTCATTATTACGTAATTCTGCTATTCCTTTCCTCTGTTATCTACAACATGCCTTAGTAAATATTACTTACGTTTAGCAGACGTTAGGTGTTACTTCAATTGTGCATAATCTCTTTGATAATTCTATATCTCCAACAGAAGGCAAACGGAACCTGAAACGGAAACAAATAACAATACATTAGAGAGCGCAAATATTTTTGCTAAAACATGCTGGTCTTAAGTTCTCGTAGTGCTAAGACCGACGATTATTTCAAGGAAAAAAAAGAGACCTCTTGCTTCATAAACAACTCTAAAGAAGTTCCATTTGATGTTGCTCTTGAGTAAATAAGCAAAGATGTTAACGTTCTCTCACATCCCATTAAAATTTTCAAACACTACATAAAACTGAAGCAGGAAGGCTTTCTTATTAAAATTGTAAAAATAGTTTAAACAAAGCCTAAGAAACCGAATTTAAATGTTTTATTTTGCATATATATATATATATATATATGTGTGTGTGTGTGTGTCAGGGGTGGCCAACTTATTGCATTTTGCATACCAAGCGCAATTTCTTGACAGACGAGTTCAGATGCGCCACATGACATAAGCACATTTTATAGCGTCATACGTTTAAGTTTAGGGGTTGGTAAATAGATATGCGAATAAAATCTGCTTCGCTTTAGGGGACGAAAAGGAATAACTTTCACGCAGTTAAATTAATTAATTCACGCAAGTTTAGTGAAGCACCTATTAACAAAAGTCAAGAATGATGTTCCTGTACGATGCTCGATTGGTCAAGATAACTCTGGACTATAGTTGGTGGCACTGAGAACGAGATCGGTTTGGAACTTGGAATTGTCTCTGTTGGCCAAAAGAACTGTTATTAAATTCTTCTATTTCTGAATTTTGGACATTCACAGTATTTATTTATAATACATGTCTAACAGTACGATGCTCTCTAACAATGTAAAGGGACTTCTCGTCCAAACAGGATCAAGGATGCAATACGCCACTTTTAATCGTCCAAAACGCCACATATGCGCCACGGTTTGGCCACCTCTGGTATATACGACTTTAACCTCCAATAAAAAATATTCATGATAACATAATTAAAGAAAAGCGGAACATTCATAATACGACTTAAAGCGTAAGAAACAATTCATAACTATAATCATAATGGATTTTTTATTGTACAAAACTAATAATTTAATGAGTTATAAAACGGGATTGTGAGGCTTTGTCGAGTTGCTGTGAACGTATGATAAGATTAGTTTGATGATATATAAGACTGATTCCAGAGAAATTACTTTTATGACGGAAATGACTCTACGAGTCTTTCCCGACAAATTCCCCACGAGAGTCATAGCATTTCATTCACAGCAATAAGTAATACAATCTCTTCCATTGTAGCATAGTTTTACGCCGTCACTTAAGATACGTCGCAATTAACCTTCGCAACACATCATCCTTTTCTGTGACATTACTTCAATGGTGCACACTGCAGTTATTTGCCTTTGTAGCGACCAACCCGTAGATAATATCAGAGAAAACCGTGTCTGGCGACCTCACTCTTCAAGAATAATAAACTGCACGTCCAATGTGATGAACGTAGTCGCTTCTAAGAGCGGAAAACTTTATTAATGTTCCACAACACGTCCGCGATAAAATTTAACCCAAAACCAGATTACATAAATCAACATAGTCCATGAAACGTCGCCTGAAATGAGAATTTGCATAAGTTTCAGGACGAAACTGCAACATCGTAATACTCCGTCTAAATGCACTTTATATTATACACTAAGTCAAAGGAATGGAGTAAACTGAAGTGCCAATTAAAATATACTGAGCAGAGCGTTATTTTCGGGGACAACTAAATCAAATTAATATCAATTAATTAATATGTTTACGGTTATTATTTATCAGAAACAGTAACAATTTTATTACAATAAATAAAAAGACGGCCAAAAAGTCAGCATTAAATGTATCACTATTTATTCACAAAAGCGACGTTTCATCTCTATTTTGAGACTTCCTCAAGCTTACTACAAACATAATATTACAATGAATTAAATATGAGTTCTATGTTACAATTTTTTAATTTATAAGTAAAAAACATGGTTAAAACTTACCAATTTAGCAATACATCACATTTACTCCTTGACTCCCTCAACCGAAAAGATTATTGAATTTACATGTGAAGAATTTGGTGTCGCGCATGGACCTTCCTCCAGCGACGGTTACGGTCGAAATGATGTAGTAACAATGAGTTGCTTTCGGCAGTTAAATTTTAACAATGGAGAAGAATATTAAAAGTGTTAAGCTACTACAACAAAAGTGTATCGTAAATTTTGCTCAAATTATTCGTGTAATTTTTTACATTTATTGCATGAGGGTTGCACCTGATATACTCATAATCCTGAGAAATAATTATTTCCCTCGTCTACAATTTCCACATTTTGCCAATCAAAATTGTGTTTATTAACATTTGTGTGTTCGGACACAACTGTGTACTTTTGAATGTCTAATTTGATGTTGTTTTTATGTTCCTTAACGCGAGATATAAAGCTCTTTTAGTTTGTCCAATATACAATTTGTTACAATCTAAACAATTAATTTTGCAGATAACATTGTCTTTCCAGAAAGTTAATTTTGTCCTTAATACTTTGAACGAAATTTAAATTATTTATTGATTTAAAAACAACATCTTTTCCATTATTATGAAACAAGTCAATTAGTTTATATTGTATGTTAGCTATATCAGGTAAAATTATGAAATTCATTTTTCTGTCATTAATCTTTTTAACAGATAAATTATTGTCAGAATACCTGATTTTATTCAGTCTTATTTTGACATGTTTGTTAATGAAATTGATTGGGTATGAATTTAGTAACAGAATATTGGTAACTATTAATTTTTTATTCTCATACTTAAATGGTTCATATAAATTTACATAATATACGGATCATTCAGAACGACCGTGGGATTGTTGTAGTCTTGTTTACGTTTCGAATCGTTAAAGTAATTTATCTATGTCCAAAAAAAGATTATAAAATATTTTCGTATGGATACATACATTATTTCAAGTAATAGGTCACACGGTAGCATAGCATAGCAAGAAATAGACATAGGGGATACGGACAGACTACATGAGAGTATACACTTCAATAGCATAGATAGGGACGTGGAAGGGACAACACGACAATCACCTGTTCCAACATTTCAGATGAATTGAGAAGAGTTTGCTGTGGGGTCGCAGCATTCCCTTCTACATATAGGAGTCAGCTGGCATACTGTTCCAATAAGATCTTCGAGTAACTGTGAATTTCTTAAACCTCAGGAGCCTCCGTTTGTGAGAGTCTTTGCTCGAAAACAGGGAGATAAGATTTTTAATTGATAATAAACAATTTACCAGCAAGACAGATTGAGGATACTCCTATGAAGAAAAGTATACTTAATCAAAATTACGAAGTAACAAAATTGTGCTTAAAATAAAAATAGCACAGAGGCCTATAAAGTTCACAGGTTAAAGTAATTGGTAGAGTCAATTAACTTCATGAAAAACCTGTATTAACTTGTTCTCAGATTCAAAAGATAAAATACTGATATATTAATAACCAATTAAATACAAATATACAAAGATTATTTTATAGAGACTAAATCATAATATAAAGACAAAAATATATTATATTTTTTCATTAATGTTACATATTCATTCAATATATAACTACGTATAATTAATTCGTATTTACTTTGATTTATATTTTGTATACATAAATGAAAAAATACTTCAATTCGCAATTTATATAAAAACTCAAATTATATTTGATTGATTTTGATTACAATAAAGAAGCTTCCGGCACATGCCATACTCATATACAAATAAAAAGAGCAAATTAATTGAAACATTATACAAACTATTTTCGATTTATACTTTACAAGAAAGTAAATTCGATTATAATTTGTTTCAGAATCATTAACCTATTGCACATAGTCATGTTTTCAAATTTCTTATATATTTATTATTAAATATATTAATTTCTAATTTTTCATGTTTGATGGACATGATTCCAGAATGTGGGCTCAAACAGGGCACTTGTTAAACTTCAAAATTCACAAAGTTTAAAAAAACAAATATCCATGTGCTTACCGACCAGATTCGACAACATATGCATTATCTTCCAAATTTTACATTAACTTTTGATATTTGAAATTAGGCCTTAAACTGCAGCGGTTGAAGTGTCAAAAAATTATTTAAATATAATATCAGTTTTATTAAAATTGAGCCTTATTTAAAACGAAGTTTTTTTCCATATATGAACAAATAAATTACATCAGTGATTTATTACAAAAATTCCTTGAAGTTTATATTTTATTTTATCTGACGCAATCAACTTACAATCAAAAACTCACTGATATTGTTTCGTAGCAGTTTTCCAACAGAACTTACCAATATTTTTATGCTACGGGAGTCCTGTTTACATCACACTAAAAATGTATTTTTATAGTATTACAGCTCCAATTTTAGATTCGACAGTAAAAAATAATTTGTAATATTTTACTGAATTCAGATCACTAATCACATGGCGTTAAGCAAGATTATTAACGCCGTTCAACTACTGTGGTATCTATTTTTCTTTGCAATGATATTTCCATCATGCGGAATAAGATAAAATGATGGTATTTGAAGTTCGTTTCGTAGTAAGTGCGAGTGCAGCTCACGGAGGGGCTCAAAGGCTTCTCCGGGCACTCCTACTTTCTCCCGTGATGAATCATCCACTTTCATTCTGTACCTCAAGCTGAACTAATTCTTACCGTCCTCCGAAGATTCCGTCAGCTGACAGCACAATAGCGTCAAACGACTGTCTCGTCGTCCCATTCACGACTTCTTCGTCTCTCTCCTTTAGACGCGAATGAGTTCCACTAGTTTCTCAGACAAAGGGCCGCTAAAGCAATGCCATATTACAAAGCATAAAATTCAGATTATATAATCTTAGACTGATTTTAAAGAATCGCTTTGAAAGATGAATATTAACTAACTTGGCAGACTAAACAACAATTTGGTAAACATCGACAGAATTATTCCTCCCGTGTTTTATAATAGAATCCAGAAAAACTATAAAATCATTAATTAATAAAAACCAAAACATCTTCGAAATCAACTTTATTCAAAAGTTATGTCGATTATTAAACATCAGTAGCTTCGGTTATTTTAGCCATGTTCATCAGATCATTGTAGTGCGAGACAGTTGATATTTCATTATTTATTAATACAAAATTAGCGAGGATTGGGAACTGGAATTGGCGTCAGTATGTCCAGACCCTAGGGCGCCACTAATCCCCAGGGATAGCATTTCGGCACGTAAAGGATATGACCTGGAAATTTTCGATAACACGCTCGAGTCACGAAGACAACTTTAACCAATGGGGTTTTGTAATTTAGAATATCGATTTAAAGGTGATTTTTCGGTGCTTCTACACACGGAGGTGAGGCTGTGTGAATTATCATTCTTCCCTTGGAACAAGAATGCGACGGGAGGGAGCCGACGTTTGGTCCCGTGCGTTGAAAGAGATCAACCTGTCGACGATGAGGAGGGCGTCCTACGGAAAAGCTGGCAGAGAGGGGACGCTACATTACACTTCTTTATGTTACCGACAGTAGATTCTAAAATTTAGTATATCGAATATATTAATTCCATTACAATGGGGGTGTTTAAAAATATTTTATCCATAAGCTGAAGAAGTAATGTATTAGTATATATTGAAAAATTGCAAACGAAAAATACATTAGAAATAAATTGATTGCAGTAAATGAAATCCGATGTTTGAAAGACATCCAGTATAATATTCTTAAATATATATTTATATCATGAACGGTAATATTCAGTCCCCAGTAGTCCTCATAATATAATGTTCGGCTAAACCGTGACTAGAATAGTCAAGTTCTCAAATCACAAACCTAGCATAAGGATTGAAATATTATTCCATACATATTGTTATTTTATTTTTAGTCTTCATAAGTAAAAAGTGAGTTTAAAAAATAATGAATACATACTGAGATAATAATAATTTATTATTATATGCTATTAAAGAGAAGATTTCATCATTGAGCTTGTCTCAATAAAAAACGCATTAGTGTCAATAGCTTTGAAATAAAAAGTATGCGAGGAATTCTACGAAAAATAGTTGAATAGATGTATGGTGAATAAATAAAAATATAGGGCTTCTACCATTAACTGACTATAATAGCGTTTAGAGCATACAACAGTCACGTCATTTAGCTAAGGTGGAGAATGAGAGAATCACTAGGAGTTAGATCAAGAGAAGAATCAGGACGCGTTGATAAGCATACTAAAGAACTAATTGAGGAAGGGGTCAGAGGTAGAGAGAAATGGAGGAGGAAATAGAAAGATGTCAGGTCACGATTTGGGCTTTGCCACCATAAGAAGCTGCCGGTTTCCATGTTATAGAAGGACACCACAAAAAGAAGAAAATAAAGTGAGATGCTTAATGTTGGACGTAGATGGGACGAACCCTACAGCAAAATAAGACTAACGAATGTGTTTATGTGAAGTGATACAGCCCACATATTTCATTCGTTCCTTTAATCACTGAATCTATTTCAAGCTCGAGTATGTTCCATATAGAAATCGTAAACTAGTGACCGTAAGAGGCTATTTGACTACTTTTAGAAAACCGTCTTACATTGTTTATTACGATAATTTATGCTTACTATATCGGTTTTTTTACCATATACCGTCCTAATTCACCCAAAATGTCCAAAGTTTAAATGAAAAAAAAACGCCAAAACGCTACCTCGGCAAGGGCGCGGAGTTGTGACGTCACATGATAGTACACAAGGAGACCGGCTTTGCCTAGTTCGTTGCGATTTCGAAGAAATAACTTATAAATATAATTATTTTTAATCTTTTTAGGAGTTTGGCATTTTATTTCAATTAGTATATTTTTTTAAATACCATCAGGAGATGCAGTTATCATTTGGCATTAATTAGAAATGTAGAGCCCACAAGGCTTGAATGTCTTTTTTAATTTACAACCTACTACCTTCCGTACAGAAGACTATAAAATCTTTCTCTTATCATGGCGATATCGCTTCCATTTCTGCAGATACTAATGCTCCAGGCAGCGACTCACTCCATGTGCCATGTTGTTATAACAGCCATACCTCAATTCATGCCACAAACTTATTTTATTTTAGCCTACAATTGATTTCTCAATTGAAATCCCTCATCAATATAGGCATATTTTCAACATCTTTCTCGCAATGGTTCATTATGAAATAATGCTTTGAGAACTGTCTCACATCATTATACTTAAAAGTCATTTTGATTTTTCAAAATTTCACAATTTTATTTTTTATTCCTCAATGAACTTTTATGTTGTGTTGCTGAAAAGAGGTTGTGCTTTCCTTTTACATAACTCCTGCACAGTTATACACTTTAATTTTGTCCCAACACGAGAAACAAGGGCTTTTCCCAAAAATATTCAATATGCTGGTTCTTCCCTTCTCCGATGAGCCCACATCAAAAAGGCCATTACATATTTACATCCTCCAGCTGAAGCTGCACAGTCAGGGCATGTACAACTTAATATTTATTCACTATACTGAAGATTATATATATTTTATTATACTTACAGAGCACGTTTAACATTTTAAGTTCCGCAGCATGAAAGTTTGGGTTATTTCTGAAGAAAGGTTTCTGCTGTCTGCTTTCACGAAATTTGTCCCCGTTTCAGCAAAATGAGAATGTTTGTTGTTTAATAAAACCAAATTTATCTATAATAACACCAGAAACGGCGATAAATAGCAAATTAACTGACACTTAGAACGCTTAGAACTTAAGCATACAACACAGCAGAGTACCAACTTGTGACGTCACTCGGCCTGCAGCCAATATGTAGTGTTTTCGTTCACGTGGCCGAGCACCAAGAAAACTGCATTTTATTAATTTATTTATAGCAAATAGATAAAAATATGGGTTCAACGTAATAAAATCCTCAAGAATGACAGTAAAATTTGGTATATTAACGCTAACATAGCGCTTAATTCGCGGTTATCGCATTAAACATAATATCGTGAGAGCTAATATTCAATTGCCAATTATCTCTATTTCCATGCCGTTTAAACTACAAATAAGCACCCAGTATTCTTCATGGGAAGTATCAGGAGTTTACTAGCAGTATCATCTTATAACAGAGTATAACAAGCAATGCGGATGTAACGATGCAGTTACAGTCACAGGGCTTTTTTTTCCTCTACCTGCTTCCATAAAATACCGTGTAGGCTTGACGTCGATAAAAGCCTCGATATTTTACATGCAGGCGATTCATACTAAAGTTTAACGGTATACCTTAACCGATATTAAATCATTTTTTTATGGAAATGTCTTTAGTTTCTAAGCGTGCGTGGACGAGACGTTCACCTTGAATTTCCATCCGCAGGACGATGAGAGCGTATGCTTGTATAAATTTCCGCCATAACAAAGCCGCATTGCAATCAGCATCCCTCATGTATTAAATTACCACAGCCATGTGACTATATTTGGAAGCATATACATTTCTGGAAGTTGGAGGTCATTGTGGGAAGTGTGCAGCTTGAATTGATTTGCCAAGAGATAGATTTCTCGTGGAAACCACAAAAATGTTACATTTGCGTCGGTCACATATTAGTTACAAGACAAAAGAAGTTTCCTTTCATCATCACAAATACTAATAAATAAGCAAATTTCTTAATTTAATCATTTTTTCAACTACAATTTAGAAAGGGCTAACATGCAACCAAACGAGTAACTTCCGTTGCATTACAATTCTCACATATGTGCTTACAGAATATTTTCTTCGCGTGGAATGACACTTTTCTTATTACTGACAATATTATTGCATCATTAGAAATATTCGGTACAGATAAATTGATTTTACAAAGTACTGAACTAATATAATATATATGTAGTATAATAAATTTAATAAACGTTCTCTAGAATAATGGTTATCATTTAATGAAATAGTACCATTCTTGAAACTAGGTTATGGTTATGTTCGACAACCAACTATTGACTTGACAACTGTTTCCCACAATGACTTAATTCAAATGAACTATTTTAGCTTTGAAAGAACGTCAATATTGCTTCTCTGTTCTTGATATTACAGTCTATATATATATATATATATATATATATATATATATATATATATATTGTTCTTTAACTGAAGATTTCTTTTACGTTTTATGTCCATGTATTCCAAATACATAGTTCAATTTGATACTAAATTTGTAAAAACAAGTCGGCTTTTATCATCTAGTTGAGAACCTAAACAGAAATATATAAGAACTATTTAAAATAACTTCAGAGAAAACCCCATTCAACGATTATTCCATATCCCCGTACAAGTAATTAAAATCTTATTTCGGAGCTGTTTCACTTTAATCTGGCGTGTGATATTCGAAGAAAATATTTCTTACGGCTGAATGTAACAACGAATTATTTTCAGTCTTTACCTTCCACATTCCCCCTTTTCAATTCCCTTCCTATGCTATTAAAAGTGTGTTGCCTGTTTCAGGACCACCCTCATGGGGCCAGTTACTCAAAATAAAATAAAAAACTGGTCCGGAAAGTGGAATGCCTGTTTGAGAGTTCTCTCGCGGTATTTCTCCCCAGATTGATTGCTCCCTAGGTGTCAAGGATTGGAAAACTTGACAGCGTACCTTGTTGAATAATTAATACGAACCCATTCTTTGTCGACTATGTATTTTTTATAACAAATGAACTATCAAAATTATATTTTCCTTTATTATTTTTATAACAACATCAATTTGGAGGACTGTGACCACGAGAAGAAATATATTAATAGGCCACATTTTGAGACATGAGACTCTTGTAAATTTAGCCCTTTGGGGTAAGTGTGTGGGGGAGACCAAGGATGAAATCCGGTAAGCAGATTAGGGAGAATGTGGGATGTAGAAGCTATGTAGAAATAAATAGGCTTGCTCAGAATAGGTTAGCATGGAGGGTTGAATCAGACCAGTCTTAGGCCTGAAAACCACAACAATATCTAATATTATTAACGTGAAACATGTTGGGTGAGCTTGTTTGAGTGATATTTGATTTGCGTATTAATGTGGAAAAAGCTGATTCTCATAAATACTTTCAACAAAACGGCAATAATGTTTAGTGAATATTCTTATTGGATTTCAATTAAAAAAATCGCGTGACGGTACTTGGGAAAATCCAGAGTCGCAAAATATTTTTGTGGTTTAGATCAAAACAGAATAAATGTTTTATTGTAACATTTCATTGAAATCCTTAAGTGTAACAAGATAACACAAGGCTCTTACATTACTGAGTATACAATTTCAATTTTTAGGAGTGCCCTCAACCACCCGAACCCCCCGATCCAACAACTCCATGACAATCCTCCCTCGTCTCTACGCTTTCGTCGGCTGAAAAGAAAACTCCCACCGACAATCATCCTTCTCCCTGAATATTCAGGCACATCCTAACCCACCTTACCATCATTCCCGCAGACCACATCCTCATATATTCTCCAATAATAATACACGGCTTGTCAAACCTCACCCACCCACATCGTATGCCTCGCAGATACACAACAACAAAATCAAACAAACCCATCTGCTAAAGTAGGCTAATCAATGGGCTAACCTACTTTCAAGTTTACATGTGAATTATGTACATTATTATAATTTTCTAAATATATTATTTTAATTTTGTATATACTGGAACAATTATTGCACCAAACTAATAATAGTAAGATTATAGATTTATACGAAGTAAACGACAAATAAATTTTTTTAGTATGTTCGTAGCGTTTATACTACTTTTAATTATTTATTTATCAGTACCAATTTTTTGCGACCCCCATTCTTCACGACCCTACTGTACTAATGGAATCAATAAATCTAAGGGCCACACAAACTTGTATTTATTCTGATGAACATATAATATTCCCTTTCGGTATCAAACCCGCGACTACGCCCATTCATGCAGGTGTCGTATGCGTGTTAGAGTGCGTTCCTTTCCAGACGGCACGCACATTTGAAACATATGCCGCAGCAAGCGTCCGTCTAAACACTATTATCTGAAGAATGCAGTCCCCCTTCTTTGTTTGTAGAGGGAGCGCGGCTCCTGCACTCGAGTAACGGGGAAAGCCATTCCTCCGACTGTGAGGTGGGTTATGCAAGGAAGAAGGTGACTGGAACATCCGGATTGGTCAACGTGGTCATGGCTGGGTGGCAGCACGTTTACGTCAGCACCATCTAGCCCAAAACACCTCCACGTGAAGATCGAACAGAGCCCGGCAGTCAATTGCTTCAATACAACAGATCAATTGCTTTACCTTTATGCTTCAAAATTTGATCCAAGATAGACTTACGCATTAACACATACGCAATTTCTTTGCGTCGTAGATTGGCATTGTTATGACATTTTGATTTCGGATTGCTGTGTTTTTACATATTTCGTGTGTATCAATATTGAGTGTATTGCTCATCCATAAATTCGTCGTTGAACAAATAAATTGAGCAAGCGTAATAGGTGCATTTTTTGAATTTTGATTTGTACACACGTTTCTTTCGGCGGCATTTCATCTGTCGTAAATAAAACATTTTATTTTTAGCGTTCATTGTGCTATTTCTCTGACAGAGGGAGTGAAAAGTTAAATCACGTGTTCACCTAGAGATTACTGTCGAATTAAATATTGAATCAGGCTAATACAAACGAAAAACCAGACACCCGGCTAGTAAATTATAAACCTTTTCAAATTTATATCGTCTCATTATAATTTTCGTTTCATTGTTAAGATTTTTATGAGTGAATTTGTTTCGTTCAGTTTCATACAAATAATTTCAGGTTATGTTCACAAATATTGTCTTCACACTTATTTACGACCAATATAAACAAACAAACGACACCAAAAAAGAAGATAACTGGTATCTAGTTATGTCATAATTATTCAGAAAAAAATATGAATTCCCAGGTCCAAAGATATTCGCTGACAATGTGTAAAAGTTTTAAAAATGATGTCGCTGTGTTTATATTTATTAACTTGTTGACTGAACTTCTGGGCAGTCATTTTTTTATACGTCCATGACAAACAAGTTAGTGAAATATCTATTAAACACTGGCGACAAAGAACCTAGGCTCAAGAGATTTATATCTCTTGATTTAACAAATAAAATTCACGTGAAATGAAGTAAAAATTATTCCACTTCCTATTATAATTTTGAAATATTTTCAAAGAAATCATTTTCAACATGTCTATTAATCTGAAAGTCATAAAAATTCGTAAATGTCACTCTTTATGACAAATTGTAAGAAAGAAAGATTTTATTTAAAAAAAACTGTGCTGCATTAGCTTACATTACTGTGCGAGAACGTGTTTGTTTCTTGTTTGATGGTAATCGAAAATTTAATTTATAATAATACTTGCAATGTTGTTAAATAGCTTACTTAGTTTTGAGTAATAATATTAAATACCTAAAACGTCCACAGTTATTATGTATAAAAGAGTCAAATATTTTGAGAAACGGTAATAACCATCAAAACAAGAAGAAAAGTTCAATAAACATGGGTCCGGAAAGGCATTAGATCTGTACACTTGTACATAGTGGCTGAAACAAAAGTGTCCAATATTATGAGAGATGGTAGTACACATCACAACATGAAAAAAAATAACATTACACGTGTCCTGAAATGCTTACTTTCATAATAGAGTTTCAACCTAATATCTATTCATGATACTATTAGGAGGTGCTCTACGTCACCTCCTCTGCCCTTCGGCGTGAGGAATCACACACTCTTCGAAATATTATTGTAAGTGCTGACATGCATTGAAGTGTCTGGGAATGGTTGAACGAGGTGGCGTTGACTAATGCCTTCAAATGCCCCCATAACCAAAAATCTAAGGGGATTGAAGTCTAGGGAAGGGAGAAGTTAATGTCTTTGAGGTCATCCCGATCAATCCAACGGTCCAGAAAAGTCAGTCACGTGTACAGGCGCATTGCGGAGGAAATGTGCCTAGTGCACTATTGTCCATAAACTCATCATGACAATCCAACAAATATGCAATACGGTTGATAATAAGTTGTTCATACTGAGCCCTATTTAATCTTTCTGGTATGACATATGACCCTAGTAATTTATCACCAAGGATACCTGCACATACGTTGATGCTTTATTTTTGCACATGCACATTTATATGCAGTTCACAACGCAATCTCCTGTGAACCCTGCCTCGTTGGGCAAATAATATCTTCGATATGAAGAATGGATCGGCTGCACTTCCGCAAGAGCTACTGACAGCACTGCTATTGACAGACACGCTGAATATGACATTGAATCAGCAATTCTTGTTATTGTACCACTGTGCGCCTTCTGCTGCTGGTTCCAAGTCTTTCCTCAATAAAATTTGGCACATTCTCCTCCATTTGAGTTGTGCGGACTAGCCGAGACCTTCTACTGTTCAACATGTTGGGTGATAGAGAACCTGTGTCCTTAGGACATATTCACAACTACACGTCTTCATTCATTAATGGTCAAGTGTACAGATCGCAGAAAGTATGCGTTTCCTGATCCATGTTTATTGGACTTTTTTTCTTGTGTTGATGGTAATTACCACCTCTCAAAATATTGGACCTTTTTTAACACCCTGTATACAACGTATCTATTATAGCAGCGTCACATGATCAGGTGCTCTCAACCTCAGGAAACATAATTATCTATATCCAACTGGTGTACGGACCAAAGTCAGTTGGTTGCGGATGATTGCGGCCCCAGAGGCTGAAAGTTCCTAATAATAATATACGACGACGTATTCTCTTCACATATAAAACGACGACTTCAACTTATAATCCTTCATATCTCCTAATAACAACATGAGGTCCCACTGCTATTATCCACCAGATTATGATACCATAATTAATAACAAATCCAAATCACAGCTGACATTTTCAAACTTTAATCGAATTCACATTTCCTTCCATAAGTTCACAATGTTTCATATCGAATTTCTTCACTACTAACAGAATTCCCCATTAATACTCCTTAAACAATAAAAATTCCCTTTATTAACCTACTTTACACATCCACCGTTCTAACTTAATATCAACACATAAACTCCAAAAACCAAAATATTCCTTGTGTAGAAACTAAATGACAGAACAAAAAGAAACTAAAACAGTTGATTTGAAAACTAACCTAAAACTTCTACCACAACAAAATGACCTATATCCATCACACTTTCCAAATTCAAAATCCTAAATCTATGTCAATACCAAAATAAAATCATCTAACTAGAAGACAGAGGACGAAAATTTGATATCGCTAATGACCTCGCTGGTTGGCGGGACTATAAACTGAATTTTTTTAAAAAAATCTTTAGCACTGAGCCATTTTCAAGTTTGGAAAGAGAAAATAAACCCAGAAAGCTAAATCTTCCGAATAAGGTGCGCCAGGAATAAATTCAAACTTAACTCATTGGTTTTGGCCACAGCAATAATGGCGGTGAACTGGTACATTGTAGTGATGAAACATCACTTTCCTTTTCGCCAAATGTAGTCTATTTCTTGATTTCATCACTTAAAGGCTGCAATAAGTTTATATAATGCTCGCCGTTGATTGCATTTCCTTTTTGAAAACAATCAATGGAAATTATTCCTCGAGGATGCCAGAAAACTGACGCCATGACCTTGCTTACAGAAGGATCTGCTCCTTCTTTAGATCCGTTGATTACCTTTAACTCCATTGTTTTGACCTTTCCTTCGTCATAGGTGTGACGGACCTAAGTTTGATCCACGGTTATGAATCGACGCGAGAACAGCTTCATTGCTGTGAAATATCGACAAACGCGGGGCTGAAACATCGCTACGACACAGTTTTTCTTCCACTGTAAGCAAACGCGGCATCCATCTTGCACACAGCCTTTTCAAGTGCAATTTTTCAGTACAGAATATTTTTTCTAGTTTACCATTCAATATTTTGTAGTTGTAAATGGAATAAAATCGGGCTTGATTTTGACATAACAATAACGTGGAATAAGGAAGCAGTGAGCCGTCCATGTTGTTTAACTTATATTGGTGATGAAGTTAAAACGGAATATGGAAAATGAATCATACTTCAAGGAGAATAAATAAAAACCCTACTCTTTGCCGATGATATTGTAGCATTAGAGGTGTCAGAAAAAAACATGGAAACCATAATAAATGGCATGAACATCCTCAATATGAGTAGTAATATAGATAAAACCAAAGTGATGGAGTGTAGTATCGGAAACAGAGGTATAACAAAGGATGTTAGATTGGGAAAGGGTATTTTGACGGAAGTTAAGGAATTATGGTGGTAGAAGTATAGTAGACATGAAGAGTAGGACAGCACAGGCAAGGGAGGCTTTCGCGAAAATGAGGTTATACTTACGGGTAATTTAAGTGTGAAATTAGGAAATCTGTGGTAAAAATGTTCGTATGGAGTGTGGCGGTATATGGGTGCGAAACGTGGGCGATAGGAGTTGCAGAAAGGAAAAGAATAGAAGCTTTTGAAATGTGGTGCTATAGGAGAATGCTTAATCAGATAGGTGGATAGAATCACTAACGAACGAAGTTATAATATGGCGGAAGTTGATCAAGAGAAGGGATAGATTAATAGGCCACGTTTTTTGACATGAAGTTCTTGTAAAATTAGCATTAGAGGGAATTGTGAGGGGTAAGAACAGGAGAGGGAGGACAAGGATGGAATACGCTAATAAGAATAGTGAGGATGTGGATGTGCTAGTTATGCGACAATGAACAGGCTTGCGCAAGATAGGTTAGCATGGAGAGTTGCATAAAACCAGACTTAGGACTGAATACCACACCAATAACAAACTTTTTCCCGTGTTTATGAATTCACTGAGTGCATTTGCTATTGATGGTTGTGAAATAAATACTAAACAATGTAGCTCTTCAAACTGAAGCATTGTAAGTTCGGTACTGAAGAGACTACAGTTTTTCAAAAACCAACGTGCAATCTATATGACAGAATGGGGAGGTCTGGGACTGAACTCATATCATTAGGATTAAAGCTACTATGACATTACTTAAAGTCATCAGGTAATACAATAAATAATATTTTAATATACCGATTAGTGTTGCAATAAAAGAGGATGAATATTCCTTCAGCAAACTATGCCTTTGAAAGGTTTGAGATTTCAATTGCGAAGGATCCCTTTAATAGTAATTACTGAAACTGTCCGGGCCTCTAAATCTACCTAATCATTTTGCATACAAGTGAACATTATAAGACCATTGTTATTCCTAAGTCAAGGGAACATTAACGATTCCCAGAACTGAAGCGTGACCATAATAATCAGGGTGATTATTCGTGCCACTGAAATACACAATAACTTTAAGTGACTTGCACGTTGTATTGGAATCCATCGCCTGGAAAAGAGCGAGGAAGATCGAGCTGACTTTTTGTCCCGCGTGTCAGGTCTGTGGGAACTGGTTTTATAGAATAGCTTTCCTAGAGGCTAACCCAGAGTTTACACGTCACAGGAACAGGAAACGACGACGAAGGAATGATTCCCTTAACTGCAGTCGTGTCGTCGACCCCGGCTTCTTAATTACGCGCTGATACGCACTGGGACGAAGCACGCACGATTTGCCCTCACAGAAATGACAGCTACAGCCTCAAAACAAGAATTCTTTACTCGTGATGCCAAACCCACAGCAGTTCACCGAAGGTCTTGCTTGACGGTATCGTATATTCTGAGTGACGTGAAGAAACGAGTCTCCTCTCTGGCTGAGGCGTTAACCTCGGCCCGTGGAGAAAAAAAGGCTACTTAGAATCTTTCCACGTCCTATTCTTGTGTTGACTGCATTCCTAACGTAAGAGCTCGCCGTAGGTATCGAACTTTTTTTGGCAGATTGCTAGATAGTACTGCTTTCTTAACCTCACCCCAACTTCTTTTCAGCTTACTTTTTTAACAGCTTAAATCTCCTCTGGTGTCAGCTTTTACTGTCACGAGGTAAGACCTTAAGATTGTGTTATAATAACGTCCTGTGACAAGGTTATATTTCTACACTCCATATTTCCTCAAGCCATTACCATATCGTCTCTAATCGCCACAAAATGTTATTATATACTTAGTACCTGTGCGTTATGAAGTAAAAAATCACACACATTCATAAAAATAAAAAACAAAATGTAATTGAATCGTCATATTCATACACAAACTTCACCCAAAACACTTAATTTCCTAAAAAACGGACGAAACGAAATATTATTTTCTCTCTATACTAATGACGTTATTGGCGTTTTTCAAGCTGCCATCAGTTTGTTCCACAATATAGCCTCAGAGAAGTCTTAACACGTGCCCAGTTTTATCACTTGAAACACACATAATATTTAAGAAGATAGATCGTAAATCATACTAATTACAGGTTCAAATTTTGCAACACTTTTGTTTTCAAAATTAATAATTTTCAATAACGTTTCTTTTCGGTTGAAACTTGTGTAAAGCTTGCTTTGAATGTAGCCACGAAAAAAAAATAGCACGGTTGCAATATCCAGCGACTGAGCCTGAATTTTTTTAAAAAGAGGCATAGTTCCAGAACCTCTTACACTAAGATTGACGCCACCGTGAAAAATATTAAGTCCTCAACTTTTGTACAAATTACTCGAGTCTTAATAACTTCAAATTGTAGTTACATTTATATTAATTGAATTGTGAATGAATAATCCAGCCAAATTTGGAAGTAACATATATTAATAAAATTAAAAATAAAACATATTTATAAAATTAAACTTGGCACGCGTATCGTTCCTTCTTTGGAACAAATATAAAAAAACTTACAAGTAAGAATATAATTTATTTATTGAAATACCAACACTGCAGCCGAAATTGTGTCCACAAATTTATAACTATGTACTGATATTTCAAGAAATATATTCTGGACTGGGAAAAAATTATATTCACTCCGGAAGAGGTTCCAAAATAGATATTATACTGCTTACCATTTTTTATTTTATTAATATGCTATAATTCTTTATTTTATCAAAATATGTTCCAGACACAACTTTCAGGTTTATTATTTTTAATAATCTATAATTCTATTTACCTTGATAGTTCTCTTACTATGATGTCTTATACTGTGTAACGATGTGCCCTTTTTTGTATAGGAAATGGTCGATAGAGCTCGACTTCCATTTAATCAAATCGGGGTTACAAAATTATCGCAACAATATTTCACTTCGGTGGTGACTGATGTGTGCCGAATACGAAAGTGTTTGCTGTTCAATTTTTATTTTAGAAAAAAAGAACACGTGCCAAGAAATGGAAAGAATCTCAAAGGTAAATAAAAGTGACACCGGAGAGAGGAAAACGTCTGGGACGAACAAAACGAAAAAGGAATAAATCAGACTGATTCGGTTTAGAGCCAAAATGATAGTTTCGAAGAATAAATCACCGAGATAAAATCTGGGTTAAAAAGAATAGTATAAATTGAAAGTAAATATTTTGCCAAGGTTTCGAAAAGCAAATAAAATGCCTCTAGGGAAAGAGGAACATCAGAGTCCGAACACTGACGTAAGTCAGACACAATTGAATATCTGATCAATAACACGTTATTGTCAACAAATTTCAAAAGCAGATGCTGATCTGTTGTGTGGTGTTTGGTCTTCGTTTACACCGCAAAAATATTATTATAACAAGGAATTGTTAAATAATAAAAAGAGTAAATTTAATTTGAATATATTCCATTTAATTATGATGATATTACATTATAAAATTTCCAAAAGAAATAACTCCAATTAAGTTTTAATAAAAATATAAATTTACGAGTAAAATGTATAATCAAATTGGCTCAGTCGGTAAAGCAAAAAGAATCTATGCAGCTTCTAAATGGCTGCTCCCGGGAACGCGGGTGACGAACGATATAATTGTAATAAAAATCGCGAATCAACGAGAATGGTTTATTTGGAAAAGCCGGGAAAAATGCCGTTACCAGATGTTAGCAAGGGCCTGGTGACGTCGTTCCTGGTTTGCCGTTGCTGTATGTTCCGTTGCTGGGAACGTCTCCTCTAGCGCCTCTTCTTCAGATTAAATCACCATAAAATGTTATCTTTTTGTTTTC
The DNA here is from genome assembly GCA_034510155.1 of Eucriotettix oculatus. NCBI lineage: Eukaryota > Metazoa > Arthropoda > Insecta > Orthoptera > Tetrigidae > Eucriotettix > Eucriotettix oculatus. The sequence goes on from CM067376.1 coordinate 168,543,648, forward strand.
CGTACTCCCATCCAATGAATCTTCTTTCTCGAACATGCCGAATTTAACTTTTACGCATGTTGCGCCACTGCTCTCTCATTCCGACTTTCTCAGGACAGCTCCCGGGACCAAGTGTCGAATACAATGCACCCCAGGCAATAAATAATGTTGTAAACGGCGACGTTTCCCGCCTACTCAGCCTCACCAAACTACCCTCGTTTTTCGTCCTGCTGTACGCAAATAACAAAAACTAAATTATTTTTGCTTTACCCGTTGAATGTAGGGGCCGTGAGTCACCACAGTTGTTTCTAGTGTTTTAATGTTAAAACCTACAAATCGGTGTCAAACGACACATTTCGGATGCCTTGAGAGCATCAACACACGGGAAACAGGTCAACGATAAAGATATGGCCCATTCCATCGAAGCACAATGAATCCATTGTATGGGCCACATTCTTGGGAATATACTAGAATCGGACCACCGAGTGATATGAAAATCTCTTTCAGATGCCCATTAGAATTGGTAGGATAACGTGAATGTGATTGACGATTGGAGCGTGAAGCTAATTACCACATGGTGGAACAACAGATACAGAAAAATTGGAATTCATAAAGGAGCGATGCTAATAAAGAAATTTAAAATTTTGAATTTCATTAAGTGAAATGAGATAGCTTTCTTTTTTACAATTTTACCGGAGTATTTAATTAACTACTCTTCTTTTTATCTTTACCCGAATTGTTTGAAAGTTTATGAATTAGATAAACACGTATCACGTAGCATCCATTCTGACACATCTTATTTCGTGTGATATATCTACATATTTACTTACATTGTTGTTGACTTTTTGGCAGACTATTGAAACCTAAATTGCGGATTTTTAAAGACGCAATTTAGTAACAAACAGTAACGTAGCAACACTTAATAAAATTCCTAAGAGGTTACAGAACCAAGTATATCAGTTATTCCCTACTATGTTGCTGAAAAAAATGTTTGGTTGCCTAACGTCTGGTGCAATGAGGACAGTAAAATTCATTTCACAATGCACTGTGTAATTTCCAAATTTTGAGCAGAATTTAACTTATTTTTAGGTTGTTGGTCTGTACTAGGGGATATATAGAATTAAATTAACGACCAATTCACAGACTAACCAAGTTCTTATTCAATTCATTCAATGTTTCGTCCTCTCATTAACTTCTACAAAACAGTGGATCCAAGGGCAGTTACAACCTAAATTAATTTAATTTTATATGATATAATATTAATTTCGGTTGCAACTAAACTTGGATTCAGTCCAGGAGAAACATTTTTTATATTTTGAGTTTTGTTTTTTGTGTAACTACATATTTTAAAATATACTATCCTAAAGAAATTTATCAGATGAAGAACAAATGTAAGAACGAAACGTTGTATGAATTGAATAAAACTTGGTTTGTCTGTGAATTGAAAATTAGTTTAATTCTCTAAAATTCTTTGAAAAACAGATGTTAAGTGATATATTATACTAGGAATTCCTAACGATCTTTCTACAAAGACACACTTGACAACTTTGTTAATAGACCCCTTAATTTTATTATTATGATTCATTAATACAGCCACTAACAAGTTGCACTTGTAAGAACAATCCAGTAATAGCATACCATAGAAATACATATATATGTATATATATATATATATATATGAATCAATTTTTCTATTTTACTAACATGTAATTAAAACTTATTTTAAAAAGTTACTGGCACGGTTTTGCTCGACGCTTTTCAATAATACGCTTTTATATTTGATGTAAAATTAGTTAATATAATATTTAATTATTAGTAGTTTCAGACTATTAGGAAATAAATGGTACAGTAGTTTGTACACAGTTAAATATACAATTATATTAATTTCTTCTGACGCATAGACCGTTTTCACCATTCATTTTCTTTATATGTTCTTTTTATATACAGTTAACGTCACTGCCTCAACAAAATAAAAAGTAGGCAAAAATAAGAAATTAATAGTTCGTTGATATAGGTTAATTTGTCTAATATTTTTTTCAAATATCCTTACAACCATTTGTTTTTTCCCTTCTAAATTCCCCCTGTGTCGGCTTTCAGCTCTTGGACAAATGCGTCTTGACATTCGGTTTTAGTTAAGGGGATCACAACTCTCTATGCAAATCTAGATTAATTTTAACGGATATTAATATCTAACAGTTGCATCACTTAAATATTAAATATAATTTTATAACTGGAAAATGCAATATCATGACACTGAACCCCTGGAATACTACTGGCCCTTTATAAACTTGTACGGACCCCCAAGGGGTCCATTGGCAATCCGTGGACTATATTGGATACGAATTGTTTTACACGTATGGTCTTACAATTGTTGGTGAAAGACTAACGCAAGTCAGCTGAATAGACGCATAGGTTCGTGACGAATCACAGAATGCTCGCTTGCTAAACTAGTTTCACGCGAGTTGAAGTCTTCAATGTCGTTCCATTTGGCGTCAGAGGTTTACCGGGATTCTGATCGTGCACTCTAAAGAGATGCCCCAACCATCGGAGTCTTACAGTCATTCTTACTACATCAGGTTCTCCATATACTTTGTATAATTAATATTACGTTTTCACAAAATAGTAAAAAAAATCCATCTTAATATTCTCTCTTCAATGATCTATAGCTGATATTTATTTTGCATTACTAATCAAAGAATTAGACAGCAACATTTTGTATGCCGTTGTAGATATGCCCTATCTTAACCTCAGTTGTTTCGTCGAATCGCAACTTATTTTAATTGCTAACGATATTCTTTGTTTTATCTCTGTTACTATATTAATGTTTTCCGTTAAGACTGTTCCCAAAGATTAAAATTCCTCGACTCTTTCGGCTTTTGGTCGTTGATTTTTAACGACTGCCAAATAAATTTACTCTACGCGCGGTAGGCTCAGACCTTTCAGCACCTGATGAGGTCTTCAATTGTGGAAGAAACATTGCGTAATTAATTATCCTTAAGTATTGTCAAGGGTGCTCCGTCGCAGGTGATATCTGCACAGAGACCTGAAGGTTCTTCTAATTAAAGAAGTGATCGAAAAATCTGCTGCGAAAAACTTAGTGGACAACACATTACGCCACCGACTTAAGAGGACAAAACCCTTCGAGTGACGTGAGTCATAACGAACAGTGCAAGATGTGACATGCGCAATAGAAGAAGGGGGAAGGTGGAGTATTGTTTTCAGCGAGCATAGCCGTTGGAAGGGAGTTATATTGGCATTTATAAAAATACTTATTATACTTTTATACAGACAGCGACAAGGTCTTTCAACCACACCCTGTACTTATCATCCCCTTTACGGATGACTTTTCGACGTGGGATATATCCGGAACTGAACATAATAGGTCTCCTTGAGTCAATGTTTCCAGAATGGCCTTTACAGTACGAAGTTATCCTATCACAGCTTTGAGGTAGAGTGAGCTCCGTCCTAATTCCACTACAAGGAGACTACTGCGCATCGTTTCTCGACACAACTTGCAATTTATCACCAGTTACACCTCGTGAAGTGATTTCCATTCTCTGAGTTCCAAAATTGAGCACACCAAATTATTCTGACGAAATTTAATAAAACATATATAAAATTTGAATTGCAGTTTCATGCTCCTTATATATAGGACATTTTACGTCAAATGCATATTATATGTTTAATGTCTTGTTGTACTTATAAACGGGTGGTTTAAAATAAATTATAGTGCACTATTGTAGATTTTGGACACATTCACTAACACCACCATGGGACATTAATAAAGCAAATCTGGGTTTTATGCAGACAGTTCATTTTTACGAGTTTATGCCTTGAATAAAGTTTTCTCTGAAGAGGCGACTTTTTATTTGCCGAAATCATCCTCCTCTCTCAAAGAATAAAATTATGATGCAACCCAAGAGAGATTCTTAGTTTTCTTCCTCATTTTAAATAAACAAATGCACAATATGAGGACCAGATAAAGTGTATCTTTTTACCACAACCTGTAGTGATTTCCTAGTTAGTACTGAAAACTTTGAACGTCACTGGACGAACAATGGTACTTCGGACACACAAAGAGAAATATGGAATGTATTGGCCACAGTTCAATGTACCGCACAAAATCATGTTGTTGTGGTATTCAGTTCGAAGACTGGTCCGTTGTGGTCTATCTTGCGCAAGCCTTTCCATTGCCACATAGCTATCACGTCCCACATCCTCCCTAAACTGCTTAGCGTGTTCCATCCTTGGCCGCCCTCTTCTGTTCTTACCCCACACATTTCCCTCTAATGCTAATTTTACAAGACCCTCATGTCTTAAAGCGTGGCCTAGTAATCTATGCTTTCTCATAGTCAACGTCCTCCATATTGTTCGCTCTTCCCCTATTCTGTTAAGAGCCTTCTTGTTAGTGATTCTATCCACTCATCTGATTTTAAGCATTCTCCTATAGCACCATATTTCAAAGACCTCTACTATTTTCCTTTCTGCAACTCCTATCGTCCAGGTTTCGCATCCATATAACGCCACGATCCATACGAACATTTTTAGCAATGATTTCCTTATATTCAAACTTATATTACCCGCAAGTAAATTCCTCTTTTTTGCGAAAGCCTTCTTTGCCTGGGCTATCCTACTCTTTATGTCAATTATACGACTACCATCCCTAGTTATTACGCTTCCCCAGTAGCAGAATTCCTTAACTCTGTCAAAATATCCCTTCCCAATCTAACACCTTTCGTTATTCCACTGTTTCCCATACTACACTCCATTACCTTGGTTTTCCTCTATTAATCCTCATATTGAACTCTGTCTCCAGGATCCCGTTCACGTTATTTATTATGATTTCCAAGACTTCTTCTGACTCTCCTAATACTACAATATCATCGGCAAAGCGTAGTGTTTTTATTTCTTCTCCTTGCAGTATGATTCATTTTTCATGTTCAGTTTTTAACTTTCTTCATCGCCTGTTTTATATATAAGTTAGACAGACTACATCCTTGTCTTACTCCTTTCTTGATTTCTGCTTTCTTTTCTTGATCGTCTATTCTAATTACAGCTGACTGTCTTCTTTAGTGGTTATCCTTTCTCGATATTTTATTCGAGTGCTCTTCGAAATCCTTAATAGTGTGTTCCAGACCAAAATCATAGTGCTTTAAAATAATAAAAGATTGTCACACAATAAAAAATTTCTTCTTATTTTTGGTTCAAAGATAAGTTCTGAAAATATCTTTCCTGTCAGCTCTGTTCTTTTTCTATATGCAAGGAAACCCCCATATATTCCCCAATTTGACTTTAGCTCTAGTTTCCGTGCCTGTGGACTTTGAGGCACTATACAGCTATGAGTTAATCACGCAATCGACTAATGGATACATTTACGAACGAGAACATGAGTTGAGTTTCCGGAAGTGCATGTATTCAGCTAAGACTACCAGGCCCCAGGCCACAGCCACAGCTGCCATGAATGGATCTCTGTGCTCTTGGTGATATACGTCCGGTCTGGGTCAAGAAGCAAGTTCACGGGCCACTTCCCGTTATCGTTGAGAACTGAATGTTGTTTCTCTACGCGTAATGAGCTATAAACTGAAATGAAGGCAAGTTAAATAAACGCTGCTCCAGAACGGGTGGAACGAATGGGGCAGATGTTTTACAAGAGCAACGTTCGCAAGCAAAAAATTCTGACAATACCTAATCTTGTTTAAAAATAAATATTTTTAAGAATTAGCTCTAACTAAAACAAAGTAAAAGATAAAACCTCTTATGCATCTGGCACTTTAACACTACCAGATATAATCAGTTACAATATCTGTTTGGAAATCAATAAATAGTAAAAGAGACTACAAGTCAGAAAAAAATAATATAAAATTTATGAATACTAGTTATAACACGAATGTTTCGTTCTTTAATTTGGAACCTCATCTGGCGTGTTTTTAACTTAAAAAAATGCAATAGAAATATTTACAATATAATATGTATATGTTATTTACAGTTCACGAGACTCTGGATTTCACAATTTATGAGAAAAAATTAACCAATGTACAAATTTAAGATACGCCAAATTTCTAATACAGCCATTAAATGTAACTTAAAAAGTACATAAGTGTATTATAGACACACTAAAATAATTAAATAAAAATGGGATTAAAATAGATACAAATTTCACAAGTAATGCATCACAATATAATTAGTTGCAATATATGTCTGTTTGTAAACAAATAAATAGTAAAACGGATATTTGACACATCATAAATATAATGTTTTTTTTAGGGGAGGGGGTATTAGACTACATGAAACAAGCAACTCCCCTTTAATAGCATTAGAAGGTAATTGAAAAGGGGGAATGTGGAAGGTAGAGCAAGGTATATTTTAAGGATCCTACCAGGTGTTTCGCCTAAAACAGATACAGAGAAAACCCTAGAAAACTGCATCTGGTAGGTAGGACTTTTGGGTACTATTCTCAAGCCCTTCCGAATGACGGGAGAAGAGTTTGCTTTGGGGTCGCAGCATTCCCTGCTCCATGTCCTCGCAAGTTTTAGGAGGCAGTTGGCCGACTGATCCAATGGGTTCAGCAGACAACTCTTACCGTATGCCTAAGGTCTTCGACCCCTGTACTTATACCTCCTAAATTAGATGAAGGTGCCTCGGCTTGTGATAAACTTCAAATGAACCGAAAAGAGTACGAGGCATCCCCAAAGATGTGCCTCGCAATCAGTCTGAGGAGTATTATCTGCGAGAGGAAGCTGTAAGACAAACTGAGTATTGCTGAACAGAGCAGTTAATCTATTTGAAACTATTTACTAACATCAATTTTACTTCTATTCCTTACAAAAGATACTCGTATTTGGAAAATGCCACTTATTTCTAATCTAACAGGCCATTGAAGAATAAAGAAACCCCTTCGTTTGCGCTGCAACCGTATGCAGTACCATTACATTGAAGAAACGCGACGAGACAGCCAAGCTCAAAATCTTTCAGGGTAATGACTTCAAATATCTATAAGGCGATGGATAATTACCCCCCTTTTGGACTTGTCGAGAAGAGCCCTTGAGCTACATGTAAGAGAAAGCAAGTCCCCGTTTTCTGCTGTGACACACAGGAGAGAAAAACTTGTAGTCATGGAGAAAATTCCTGCACGCCACATTTCCTAGCCAGCAATCACAGGACAATGGCAGCCAACTCTAATGCGTGCTGGTGACGCTTGTTATAAACGCGTTTCAGACAAACGTGAGGTTTCTCTAATGAGTATTAATAAAATGTACCATAAAATATAGGTTACCGGAGTCCTTCGCTTATTATCGTATTAGGTAAGTAATGTATAATTGAACTGAGAAACAGAAAATTCATCATTTCTGTTCATGAATTCAGGTAGAATGCAGAGGAGAGATAAACGTTTTTACAACAAACAATAAATAGCTTTTATTAACTATTTATATTTGTATCCCATATAGCAGTGAATAGAATGTCGTATGAAAGCTTGTACATTCAAGTTTCGGTCCACAAAGCTATACATTGAGTATTATTTATATACCCTCTAGCCTTTCAGCTATAATTACTATTTACTTATGATTTATTTAAATCTCTAAACCAATTTATTTACCTATAATCGATCTATGAAAATTAATATTACGCGCGACCCATGATAAACGAAATGCCTTTGAGGCGAATTATGGGTATTCATCAACGACTCTTTAATTTATTGAATAATATTATTTTGAAAACTGCATAATTATTATTTTACTAAAGAAGCATTTATATGTATACATACACATGTATGTGTTTGTGTGTGAGCCGACTTCCTGTGGTCTACTGACTAGCGTAGCTGCTCACAACCCAGCGATCCCGGGTTCGAATCCTGGCATGGGCTTGGATGTTTGTGTTGTGATGGTCACGGAAACTGGGATTAAGACTGCAGGAGAATCGATATGCTGACCACATGTCACTCGGAATGTGTTATGTAAAATAACAGTCAACAGTTGACCTGGTAGGCTAAGGACCTCAATCGGCTGCACAGCCAAGGAAGAAGAAGACGTGTGTGTGTAATATTGTATATTTTGCAGTTTAACAGAAATCAGTCCTGTGACTATTGCGCAATTAACAACGGCAAAAAGATTGTTAATGTAGAATGCAACCGAAAGCTATCATGATAAGTAATATAAAATAAATTATATCGGGACTATTGACGGTAGCTGTGCTGCTTATTCCTCCTCTCCAAATATAAATCTTTTCTGAATAGAGGGTAATCCACATTTTCGTTTCCCATAAACCGGGAATTCGGCTGGAAACTGAACATTGTGTTCACACATTGACAGCTGCGAATCGGGAAGAGCAAACAATAAAATGTGGGAAAGCATGGAATATGGAAATAGTTCACTTCTTCTCCGTCCATGCATTTCCACAGCATAATTGACTCATATAGTGAATACACTAGTGTAACCGCATTATCCGCGGATCTCCGAAGATCGTGAGGATCATCCAGTAGTAACAGATTCTTCAAGGAAGACAATGCCTGATGACGATAGGGATTCAGAGGATAACATGCCGCCCGGTGTATGAATGCAGAACCTGATTTCACCTAAATGCCACGAAGGAGGTGCAGTACACAGATTGAAATGATCTAACATTTTCCAGTTCATTAAATATGCGCATAAAAGTTCACGTAACTCGCCCGGAATGTGCCAATTTCCCTTAATACGTCACGACCAGAGGCAGTGGGACCATTTAAGGCAGTCTTCTCAAGATATAACGAAGACAGAAACTGTTAATTACTCTAATTACAAAATTGTTAATTGACATGGCGTCAATAAATTTATAAATAATTCAGGGCAATGGAGGTCACGGATACCAATTTTAGAGGGTTTTGAATTTGCTCTTAACCCATAACCTGCCGCTTTCAGAATGATAACTGAAGTGACTGGATTTTCTCAACAACAAACACACGACGGAATTACCAAGCTACATAACCTTAAGGGGCTTGTTAACGAGCAACTTTTTACGGCCGGCAATCATGAACGAGCAATATTGACCAAAATCCAGCAATATTTCCGGCAATATAAACTTGCCGGCGTGTTGCTGGTGAGTTCGGTGCGGTATCGAAAATATGCAATTTTGTCCGGCAATACTAGTCCCCAACCCTCACCTAGAGGTCTCCGTAGCCCATCAGCTGAGTTAAAAATTAATATTAGATGTGGTTGCGTCGTTCTTTCTCCGTGTTTCGTATAAATATTATTCAGTATTCCAATCACGGGTTGCCCAAACGAAGCATTTATAGATGCAGTTCACGCAAATTCATCATTTTGAGACGTGGGTTATTTGAGAATACCAAGTAAAAAAAAGTTTGGCAAGCAATAGCCAACAAATTTGACAACTGCTGAAAGCTATATATTGGTCATTTGTTGAAAGTAACAAACAAAAGAAGAATTACAAAGTAATTTCTAATTTTTAAAACAATTCTTCAGCAAGTAAGGAGATCTAGCCTGTAATTAAATAAATTCATTTAATCCTTCCTTTAAAACAACGCATACTTCAATTGAATAGTTGTGCACGGAATAAATACGACAAAGTTGTATAGGGCAGAATTTAAGGATAATTGCCAATCTTGTATAAATTGGTGTTGCATTCCTCATCACCGTATCCTTTTTCCCTATTATGAGATCAATTTTTGAATGAAATATTCAAAGTATTACTTCGACATAGAAGGCGACGTTTTTGAATAAATAATTAACAAGAATCAATTCGTTGCTTGAATTGTGAATTGCTTCATGTTTATTTAAAAAAGATCTGATCCAGGTTCCCATTTTTTTTATTTCTTATCACAACTAACGATGCGCTAATAATAACTTCTTCATTTTCGTCCATTTTTTCTGTACTACGTGTAAGCGAGAAATGTTGTGGCTACACTGTGGCCGCAATATTACCGGGATACACAATGCCGACAATATTGCCGGGCCAACACTTCATTTCAAATAAAATAAGAATCTCTCCGAGGTAATCAATTCAAATTTTTAAGTCAATCACCTTTCATGTATGTATATTTTATTCTTTTTATGAATGTACCAAAATAGGTGACAGCAACGTTATTTTTCAAATTTGGTGTGTTTCTTACCGTGACTAGTCAGGACGCAAGCATGACGTGAGACTCGATTCTCTGGCAATCTCAATGCAAATTTATGAGATGTTGTAGAAACTTTATTAATGAAATTATTTCTACCGTAAATTATTTCAACGTGATAATACGAAATATGTTTTAAACAGTATCCAGCTTGTAATGTTTTTTTTCTATCTGGGAATATTTTCATTTAGTTAATAAAAATGAGCAGGGTTAAATTAAATAATAGGTCTGTTAAACTTAATTTAATGAAAAGGGGTCTTATATTCCTACACTGACAAATATATATAATGAATTAACAATTTATGCATGGAAAAGAAAATTGACTCTTTTATAAGGGAATGTTGGACTCAAATATCTTCTTCTTAATACTGTATTTACAAATAAGAATTATTGGAAAGGCCACTGTTGCATTCTTATTCATGATTTTGAAGTATATTCGTTTGACCCTATATTACCGGTGTAGTTCTGGTAAATTGAACGCTCAGGTAACTGGTAGTTGTTGCATCACAGGCGGCGGTGTCCTTTTCGCTGCTTAAGCTGCCGCCTTCATAACATTGACGGGTGCTTAGATTCTTTCGTCCCTTTCCCAACTCGTGAGACGACACCTTGACTTCTATGATCGCCTTCCTATAACTCTCTGTTTCACGTCCCATATATAACTAACTCTGTCTTTATCTGCTTTCATACATCATTATTGTATCACCTCCTCTCCGTCACTCGTCTCACCTGTAACTGCCTTTCTGACGTCTCATCACCTCTTCCCTCCCATAACTGCCTCCTCTCATCGTTTCTATCTGTCCCGACACCTGAGATCGCCTCTCCAGGTCTAACTTATCCACGACTTTGGTCAAGGAACAACCATTTCTTACCCCCACAGCTTTTAATACGGTGGAACGCGTCTTCTTCAATAAGGTGAAACCTCACGTTCAAAAATATTTCTACTTCCTGTGAAAATACATGTACGAGCCAATATTGTGGCACCGTGATTTTCCCCTTGAAGAATTTATAGCTCTTGGTCAGGGGCGGAAAGTTAATCCCCTCTCACGATACCGATGAATGGCCTGCCTCGATGTCTGATCCCACAAGTTCCAGAGCTTAGAAAATTACTTTCATAAAATTATTTAACCTCCCATTTAATTTATGAGGCGTGTCTACACTACAAGATTAGCAGCGTGTATCCATTCCATATTAACTTCTCGTTTATTTGAGTTTAAATCACAAAGAATTAACCACTTCTTTAATAAATCAACTTCAATATATTAAATGAAAATTACTCTGATACATTAACTGTTTTAAACGTTTAAAATATTACATTCAATGGTAAATACCCGTCGACCATCCCGGTCGTCTCGGTAAACATCCAAAAAAAATATTCTCTCTGACCTCTCCTAAGATTTACTCCCATCTTTTCTTCTTTCCTTTTCTTCGATTTAGACACCTTATTTAATACAAACTTTTCACAATAATGACTTAAGTGTAAAACGACTGTAAACAGGCTGGCCAAACATTAAAAGGGTTGAAGCGCAAATAAAGAAGAACAGAAACTTCAGATGTATCTAATACTAATATCATAGCCATACTGAGGAAACAATTATAACATCATGACAAACCTTTCACCTTGAAAAGGGTACAAATATGTTTTTGTGGTGTTAAACAAATATGTAATTATATGAAATTTTGAATTGTAATAAATGTGGTCTTTAAACACATCTGAGTATTATGTGATACTAACATTTTTTTAGCGATGAACGAGTGAGTAATTTATAAACGAATCTAACGACTGAGCTTTGGATTTCTTAATATTGTTCACCAATCAATAAATAATATATCAAATATATTCACATGCGGGTTAGACTAAAATAATACTGAGCACAACGCTTACAAATTATTGAAGGTTAACTTTCTTTGTGTTATAAAGTATTGTATATGAAGTAAGCTTTACTGAAAACAATTCTGTTTATGTTTTTATTCTCACTGAGGTCCGAAAATTTTGAGTTTTTCGTTCTTTCGCTATCATTAACAGATGTCATCAAAGTGGTCGACGCAGAATTTTATTCTCGAGAGCCATAGATAAGAAACTATTAAACCTTTCCACAAAGTTTATTTCGGCTGAAAAGGAAAACGGCATGGGAAAAGAATGTGCCAAATGGGACTGTGCAACAGCGGATGTTCCTTCGCTCTCAGATCCAACGGAGATTAGACTAATGCCTCACTTCCGGCGACACACATCTTCGGTAAGGGTTGAGGGAGGGGAGGGGGATCTCATGGCCAAATAAACATACGTTGTTAAGGACCTCAAGAAATCATACACAATCGCAAGAATCGCATATATATACAGAGAGATATTGTAGAAAAATAATGAATTGATTATATTTATATTTTATTATTATAATATACTTTACTCGCAAATATAAAGTTTTAGCATGAAATACGTTAATTATATATATATATATATATATATATATATATATACATGGCACGGAAGTTTTCAATTGGCTATTGACAATTTATCAGAGATATTATCTAGAAAAGGAAAAAAAGCTGTCGTGTGCAGCAGAGAAATTGAACTTCATTTAGTAAATCGGCAAATTAAATAAATTGACTGTTGCTGAAGAAGGAAAATATTCAGGTATTCAACATCTCTTACTAAACAGATATTATTTGTGTAGTATTGATTAGTTTGTGCAATGCGAGTATTACATTTCTTTTCTTGATATGGAAGGGTGAATATGAGGGCAGAAAATGAAAATATCTCTTGACTATTAATTATTTTATTTTTTTAGAGTGGCAGTCTACATGAGAGTATCCAAATAAAAGCAGCTCCATTTTAATAGCACAGGAAGGAAATTTGAACGGGTGATGCGGAAGGGAGAGGAAGGTAGCAAAGGGACTTTAGTTTATGGGTCCTACCTGGTACTCACCTAAAAGAGATGCAGGTAAGCCCCAGGAAACCTCCATCAGGTAGGTCGGGATCTTGGGTACATGTCTCACGCCCTTCCGAAAGGCGTGACAGGAAATCCTTGTGCGGACGCAGCAGCATTCCCTTCTCCGAGCCGCGACAACCTTCCAGTAGGATCATACTTTCAGTATGTCCTTTTGACTACGACCCCCATTTTTTTAGGATGACTGATTACGTAAGGGTGGTCTAATAAATGTTAACTCTCCCTTTAATAACACAGAAAGTGAATTTGAAAGGGAGGATGCGGAAGGGAGATGAAAAATTTAACTTCAGTGATCCCAGTAATCAGAGACTAGGCTCCAAAAATTTTATATGGCCACTATACATTTGGCACATTTACAGTTTACCGCAACTGTCAATATGGTAAATTAAATAGCCTGAAATAGTGTTCCGGGAAGAAGTCTTTGATTATATATTATATTTATCATTTTTGCGATTAGAATTACTCCCTAGTTGAAATGGGCAGCTTTTTACGTTTTAGTATGTATTAATAGAGTAAGACCTCAGAACAAAAGGTATTTTTGACTTTTACATTAAGAAAGTATGCCTAACCACTCAATGTTTGGGGAAGATAATATAAAAGGTTGTTTATAATAGAATAATTATTCCTCACATTAGGAGAGTACAATTTGTTTTCGATTCAAACTATTTTTTATTTCAGAAATATTTATAAAATTTTTAATTTTTTAAACGCGTAAGTTTGTGAAACGTGCTGCTTTCCCACGATCAAAATAAGCAATTGTTTGATTTAATGTGGATTGATAACACTTTTTAAAATTTTATTCCTTAGTTTCTTATTTCTATCGTTAAATTTCTACTCAATACCACGTTTCACTTCTTTCTAAGTCAATTTTTATTGATATCGGGAGAAATCCTAATGTTGAGTTGTAGAATATTTTTACATATACTCAATAAACTTACCGTCCCATTTCTTAATTAACAACCGAAGATTTCGAGAAATTTTTCCCTTCTCTCTAAGTCCTCCTGCCATTCTTACGAGGCGCTGCTGTCATTAAATATTCAGTTCTAACGGACACAGTTTGTTGTCTGAGCTGTCAAACTGTACAACTAGACCGTTGACGCCGAACGTCAGCTGGCCTTTCAGGCTTTTTGTACACATTGACTTTGGTTAAAAAGTCCGCGTCTCAGATTGTGCTGATGCAAAGAAACCGTCTGGAAGTCGGGAGTATTGGGTTATGAAGCTATTTATTATAGCATGTACACACCACATGCCAAGTACCAGCAATAATAGTGGTCTCATGTGTGAGGTTCCGAATTGTCTCATAGAGCCGATTACAATTATCAACTCAAAGTTGAGTTTCTCTACCTACAATAAGGATGCCTTTTATGATATCACAAAAGACTGACAAACGACCGTGGTTCAGTTATGAATCAGCACGTAGCGTGCGAAGGCACAATCCTCTGATAAAGTTACCTGCATGTACACCTTGAGCTTCATTTAACGGATAAAGAGGAAGTCTGTATTGTCACCTTCACATCAAAGCTGCACATCATTGTAGTATAGTGCACGATGAGATTTATACAGTTGTCTTTTGCCTGTTTTCCTGCGACAAATAACTGTCTTAGGGAGACTAAGTAGTTCAGTTGAAATCTTCATTCCATTCAGTTGACTTTGTTGTGCCGAGGCGTCCGTTTCGCTAAGGCAATATTTGTCACTTAAATTTTACATGATTACAGAGCTAGTATTCACGAAGGCACCGTGAACTATTAAGTCATATGTATAAAACAGAGCCATTGGGAATTAAATAACAGCAGACGAGGTTGATGTTGGAATGTGGACAAATGGCGTCGGTTAAAGTCAGGGTTCGCGAAACGGCCAAAGGAGGTTTTCCGTCTTTACCGAGAAAGAAAAATTTTCCTCGGTGAACCTCGTTTTTTTAAAAAAAATTGTATGCGTATATATTTTATTTTATAATTATATTAACAAATGTGACATTACATTATTGTATACCATGCATATGCAATTATTTTCCCCTTATACAATATAATTGTAATGCGATTTTACAAATTTTAAATTTTATAAATTATCAACACTTATTATAGATATCACAGGACTTTTATATGCAGGATACTTCTTGAAACACCAAAATTACGATCTCAATATTCCTTTTCTTTTTTTTCAATCCATCTTCTCAGGAGCTATCGGCTAATTGCCATACTCATCTTTATAACTATTATACATCAGGCACATTCACTCTATTATATAATAATTTCTGTCAAAATATCACATACAAACCTGAATCTAGCGCTGTACATGTCAGTTTTTAAAACTTATTAGTTAAAAACTTTATTAATATTGAGTTAATAATCGTCAGATACTTGTACAGTTATGTCTCTACATGACTTCTGTTTTAAAATCCAACATGTACAATTAAGTAAGAACTGAAAACAATTACCTGGGACTTAACCTCAATAAAATATTAACTTAGAAAAGAAACCAGAGCTTAATCTAACGAGAAAACTTTGCACTGACTCCTTGAACGTATGTTACAGCTAACTCTTGAAAGCAAAATACTGCTAAACAAAAGCTGTGTGGTATTCCGCGATTTAAGTACAGAGATGCTATAATACATCAAATAACAAGTTAATAAGCAATTTAGGACACTTCTTAATATAGCCAATACACATTGGTTCATCTGTAACCAATCTCATTCATCAACCTGAAGTCAGAAGTTTGAAAAGACTAAGGACGGAAGATATGACTGAATAAATTCTGTGTGAGTCCGAAAACGGACAATGTTCAACTCGTGTCATGCAGCAATCATGTCAAAGCATTTACTTATTACTATATATGAGGACAGGAATAAAAAATATCAAGAAAGGAGAGTTATCCATAACCTCTACAGAAAACAGTCAGCAGTAATTAGAATTGAAGGGCAAGGAAAGAAAGTAGAAGAAAGATGAAGAAAGTTACGAAGGAATATGGAAAAGGAATTATACTGCAAGGAGAAGAAATAAAAACATTACTGTGTGCCGATGATATTGTATTATTAGGGGAGTCAGAAGACGACTTGGAAACCATAATAAATGCAATGAACTCGTTCCTGGAAAACGAGAACAACATGAGGTTTATAGAGAGAAAACCAAGGTGATGTAGTGTAGAATGGGAAATAGTGGACTAACAAAGGGTGTTATATTGGGAAGGGATATTTAGAAGGAAATTAATGAATTCTGCTGCTTGGACAGCGTAATAACTAGGGATGGTAGAAGTATAGTAGACATAAAGAGTAGAATAGCACAGGCAAGGAAGGCTTTCGCAAAAAAGGGAATTTAATTACAGCTAATAAGTATGAGTATTAAGAAATCATTACAATAAATGTTGTATGCAGTGTGGCGTTATATTGGTGCGAAACGTGGACGGTAGGAGTTGCAGAAAGGGAAAGAACATAAGCTTTTGAAATGTGGTGTTATAGGAGAATGCTGAAAATCAGATGGTTGGATAGAGTAACTAACCAGGAAGTTCTGAGTAGATTAAGAGAAGATAGAACAATATGGAGGACTTGGACCAAGAGAAGGGATAAATAATAGGTCACGTTTTGAGATATAAGGGTCTAGAAAAATTAGCATTAGTAGGAAGTGTGAGGGTAAGAACAAAAGAGGGAGAGCAATGATACAATACAGAAAGAAAATTATTGATAGTTATGTTGAAATGAAAAGGCTTGCACAGAATAGGTTAGCATGGAGGGTTACATAAGACCAGTCTAAGGACTGAGCACTACAACAACATATATTTACTAATAGATTGGCAACGAAATAAAAAATTGCCAAAATATGATGGAAATTGTTATTTGCAGGTAATTTGGGTTTGTATCAGTTCTTGTTGGTAAATTTATCCTGACGGAGCGTAACGGTTTGTTAGATTTGAAAGACTGTAGTTTGTAGCTGTCCTCCTTAAAGCCAACAGGTTTGTAAGGATCCCTTATTCGCGATGGCTTTCTTCCTGCGGCACACACCTGCACCTCACCTCACCTTTGGTCTGTCGGGAGAACCTGTTCGTTCGTTCGCTGATCCACTGGCACAATTCGATGCGGGAGGAATGCTCGGAGAAAGCTGCGCCGGCTTGGGATAACTGGGTCGTCCAGACTTCGATAATTACCAGCGCTTATGAGGAACAACACAGGTGTACTCACGCAACATCAATCTACTGACTCTGTAACTTCGGCCCTGTATCGACGGTGTGACGTATTCGTCAGGTAGCTACACTTCCTTAATAGCAAACTGAAAACAATGTGCTATGTGCACGGTTTTTAATAGTGCCTCTAAGGTTAGTCTACAACGTGTACTAGCATACAGCGAAGAGCTCGTGTCTATTTCATTTCGTTTATTAATAATATAGAATAACTAAGCAGTCACTTACGAATTAATTATAAATCAAACTAAATTGAGCATTATTTCTTTAGAAAAACTTATAAAACACCACATTTCTCCCGTAATCCGGGGACCTCATCATGTGTGTACTACATTAAAACTATAACGACGATGTAACAAATATGTACACTTAAGGTTATGTTAGACAATACATAAATGTTTCTTAGATTATTTTCATGGGATTTAATTGATGAACAATAGGTATTCATGCGTAACATTTGATTCCAGAATTACTATTATTATATTATTGCAGTCAAAAACTGTGGCTATTTTAGTTTGGTTTGCTTACCGAAAACTGAATGTTTGTCACAGCGTTGTTTTGAATTAGAAATGTGTCCAATGAAGCGCAAGTTTAATGCCTTTTATATTTGCCCCATGTTACAAATATGTCACAGTTAACAGGAAATTTTAAATATTGTATTACGCTCATCTGAATTATTCATATGATCTTTGCAGTCTTTATAATAAATGATGTTATAGCAATTTAAAGAATTCAATAATTTAAAATGTATATTTTTTTATAATTGGAAGAATGATAACATTTTTGTTTTTTTATACTTCTATTTTTGTTTTTAAAAAAGTCTTCTAGATAAAAATTGGCTACCAACATTTTTGAAACTATATTTAAGTTTCTATTAATATAGAAACTTGGATGGGGAAGGTAAATCGCTTTCTAAACTAATTTGTAGTTCAAACAGCGTTTTTGATATAATGGACGGTTGGAGTGAAAAGTAAGAATCCGTCCAGTTACAACAATTTAATAGTATATTTTTTCGGTAATCAAATAAAATAAAATTAATGGTCATAAGTCATGAATACGGCCATTTTGATTTAAAACGAGACGTTTCGTCTTCAACATTCGGGACGTCTTCAGTTCCTTAATTAAAATATTATTGAAATTTTACTTAAATAACTAAAGAGATACGGACAGTTGGGGACGAAACGTCTTGTTTATTTCCGACTTTTGCCCATTCATTATATTTTACTTATAATTTTAAGCCAGATTAATTCCATTATTTTATTTATTAATTTTTCGTTAGTGTTTAATTTAAAACTTGTTTTCTAGTAACAAGATTATTTTATTAAAACGTCTTTGCTACTCATTGGTTCTACGTATATAATTACTATACACCTGCTTTCTCGCCCAAAAAGCAGGGATTATAATTAACTCCAAAATTCAAAAGTCTAAATATATTGGCATTATATTCGAAATGGGAACAGGGAAAACACGCGTTGGCTACTTTTCATTTCTCAATAGGATGATCAAGAACTGGAATAATTTTCCTGCGTTTGTGCTTGAGGAAAGTACTTTTCAAGAAAATAATAATAGTTTAAATCTTAAAAAACGTAGTACGTTAAGTGACGTTTTTACTTAAATAATCATATTAATATTTAAATTTTATTTTCCAATTTAAATATTCAATCCGTAGTGAAGTGGAGGGCGGTGTTAATCCGTTATGAAGGTAATATATTCCACGCAATATTTCTCTTTCAGAGGACAATGCATTCTTAATATTAGTGTCAGTTAGATTAAAACTAATTTTTATAGACAATATAGTCATGTATCTGGCTCCTTGCTATTGCCCAATCGTAGATTACTAAATACGTAAATACATATTCATTAAAAAAAGTAAATTGAGTAGAACGATTTTAAGTATTAACTTTTTCGAATGATGAGTGACAATTTAGGATAAGATATTGTCACGTTTCTGAAGAATCGTGAGATACAGAACACACTACTAGAGGTTATAGGCGTTTATTCAACACTATGTGCTGTGCAAAGACTCGCATTGCGAAAGACTGCCTCCGCTTCGAGGTATAGTACAATTTATACATTAGTGAAATATTCCAGTAACAGAACATTATAGAAACATAAAGTACTAGAAACTAATTCTAAACTAGTAGCAAATAGTTGCATTGAGTGGGACTAGAACCGAGTCAACATTTCTCAGCCCTCAACCTCTGAACTATTGCTGCACATTCTGAGACGTTGCAATATATATTTTATTAATAATAAATAATAAAAAGTTTGTGTTTATAAGCAAACAATCTTAAATGATAAACAATAACAAGAATAATTTAAAAATTACAGACGTTTCGGCGATTAAATATGGATATTCTAAGTTATATGAGGGACACGGGGACTGAAATATTTAAAAAATCAATTTTCCAATTTTTTCTTATAATATGCCTATAAATTCAGTAAACTGAAAAAAGAAACTGCCAAACCAAAAAAGGAAGGTGTAACATATTCTGCAGGACAATTTTAATTAATATGTTTCGTTTAAATTTAATATATTATTACTGTTTTTCAGAAAAATGAGTTATCCCAGATTCATGATTTCTGGTACCAAAAGCCTTCTATGCGTCAGAAATATAAAGATATTGTCTTCATTCTTTCTGTACACAATCTAAATGCTAATACCTTCAAATAAAAGTAAATTCAAAGTGCTGAAAAGTGCCAATTTTTAATTGATGGTATGAAGCTCTTAGTAAAAAAAATATTTTCTCCACAGTTTTATTCAATTTCAAAAATAATACTGACAATTGATAGCAATGGTCAACCCTCCATATACATGTTATAAAAAGCTAAAATATATTTAAGTACGTAACGCAAGAAAAATTTTCAAAACAGCCAAATTTTGAAAATAACTTTCTTAACATCTTATTAAAAACAAGTTTAGAAAAACAAAATTTTGAACAATCCTACACATGTATATTGGTAACATAGTTAAAATTTCAGCTCAGTAGCTATTCATTTACAGGAATTTAAATTTTCAGTCCCCGTGTCCCTTAAGTTTGGTCTCCTTCCCCTTTAATGTATTACAGCGGAATTCGGGCCAAACGTTGCATTCCTTTTCGTATTCTTAATTTAATTGGAGAAGTACTTCTCGAATTTAACGGTATATTAAATAACGAGCTTTTCTGACTTTATTGGCTAATTTATTTATTTTGCCTGTTACAACTAAATATTGGAACCAATGTTACCAATACGACCGGTAATAGTTCCGACACTCTTATGGATAGACCACTTCTAACAATAAACTTAACTCTGACTTTAGAACATCATCATTTTTCTACTATAAGCTAATCACAGATATAGATAATAAGACGCCACGGATAACTCGGAAGCGTGTTCGTTATCAATGATAATACCGAAAACTAAGGCTAAGTTTGCACTCCCTAAATCGCAGACAGGGTCTAATACATAGTGTACCCGTGAAGTGGCAGTAATAAATTTTGAGTTTCATTATTTTTGTATTGACGGGATATTCATTTTTCTCTACGTTCTCTATCTGATCAGAAAAATAATAAGTTGTATTTCTAAAACCCCTTTAACTACCTTTGATATTATAGCCCGTTGCAGATTCCTGGTATGTACAAATAATGATAATTATCATCGTCATGGGCTAAATTTTGATAGCCCGCTCTTCGATCCTGGAAATTATTATTTAACGATCAATTAAATCGGGCACATTATTTCACCTGGTGTTGGTTCTTATATTTTAACTAGCTGAGGCCCCGGCGCTGTCCAGGTATTGATTTATATTATCGCGGTACATTATTTAATTCTTGTTCAACACATGATTCAACCGGCATCGAAAACGTCACAATATGAACCTGAAATATACTCCCAGTATCTTGAAATATAATTGGAATATGGGTAGGTTTAATTTCCGCTGCCAAGTTGAAATATTGCGAACGTGAAATAGAATTAATAATTTCACAAAATAGGGTTCAGAGAAGAAGCTAGGTTGCACTCTAGAATAGCGTCAATAAGTGTGGTGGGTGAAATTATAAGGCGTTAGTTCAAGAATAATTATAGAGGGATTTATTCTTAAAAATTACAACCTAATATTAAGAAAAATACAGGAAGGAAATCAGATCTGAGAGTGGCATAGAGACGGCGTCACAAGGTTACACAGAAACTCAACTTATTTTACAAAATTGGGACCTTTTATACTAGGTTATACCAATACACTTTCAGAACGCTAAAATTGTAAAGAGAAGGGATGGCCAATTACATTCATTTATTATCCAAGCCTGGTCTAGCCTATACATGTATTAAGACGGAGCTTTAGCTTCGGAGTGGAGGGAGTTCATATTATTTATAACAATGTCCTTAAATGGGTGACCCAGGGTAGCTTAGGTCCAACGTTCGTACACGTGTTTTGTGTTGAGTTCGATTCGCTAAGAACACCTGTTCAAAATTTGGTCGAAATTCTCCCTGTAGTTAATGATAGTTTGTGGAAGTCTGTTTTACCCCCTTACAACCCCTCTTAGGGGACGATCTGTAACTTAAATTGTATTTTGCTTTGTCATTACAGCTGTTTAAAACCCAATATCGATTGTTTTCTGGTTATCTTTATATGATGCCCCTCCACTAGGGGTAGTAGCAGAGTTTTCACCGACTCATATATACCACGTGTTAGTCTATTAAAATTGACCAAAACTCGATATAGCGCGGGCAATGTGGAGGGGGAAGTGGAAGGCGGGGGAGATAGGCAACCCACATCCATTAGGAGATTCAAACGCGCGGATATAAAGCTGACTTCTCATGGTTAAGTTTTCTGAAATTTTTTAATTTTCTGCACAATTTTCTTAATTTTTCTTTCCGTAAGAACCTTGTACAAAGTATCATAAAACTTATGAAAAAAGATTAATGAAATCGGTAAAGCCGTTCTCAAGTTATGGCGTGACCAAGGGAAATAGGGATTCATTTATATATATATATAGATTAACTTAATCACTTTTCATGTAATTTGATTATTACACAGAAACAATAATATAAAAGCGTTTTTATCAGCAGAAGCAACCTAATGACAATAGGCTCGTCGGTAATTCCAAATTAAACTATAATAACGTCTGAATTTGGTAATTCTATAATTGTTGCGATGAACTTTATGAAAAATAAACTGCGAAATAGAAAACACCAGGATCTGTTTCTGAGTAAAGAAAAACATCGGTGGCGGGGACAAACAAAACATATTTCTATTCCCTGAAAAAATAAAATATTGGCACAAAAAATGTTGATACTTTTTATAATTGTAATGAAAACTATTGAATTAATGCCACATAACTTTGAATGTAGTATTTTACATTTGTATCGTAATTCAGACACAGGTTGTGATTCCCCTGAAGACGTGTAGAAATCGCGCTGGCAGAGTTTTTGCGAGAAAGTGCACAAGGTCGTGAATTATGCCCCGGGCACATTTCCCTCGACCACGCCTGCCAATTATTCGACATGTCGTCGCTTTCTTCGCATAAATCTCGCCAACGGCAATTCAAGACTCAGAAAAAATGCTGAAGCTTCGATCCAATTAGAAATCAATCTGCGAAGTATGTGATTCATTGACCTACTAATAACTATAACAGACTTTGAAAGGTACTTACTTCGAGAGATTATTCCTTTTTCTGCAGACTACTGATAGTTAGCTACTGGCTTCGTGTCCCACAAGTTAAGCATTTCGTTTGTAACAGTTCCTGAAAAATAAGATATTACGCAGTTAATTTTATGAAAGTAATAACATAAATGAAACAAAATGGCAGAGAAAAACTTTTTATAAATTAGTACCTTCAAGTACAGAAACGTTGAATATTTTGTTTCGTGAAATTACCTTGCATCATTTGGATTGGAAAGATTAAATAAAATTTCATGACCTGATTCAGACTTCTTGTTTACTACAATCTAAAAGAACAAACGTTTCGGTACGTATTTGTACCTTCTTCAGGATTTCATCTTAATTGTCACCGCAAGTTTTCACTATCAGATACAATATATTTAGACTTATAACATAAAATATTACAATTTTTTAAAGTTCTCCCGAGGCTCCTCTACAAATGTAAAACAAACGCCGATTTGAACCATCGGATGTCTTCATACCGCTTGCATATGGAGAAACAAACTTCCATTGTGACAAGTTTCCAAGGTTGAATTAATGAATAAAATAATTTAATCATGTACGTAAACAAAATGAGATAAATCGTCAAGAACAGGTGTTTATAAACGACACGTGCTACTTATATTGTTTCTCAATGCAGCTCTGATCGATTACGAGTTCAAGTAGCTACGATGGTGTTATTAACATTCTTGAAACCTGTAATGTAATGTTTCGTCGTTGTATTGTAACAAGTGCTGTGTTTCAAGGCGTATGTAACAAAAAATGGTGTTTCTGAACACTGTAGCTATTTTTATAGCCTTGTCTCTACAGAATCCCGTACTTATAACTCACACAGAGATCGGGCCTAAGGTTAGGTATAAAATGCAGCCCTGATCTAAATCATGAACTAGGAAAACCTCCCTTCCTACCTTCGGCTCTACGAGTCTCTGATTTTAAATATCAACGTGCACTTCGGTCGAGATTGCGGGGAGTATGTTCCGTGGTCGCAATTTCAGTCGTCAGAACGGCGTGGGATACTTCCAAGAGCCCCAACTACCTGATCCAGGTTTCTCTGCATTCCCTTCAGGCGAGTACTGGGTAAAATCTTTAAATTATAACCCGTTAGCTTCTGTAATCTCCCTCAGCGTCCCTATATTATTACGGGGAGAAATCAATACGTGGATGAGCCTCATGTAGTCTGTCACTGACAAAAAAAATCACAGATCTCTCACACCATTTATTTCTAGTCTGATAAGTGAAGGTACTTTTCAATAAAGCGTTTGTAGTCTTTACAATAAAATTATTAGCATTTCCATGTTGAATAAGCGACACACGATTTTCCAAGACGAATACTAATTAGTAGGTTATATTTCGTTGAATTTGCTTTCTATAGTAAAACGTGAAAATTAATCTGGTGAATGTGGTTTGAAATTTGTTGTGACACTGCGTGGAAAACTTAAATGGAAAGCGAGAAGCAAGGATAGACGGCGAGTAAACCACAACTGCGTAACTCTTTAGAGAGTGAATTATCGTTTACTGTCTCTGTCCTGTCTCTGTCTTTGAAATTATCCTGGCATTTTACTGTAATTATGTTCAAACTTTATGGTCCCTAATTTAATAATAGTCTAAATAAAAATTTGGGTGGTTCCCATAGTAAACAATTGGCCGGCATCCCTTGTTTCTATGCTATTAAAGGAGAGAGGCCACACTCAGCGTAGATTGCCCTCAAGCAACCTATTATATTTTTTAACCAAATATATTACATAAAGCTTAGACGCTCGCAAATAATAGGTAATAATTTGGTAGAGAATAAAAATACCCTTGGCTACCGAGGCACTTTCATCTATTTAAGAAGGTGTATGTATTGAGGTGGAAGACCTCGGCCATGCGGTAAGAGTTCGCCATCGGATCAGTACACCAACTAAAAGTTGTAGAGACACGGAGAACGGAATGCTGCTACCTCACAGCAAACTCACCTCCTGTCGTTCGGAAGGGCGTGAGAATAGTACCCAAAACCCCGACTTACCTGATGCAGGTTCTCATGGGTTTTCTCTGCATAATTTTTAGGTGAATCACAGGGTAAACTAGTCAACCCTCGGCAGCCTTGCTGTACCTTTCTCATTCAAGATCATTCTTATGCTATTAAAGGGGATTTGCCTGTTTCAGAGTCACCCTCATGTAGTCTATCCCCCCTCTCTCCCTTCCGGAAAAAAATGAAGACGTGAATACTTAAATTAATCTGACAATTTATAAAGGAAATTAATGATCATCCAGTCAATAAATCAGATTTTGTTACATTAATCAACAGATTATATGCAACGTATAGTCCGCCATTTCAGGACTTCTTCACGTAAAGACATAAGTAATCATATTCCTTCTCAAGTTAAATTTTGAATGGATCTAAAATCATATGAATAAATATTAGAGGCCCAAAAAGAACATATTTTTCTTTTGGACTGCGTTCAGTGACATTACGGTCGAAATGGAGACATAATAAAAGTATATAAAACATAGAAAAATAGTGGAGTCACGTAAATTAAATCACAATCGACTACCAATGATTAAAAGTATTTATATACCAATAATTGATTCACAAGTTTCACTTCTGGTGTGTGCTTCACTAAGTATATATGTATATACATTTTTCACTGATGATAATGGATTTCGTTTGGAAGCATTTTTCTCGTGACCAACAGCTTTTGATGTAGGCTCTGTTGCGATAGAGGCACGAAGTGTGTGTTTAAGAGATTATCCTGCTGTGAGGTCTGCAGATGGTGGCCGAGCGAGCTGACCGGCTAATGACCTCTCTTGTTACAGTTGTCTGATGCAAAGGTGAAGCCACAGCCCAGTCTATGTGCGCATGCGTTACATCACATTGTAATTTACTGCGCTGTACTCGTGTACATTCAGTTTCTTTTTTTCCTCGATGACAGACGCCCATATTGACGCGGAATGTGTCAACAATTGTACACCTCGCCTGATACCACCAGTCCGATGTGCTGATTACCACGTGCAAACTATTCACAAATACTTCCATTTCGATGCCGCATTTTATGACACACCTTAAGAAACATTTTAGTAGTGGCGCCAAGGATAATTTCTGTTAGGTTGAAACGAGGCTACATGGCTTTGTCGACCATCTAACAGAAATAACGTCCAAAAATGTGTAGTCTATGAGTAAACATAGTCTATGAGTAAACATATTTAATTGCTGTTTCCACCCGGCTGGTCTTTTCCTCTTTTAATTTTCTCTACAAATAATAAACTTGGAAACTTTGGTCCGCCATGCAAACGTTGGCCAACTCCAATTCAAATAAAGAAGTCTAATATAAGTTTAAATAAGGTCAAAAACACAAAAATTAGTTCAACCTGGAGAGGGCCGAAACATGTAGTTGCTTTTAAATTATATAACATGTTTCACTTATTTGTGTCTGTATTTGGCCTTATTTAAACTTATATTAAACGTACAGACATTAAAAACTATTATAAAGAAGTCTAAGTTAAAGGAAAAAATTATTATGATTTTCAAACTGGTCACATCCAAGAAGCATGGCCAGGGCACCAGAAGATATAGAATTTTATCCGATAATTAAGCATAACAGCTGATACGTGCCAACATAAAATGATTAATTGTAAGTCAATGAATTCAACAACTTTTCTTGTTACAGTTACTTATAATATGGGCACTAACTTGTAAAATATCTTCTCTACATAAATAGTAAAAATTAAGCTATCTAGGTGTCTATTTTGAATACGTTGCAAAATATCAAAGTAGTTCTATAAATTATTGGCTCAATTTTTACAAAAAGAATTTTCCGCGGATAACTTTCGATGCCCCAGTTGATGGAAAACTTCTCGGTGCCCTTTCTAACTGCCAGCTGTTTTACAACATAAAACTCCAACAACTTTTCCTCGTGCTGACCTCATGTGGTGTTGTGGTCAGCATCGCTGCCTCGTACCACAAAGGTTCCAGGTTCGGATTCTTGTGGTGTTTGGACTTCCCATATTATGATACCCCTACATGTAAACAAGGTCCCCTAATTATAGACAGTCGCTAATTAACATTTGTGCTTGGTGCGATGGTAAATTTCTCGAAACTCTAACCCCTTAGTTCAAAATTTAACGACATTCAACTGCCAACACCCCATAGCAACAGCCAAATTCCAGATATCCCTTGCAATATCCAAAATCCACCTGCAACAACCAAAAATCTCCCAATTCGTGTTCGTAATCCAAAGCAACTATTAAAATCCCTTTTCTCTAAGATTTTTCTCCAATCTGTGTTTGACTAATCGTCCTCCTCCCCTTTACCGCAATAGGTTCTAATGACTGAATGTTCACGAACCAGCATTCCGACCCTGGACGACGGCAAACATCTAATTTCAAGTCACGCACTGTCCGCTGATGGCTGATGTCCGATGTCCGGAAGCAACCCTCCAGCTGTTATACCCATAACCTCCAAACAGATAAAGTCAGTAGCTGGGCTCAGCAAAATAAAATGAAAATTAATGGAAAGAAAAGCAGTTCAATCTCGTTTACAAAACACACCTTGTTAAATGATACAGAATATAGAACAGGTGGGGAACTAATTCCAAGGGTAACGAGCTGCAAATATCTGGGGATATATTTCAACAACAGACTTAGTGAATTTCTCGGCCCAAAAAGCGTGGAATTCCTTACATTTCATAACGAGTAACTTAAAAAAGGGAAGTTCAAAATAAAAGAAGGTGGCATATTTAACCTTAGACCAATTTTGGAATACGAGGCGGTTTGTTGGGATTTATATAGAAAAAATAAAATAGAATCATTAGAGAAACTTGAGAAAAAGGATGCTAATTTTGTGCGAGTAGAGTCGGGTCATAGGAACGAAAAAGTACAACTAGGATGGGAGATATTGTCACATAGGCTGTATTTGCTTTTCAAAGCATATACGGGGCATAAACCATGGATTGGAACTAGCCCCAGTTATATAGGTAGATGGGATCATCAATTCAAAGTAAAATGTAGAAAGCAACAAACAGATGTTGGCAAATTCTCATTCCTAAATAGGACCGCCAACGACTGGAATAAATTTACCAGTGGGAATGTTTGGTGGAAATCCTCTTCAGGAAAATAAATTCAGGACAAATGCATATTCAAATTTAAATGTTAAAGTCAAAGTAAAGTGAAGTGTTAAGTTAATATTATTCTTGTAATGTCTCTCTTTTTTTCTTTCAGGGGTATAGAAATTTTAAAGGACTGACTATTTTTTAGATTAGGAGCATTTATGTTTAAGTAATTTCATTTTTTATCTGCTTGCTTGCGCCCAATTGTAGACCAACAATAAATACAATATAAAATAAAAATTCAGAAACAAGTACCCAGTAATTTCCCGCAGTATGGCAAAATTGAAATCCAAATATCTAAATGAATTTGTATGTATGACATAAACTGCTCCGAATTAATTTTATTCAGGTGGAAGTTCCAAAAGCAATTCTTTAATACACTGAAGACACTAATAGTACAATCCGTCTTTAAAACTTCAACTTACATGTGAAAGCACGGATAAATTCACTCTCTACTGCACAAATATGATGTTATATTATAACGATGTTATTTAGGTGAAGAATCCGATTCCCAAATTAAAGTGTTACATTTGGAATGAATTTATCTTCAGGAAGAACTTGCCGGAGGAAGGAGCAATCGGTTCACTCAACGAAATGAGATTCACCACAATTTAACAACACCGCCTCTTCCCAGTGTTATTTATAAGTCAAGTAAATATATTTAATATAGTTTGCTGTTGTGAGTCAATTATAACATAAAAGATTTTTTGTTCATTTCGCTCAGTGGAAACTCCCCGAAAATATTATTCGTTCTATCACTGTCTCGAAACAAGTTTCAGACATTGTTACACGCTGTATGTACAGACATGAAGTAACTAAATATGACATTTTTTTTCTTAAGTTCGCTGTCATGCACGCACACACAAAATATATTTTAACTCAGAGAAAGCATATTTCTACCGATACTTTATTTCAAAATCACAGAGATATTTCACGTTGTAGCCTACATATTTATTATGTGCTCAACTTTATCAACAAAACTTAAGACAATAGTCAATTCAAAACATGCGGGCATTTAATTGCGTTTGAAATCGCGGTACTGACACGAACAATCGTGATTTTAAACAATGAATTCTATTTATTTAAGAATATTAGCCTATCTCGTCGGTTTCGGAAAAAGTTGATGAGTTTTACAATCGATAATGAATTTTGACTGCTTATAAAATTAAGCATTATTAGTAAACGTGAGTTGAAGTCTTTAAATTTATATTTCGTTTTATTGCATAATATTGTAGTAGAAATTTCACGCCAATAATAATTATTCACAACAATTTGTAGTCCAGAGTAACTCGGTAATATGCGCGTGTTCGTATCGAGCGTCCTTGCTGAACCTTATTACATCCCAACAACTAATAGAAATTCTATATGGATTTGTCAAACGAGATATTTAATTACTAGTTTTTATGTAAGAATAAAAAATCGGTATTATATCTGACTTTGAAAGTGGGGACAACTTTCTTCACACCAACTTTCTAAGGAAATCGTGGTATACTGCAGTGATGTGTGGGCTCCCTACCTCGGCTCTGGCTCTAATTAATTCACTAGCAATTGAGATAACACATCTCAGCCAGTTTCTCTGAGAACCCTCGGGGTCATTCTTCGTTCGCAGTGCCTTTCATCTCCCTTTCTCGGTTCCACACCAAGTCGTGGAAAAATTCTTGATACCATCATAACGAAAATTCTTATTAATCGCAATGTGCATTAATTACGACAGATTATTCCGCGCTGAAAAAACTTCTATTCAATCTTCTACTTACTCATGCTTTTAAACAAATTATAAGTCTAAAAACAAATTTTGCTCAAAATTTAAGTTATTACAAATTTGTCAAGAGCTTTATGATTTTGTGCAGAGTTCCGGGAAGAGAAGATCTCGTGAAACAAAGGATAAAGTAATAGATGAATTACGGAAGGAATAGTTTTCTTTCTGAAGTGACGGAAAAAAGATTTCAAAATTATATCTATAGACGACGAGTAGTCGGTTAAGATATTAAGTAGTAATCCGTACTTACATAATTAATGTGATATGTGGATATTTTGCAGATTAGAATTTTATACAGATAACATTTTTTCCTGTTGGTCACAAGTTGCTCTAAGTGCAATACCGAAGCAAGTTTGTTTCCTTCAAGACCCTGCTCCCATATTTTCAACCAAACTCGGTACGGGGTTCCGCATTTTATTATATGTTAAAGAATTTTTAAGTGGTGGAGAAAACGAGTTTCGGGTCCTGGTAAAACACTTTTATTTGATAGACCGAGTTACACATCTTCCGAGCCCTTAAAACCGTCTATATTTTGTGAATGAATTTAAACGAGGTCGGAAATCCATAGGTGATGAACATTGTTCGTAACGTACAGTGGAGCGGATTGTTCTCGAAACGATCGACAAAATTTGCGGCAAAGTGTTTAATGATCGAGGAGTCAAACTGAGCGATCTTATTGAGGTCACAGACTTATCTCATGACTCCGTGGATCCAATTTAACCTAAAATTGATTCTCAAAGATATCCGCAAGATCGATGCCTCGTTTTCTCAGAGTTGAGAATCAACTGAATCGTGTCGTCGGTTCAGTGGATGATTTGGCGTCTCTTCATCGCTATTCCGAAGAGTTTATTCGACGGTAAATAATTGTTGATAGATAAATGGGCACAGAGGAACAGATCAAACTTTTTACAATGGTCTCCATGCGGCTAAAGTTTTGTCTACGGAGTTGCTGTGTATGTCGTACTTACACTTACGTATTGAAATAGTACGTACACCTTCCATCATTGGTTGTGTATTCCTGTCGATAAGAGATGAATCGAGGAACTGATCTCGTATTGTATCAGTATATATATATATATATATATATATATATATATATATATATGTGTGTGTGTGTGTGTGTGTGTGTGACACTCAGAACGTATAAACTGCCGAAACACCTTCACATATTTCGGGAGGTTTATGTACTGGGGTCGAAGACCTTGGGCATAAGGTAATATTTGTCCACTGACAGTCGGTCAACTGCCTCCTAAAACTGGTGGAGACACGGAGAAAGGAATGCTGCGACCATACAGCAAACTCATTTCCCGTCATTCATAAGGGCGTGAGAATAGTACCCAATGCCCGACCTACCTGATGCAGGTTTTCTAGGGTTATCCCTGCATCTCTTTAGGTGAAACACCGGGTAGTATCTTTAAACTACAGTCCAGGGGCCCTGGTCAACCATTGGCTACCTTGCTCTACCTTCCGCATCCCACCTTCTCAATCCCCTTCCTAAGCTATTAAAGGGGAGTTGCCTGTTTCAGGGTCACCCTCATGCAGCCTTTTTACCCAAAAAAAAAGAACTTTCCTCTCATACTCCTCCAGTTAAATCGACTTTGGAACTCCTGATCAGAATATTAAAACATTTCAAATCCTGATGACCTGCAGTAACCTTGCTCGATGACAGACCAATTCAACCACAAAGTTCCCTTGATTTGCGTGCTTCCACAGTCGATTTGCGTGTTACTACGGTAATTGTTCGTCTGGTGGCGTAAAGAGCCGACCTTGCGAACGATTTTCCGCGCATATACCACGAAGGCCGTGCTCTGAGGCGTGGCGTCGAGTGGAATGGCTGCGAGTTAACGGCATCAGGTTTCGTGCATACTTAATCATTCCTTAATTAGTAAAACAAACTTATTAGAATTCAGATAACTTATAATGGCGCATGTAGGGGCTTGCAAATCTTTCGTTCCGTACTAGTTCATTCATGACAGTATACAAAGACACGAAATCAATCTGCAAACCCCATAAGACATCTCAACAAATTAAGAAAGGAGTATACGAAGAATTGGGTTTTGTAAATGCGGGAAAAGAGTTGACGAATGAGCAGGAAAACAGTGGGTCTGTTATGTTTGTGATAACACTGCAAATAGACCTTGACTACAAAGTCTCCCCGACCAGACCAACCTTACAACTGCCATGCTTTAAATCTGAATTTCAGTTCAAATATTAAATTCTCAGAAAATAAGACTGAACATTACGTCAATCAACTCATAAGTGATTCGTTTAATCTCGAATGTTTTCATCAGTAGTCGTCGGTTAACCGAAAGCACAAATTAATTACAACTTCAGCGTATGATAGAGCGCAGGACACTTTTC
Source organism: Eucriotettix oculatus (assembly GCA_034510155.1). Taxonomy (NCBI): domain Eukaryota; kingdom Metazoa; phylum Arthropoda; class Insecta; order Orthoptera; family Tetrigidae; genus Eucriotettix; species Eucriotettix oculatus. Next base: position 168,575,686 of record CM067376.1, read on the forward strand.
AAATACAGTGCTACACCTACCTTCAAGAATGTACAACTAGTTACAAATAGTTATACTTTCAATATAACTGACTGTATATTCGGCATTTATATAACACGAAACAATTACTTTTATTTATTTGTCGTATTAAACGTAAGGAATAATAAATACAGCAAAAATTCATTCAAATAAAAGAAAGAATTAAACTTGTTAAAACTCGCTTGAAATTCACAATTAATCACTGAAGGAATAACAAAGGGTGTTAGTTGTATAGTGCCTCAGATTCCAAAGGCAGTAAGACAGCACGGGCAAGGAAAACTTTCGTGAAAAAGAGGAATTTACTTAGCGGTAATATAAGTGTGAATATTAGGAAATCGTTGCTAAATGTTCGTATGAAACATGGCATTATATGGGTTCGAAACATGGACGATAGGAGTTGCGGAAAGGAAAGAATAGAAGCTTTCGAAATGTGGTGCTATAGGAGAATATGAAAATCAGAAGGGTGGAGGAAGTTCTAAGCAGAATAGGGGAAGAGCGAACAATATGAAGGACGTTGATCAAGAGAAGGGATAGATTATTAGGTCACATTTTAAGACATGAGGGTATTGTAAAATGAACATTAGAAGGAAGTGTGTGGGGTAAGGACAGAAGAGGGAGGCCAAGGATGGAATACTCTAAGCAAATTAGGGAGGATGCGGGATGTGCTAGTTATGCGGAAATGAAAAGACTTGCACAAGATAGGTTAGCATGGTGGGTTACATCAGACCAGTCTTAGGACTGAATACCACAACGATAACACTGAAGGAAACACTATGAATATTTCAAAACCATTTTAATGACATTAAGTAAATTAATAAATAAAACTACGGCCAAATATGTTAACGAACAAATAAAATTAACATTTAATTTATATAAATAGATCGTTTCATCTAACTTTCTGGTCTTCTTGAGGTAAATTTTTAAATGGACAAACTAATTGTAACCGTCGCGGGAGATAGTCCGCGACACCAAATTACTAACAATGCAATTAATTTACCAGATGATTCCACAAAGTTGGGTGAAACGTTGTATTTAAATTATTTAAATGTTAATTAAATTTGTTTGCTAACATATTTAACTGTATTTTTAATGAGAATATTTCTCCAATATTGAAAATAGAATCCAGTCGAATATTACTTGTCTGGAAAAGTCTACTTAAAGAAGTTCGCGAACTTATTTGCCACTATTTAAGAACTTTCTTGTTTGACTGATAAGCAGTCGTGATTTTTGACTATATTTAAGAGAAGAGTTTCTTTTTATGGGGAGCGGGGAGTAAACTTCCACACCTGGCACGAAAAGTAAGAAGATGGAAGTTCATCATGACAGTTGGTTTGAAAAAAAAACATGAACTTTTGACAATCCTTCATTTATACACTGGGTGAAGCAAGTCTTCTCGCACAATCAGTGACAAAAAATTGGATAACTCTTATTATGCATTCCGGACTAATGTTGTTCTACTTTTTTTATTCTCTCGGTATTACTGATCAATCAACCTATCTGCCTAGTAACAATTAAACCTTCACTTTTACAGTTGCGAGTTTTTTGCACATTGCTATCATTCCTTTCCGAACCTCTGTTGTTTTGGTATTCAGTCCTAAGACTAGTCTGAAGAAACCCTCCATGCTAACCTATTCTGCTCAAGCCTTTTCATTTGTACATAGCTACCACATCCCACATCCTCCCTAATCTGCTTAGCGTCTTCCATCTCTTCTGTTCATACCCTACACACTTCCTTATAATGCTAATTTTACAAGACTCTCCTATCTTCAAATTGTTCTCTCTTCCCCTATTCTGTTTAAAACTTACACGTTAGTTACTCTATCCACCCATTTGATTTTAAGCATTCTCCTATAGCACCACATTTCAAAGGCTTCTATTCTTTTCCTGTCTGCAACTCCTATCGTACACGTTTCGCACCCATATAACACCACACTACGAACATTTTTACTTGCATGAGAAAACTTACATTATTATTACTGCTTCTTCACTCATCTTCGATTATTTAAACGCTAACCCAGTAGAAAATTATCGATTTTAATGATAATTCTTTTTATTCGTAGACCTTTGTCAAGGTATCGGAGAAAATACCCTACACAAAAAATAATCATTAATATAATGTTCTTCCACAAGTAAACTTTATGTATCAACTTATTTCTTGAAAGGAAAGTCACATATTAATAAATAGAGACTGATGCAGTGCACTGATCCACCAGGCGTCTTCTGGCTTTCAGAGTGGAACAACAGCTAGACCGTATCTCTGATTCAAAAATAAATGCTCACGTTATTGAAGATCCTTCGGCTGCTGAAGACACGACACTCAATCCAGAAAGCCTCACTATATATATTGGTGGTTGGTTATAGCTATATTCTGAAATAGTATGATTGCCGTTCAAGTAATTCGTCAAAGTTGTTTTTCTTATTTTACCATTTATTTATTTCTTGTAACGGTGAGTGGTCAGTCCGTTGGGTTGAAGTAACGTGTTCTTTATTGGCGGGGTCCATACTCCGGCCATTAACACAAGTCCAACATCATTACACTCCCAGGAGACCATACCAAACAAACTCCTGGCAGCGCCAGGAAGAGGATCAATGGCTTATGAGAAGACGATTCACCCCAACAGGCTACGGGGCTTGTGAGGGTGGTAATTTGCATTAATGTCTAGGCGGTATTCGGCGTTAATGAAATACGTAAACTCCTTGATACTGACCTCGGCCTCACCACTTGGGTGGGGATATCCTCCGGAGTTAAGTAAAAACTCCCCAACCCCCACCCGGGCGGTACGCGGCATACATTCGATCACTTGGCGGGGTCAGCTACGCCAGCGGTGGGTGGATAGCGGTTTTCTGAATAGCTCAGATACCACGATATGGGTTAGAGTATGCCAGCCCGGTAACCGTGTGCACAGCGGGGAGGCACGGTAAAAACTGCACCCGGGGAGACCCCACAAACACCCCTACAAAACTAAAACCCCACCCACATATGCTACCCTAAGTGCCAGGCGATCGTAGCTCTACTAAAATCGGACCGCCGCCGTCCAAGATGGTGATGTCCACTCGACTCAGTTCGCGGTAAATTAGAGCATTGTAGTGTGGCAAAATTTACGAGCAAGACACGGATTACATGAATGTGATGGGCGGGACACAATCATTGAATAGCAATAAGTCATTTTAAAGAGGGAGTAATGAAGCCTAGAAAAACGTACGTTTAAATACAGCCTGGTAGTAGGCGTGTAGGATTAATATGGGAAGCAGGTAAGGATATTTTATGTGGATAAATGTTATTATTTGGCGGCAACGAGATAAGCACCAGGAAGGGCGGAGGCCCCCCAAACCAACCACCGGGTGGATTCAAGGGGGGCAATCGAGGATAGGGGGACGACTAATAAGCTCGCAAAAAACAATCCCCTACGTCCAAGCATGTAACTTCCTAGCCAACCCCGAGTTCACACAAATGGCAACATTCTCCCCATTGGACTCACTCTGCCAAGTCCATTCCACCTATACTAATATACTCCGCTGAGCTGCATAATTATAATATCCATAACATGCCAAGTTATATGAGGGACCCTACCACCACCGCGCACCACACAGTATGAAGGTAGTCACGCGGGGTATACAAGTTTCTTTAAAATAATATTACTTCCATGCTGAACATTGAGGTAAAATCTCGCCGAGTATCTTGCGACTTACGCGGGAGTCTGGTCTTCTATTTTACCCATAAATACTGTCCCACCACCCCAACACACCCCATAGGAAGAGTCTTGGCTCATTCCCACCAACTGGAGGTACAAGAAGAAATGAAGTCCACGATGCAAGCCCCCTGAAGGACGACGCGATCGATCACCCAACCACAGATTGAATGAAACCACGATGCCCATGGATCGGCCGCACCCCCGCGAAGCAGGTCACACAGAATCGAGCATATCGGCGAACGCCAATGTAAAGGCATAACCAAATTACTGCGCGGGAGTAAAGCCAAGAACCCGGGCCAACCAAACCTCCCAACACCTGGTATGAGTTTTATGTGGGGGGTATGTGCGGCTTCACAGTTAATTTCCATTTGACGCCCGGCATAAAACGTTAAGCTCTAGTGTTGAGGGTCTTATCAGTTCTTGTACAAACAATAAAGACAATTGTGGAATCGGATCTTAATTAGGTCTTCAGATTACTTTGTATACTGATGATGTAGGGACGTCAATTTTCTGTTTAATTCATCCATGGCGTTGCCACGCTGGATTCTCTATCTGGTTTTAGCGATGTGGCCTTCCGTGTGTATCGGACTCGTTCGGTTCGTAGAGGCTGATCATATGAAACTCGCCGTGTAGAATGTTAGAATAGACTGAGATAGTATTGATGGTTTGTTCAGAATATCATGGAGTGAACGGGATGTTTAAAACAGAGATTTTGAGCCCCACCCACGGGTCCCGAGATCGGAACACCCGCGCGCCCAGAGCACCCAACGGCCCCAGCGGGCAAGCACTGGAGCACGACACAGTGAGGTGGACGTGTCACTTCTATCCGCCCCCCCACCCCCCCAACCCAACCTGACCCCCGGCGTGCCCATCCGCGTCATGGGGGCTTGCCCCGCAGCTGGGGCAGTGTGCAGTCTCGGAAACATCGAGTTCGTCAGGGAGCCGATTGAACCATGGGATGGGCTGCTGTGTATGTCACCCGGCTGACCGTGCGACGATTCACCGGATCCGCCGGCACGGCGTAAGGACGGGGGCTCGGCAACCGCTCTCATGTGCGCCACACCTCGTCACCCCCCCCCCCCGCACCCCCCCCCCACCGACCGACAGGGTAAGTCCCGTCCCCCCCACCTCCCCCCCCCCCCCTACCTTGTCCAGAATACTGAATACTGTATTACACTCATACGACTCAATCCAGCTTTCGTTCCTAGACTTGACTGCAAAGGTTGGAGTTTGTGCTAACTTTAATATAAATATTTTGTAGAGCAGTGTTTATTGGAGAGAAGAGAGTGCGTGCCTAGAGACTAGAGAGTGGTCCTTGACGTAACGGTACGAGGAGCTGCTAACGGTGAGCACATCTGCTCGTCTGCCGATGCATCACTCTCCTCCGCAAATGACATCTGCGGTTCATTCACATCTCTTACTGTTACTTTCCGCTTCCTTAAACACGTGGAATGCTAAAACTTTAATTCGTCAGTTTAGTCACTTATTTTTCTACTTCCAGTACTCGAGTCAGTGTCGTGGAACTGCATACGGACGTAATATATTGTTAAACAAACATTCTTTCCTAATAGTAAGTATAATGGGCATTAGTAAGTGACAGAGAGTACAGTTGAAATATAGTTACATGGAATAGAGTTTGAAATATTTTATAGCAACCATAATTAAATGTTCTCACCGTCAAATGTCAATAATTGCTCGAGGAACAATGGAATGTTGATTCTAAAAAACCGGGCCATTTAGAATCTACTTTCTAGGGTAGAGTATACATTGAGTAGCAGACCATTCTTCAACGGTTTGCCTCTACTTTGCGAATACTTTCTTGAAGTATTAATGTATGTAAAACAACACATGTGCACAGTGCAACTATGCTCAGAGATCGCCTTGGTCAGTACCGAAGAAGCATTCATCATTAAAGAACACTCGTATGTTCTAGACGTCCTCAGAATCAAAGAATCTATGATACATTCAATATTTTTTTTATCAGGTAAGAACATTCTACCGGAAGGAGCAGTTTACTCGTTACAGAAGTTTCTCGCTTGTTCCTCTATAACAGTAAAATGATTTTGCCCGCTTTTATAACAGTTCTATTTCATAAAGAGTAAACAGTCTAGATAGCCAGAAATAGAATTAAACAAAAAAATAGTAGAGCACGACTTCGGACCCTCTTCAGATGCAATAATTAATTACTATAAAAATATACAAGAGATATAAAGATAAAATTGGGAATCTGCTCGACGCATCTCGGCCGCAATGATTGTGCATTGAGCGTATTTCAAATTTTCTCTTGAACATATTTGTAGTTATTGAAGGGGTTCTAATGAAACGAACGCAACGTTGTGATGTTTTTTCTGAATAACTAGGCTGTTTACTAATTTATTTTCAATGAAATCCGATAAATATAATTTCTATTTCCTAACTAGCTGCTTCCGATTAATTTTTTTTCCTGCTATTTTCCCTTTTTTCATTCACACCTCGATTTACAACTGAGCGGCATCAATTCTCGACGTTCAGCAACCCGAAAAATGCCCGTTGTTTGAGCTTATTATTGTGGTATTTACATTTATTTAGTCCTATGTCTCGTAAAACAGCATATTTACGCAAACCACAAAGATTCAGCTGAGAGTGATAAACAGAAGGCTAATCAAAAAAGTGTATTGGAGGAGCAGTCTGGTTAGTGGAGGGGAATAGAAACGAGGGATGCTATAGGCATTGTGAGAACAATAGAAGAAAGATACATGGAAAAAGGTAAATATGTATATGTTTGTGTTGTGGAAATGTTTAAGGCATTTTACTGAGTATCTGAAAAGCTTATGGAAATATTAAAAAGAAAATGAATAAATTGGAGATCAAGAAGACTTATGAGTAATTTGAACGTGAATCACAAAAGAATTAAAGATAAGAAAACAGAATGGATTTACATAGGAAAAGGCGTTAGACAACGATGCTCTTTGTCTCCAACTCTTTTTAACTTTCATCATGGAAGATATGAAAGGGAAAATCTGGGAAACTAGAAAGAAAAAGATGGAAGCATAGAAGGGAGGAAAATTTCTCGTGTAAGATTTGCAGTGACGTAATACTTTATGCAGAAAGTGATAAGGATCATGAGGGTACTGAAATGACCAATCATGGAAAAGTGAAAGGGAGATAAAGAAAAAAAATAGGGGTGGCAAAGTCTGATTTTAACATAAAAGCCAAGTAAAATGGACATAAAACTAAGGAAAAGGTTGGTGACATGTTTTGTGCGGAGTGTGCCTTTTTAAGTTTGCGAGACATGGACCGAATTAAAAAGAGACTGAGAAAGGAATGAGGCTTTTCAGATGACGAAATGGATGCATCAAGTGGTCAGATAAGATGAGAAGTAAGGACGTTTTAAATACAGCAGTAAAAGAGTGAAGGTTATTAGAGAATGTAGTAAAGAGAAAGATTAACTGAATTGAACATGTTTCAAGACGTTATTGTTTAATGAGAGACGTGCTGGAAGGAACTGTGAAGGGGCAGAAAAAGAATCAAAATTATCAATATGCTGAAGGAGGGGGGTGGGTACGAATAAAGGGTTCAGCTCTGAAGAGGTCTCACTAAGGGCCTATAGATGCAAAAATGTTATGATGAAGTTCTACACATCTCAAGTGATTAATAGTTATTTATTGATGCTCGGTTGTATAGTCACTTATTTTTTAAGTAATATGAATTTCATGCATAATGTGTGATTATTATATTGCATTCTTGGTTCCATTTTTTCTGTGCGATTTCTCTTTGAGTTACCTATATATAAAATTCTTTATACAGAACAACTAATTGTAGGGTAGCATCTGATCGCTTATTTCATTTGTAATTTAATGTAATTGATGTATCCTGTTTCCTCAAGCGGGGACTAATGGTACTAATAATAAATCTAAATCTGAATCCTGTCCATTACAGGTCCGGCAGCTTTTTGCCGTTGCAACACCTCGTTGGGTTACTTAGTTCTGATTAAGCAATAAAATAAATTAGCGTTTTAAATAAAGTCTAGAGAAGCCTGTTTCATATTGCAGATGAAGCTACTGTTACGTAGATTGTTATGCCAATATGAAGTCTCGCAGTGTGCAAGTACCAACACGTTGGGTCCTGCCAAATACGAGTTATTTATCTACCGGTCCTTTCGGGTGTCGGATTAACGATACTAATTGCTGGTGCTCGAGAAGGCCATGTGCTGATCTCAGAGATCTTATCCAGACATCTCCTACCAATTAATTGTTTCTGGTAATTACATTCTTCAAAACTGGCTTAACAACCTCACATTAATCTAGCAAAACAAAAAGAGAACACGGATCCTTCAACATCTGGTTTTTCTCTGGAGAGACGGACGTTTCAATTGTTTCAGGCAGGTGATTAATATCAATTGTCAGACCAGAGTGGTGCTAACTGTTTTGTCATCTACTCATCTATTTATTGTCCCTATAAATCACAAGTCAGCAGTCAGCTGTAGAGTGAAGTTGCAGTATTTGGACTTCGGGAAAGTGAAATGTACTTTCTAAACATTATACATTTATAAAAACGAGAGAAATTGACGACAGGAATATTAATGCAACAGGTGTATGATATAAGCGTAATTAATGACGGGACGTAATAGTACTATTTTATTTTGTTTTCTTCAAAAATATGGTCTGATCAGTGTAATTAAATTATTTTTTCATACATAAACTGATTTAGAATGTGTCTTATATATGACTGAATTTCACATGAGTATACTCAATGACTTCGCGGAAGAAAGCAAATCGGTTTCCATGTATTGGGATCTCAATAAAATGAACACTTCGGAGAAAAATACTGACATCAGTTTCATTGTATGAAATTGCATGGCAATTTACTTCTAAACAGGATTCCATAAACTTTTACACGGTAGTACTTTGCAAACATGTCACTGATAGTCATGAAAATACACATAAAAATAAATTAAAATAACGCTTTTACAGAAGTTCTATCAACCTGCGACGGTTCGTACTGATATTTGAGACTTCATCAGGTTCAAAGCAGATATAAATAAATTTAAAAACCAAAATGTTCGGTTACATCTGTTAATGAATACAGTGACAATGACAAAAAATGTTATATTTGGAAGTCTAGTTTTTCTCAATATTTATGTTTGTCTCCACAAATTTAAAAAGCTGAAGTAATTTATTTATATTTCTCTCTGATGAAGTCCCATAACTGAAGACGATATTTTTAATTTTCTTGATATAACTCCGTAAATAAGGCACGAAATGTAAAATATTATGGAAATACAATTAATACGTGAATTCTACATTCATAAACGGCCGTGTCGTATTCAACAAAGGTTTTGGTGTGATTCTAAAGTTATAACATTCCGTCTAAAAATAATTTTGTTCTTACCTACAAATATAATTTCTCATAATTAATAGTTTTATATATATATATATATATCCCATTGAAATAAATGAATACAACAGCGAAATAAATTTTAATTGAATAAAAATATCGATCCTTTCTTTGGAACTTCTTCAGTTAAAAATATAAATTGATATAAATCTAAAATTTCAAAGAAGACAAGTTTGTAAAAATATAATATTTAAAATACAATTATAGGACAATTTAATAAGCTTGACCTATAAATTATTTTAAGACAGATAAATTTCTATGTGTTATAATTGAACACATATTGCAACCAAAATTACATATATGCACAACTTTTAAACGTAATGTTGATGTTTAAAACTCACAATGAGAACTTTTTCTTATATTAAGCGTAACATTCATTATAGTTTTCGAACGGGATATATAAACCCGCTAAAACTTAGAGCAATTTTTTAAAGGAATACATTATTTCAGCTATTTTGGCATAATGCGCATACGACGTATATCAGAGGTGTTGCTAATGGAATTTCAAAAAATAATTGCAAATTATGATTACATTAATTTGTAAAATCCCCGGTATTGGCTAATAGCAATGAATCTTTTATCATTTGTAATGGGAAACAAAGGAACTTGACCGCAGCACGAATGGATAATATGGCCAAAGGTATATCGACGTGAAATAAAAATATTGCTTTCTAATACGCGAGGGTCCGTATTTTAAGTGTCAGAAAAGGTGAAGCATTCTGTAGAGTAGAAAGTGAAAGGTCCGCAAGCATGAATACGGAGGAAGATTACTCAGCTCATAATCAGGCGTCATTGAAATTGCAGATTTTTCCAACTACGCAAGCATAGCATTATTTCCCACTGCAATTTTAGCTCATCGTCAATTTTGAGTACAGTCGTCCCTCATCTCGTATTCTAATCAAAGAGGCCCAAGAATTTATTTGGTCAATAAGCAGAAAATTTTGGCGTACACACAGTCGCTTCCAAATTTGGGTACAACCTTTTCTAACCAAAAAAAGAAGAGTACTTATTTGACAATAATACAAAGGTATTTCAACCAAAAATACGTACTATGTTCATATCATCACTCAATGATTTAATATCTGTCACAAGCACATAAAAAATAACTAAGCTAATCCAAAATATTCATTTTCATTTATTTTGAATTTGGTAAATGTCAGATAAAAGTTGTCTGCATAATAGCACATACACTATTAGTTTATATATAATCAAATTATTTTACTGCCCTCTAAAATCTTAAATCCTAATATAACTTTTTTGAAGGTAAAACTCGAATTAGCTCGTTGTCTCAAAGTACGATACCCAGACGTTCACTGACCTTTTGTCGTAGTGGGCGCAGGACAGACCTCACTTTAACCTTTGCTACGGCAACTTGTTAGTGTAAAAAATATTCTAAATACATTGACATAAGGAAATATATGATGTTCGTGTTACGTCAAAGGTCTCATCAGTCAAAGATGAAGAGATGATAAAGACAGGTTGTGGTAAAAACCTCGTGCCACTGTCTATATATCCCGTTCGAAAACTATAATGAATGTTTTTATTAATGATAGTAGCGATACGCCAGCTTGCATCTCCACAGGGAATTCCTCAGCCTGCTCCTTTTCTTACTGCGCATTCTCTACGTCTTGCTATTTGCAGCAATAGTATGAATAAATACATTTTCTTGGAATTAACTGTCACCGGAAAATAAAGGAATAACTAGCCTCGTTAGTCAGAAATAAAATTCATAAGTGAAATTTAGTAGGTCAGAACGTTGCGTTCCTTTTATTGAAATCTGTTCAGGCGCAATTATAAATTACTGACAATCTAAGAATATAAAGAAAATAAGAATTTACTAACATGATGTAAATAATAAAATTATATGGAATTTTATGGGATGTCTTATGCTTACTTTCAATGTAGAAGTGTAAATTAACTTGCTGAAAATAGTATTATAATTTAAGGAATGTATATTGAGAATTTATAATCACAACTATTTAATCTTTAAGATGGAGATTTGATTATGGGTTTGTCCAAAGCTTATGTGAGTAGAGTATATTGAGGGCTGTATTAGGGGCTGCGATTTTCGTCATACTATAAAAAATTATTTTAAGAGGTAAATTGTTTATTTCGTATTTAATTTTAACCCATTCAACTTTTTATATATTTGTAATTAAAATGTTGGGTAAATAAAATTTTGAGGTAGGATATTGCCAGTTTCTTCGACGGTAAATTTATGATACCTCTGATGAGATAACTTGACTGCCTTATCTACCAGATTATAAACCATAGTTTTTTATGGCAAGGCATGTAATTGAGGACTGTTCCAAAATAAGTGTATTTATGATATCAATTATTTGAAGCTATGACTAAAACATCCAGAAAATTAAGAGTGATCGTTCTCAATTTCGGAAGTGAAGTTTAATTTAGGGTGGTAATTATTTAATATATTGAGTAAATTAGTTAAATGAATTTTAGGGATAGTGCAAAATACAGCATTCACATATCTGAAATAGCGTATGGTTTAAAATCGAATTAAGAAAAAAAAAGTCTGATTACTATTTCTGGAATACAAACGTTTTCCCAATGGGGAAAGACTAATTTGGTGATAACTATTAAATAATAAAGGAGATATAATTCTAAAATATAAAATAGGTTTGTTTCAGCAACATTGGCAGAAATTATAAACAAGGATTGAAAAGTGATAATATCGACGTATTTGTTTTTAAGTCTTTTCATAATAGCATTTAATTTATCTGTGACTAAAATAATACACATCGTATTATTACAAATTTTATATATTTTTACATAAGCTAAGTTGGGGATATATTAAAGTATTTTACTCTTTATTTACAAGAAGAAAAATGTTGCCGATTTTTCAGGGTTTTAGCATTATTGACATACAGATACATACCAAATTAACGTAAAAAACAACTGATAACACAGATAAAAAATTCTGATTGTTTGTATTAATTAAAAGAAAGAGTTAAGAAGATCAGCAAGCACTCGAAATGGAAGGAATTTGAAGCAATTGTCAGGCGAATCAACATGACTTTTGGTATTTAAATACATGCATTTATTAGAATTTAGCAGTGTAAATATTCTTCCATGAGGCGTGTCACAAATCCGGCACAGTCAAAACTCATTCAGATGAAATAGAAATTGGAACTCAGAGCGAGAGAGTCGAAACCTAGAATGTATCGGCATGTGAAGCACGTAACTAGACTAAGAAGAGCTGTTCGGATTCTGAAAGGCGGAGGAAGCGTAATGGCGAATGTCCTGATTTACCTCTGCGGGAGTTGACCCGACATCCGCAAGAGAGAATTCCTTAGCAACAGGTTCCGCTTTGCCGTGTCGGGGTTCTTCAATTAAGGCAAAGTTGGTCACGATGTCTGTCCACGAACGCGGCTGTTTACACGACACAACATTCGTATCACCACTTCATTTCCTGTTTACATATTTGCGTGTGTGCCTTTAGTGCCGATATTTACTCGAGAAACGGCCACTTCTGGAATTTATTCTCCACTATTTAAAGCGTAAATTGTGACAGTAGGCGAGATTTTTAGTGTTCAATTTTAACGCAGTTGGACGGTTAAATATTAAATAAGATCGTCCTACTACTATGTTATGTATACAAGATGACTGAGATAAGCCAGGGTGTGCGATTATTTCGATAACACAATCCTTGTCCACGTCAAGCGCACAATTGTTCGTGAACCAAACGTGTTAGTACAGAAACTTAAAATAAATCCATTTAAAAAATGTACGTTTAATTCTAAATTCGTAAAGAGAAGAGAAAATACTACTTTATCCCTGAAAGACTCCTCGGTTTGTCTCGTATTATTATTATTTATTAGGCTTTCCCTCCTTCGTCCACTACCCGAACACTAAAATCTGAATTACTACTTAACTAAGTTTGTGAATGTCAGACTGAAACTCAGCGCCTTGGATACGACTGATTTAAACGCCAATTTCTGTGTGTTTTGCATTATTTCTATGTAAAGCCCTTCCGCATTCCCACCCCTACTTGTGATGTCCTTCATTTTCATTAGGGATTGTGATTAGGCCTTGATAGCTTCGAGAATGACGCTATCAAACTGAGTGACTCCGAAAGCTTTTCATTGGATGGCAATAACTACAATTTTCGTATTTGTTGAATCGCCACATCTTCACCACTACCACTCAACATCTAGGGATGTTTTACTCGAACAGCTTTTCTTTCTGGGACGTAAGTAAAATATGTACAAAGTTTGGTAGAAATTGCTGTTTACACAGGGAACTTTGTTTCATCCCCGTCCAGCCCACTCCTGCACTACAACTTAAGGCACGTTGAATGCCATAATTAAACTTAGTATACTTCCAGAACCCCGGATTCGACGCCAGACTCACCTGTTATACTATTATATTTATGGAACGGTCTTTAACCGCCTTCATACCCTACCCCTCACCTAGGGGCTGGACTACACGTCAGATTATGAATATCAGAAATAAACTCAGCGACAACCCCAGAATGGACACCATTCTTGGTTGGTTTTGCGTTATCATTATGTAACCCTCTCCTGTACACTTTCTTGCCTATGGAGTTCCTCTCGGGTAAAATAACACCCGAGGAACACTAACAATCTCTATTCAGCTCAAATATAGGCCGTTGATGCCTGTTTTTAATTTTCCACCCCTAAGAACGCTTCCATAGGTCGACATAAAACTTCACGAACATGCGCGTCACTCGCCCAAGTCTCATCACAATCGGATAAATGGTATAGGTAAGAATATGTATATATAATTCTTTAGTACTCTAAAATATACAATCAACACTTACAACCAGTATTCATTATCCCTGGATAAAATTAATTAGCAAACTGCCGACGAATATAAAAACCCCAACAATCACAAAATATTATAATCTAAAAATATAAAATTCTAAAAAAAGTTAATATGTTTGCAAATAGTTTACTTAGATTATCAATTTCCATAAAAGTACTGCAATTTTTATCATCTTAGTAAGTTTAATACTAAATTTTTGAACTTAACTATGTTTTATTGTATACCTTAGATATATCTGAGGCCAACACATTACAACGTTTCCAGTCGAAATAACTGTAACACTGAATTTGGAGTCGTGTGTCAGTTTTTTAAACTTTACTATCAGGTGATTTTTATTTTACGCCTGAATATCTTGTAATAATAATAATAATATGCTTCCTTAATTTCAATAGCATATCTTAGGATAAATTTATAGCCTAATCATAAACCTTGAATTTGTCGCAGGAATTAAAAAGAACTAAGGCTTCGGTTATGCCATCATAAACGTAATTTTCCAAAACTATGTTTGTGAATAACTTAATTCGATCCGTTCCAATAATTTTTACGGACAATCATCCGTTTAAATACATTCCGCGTTTCCTGAACGTATTCTTACATACCCTTCCGACATCCTGATGACCAAATATATGCAATTTTCAGAATCCAAAATATTCTTGGTGCATAGCTCAATGTGATTATAATTGTTAAAAAAAATAGAATAATTCCGGTCCTCCATGTTTTTGTAGCCAGTAGAAGTAAACCTTCTCGTGTGTAACTTTCTCTCTCGCTTATCAATGTGAATATTTTTAAGTTTTTCAGATCTATGTATGGACCTTTCCCCCCTTCTTTCCTTTCCCTCCCCCTGTGGATATTTCATAATCTATAAAGTGACGAACACTGTACAAATGTATTGAGTTTAAACCGTGTTGCAAAATAATTATTGTTAATGACGAGGCACTGTGCGTCTGATAAACGAAATTAAGCTAATAAGATGAATATGACACAATGTCGAAAGCTCCTTTAAAACGTTCTAAACGGGACTGTTATGGTTATTCTTCTTATTATTCTAGTGCAGTGAACTTGTTTAAGAAATGTAAAATATATTCACATTACAGATCAAAGATTTTCCTGGTGAATCGAAATAAGGAAAGGTTCTCAGGTTTACAAACGACTCCGTAGACAGGCAGCAACGTCTGGATGACTTTCTCTGTCATCATCTTCTCGCTGTGCGGATTCCGATGTATTTATAGGGAAGCGAGGAACCAACGTCTTCCTAGTTAGTAAGTGGCATGCACGTGACGGGTCGCATCACGTCACCTGGGTTACAAGGAAGACGTTGGATACAATGCAACACATCGGAATCGACACAAATCAGAAAATGATGGCAGAACAAGTCATCGAAACGTTCCTCCCTACGGAGATAACCCGGATGGAAACGCTTTTCTTAATTAAATCACATATCCTAATAACCGCTTAATTAATTGTTTAAATAAATTATTCGCCGAAGCCTTGCATTCTTGACGTAAGTAGAGCATTAGAAATGAATATGCATTTATTGCCCTCTTTAGACAGGAAGGAGATGCAGCTCAGTCATTGTACTCATTAGCTAAGTGTATGTATAAACACGTGGAAGTCTCAGTTACGAAAAGAGAATTATTATAAAAGGTAATATGGCACACAAATTAAGAAGGTGGTTAATGGAAATCCATGTTATGTAAACCACGTGGAGCTTGCAGGAGCCTATTTATGGAAACGTTCCTCTAAAAAATCGAGATATAAAATTATTAAAGTTTTTTACAAACAAAAATTCTATACATTTCATATCATGCATTAAACACTGAAATAAGTAATATTGTGTGGCAATATGTAAGGAAATAAAACAATCTGTGCTGAGGTAAGGCAGTAAGGTACGGGTTACAGCATTGAAACCGGTTCGCGGGTTCATTACCTCGGAATGCGCTCTACCAGCCTATTACATCAACATTTGCCTCATACAGTCTCATGCAGACTATTGAATTACGAGAGACATTCAGTAAGTCATGCAGTAGCTCGTTTTTATCGGACGTCTTTTGACAGACATGCACCGAAGTTGAAGTGTTTCATCTGTCATTCATAGCTTCATAAGTCTCGTGTTGCTTCTGCACGAAAGAGCGGTCATGGAATTTGTTTGAGGCAAAGAAGAAAATCGCAAATACCTCTCTAGCATAGGGAAATCTTTAATTTTTATCACGTCGTCGAATCCTCTGATCTCTTACCCAGATCTCACGGAAAGTTAAAATTATTTTACCATTTTGTGATACAAAAGTTAGGTGTCTGACGAGATGAGACCATAAATGAGATATCACTCTATTCTATAATGGATAAAACTCAAACTAATAATAAAATTGGAACGAGTTGTTATTTATACACTTGAAGACGTAAATATGTAGGTTTTTAAAAAAAGAAAACGCAGGATGTAGCGAGATTTTGTATTATTAATATTACGTATTTTTTGTGACATGTGGAAGGCCCGATTTTGAGAACTGTATATAATTCCATCTTCAGCTGTATACATAATGTCAGATCTTATTAATTTGATAAATGAAACTGTTGTTTAGCTGAATTTAAATAAAATAAATTCTTATTAACTTTTAATATTTTATCGTCAGAAAATATGGGATATTTTTTGACACGACATTTTAATGTCATTATAAAGTTTATAAAACATAAATAATTATCGGTAAGTCGCTAAACATAACGTAACAAATGGCACGTGAATGGCTCAACAAACACTCACATTCACTGGATAGTATTGTGGTCGCTGACTTGCCGCTACTACAGTGGCCGCCAGGTTCACCGGATTTGCCACCATGCGAGTTTTTTCACGTTGGATTACATCAAGGATGAATTCTCGTACACAATTGTGAAGGTCGACATCTTGTTGAAAGATGAAATCCCTACAATCACTTTCAAGTTGTAGCATGAGTCATAATTGCAGAATTTCAGCAACTACGCTCGATGGAGTTCCTGTCGGCGATTTTCCAAAGTGTATTGCCGCCATCACGTTGAAAAAAACTTGATAGTTGGTCTTTCACGTTTTGTATAATTTGTTACGTAATATTTAGTCATTTACCTAAACCGAACATGGACTTTATAATAACACTGTAGATACAGGACATTTCAATTAGGGCGGGTCTATGTTGAAATCCGATAAAACAAGCGTTGTGTAAAGTTTTTTATTTGAAAGAACATACATGGGCCTTTTGAATAAAAGAAGAATTTCGTTAATACCTCACAGCCAGTTTGTTTTATTCCATTTCAACATCGACTCGCCATTATTGAAACCCCCTATACAAAATCTAGGCAGAAAATTGAGTCAAACATACAGTATATATCTGCCATTCTTGGACGGGACGACATGCTTATTCTTATCACGCTGCCTCCCATAGTAGAATGTAGCCTGCATGGGGTTACAGATGCTGTTGCCCCGCTGCGCCTCAGGAGTAAAGACTTAGACTTCCTTAAGTTTATGGTGCCGCCACTCACAAAAGGTAAGCTATGAAAGTTTATTTTCATATTTTGCGCCCCGCCGTGATTTGAATTCCGGACGTCTGGTTTTATAGTTCGTGACTAAACTGCTACACCGTCGAGTGGAGTGAATGAGTCATAAAAGAAATTGTATTGGAAACACCTCGGAGAACTGAGGGCAAGTGGACAAAGGTAATTCTACGAGACCGTAAGAAACCAAAAGGTAAGTCATTTGGTAACTGGGGCAATGACATCAAGAAAACGGGACGGACTAATTGCACCAAAATAGCAAAATCAAGAAGATATTGGGCAAATGTACTATAAAAGTACAGTGCGAGTATAAGTAAGGTTGAGAAATGTGGGTTGAAAAGGATGAACCACGTTTACACTAAACATAAAAAATGTCTTCCAAAAACTAAAATATAATATTTTTTTACCCTGATATTGAAGTCTTTAATTTATTTTAAGTTCTTCTTCGTTACGAAAATTTACGATTTCCCTGACAATTGATA
Source organism: Eucriotettix oculatus (assembly GCA_034510155.1). Taxonomy (NCBI): domain Eukaryota; kingdom Metazoa; phylum Arthropoda; class Insecta; order Orthoptera; family Tetrigidae; genus Eucriotettix; species Eucriotettix oculatus. Next base: position 168,593,576 of record CM067376.1, read on the forward strand.
ACTTTTGAGTAAATAACTCCGTAAGAGATGGATGTTAATAGCTACTGGTATATGAACACTAAGCATTCACACATACTCGTAAATATATTGTAGTATTTGAAAATGTCCTTACAGTTGTTTTCTATTACCATTTATAAACATTATATTCTAAACTTCTAGCACGCGCGAATTGTGATAACTACAGTAGATTTTGACCAGCAGTTGACATGGTTAAAGAGAGACCCCGGTTTACTGATTGTATAGTGAGTCGTTTCAGAAAGACCGTATCAGGTGAATTTTGTGTCCTGCAATTAGATCAGCGCCATTAGGTAAACGAGACCAAAGAACGAAAGTGACCGTCTGACAAACACGACTGCAATGGACTCAAATTCTCGGAGTGGGGGTAATTTTCAATAGCGGCGAAGTACGGGAACCGCACGCGGATTTTTTGCTTATCAAGTGGTAGGAGTCGGACGCGTCTCTGGTGTGCGGCCGTGAGATCAAGGAAGGAACCAGCCGCCTTCGTCAATGTGCCATGTGCCTAGGAAATCTGTATCAGTTAGCCGGGCAGTTGGTACTTGTCCTACGTCTAGTATAGGAGACAGTTGGTCGACCTGGTACAGCTCGAGCGTGAAAGAACATCATCATTACGGAGGCTGTAAGAATTAGAACCTCTGAGAATTTAATGAACCGCGATAGCGGGTTCCAGCTCAGCAAGGCCTGGGACCCTAGTCTTGCTTCAAATAGATCGAAGCATAAGGCAACGCGAGGACCAAACGAGAGAGGAGCGACAAATCAGGACCCTGCAGTTCTGAGGCGAAGTCTTGTGGAGGGGAGCGAGGACACAAATATAAACGGCATCATTTACCGGAACACGTTGGCGGAGTTAGCCGTCGAAACGTTGTATTTTACAAATGAAATCCCGAGAACTTCTTATTCACTATATATTTTAAATGTACACGTTGACTAGGCAGCTCCTGATTACTGATGGTCCATTAACGTGATAAACTGAAGTACACGACCGTTCCACAAAAGGTTGGTCGATTTTGCAGTGTTATATAATCTTCAAAATTAAGTTCAGGTATTTCTTGAGCTACTTCGTTCAACCTAAAGAACGCAAAGAAGGGAGATAATGTAACCTGGATTTGAGTACAAGTTTTTTATCACACCTGGTTTAACGCACTCCTGAACTAGTTATCTACCGCTGAATAATGTGTTTTCGACACTGAGCCTTACATTGGAATATTACCAAGTGTGGATGTGAAACTAACTCTTTATTGAGATGAAAAATTATTAGCACGGTCTGAATTTCATTCTACAGCGAGAAACAATGCAGTGCCATATACATAGCTAGATAGTGCGAATGTTACGACTCAGATACAAGAATTTCCGGTGTCTATCAGAACGTGCAAAGATCGAAGGCTACGGTGGCATTTGCTGACCGTTGCCTCAGCAACTAGAAAGTCGACCAAAACATGTGAGACTTTGCAACGTGACATGGGGTTCGCGTCGAACACTTCCAAGAAGCAGAAATTGGCACAATCTCTGCTCACATGTCCGGACAGTTGATGTTAATTAACATGTTGCGAAGTCAATGTCACAACGTGATTCAGATACGTTGAAATTATTACTTTAACGTCAATACTTTTATTTTATTACATTACAAGGAAGAAAAAAATTTAATATGTACACGAGAATGCGAATGTTTGTCAATAGACTCGGCATTATAATCATAATATTATTTCATGAAAAGGACCCCGTTGAATAAACTAAAAAAAATTAATTTAATATATTTACAGATATATAAAATAACGGTCGCATTATTGACTATTTCCACCTTGCTATCTATCCAGGCTGCGAAATACAAAGGCAAAGTACGAATTCCAGGACGTATTGGAAAGTTAATAAACTCGTCAAAACCTAACAACCAACGAATCACTTCCAACTCTCTCCGTCATCTTGACCTGTCTTGGTCCGTAAGGAAGAAAGTATATTATTATGAAGGCAGGAACTACTTTTAGGGTCCTGTCAGTTTCATGTCTCGCAAATAATTTTCAAGAGATACTAATTCATAACGTTTGTATAGTTTAAATCAACAAAAAGGCAAATAATTTAAATAATTTATATGGACCCTCATTATAGTCGTAAGTAAATAAATGAAGTTATAGTCATCAAATATATAGATTAGGTTTTGGGTTTCCTTACAGCGCGGCGGCAAAAGCGTTAGGGGTCAGTCATGCCCTCTGCCTTTTTTTCTCTCTTTAGTCTCGTTGATTTTTTCTCTGTTGTACAACTACTGTCTCTGTTTGTTATTCTTCCCCTCTACTAAAACAATGAAAATACGTATGACAATATTTGAAACGCATTACGACGGTAAGAGGTGAATTAACTATCACCATGA